>JAQQTP010000077.1:19820000-21020000 GCA_029884605.1 Ormosia emarginata | reverse complement strand
TAATAAAATATATAATAATATTTCATTAAGTGGCCAACGGTTACAAGAATAAAAGCATGCTTGAAAAGAGTTGTAAATGGCAATGAAACTAAAAATGAATTAAAAAGGCCAACGGTTAAGACAATTTAATGACCATTATATATTGTCTTTTATGACTTGCTAGAGTGTTATAATATTGCAAACGGCTAGTAAACCAAAGGGCAAACTTTCAATCCTATATATATATGTTGCAAGAAGTTGGAGATGGTAGAAAAAAACATGTAATTATTATGTGGAAAACATATGTACTATATTGTATTATGTGTAGATAGAGAAAAGGTGTGAGTGAAGAGAGTCTTATCTCTTCCTTTGTGTAGAAATAAAAAGATGAATAACATAATTATTGGGTTGTTGTATCCTGGGCACAACGCATCATGACCACTACACCTGATATTGTTGGAGTTCAAATGAGGGCATACTATTGTACTGAAAAAAGTGAGATATCCATGCCTTAACCTAGTGCACTAATCAGTATTTTGATCTCTATATATTTGTATGTTTTCTTCTCTTGTCTTGCATGTTCAAGGCTTTTGAGGATTGGTCAAGCTACATGTACTACCTACTATTTGGTGAAATTATTTACAATATTTGTGCGTTTTCTTCTTGTCTTACAGGTTCATTGCTTTAAGGATTGGTTAACCTGCACGTAAGTATTGCATACTATTTGCTGAGATTATTTACAATATTTGTCTATTGTTTGAGTCATAAGTTGTATCTCACAAATTTCTCATCATTGTATACTATCATGTATATTATTAAGAACACTTTATTCTATTAATTTTTACATGAACAAGAAGAACACTTATAACCAAAATCATTATATGAACAGGTCTCGAGGAATACTTATAAAAGCATCATTGATAGGGTAAACTCTAGGCTGAATGGCTGGCGAGCTAGCACCTTTTCTCTTGCAAGAAGGGTTACTGTAGCTCAGAGTGCGGTTGCTACGATTTCTTCCTACATTATGCAAATATCATTGCTTTCGATTAGTGTTTGTAATCAGGTTGATAGAGCTGTGAGGAATTTTGTGTTGGGGAACTTCAGAGGACGAAAGGAAAATTTATTTGGTCAGCTGGAATAAATTGTGTAGAGCCAAGAAGCATGGTGGGCTGGGATTTAGGCATTCTCGCAGTCTAAACCAGGCTTACATGATGAAGCTAAACTGGGACTTAATTCATCATCATGATGCTCTATGGGTTAAGGTGTTCGGAGCCAAATACGGTGTAGGAAATAATTTAATTCCTCATATTAAAAGGAGAGCTAATTCCTCTTGGGCTTGGAAAGGGATTGTGTCTTCTTGGGATAGTTTTAATCAAAATCTTGTTCGGCGGATAGGTAATGGCAAAGCAGCTAGTTTTTGGTTTGATCAATAGCTTCCTAGAATTAATAGACTGGCGGATTTTGCCCTTCCGAGCAGGGAGCACTTGGATGAGAATGTTGTAGTGACTAACTTTGTTAATGACCATGGTTGGATTTGGGTAAGCTGAGAAATGTTCTTCCTAAGGACTTTTGCAATATTATTTTTTCTTATCTTGCTCCCATGTCGGAGGCTCCGAATGATTCTGTTGCTTGGCTTCCTTCTCAGGATGGGAAGTTCTCCTTAAGAACGACTTATGATGTTTGTGTTGGTACTCCGTATGGTCAGGATGTTTCTCTTTTTAGACTCATTTGGAAGGCGACAGTCCCTCAGAGGATTTGTTCCTTCCTTTGGCTTTGTGAAAACAAAAATGATCATCCTATATCATTTTTGAACTAACACCATTTCCCACATCATTTTGAATGGTTGTGATTGAGAGAGAGAAAGTGATAAGAAAAAGTAAGTATGATGAATGATATTAGATGGAGTGTAAAAAGAGGCGTATACACTGTTTGTAATAAGAATATCAGAGTTGTTATGAAAATAATGCCATTCATACCAACTTATTCAGATTTACCCGACATATTTTGGATAGTGCACTGTGTTGTTTTTGTGGGAATGCGGACGAATCCACACTGCATGTTTTTGTGGGAATGCGGACGAATCCACATTGCATGTTGCGCATGATTGCCCTGTTGTGAGGCATACTTGGTTACGACTTGTGGCTCCTCACATGCACTCGACTTTCTTTAGCTTGGAGGTTAAGGAGTGGATGTGCTCTAATCTCTCTAGCTACTTTTGGTAAGCCTTCCAATATTGAATGGGTCATAATGTTTGCAACGGATTGTCACTTTTTTGAGGTCAAAAGAAATAAAGTCCTCTTTAATGGTCCCATGGATGCCCCTGCAACCTAGATTCCTAGGATTTGTGTTCTATCCTTGGAATATCATAGTGCTTTTTTGGAAAAGAATATTTATACATCTAGAATTCTTGCTCAGCTTATTTCAGTAGCGTGGAGCCCTCCAGAGGCTAGTTGAGTGAAGTAAATATATATGAATCTTATTTGACAAACTAGCAAAATGCTGGTGGAGGTCTTGCTAGGAATGAGATGGGTGGTTTTCTTTTTGGCTTTGCTCAAAATCTTGATCAAACTACTATTACTTGGGCATAGTTGAATGAGATCCTCTCTTGTCTGACTTTGGCTTTTCAGAAGGGTATTCTGCGACTCATTATCTAAACGGATTCTTATTATGCCTTAGGCTTAATCAACTCTGAGATTTCCCATTGACATCTTTATGTGATTATGGTGTCTAAAATCAGACAGCTTCTCAGACATAACTGGAAGGTTAGGTTACAACATACGTATAGGGAAGGAAACAGATGCACTGACTTGCTTTCTAAGCATAATCACTCCCTTACTCGTGGGATGCACCAATTTGAGGTTATGTCTTCTTTTCTTTCTGTTGCTTTGCTTGTTGATGCAAATGCCATGTCTTTTGTTCGTAATGTAGTAATTTAGTTTTTCTTGAGCTTGTTGTCTCAAAGTTGATAAAAAAAATATTTTCTTAATACTTAATAAAAAAGAATTAAATGAAAAAAGTATATGTATTTTTATTTTGAGAATATAAAAAATATTTAATATTTTTTTTATTTAATAATTAAGAGAATTATTAAAAAAATGTGTTAAGAAGATTTATAATTATTCTAAAATATCACTTCAACAATATATATAAAAAGAAAAAATAATACTTACTTGTAGTCACGACAACGGGAGTCGTATCCAGAGATATTGGCCGCTTCAGCAAGAGCAGCTTTCCACTCAGACACTTTCTTTTGGATGAAATCATTGTTGTTGTTTTCTCGCAAAACTCGCTCATGTTCTGCGACTGCTTCCCCATAACTCCCAGTTTGTTTCCGTATATGCGATGGATCCACTTCATAGAACACAGGTATAACTACCTGTCCTTGACTTTTTCTGCATTTGAGTATTTTGATGAGTTCTTCCAAGCACCATTTTGAAGAAGCATAGTTTTTTGAAAAAACGACTATCGCTACACGTGAGTTCTCGATTGCTTTGGATAGTGCTGGCCAAACATCATCTCCTTTTTCAAGGATATCATCTATGTATGTTCTGATGTTGTCTTGGCATAGTGCAGAATGAAGATGGCTAGTGAAGTTTGTGCGGGTGTCCTCACCCCTGAAGCTAATGAAAACATCGTAATTTTTGTAAGAGGAAGACATCCCAATTAGCTATTGCAAGTACAAGAAAGAACACACTCTTCTTTAATCGGGGGGTTGAAATTTTACTTTACATAGAAGAAGAATGGAGCAGAATAAGGTGGTATATTATATATAGCGTAAGGGGAAACGCTATTTGACGAGCAACAAGACAATAGTCTTTGCCCTTTAATTTAATTTGAATTGGAAGGCTGGAATCACTCCTCGGTCCTTACACCTCACCAAGAAGACGAGCGGTTACGGCATTATGACAAATTTATGTAATATGTTTGTTAGCGCAGGCTTAAAAAATAAAAAATAATATTATATCTTTTTATTTAATTATTTTAATAATTATTTTAGTATTAAATAAATAAAATATTAAATAAAAAATATAAATATATTTAATATTTAAAAAATATAAAAAATATTTAATATTTTTTTCATTTAATAATTAAAAAATTAATAAAAAAATTGTGTAGTGTAGTGCGTTTTCATAAGTGCTGGGGACAAAATTAATCCTATAGATATTTCAACTAGGTGTTGAGGGAACCCGTGATTCACGAATTAATCCTATAAATACTTGCAATGTGAATTTACCACAACACTATTTGTCTATTAAAAATATTTTAATTTTTTTAATTTATTCATAAATTTATTTTATATTTTATAAAAATATTATAATTATATATAATTTAATTTAATATCTCTCTTATATAAATTTATAATATAAATATAATATATATATTTTAAATATACGAATAATATTATCATTCTCCTAAATATTTCTTTCATGAGTAACGCGGTTGCTGGCCAAAGAAAATGTAACGCGGTTGCTTTATTAGCGATCGTTGTATTTTGTTGACTTGACTGTGTGTAATGTGTTAGTTGATGACAAAATTTGTAAGAAAAGTAATATCGATAGATATAATGGGGAACTAAAATGACAGAAAAGCCAACTGATTTTGTTAAGAAAAGTCTTTTTGCAATCTGTGTATATCTAATTTCAACTGTATAACAAAGCAACTCTGGTAAAAATGAATGCTGTTTTGGTGTATGTGTAAATTGTGGCTTGAATTTTGTGGAGGTTCATCATTCACTGTAGACTTACTCACATATTAGTAAAGCTTTAATGAGTATTATAGGACAATAGGACTTAAAGCATTTACAGCTGAGCGCATGTTTGTTCAACTTTTTTCAACTTGAAACAGTTTTTTTTTTATAAAAATAGTTTTAATAGTATTATAATATATTTGATAAAATTTATTTTAATTTTTTATAAAATTTAATGTATTATAAAAATATTTTTTATAATACTAAAAATTAAAATTTATAATTTTAATTTATAAATTATTTCTTATATTTTAAGATATAAATATTATTTTATTCTCAATTAAATAATTTTTTTAATTTTTTTATATTTATTTTAATAATTTAATACATAAAAATAATTTTTTATATCATTCAAATAAAATAAATTAATTTAAAATCATCTTTTAATTAATATATTTAAAAATAAAAATAAATTAATTATAATTAATTATAAAAAAATTTATACAATAATTAATTATTAAATATCTCAAATACACATTTATTTGACAATGAAACCTTTTTCCTGTTCCCACTAACAATGTCCCGGCAACTCAAGTACTGCTGCAAGACATTTCAGTAACTTTGTCACACCAAATCTGGAACTTTTGGTCAAACTTCGATCAAGAAGCATGTTTTGGTTTTGTTGTTCCTGTTCTGTTCTCATGGAGAGATTACAAGCCCACAAGTCACACCAACCAATACATGCATCCCTCCTTGCTTCCCAGCTGAATCTCACATTGCTTTGCTCTGTACCAATCAATCACAAGCCAAAGCAAATAGAATTATTTTTTTAGTCTTCATCTTTCCTCTAATGCACTCACTTCCTTAGATTCAAAGACCTTGAACTACAATACCTAAGGTGGTGTGGTAAACACAGTTCTTTTCCGTGTATTGTAGACCAAATATCTTGAGCTCCTTCCACATTTCACCTTTGAAGACTGACTACATTTTGGTGCTTGATAGGAGAGTGCAACCCTTTTTCCATCACATGGATTTCAGCTAAAGTTTAGCACTTTCACGGCCACAATTGTAGCCATCCTGAAGCCACATCTGAAAAACTCTTTCATAAACATCAAGCTTTTATAGCCATATTGGAATTTTATTTGTATGTCATATAAACTCAGTAACATGCGGGAATGGAATGAGAATAACCTTGTGAACAGCTCCAAAGCAATTTTCAATTTTTATCCTTAATTATCAACAATTAGTATTTTTATCTAAATTAATTGCGTTAGATAAATGAATAAAACTATTATCCTTACTAATTTTTATCTAAACTAACAAAATTAATCTTATATTTTAAAATTAGTATCAGACTTTTTTAAAATTATTTTTTAATTACAACTCTGATACTATATATCATGTACCAAATATAATAATGAAATGGAATGAAGTCATGGTGCTACTGCTACCATAAACCCAAATAAGAATGATAACTCAACTAATTTTATTATCATTCACTTTCTCTTTCCAATTCCGCAAAACATTATTCAACGGATATGCATACGAAACATATTCAAAACTTTGAGAAAGATACATAACTCTAGCTCTCTTGCAGTTTGATTGAGAGAAAATAAGTGCATCATTTTCACATTAAAAAACTTAAAGAATAACATAAATCTCTTTTATTATTTCGAAATATATTACAAATTAATATACTAATACCTTGAATTCAGAAAGACTTCAAGAATGTTTCTTATTTGAAATTTTAATTAATTCCCAAAATGTTCTCTCTAAGAATTTTAATATGACAAAGTCGTTCTTTGAATTTTCTGTTTAAAGAAGGGATAAGGTATTTGTATAACCCCATTTAAAGAAGATATGTGTAATATTTCAATAATGAATTTCATTGTTGTTATGAAAATTATTTTCTTAACGATTTATCATCATTTATAAACGTAAGGATCGTGAGTTTTTTTTTTTTTCAATTACAAATTAGGTTTAAGACCTGATGTAAATAGGGGAGAAAGCTAACTAAAATTAGGGCAAAGCAACTTGGATGGAATTGGATTTCATAATCAATAAGTGTACAAAGTATTAGGATCAGCTCAAAACACCGTTAAGATCTACATCTAATGGGTTAAAAGTAAAAGATTACATAAATAAGTTTAATACTACATCTTGATTCAAAATTTTAAAATATTAAATGTATAATTTTTTTTATTTATATAATCTTTAACTTGTTCATTCATTTTTAATGTGTGATTTCTTTATCCGATATCTCACTTACATCTGAATTTTTAATAAAAATAATAATTTAATTATTATTACTTGAGTTACAAATGTTTGGCAAATTAAACACATTCGTGATCGATTACTTGGTTTCTAAACGTTTCTATTTTTTCTTTTACCAAAAAGAGGACGGTTAACACCCAAAATAAAAAAGGAAAATGGACTTGATCATGGGATTTGGGTTTCGTTAGGTTAAATTAGGTTCAAACTTTACTAATATAATGTAGTTGCCGGTAAATTAAGGTTGCACATTATAATAAGAGTTTAATTTTGATGTATAATTATTGTAAAGTTTTTTGTGTTATTAAACAATTATATGTTATTACATATATAATTTTAAAAATAATTATTATAATAGTTAAATATTTTTAATAATATAATAATATATAATTAAATAATAATATAAATAATTTTTATACTAACAATATATTTAAATTAAATTTATTTAATAATGAACGAAATCCAAAACTAGCCTAAAAGAAAAATAAGTCTAACAATGAAACTTAGGCTAGATTGTTTGTTATTTGGGTAGATTTCAATTAGTCTATAGAGCAAGGTAAATTCTAATTATCCATATCATCTGGTAGATTCCTCAAAAATTAAGCATTTAAAAAAATTATGAGTATATATTGCTTCAAAAATTCGTATAAAAATTAAAGAATAAATAATACTTATTTATAAGCACCACCATAAGAATAAAGAATAAAGATCCAATGTCTGACTGAAGGCTTTTTTATCTTTAAGGAATAAAGACCTAAGCAATTCTTCATACTAAAGTCAAAGAGTGAGCATCAGTCGCGGTG
This sequence comes from Ormosia emarginata, assembly GCA_029884605.1. NCBI lineage: Eukaryota > Viridiplantae > Streptophyta > Magnoliopsida > Fabales > Fabaceae > Ormosia > Ormosia emarginata. The sequence continues at coordinate 21,012,260 of JAQQTP010000077.1, read as the reverse complement.
GACTGGTGGCAACATTATTGTGCAAGTAGGTATAAAAGGACAAAATAATAATAGTGTCAGTGTCACACTGCCCGAGACGCGTTGATATTGTCACAGTGCTTTTTCGTGGAAGCAGCGGGGGATTGAGATGTGAACACGAATTCAACATATTGAATTATTTTGTCAATTCGTTATTTTTAATCGAAATTAGTTTAATATTTAATTTTTTTATTTTTTAATTTACATAATCCATCTCACTTAATCAGTGGGTGTGGGTCAATCAGTTAAATTATTAATTTTTTTGAAATATTTTTATTTTATTTTATTTTTTAATTATTTTTTCTTCACTCTTTTTAATTTTTTCTTTTCATTTTCAGATTTGTATTTACTTTTTTCATGAAGTAAATACTATAACTCACTATTTTTATATCTCCTTTTATACATTTTTTATTTTTTTTATACATTTTTTTATTTTTTAGGCAGGTTAAGCGAGTTGATCTGTCAACCCGTTCAAATTTTCTCATTTTATCATTTATGCGAGTCAACCTGCAAACCCTCCCTAAAACGGTGTGGGTTGACTTTTTCAACTCATTTCTCAAAACGGGTCAACCCAACCCGTCTCGTATTACTAGAGAAACAACACATTGAGAAACAAATGAGGTGTATGACGAGCTTCCTTCACATCTTTGAGAGTCACCACATACTCGCTGAAAAATGCATGTACACTGCCAACCACTCTAGTGCAACAAAACACCACCCAAATCCAGCGCGTGAACCACCACGTAACGTCGTTCTCACCTCTGCCCCTACGTCCAAAACCACACGGCCACCATACATACCTAAGCCCAAACAGATCTGCCATGCCCAAATCTACAACACTATGAATGAGCCACCATCGCCCATGTTCTACGCGTCCTCCACTGTGAACCAGCCTACGCCGTCGCCCAACGTTGCTCAATCCAGCACGTCACCACCCGCGAAACCAAAATGGATGGGACCCAAGGCGGCAATGAGGACGCAGAAGAGGAACGAGACAGAGTCTTCAAGGATGGCCTGAGCTGAGGAGCTCATGACGTTGGACTGCCTCGAACCCATTTTGTACCAACTTCTAGTGTGGAGGAACATTTTCTGAAGGTCCCTGCCTTCCGCGCTATCTTCCCTGAAACTCATTGTTCGATGTTAATTGTCTCAAACTAGCTCAAGGTTGTGGTGAAGAAGATCGAGTTCCAAGTGTTTGTGAAAATGTCCCAAGAGGTTTTGACTTTGATCGGTCCTGCTATGTTATCAAAATGAAAATCACCTTATCAAATTTATCATAAAATACTCTTAAGATTATTATAAAATATAATAAAAATAAGATAGAAAGATAATTAAATATTAATAATATAAATAACGCACAGATAGCGTTGACGTGTTTTGTTTGACATTAATCCTTGAAATTGTTGTCAATCGTGATCTCTGAAGTAAACTAATAAATTAAATGACACAGTAAAACACGTGTAGTCTGAAGCATGCGAAAGCACTGTCCTCAAAGATTATTTCAGTATAATAAAAAATCCTCCAAGGTACAGCAGACTCTTCCTGTTTGACAGGGATTCAAGAACTACAAGAATTTTTCAAATACGTAACCCAGCAGAGAAATGGAAGAGAAGAGAAAAATGAAGAAGGAAGAAGCAGTAGTTAAAAAACTTAATAAAATAGATGATATATATAGAAAAACAAAATATACCCGTTGGAATATGTCCATTGGAAAACAAATTTGGTAGTTGGAGAAGACAAGGTTAAAACTCAGATAATACCAAATCATTTTTAACCTCTTGAAAGTTTTACTTTTAACCAATGTAGAACATTATTCTTTTGAAATAAAACTATTTTCACAACATCACTTGAGCTATAAATATTGACACCGATGGATTAAAAAGTTAATTTAAGAAATATTCATACTGATTGATTGAAAAATTAATATTATAAAATTAATTTACAATTTACAATTTAATAGAATTAAGGAAATAATAATGCAAAAATAAAAATTTAATAATAAAATTATGAAATTAATGTCCTAACTAATGGATATTAAAATCAATTTATTATATATTGTTGCGTTGTTTACTTATTATATGAGAGAATGTTTAAATGTTTTTCAATTATATAGGATAAAATTATAATATTTCCTGATTATGTGAGATATTATTGCCTGAGCTATAAATATTGACACTAGATTAATACTGGATGATTAAAAAGTTGACTTAGAAAAGATTGATATTGATTGATTAAAAAATCAATATTATAAAACAGAGTTTCATATTATTATCTCTAATTATTTTTTAAAATTTTATATTTTCTTGCTTAGTGTAGGAGCATGTTTTTTTGGCGTGAATATGTTTTATGATTATATGAGATGATATTATAATGTTTTTTATTTTCTTCTATATTTTTTTACAATTTTTTTTTGTTTCATTGACGTGTTGCAAACCATTTAACAAAGTATAAATATCGAGCAAATTGATTGAGATTGAGATATTTATATACTTGAGTTATAAATTGCCCAAATATGAAATCCTATAACATTTTTATCTTATCGTTATTTTTTAGAGGTCTTCCTTTTTAATGTTTTTGCACAATTTTTTTAACTAATTCTAAAACTTTTTCGTTTCGTTGATGTATAGTGCAAGCCATACAGCGAATATGGAGTAATACACTTGCCGACAAACAAATAAACAAAGTTTTCACTTAATCTAATTAATTTTTGTTCTTTCTAAGTTCTTATTTAGTCTAAGAACATGTTTTATGGTATAAACATGTTTCACAATATACTTGGGTTATCAATTTCCCAAATATGAAATCTTATAACATTATTATCTTATCGTTATTTTTAAAAGATTTTTTTTTTGAATGTTTTTTTCATAATTTTCTTAACTAATTCTAAAACTTTTTTCATTTTATTGATGCAGTACAAGTCGTATATCGAATATGCAGTAATACGCTTGCTGATAAATATATAAACAGAGTTTTCACTTAATCTAATTAATTTTTGTTCTTTCTAAGTTCTTATTTAGTCTAGGAACATGTTAATTTTTGGAAAAATTAATACTAAGGATCATTAAGGAACAATATTTAAGTTAAAGGGATAAAAAATATAAAATTATTAAGAAGGACTATTCCAAATTTAATTAAAGAGAAAGACTAATTAATATCTCAAATAAAAATCATACCTTTAATGATTTTTTTTTTCAACTCTCCATCTTTGCCCTAAGAAAGATTATATTCTTTCCCTCCTCTTTGTTCTTCTTTATGCTGCATTTGGTCCTCTCATTCTTCCCTTTTTCTCTCTTGTCTGTTCTTAGTTTGGCTTCACTTTCTCTTGCTCTTTCATCATTTTGTTTAAGGATAAACAATTCATAATCTATTGGAAGTCATTAGTAAGTTTTTAAATCTTTATTTTTTTTCCATAACTCTTAATTTTAGTTTATGAATCATACCAAAAAAGTAAAAAAATATGATAACTTGTTAGATCTTTATCTTGTATTTGTTTCGATTACCTCTTGTTGTAATGTATTGGTTTTTATGTGAAAAAAATGAGTGATTAATATTGCTTCTAATTAGCTAATAATAGTCAATGAGTGGTTATTACGTAAATAGTTATTACTTATCTTTCAGTGATTTATAGTAGTCATTAAGTAACTATCATAATATGTTTGAAATGAAAGAGTTTAAGATATACGGTTTGTAGTAATCATTAAGTGGTTAACAATAGTCATTGAATGGTTATTTGTCAATATTGAGTAGCTAACAGTTTTAAATGATAAATGAAGTTTTACATATAAAGTTTCATTAAATTAAAAAAAATGTTACTTTTTATTGAACAATAGTCATTAACAATTTTATTGAACAATTGCTTTTTATTACTAATCTTTGAGTGGTTAACCGTAGTCATTAAGTAACTATCATAATATGTTTGAAATGAAAGAGGTTAATATATACGGTTTGTAGTAATCACTAAATGATTAACAATAGTTATTGAATGATCATTTGTTAATATTGAGTTATTAACATTTTTAAATGATAAATGAAGTTCTATATATAAAGTTTCATTAAATTAAAAAGAAATTTGTGAGTGACCTTATCTTTTTATTGAGTGGTCATTTATTAACATTGAGAGACTAACAATTTTAAATGAAATTTGACATATAAAGTTTCACGAAACTAAAGAAGAAAATTGTGAGTAGTAATTGTTTTTTATTGAATGGTCATTTGTTACCATTAAGAACTAAAAATTTTAAATAAAGTTCTATGTATAAAGTTTCATGTAACTAAAAAAAAATTGAGTGGTCATTGTTTTATATATATTGAGTGGTCATGTGTTACCATTAAGCGGTTAACAATTTTAAATAAAATTCGATGTGTAAAGTTTCATGAAAATAACAAGAAAATTATGAGTGACTATCTTTTTTTTTTTATTAGTCATTTGTTAACATTGAGTAACTAACAATTTTAATTAAAATTCTATGTGTAAAGTTTCATGCAACTAAGAAAAAAATTGTTATTGACTATTGCTTTCTATTAAGTGGTCATTTATTACCACTAAGTGACTAATAATTTAAAGTAAATTTCTATGTGAAAATTTTATTAAAGATAATTTTGATCACTCAATAAAATAAAATAGTCATTCTCTTTACTTAAATTTGCGATGTTCTTTCTTAATAATTTTAATTTTTTTTGTCCCTTTAACTTAAATATATTTCCTTAACGGTCTTTAATTTTAATTTCTCCTCAATTTTAGGGTATAAACATATTTCACAATTATATGTAATGATGATACAATTGTTTTCTGATTGTATGGGTTCTGTTACATTGTTTGACAATTAAACTATAGCATCAAGTACATAGACATATATTTTAAAGAATTAATATCCCTATTAATGAAGATTAAATCAATTTAAGAAATACTGATATTGATTAATTGAAAAGTTTGATTGAGGAATACAACATACATTGGCACGAAAAATTAAGTAAGAAAAAAGGGAAAAAAATAACTCATTCAAAAATCAATAAAATATATATATATATATATATATATATATATATATATATATATATATATATATATATATATATATATATAAAAAGAGTGATAGTCTAAAAAGCCACATCATCCAATTATTATATACTTAGATTAAAATTAACTTCATAAAATTCTCAATAAATTATTGAAAATTTATTACCTTGCTCTATTTTTAATAATTAATTGAAAACTTTATGATGTTAATTTTAATCTAAGTATATAATAATTTCGGTCAAGAAGCATGTTTTGGTTCCGCTGTCCGTGTTCTGTTCTCATGGAGAGATGACAAGCCCATAAGCCACACCATCTCCAATACATGCATCCCTCCTTGCTTTGCTCTGTACCTATCAAGTTTGAGAACTAAAGTACTTTGGTTTGAGAATCAACTTCTTCATATTGAATTTGATGTCATGTGACTTCTCTTCATTCGTTATTATGCATTGAAATCAACCATGTAAGGTACTTCTATAACTATCTAGATTGTACTTTAGCATTAACAGAGAAAATGTATTTAAAGCCAATAAAGGGAGTGATAATGCAACATGTACATGAGCTGCCTAAAGTATGTCAATATTGTCTTTATATCTGTTATATTGTTTGTTCCTCCGAGCCAAATGGAACAGTGACGGAAAAGGAAAAGAAAATGACATGAAATTGAGTTCTGCTCTTACTTATGAACGGAGATACTCAGGAGAGACAGATAAGCAAGTCGAGTTCTTGAAGCTGAATCATCTTAAATTTGGTCTTGATTTGTTGATGATTTTGCTTACACATTAACGCTGAGCTTACTAGTCCAGCTGATAATTTCTTATCTTATATCAAAATAAGGTCAAAAACAATTTTGTCGTTTTTCTTATAAACTATAATTGAAATAAAATAGAGACAACAATGACTGGGTATAACTACACTATACATCAAGCTAAACAACAAAAGTCAGATGCATAATAAGAACCAGAAAAAAACACACCAATGAAACTACTGCAGACAAAAAACTTAAATTTTCATGTTATTTCAGAGCAATGTTATTACTATTTGTTAACATATAATTTCGTAAAACTATGAATTAGAGGAACAAATAATTTCATTTTTTTTATTTAAGTATCTCTATGATCCAAAATGTGTCTTTTTAATCTTGCTTAAGCCAAGTTGACAAAAGACAATATTAACTGTTTCTCTTTCTTCTAGTTAAAAAAAAAAGAATAAGATATTGTAATTCAGTGTAAAATAATGTGGTAATTCTATATAATAATGTGTTTATTTATTTCCTTATAGCAAAGAATAATAATGATCTTACACCCCTTTTACAGTGTGTTTGTTTCAAGAGAAAATGAGAGGAGAGAAAATAAGAGGAATATTCTCTTTTTTCTCGTTTGGATATGCAGCGAAATTAGAAAAGATAAATAAAAATGGTGTAGGACCCACGTAGAAACTTTTCTCCCCCTCTGATGCGAAGAAAACGTGGGAGATTGAGAGATAGTCCTGAAAATGACCATTATACCCTCATATTCATGATCAGAAAGCACCTCTGAAGACATTGTTCCTTCTCTTCCGTAACTCCACCCGTACCTCCTCCATCTTCTTCCCTCTCGTCATTGTCGTGTGACGCCAGAGAGAGCCTCTCATCTTTCTAGCCGTGGGGCGCTATCGACCGTCTCTCCTTCGCCACTGTTGCCGCCGTCGCTGTCTCTCCTCCATCCAGTCGTGCAGCGTCCTTGCTCCGTGGTGCAGGCTCAGCTCAGATCCAGGTGCGCCGCGCAGCTATAGTCGTGTGACGTCGCGTGTCTCCTCCGCTGCGGCGTCCTTGCTCCTTCGTCGTCTCTCCGCTCAAATCCAACCGCGGAGCTCAGATCTAGGCCCTCCTCTCAAATCCAGTCGTGCGAGGCCAACGCCGCCTCTTTCCTTCGCGTCTCTCAGCCACTGGTTTTCACTTTCTGGTAAGAAAATGCAATTTGTTCTTCACCCACTTTATTTCAAATTTTATTTAGCAACTTTTTTCAATTTTTTTTTGGAGATGAAACTATGAAAACGAGTAATATGTTTCGTTATGTTTCACTTTCTGATGATATAATGCTTGATGATATAATGCTGCATTACTGTGCTAGAGTATGATTATTAATTTTTTTTTTGACAATGGGTCACTTTGAATAGCTTTTGCACATGGAGGAATAATTGGAAACTGCATTCGCAGATATAACAGCTAAATTTATGTGTGCCCAGATACTAATTTTGTGATAAATTCTTTGTCTTGAGTCAGTGTATGCCAAAGTTTAGGACTTTATAATTGTTAAGTCATGCCCAGTTGCTTCAATTCAATTATTCTTGTAATGTATCGTTTAGGGATTTTCTCGAATTACTTTGTTGCAGGAATTGTATTTGAATTATTTTTTGAGTTTCCGTTATGATCTTGTTTTAGATTGCTGGCTCCTTATATATCCTCTGGAATCTTTTGGGAAATTTTGAAGCTATGGTTGAAAGGGTATAAGGTTATTGTTCTTGATGTCCCTTTGTTGTTTGAGGCCAAGATGGACAAGTTCACAAAGCCCATTATTGTTGCATGGGTTAATCCTGAAACACAGATTCAGTGGCTCATGGCGAGAGACAGATCAAGTGAGGAGGAAGTTGGGAACATGATTAATGCTCAGATGCCACTGGATGTGAAAAAGAGTAAAGCAAATATAGTAATACATAACACTGGTTCACTGGATGATGTGAATGAACAGTTTCAGAAGGTTTTATTTGAGGTGACAAAACCCTTGACATGGACTGAGTTTTGGCTTTCCAAGCAGGGTGCCTTGATCATTCTTGCTTCGGTCACTTCATGTGTTTTTTTATGTATAAAGGCATCTAACAACTACAGTTCGTAGCCACTTGTGTTCTTCAAATTTATTAATTTATTCCATCTAAAGTCTAAACTCATAGGTGCTTTTCTATATCTCCTTCCTTAATCCCCCAACAAATGCTACTGTTCAAGTTTCAAGATTTGAATTGCAACTTGAAATTTTAAAATAACTATAGAAGATGCATAATATTTTTTCCTTTTTCCTCTTACTTTTCTTTTCACTTCTCATTTTCTTTCTTTTTATTGTTTTTGATTAGAAAATGACGATAGTTGATTGGTTGTAGAAAGCTTATGAATACATATGTTTGATACGTTAAAAATTTTAATTTCTCGCTGTAGTTCTTGGAATGGATAAGTAGTGAACTCATTAGTTGGCTAACACAAGTCAATCTGTGGTTACACTATAGTTGGTCGAAGAAATAGAGATGGAAACTTGTTCGTGTTCTGCCTCTTTTAACAGATTCTGCTTCCATTTGGTGACCTTGAGAAGGGCATTTGCGATGCATCTATCATTTGTTATTCCTCCATGCGCAAATGCCTTTTACCATATACTACTTCCAATCCTCATTTTTCCAATTACTATGATACCATTATTGTTATTTTTTTTAATATTCTATCTAGTTATGTCCCTTTCAAACAGAATATAAATAGTTTTTACTTTGAATATATATATATATATATATATATATATATATATATATATATATATATATATATATATATACCTCTTCTTGGCTGAGATTAAAAATTACAAAATAATATGAGAAATGACATTTTGTCTAGACTTCGACCAATTTACGAGACAGTAGCTCTCAAAGTTGCGAAATAGTTTTGTTAATAATACATGAAATTTTACTCATATACAAATTTATAGAATGAAATTATTTTTTTCGCATTAAAAGTAGCAATATCCTGCCTAATAGTATGCTTGGGGATCAAATAACAATATGGATTAGAAAGGTAAAACAAATAGTAAGAAATAAAATCATTTATTACATTACATGAAGGGTATATATATAAGTTATTTTATTTGATTTTATTTTCTTTCTTCTCATTTTTATTTTCAACCAAACAAGAGAAAGAAAAGTTTTTATTTTCTTTCTCTCTTTTTTCTCTTCAGCCAAACAACAAGAGAGAAAATATATTTTTCTCTTCATTTTCTCTTCTCTCCATTTTCTTTCTTTGCATTTTTTCTCTTCCCATTTTCTCTCCACATCCAAACAAAACATTAAAGGTGTAGGCACCGTACACATCATTTTAAGAGTGTGATTAAGAGAGAGAAAGTGATAGAAAAAAATAAGTATGATAAATGGTATTAGATTGAGTGTGAAAAGAGGTGTATGCACTATTTACAGTAAGAATATCAAGATTGTAGAGCAAATCTTTCTTTCTTTTGCTACAATTTTCCCCCTCAGAAAACATGTTATTAATTTATGAAGGAATTAAGTGAAACAAAATCAGCATAATATATATTGAGAATAGTGAGAGAGATTAATAAGTTCCATACCGAAAAAGCAAGAACATTTTTCAATCAAATCATGTTCTTGATTATTTTTTACTCCAACAAAAAGAGGAGAATTGTACTAAGCGCAATCGACAGTAAAAGCAAAATATTGTCGAATCTTTATGATATTAATAAACGACACGGTTGATTCACTCTCTTCCGTCTTTCGTAAGAGACTGGAAATATTGGATAGACCCCACACTCTTTGATACCAACGTTCAAGAAATCACGTTCCCCCTTATCATTTGCAATAAAGAACTCAAAAGAAATCAGCCGTTTATAACTTATGGCCAAGGTGTCAAAATGGAACATATCGTACCATATATAAATATGATCTGAATTAAGCTCCGTGATAGCTTGATTATCCGATGTAGTGGCGTATCCCACCTTTGAACCATTTGCCAAGTAGCATTGACAAAAGATTTTTGCTCCATGCTTGTTGACTCCCCGAGACGGAGAATAAACCACACAAAAAATTATGTCCACAAAGTCGTCAGGAAGATTTATAGTAATTGAGGAGTGTGGTGTCCAATGTGTGAACTGCTCTGGGACCCTGCTTCCTGGTAAACAAACATTTATAGAAGTATAGCGGTTCTTGTAATTCACCCATTGATCCAGCTGTGGTAGACCCCGAAGCTTCATGCAATTCTTTAAGGACAGAATTTCCAGATTGCCAAGACGCTCGATGCTTTTAGGCAGCCTCTCCACACTGCTTCCATCTAGTCTTAGATCATATAACCATGATAAGTTGCTGATGTTGTCAGGGAGTTCAAACAAGTTACAACAATCCTTCAAATATAGTTTTCGTAGAGCTCTTAAGCCATTAAATAGGACGTCTAGCTTCTGTTTGTCAATTGCTAGTCTGCAATTAGAAATCCTAAGGTCACGAAGAGATTCTAGGGAAGATAACTCATTTGGAAGATTCCTAATTTTCAAACCCTCCAGATTGAGTGACCCAAGTATGCTTAGACGCCCAATTGATGGATCCAATTTTTCGATTCCTGTATTTCTTAAATCCAACTCCTCCACTGAATCCGACAACACTGAAAATTCCTTAAGACTTGTGCAGCCATCAACGCTGATCTTCTTGAGAGATCTTAAATGCTTCTCGCTTTTAAGACTCTTGAGTTTTATGCATCTATCCAGTATCAAAGTTCGAAGTGTGTCAAGAGATAAAACAGATTGATGAACAACCTGCAAACTCTCACAACCAGTGAGATCCACCCATTTAAGTTTTGACGCCTTCGACAAATCTGGGAGATTCTTCAACTGCTTGCATTCACTTAGATCAATTCCCTCTAAATTCACAACATCCTGCAACAATTCAAAAGGAGACATCACTATAGAAAGTTTTCCTCAAATTTCAATTAAACCAAATTACGTAAGCTTACATTTCGTATATCTTTTACCTGCACTCCCTGCCAAAGTTCTATAAGATGGCTGTGTGGCATGCGAATCTCAACAAGCATCTTAGCGCAAAAAGTTGCTGGAAGATACTTCAAACGGTATCCATCCCATTCAAGGTACCTCAAATTATCAGAAATTTTATTAAGGACTCTAGGATACTTCACCTTTCCTGATCTCTTATCCGAGGAGATATACAATTTCAGAAATCTTAAATTAGTCATCATGTTGAATGCGTCAGCACTCAAGCTAAGTAAATCATCAATATATGACAAATCTAATGTTATCCCTTCAACTGCATCACTCCCCTAACAAAACAAGAGAGTAAATGGTATTAACTTAGCTATAAATATTTCTAAAGCATGTCTAATTTTAAAAAGAAAAAGTGAGTGTATTTTTTTTGCTTACCTTTTTATTTTTAAGTACATCACAAACTTCTCTAATATCCTTCAATCGGCTACGTCTTCCAAAATCTTTGATACCATGACGAACTATTTTTAAACCCATTTCTTGTAGCAAGTCATGCATTTGTATTTTCTTATCATTTGAAATAGTTATAAGAGCTTTATCTTCAAGGATCTCTATTCCACTTGTAGCAGAGAAATCACAGGCATTTAGTATTCTTTCGACAAAATCCTTATTTTCATCTTTGAAAAAGAATGCAATGTCTAGAAATATTTCCTTCTGTGGAGTGTCTAATCCATCATAGCTCACTTGCAATACATTTTGAATTTTGTCATTAGGATAGTTCTTGAGTTTTTCTAATTCACTGTCCCAAAAGTCAGTACTTTTGGAATAAAGATTTGAACCCAAAACTTTTAAAGCTAACGGAACACCCCCAGCATAATCAACTGCCCTTTTGGAGAGATTCTCATATCCCTTTTGGGGTTGTCTTTCCTTGAAGGCATGTAAGCAAAAAAGCTCTAGAGATTCGTCAAAGCTCCATATCTTTCCCTCATATATCTCATCAACTATTCCACTAAGCAAATGCCTATCTCTTGTTGTTATAATGAGTTTACTATCTAGACCTGCATATTTATATACTCTGTACAATTCATCTAATTGATCTGAACTATCCACGTCATCAAGCACAATGAAAACCTTTTTACTACTAAGACTCCTTCTAATGAATGTGGATTCTAATGGATTGGAACTGAGATTTTCTTCCTTTAGTACATCAAGGAGAAGCTTATCACGTAAAGATTTTTGTCCAAGCCTTTTTGATTCTTCTCTTACATTTGCCAAGAAACAGACACTATCATATTGGGGAAAGAGTTTAGAAAACACGGCTTTAGCAATGGTTGTCTTACCAATTCCGCCCATACCCCATATTCCAATTACTTTAACATTTTTCAGTAATTGATTTTGTTTGTATTTTGACAGCAAAAATTCAACATATTCACAGATTTTGTCAATTCCAACAAGGCCTTCTACTTCTAGTTCATTAGGGTACCTCAGGCGTAGCTTTTCCAATACATCTTTGACAATTTTCTCGATGAGTTGAAAATCATTCCTAGCAAACAAACAAGAAAAAGGAACGATTAAATTTATCACAAATGAAAATAAATAAATAAATAAACTATTAAATATACACTACTCTATCACAACACTTTAAAAGAATAATTTAATTTTATATAATGCACTTATATATAAGTTTTTACGGGCATGATAATGTTTTTATTTTCTACAAAATGATTTGATGTGGTCTTGGACCCATATTATGGGTAAATCCCAGCTTCCTTCGGATTGGAAGCGAAACAACATGGTCTTCCCTTACAAGGTTTACTCAAGGATCGAGCATTTGGTCATCTCTATGAAAGATGCAACTCACTTCTACTGTGCCACAAACACTATACAAGTTAAATTTTTACAAAACTATCATCCAATCATGTGTTTTCATATTGTTAAAGAATTTGAGTTTAATAATAATAATTAAATAAGTAACAAATTTACATTATACATATATATATATATAGGGGGCATATCTAGTGAGATGAGTCTTTATTATGAGAGGGTAAGAGGAATAGATCTTGACCATACAACCATACATGGATGGTTAAGATTAAAAGTTACTTAGAGGTCATGTGATCACTTAAAAAAGTCACATACATTTATGTTCTAATCTTAACCATTCATGTGAGATTCAATGGTCAATATTTACTCTTATCACCTCTCATAATAAATATTCCTCTCACCAGAATAAGATCATATATATACATATACATATATATATATACATATATATATATATATATATATTTTATATATATATATATATACATATATATATATATATAAAAGGTCTTTAATAGGTACATTATTATGTATGTTAGCCCCTCCTGCATATCATTGGTTTTCATTTTCTTCTTAATGACTAAATTAATATTTCAATTTCATTGTTTCTGGTTAATGACTGAAAAAAATATTACAATTATTTTGATCTAATTGCTCACGGAATTTTAAGTTAAGAGTAAGAGTTAAATAAAGTCATTCTAAAATGATGACCACAAGTAAGGTTTGTCTAAGGTCATATAGTCTACTTTCATTATGACCCAACACTGTTGGATAAGTATTTCAATTAGATTGTTTGAAGTTTGAGAGTATATTTGTTACATTAGAATGAGATTTTTTTTCTATTTTAGAAATAACTATTCTTATGTAAAAAAAATGCATAAAAACATGATGTAATTCTTGATCCTAATTTCAAATAATTAGAGATCCTCGTTTCTCTTTTGTGAGATATTTTAAATTACAAAGTTCCAATATTTTTCATTACTGTATAAAAAGACTCTCTAATACATTATATATATATATATATATATATATATATATATATATATATATATATATATATATATGGCCCTAACTTTCCAAGTAGCTCTATCTTCTCTTATGAGATTTCTAGAAAGAGGGAAGGATAACTCCTAAATGCGACCTTTCTCTTATATACGATATCATTCGCCATGGATGATACGATTCAAAGAGACAAGAGCCTATTCTTGTTCCAATCGTTTGAGGAAAGCCCTTTCTTCTTTTCTGAAAGCAGGAGCGCACGCAGTCTTAATTGATTCAACAATTGCGAGACTCTCTTTATTCAAATAGAAAATTAAACTCTTCTTAAGGTTCAAACCGTAACCCTTGTTCAAGGGGTATACGTTTTATCCAGGGAGCATAGCGACTGATAAGTCGATTAAAGTTCTCCTTAATCGCCCCACCACCTCGTCAATCTTATCGGGTGGGGATCTTATAAGAAAACGTTGATTTATCAACCTTCTTTGCCAAAGTAATGATCTTTGACAGAGAGAATCTTTTAAAGTAAAACTTCACCAGCATGTCCGCTTTCTCATCCTTCTTCAGAATCATACGCCTATGATGAGACGGAATGATCCGAGGGTAACCGGACCGAGTGAGAGAAACTGGTACCGCATTGTCAGGATGAACGAATTCATCACCACCATAGGCCATCATCAAGGATGAAGCTGCTTGCTTTAAATATAAAGCGCAGAACAACCACCCTGATTTCCGACCAAGGTGAACAATGCGAATAACAACAAGATGGATCCCCACACAGAGTTCCTTGTTCAGACCATCAAAGATCACTAAAGCACCTTTTGGTATGTATTGCCCCCTAAAGATCAGATCCACTAGACGAGAAACTCAATTCCGCACTGCTGCTGAGTTGTCGAACTTATCCACTAAGGGATTCTTGGAATTTGTATAGATTGCGTCGGGGGAAATCTACCAAAGCTAGGCAGATAGATAGACTCATTTCCCGCTGGTAAGGGAAAGTAAGAAAAAAAATCAAATGATTGTTTTTTAATCAGCGCCTCCTTTTCTTTTGGGTATGCAGGTACTACGAGTCCTCTCACTACCAACCAGCAGACATCATCTGGCTGGGTCTTGCCGGTATCAACAACAAGAAAAAAACAACCAAATGGAAACAGCAATTAACTATGGCTCTTGGCCCAGACAACGTCCTAGGCGTCGGGGAGATCGGAGCAACAAGGAAAGCCTAGACGACGTTTTTATTCTTGGGCTACAGTAAGAAGATAAAAAGGTCGTTTTGCCCCTTGTCCCCAAATATGTGTAATATGTTCTCATAAATTCTTGCTCCAATCTAACCTAGCTGGCAAGCGATCCCAGTTCGCAGTAGAGAACAAGACAGCAAGTGAGCGTACCTTTGTTTGCTTGTTCTCCACCAAGAACTAAAGTTTAAGGATAACTGTAGGTCGGTGGCTACCTAAGAAAACTTTGATTCGATCCCCCCCCCCAGCTGGGAGGCATCTACCTCATCCCGATCACAAGGAAAGGTTCACCATGATGGGGGTACTTGTTGTTTTGCTTCCGAAAAGAATGAAATGTATAGGAGACCATCATTTTATTGTGTTGCGCACGATCCTTAGATTTACAGATTCGCAGGGGGTCTCAGGTCGTACTTAGTTGACTGACAATGACAAAGGCTTGCGAAACTAAGTAGGACGAATTGAATCTGAAGTAGTCTATCAATGGTGCAAAGCGGCTTTGTGCCCCTTTTCAGTAAGGGAGCGAAAGGTTAGACCTTAGAAAGTCAACGAACATCGATTCTTCTATGTAGGTATGGCTTTTCCCCTTGACTCTCCTAACATCGAGCTAAGTGACTTCATAACCTTTGCATAGCGTAGTAGAATGAAGGCTATGTTGTCTTATCTATTAGCCTAAGCGTCTTCACTAACTCGCTCACCTATTGTACTAAAAAAAAACTACTATACAATTCATTAATAGTGTAGTACTTAGTTATATATATTTTTACCCGTGCATTGCACAGCATATGTATATTTTTTTATATATGATGATAATGTATATATGTGTGTGTGTGTGTGTGTGTGTGAGAGAGAGAGAGAGAGAGAGAGAGAGAGAGAGATAAGCGTCTTCACTAACTCGCTCACCTATTGTACTAAAAAAACTACGATACAATTCATTAGTAGTGTAGTACTTAGTTATATATAATTTTACCCGTGCATTGCATGACATATGTATATTTTTTTATATATGATGATAATGTGTGTGTGTGTGAGAGAGAGAGAGAGAGAGATTTTTATAATGGCATATAATTTTGTAAAAGATATGGCTTGACAAGAAGAGAAATATGATTTTGGTGAATGTTAGAAACTGTGTTGGATACAATAATCCATTTTCTTATAATTTATATGTTTCAACAAGCATGTTGTTAGAGTAATTGTTTGATTGACATGATATGTATATGTGTTTGAGAACTAATTTTTGTGATGAGATGTTTGAAGTGATTGGCTTATATACAAAGGCAAGATATTTTTCTCAAGAAGAAATTTTATTCTAACCATGGTTATATGATTGAAAAAGAAAGCTTTAAGTTAGAGTTGTTTACAATAAAAAGAGGAAGATTTCTTCCAAAAATGAGCTTGATCAAATGTATGTAATTTGTATACCCAAACATATAAGTTTTATGCTTCACTATATATTAGTAAATTATATGTTGCTGATAGTAGGGTGAAAAGCTTGAACAAATATATGTAAAATTTATATTTAATTTTAGAGTTTCACATGTGACTCAAAAGTAGAGAATATAAATATTTTGAGATATATTTCTATATTGTGGATTTTTTTGGCTATAGTTGTTATACTTGTACATGCATTTATAGCATTATGAGTTTTTATGTCATGGGAGATATATTATAAAATGTCTTATATTTTGTTATTTGTGCATGTATGTATACAATGAGAATTGAGTTGGTGATTTATGAAAATTCTATCTTCATATATTGTGGGGTTACAAGCCTAAAAATAAATTTGTGACTTGTAAAATTTTTGGATATATATAATTTTGTAATAGTGCCTATATTTGAAATTTTATGGAGAAACAATAATTTGAGTGAAGATTCTTATAAGAGGCACAACTCCTATTTATAACTGGGTTATAAATTTTGGATAAAAAAAGAAGAAGCTTGTACTTATATTATTAATTTGTTAGCAGTATATTCTAAGAAAAGTTGCTATGTAACATTCTCAATTATAATTTCATTTTTGGGACTACTTTTATGATTTTATAATGAGTATGAATGTGACCAAATATTAGTATATGTTTTGTGATCAATTCTAAAAACTTGATGGTCCCATCTATGATAAGTCCCTTAAAATGAGATTGTAAATTTTATTTCATTTATTATTTGTTGAATGTGAATATATGAAATTTATGTCATAATTCAATACCCACCAATTATGGAATGTGTGAAAATATTCATAAAAAAAAAAATCTTAAGCCAATGATGTTGTAAGTGGTGTCATGAAAGTGCACATGAAATGTCCTTTGTATCACAAAAAAGATTAAATCTACAGCTATATTTGAATCGAAGGATCTAGAGGACATCTGGGGGATGAGACTAAAGTCCAAATAACATGAACTGCCTACGAGGATACCCAACCTTGTGATTAGAGATCCTAAGAACTTGGTTCAATGGAAATTACAAATCATAGATTGGTTTATTATGGAACTCACCTCATAAAGAGTTCTATACTCTAAAGTCCATTCCTATGGTGTAGGTGCATACACTTGCAGTGTTTTGGAAGATGAGTTTTAAACTCTTAATCGATTTTTGTAGCTACTTTTGAGTGGGACGTTATAAATTGCAAGGACACCATTAACGAATTCACTTATATAAGTGTAAAGTGGGCATTCATATGAAATAAAGGCTAAATTCCTTAGAGTACTCAAGAAAACCATGATTATGTACAAGGCCGTAAATTGTGGGCTTAAAGGCTGACTATTACACATGGAATATTATGTGAATGATACAATGTTTTGGAATCCCCTAAGCAATCATAGTTAAAGGCAAAAAGCCACTATTGGCCTTCGACTAAACTTGTATAATGGCTAAGTAGAGGCTCAAGGCAATATTACCTCTATTATATGCATAATAATCCCTCTCTATCCAAGCATTTCTTTGTTTTTTTTTAGCTGAACTCTTCCCAAGCATTTTATATTATATTACACGTGTTTGTTTTTATAAAAATAAGTAAGGAATTGTTAGAATATTTTTATAAAAATATGTTCTTAATAAAATATATAATAATATTTCATTAAGTGGCCAACGGTTACAAGAATAAAAGCATGCTTGAAAAGAGTTGTAAATGGCAATGAAACTAAAAATGAATTAAAAAGGCCAACGGTTAAGACAATTTAATGACCATTATATATTGTCTTTTATGACTTGCTAGAGTGTTATAATATTGCAAACGGCTAGTAAACCAAAGGGCAAACTTTCAATCCTATATATATGTTGCAAGAAATTGGAGATGGTAGAAAGAAACTTGTAATTATTATGTGGAAAACATATGTACTATATTATATTATGTGTAGATAGAGAAAATGTGTGAGTGAAGAGAGTCTTATCTCTTCCTTTGTGTAGAAATAAAGAGATGAATAACATAATTATTAGATTGTTGTATCCTGGCACAACGCATCATGACCACTACACCTGGATATTGTTGGAGTTCAAATGGGGGCATACTATTGTACTAAAAAAAGCGAGATATCCATGCCTTAACTTAGTGTACTAATCAGTATTTTGATCTCTATATATTTGTATGTTTTCTTCTCTTATCTTGCATGTTCAAGGCTTTGAGGATTGGTCAAGCTACATGTACTACCTATTATGTGGTGAAATTATTTACAGTATTTGTGCGTTTTCTTCTTGTCTTACAGGTTCATTGCTTTAAGGATTGGTTAAGCTGCACGTACGTATTGCATACTATTTGCTGAGATTATTTACAATATTTGTCTATTGTTTGAGTCATAAGCACAAATTTCTCATCATTGTATACTATCATGTATATTATTAAGAACACTTTATTCTATTAATTTTTACAGGAACAAGAACACTTATAACCAAAATCATTATATGAACAGGTCTCGAGGAATACCTATAAAAGTATCATTGATAGGGTAAACTCTAGGCTAAATGGCTGGCGGGTTAGCACCCTTTCTCTTGCAAGGAAGGGTTACTCTAGCTTAGAGTGAGGTTGCTACGATTTCTTCCTACATTATGCAAACATCCTTGCTTTCGATTAGTGTTTGTAATCAGGTTGATAGAGCTGTGAGGAATTTTGTGTGGGGAACTTCAGAGGATGAAAGGAAAATTCATTTGGTCAGCTGGAATAAATTGTGTAGAGCCAAGAAGCATGATGGGCTGGGATTTAGGCATTCTCGCAGTCTAAACTAGGCTTACATGATGAAACTGAATTAGGACTTAATTCATCATCGGGATGCTCTATGGGTTAAGGTGTTCAAAGCCAAATACGGTGCAGGAAATAATTTAATTCCTCATATTAAAAGGAGAGCTAATTCCTCTTGGGCTTGGAAAGGGATTATGTCTTCATGGGATAGTTTTAATCAAAATCTTGGCGAATAGGTAATGGAAAAACAACTAGCTTTTGGTTTGATCAATGGCTTCCTAGAATTAATAGGCTGACTGATTTTGCCCTTCCAAGTAGGGAGCACTTGGATGAGAACATTGTAGTGGCTGACTTTGTTAATGACCATGGTTGAGATTTGGGTAACCTGAGAAGTGTTCTTCTTGAGGACTTTTGCAATATTATCATTTCTTGTCTTGCCCCTATGTCGGAGGCTCCAAATGATTCTGTTGCTTGGCTTCCTTCTCAGGATGTGAAGTTCTCCCTGAGAACGACTTATGATGTTTGTGCTGGTACTCCGTATGGTCAGGATGTTTCTCTTTTTAAACTCATTTGGAAGGCGAGAGTCCCTCAGAGGATTTGCTCCTTCCTTTGGCTTTGTGAAAATAATGTCATTCATACCAACTTATTCAGATTTACCCGACATATTTCGGATAGTGCACTGTATAGTTTTTGTGGGAATGCAAACGAATCCACACTGCATGTTGTGCGTGATTGCCCTGTTGTGAGGCATACTTAGTTACGACTAGTGACTCCTCACAGGCACTCGACTTTCTTTAGCTTGGAGGTTAAGGAGTGGATGTGCTCTAATCTCTCTAGCTACTTTTTGGTAGGCCTTCCAATATTGAATGGGCCAGAATGTTTGCAACGGATTGTCACTTTTTTGGGGTCAAAAGAAATAAAGTCACCTTTAATGGTCCCATAGATGTCCCTGCAACCTGGATTCCTAGGATTTGTGTTCTATCCTTGGAATATCATAGTGCTTTTCTAACAAAGAATATTTGTATATCTAGAATTCCTACTCAGCTTATTTCAATAGCGTGGAGCCCTCCAGAGGCTAGTTAGGTGAAGATAAATGTAGATGGATCTTATTTGACTAACTAGCAAAACGCTGGTGGAGGTCTTGCTAGGAATGAGATGGGTCGTTTTCTTTTTGGCTTTGCTCAAAATATTGGTCAAACTATTATTACTTGGGCAGAGTTGAATAAGATCCTCTCTTGTCTGACTTTGGCTTCTCAAAAGGGTATTATGCGACTTATTATCAAAACGGATTCTTGTTGCGCCTTGGGCTTAATCAACTTTGAGATTTCTCATTGACATCTTTATGCGGTTGTGGTGTCTAAAATTAGACAGCTCCTCAGACATAACTGGAAGGTTAGGTTACAACATATGTATAGGAAAGGAAACAGTTGTGCTGACTTGCTTTCTAAGCATAGTCACTCCCTTGCTTGTGGGATGCACCAATTTGAAGTTATGTCTTCTTTTCTTTCTGTTGCTTTGCTTGCTGATGCAAGTGCCATGTCTTTTATTTGTAATGTAGTAGTTTAGTTTTTCTTGGGCTTGTTGTCCCAAAGTTTATAAAAAAAAAATATTTTCTTAATACTTAATAAAAAAGAATTAAATGAAAAAAGTATATATATTTTTATCTTGAAAATATAAAAAGTATTTAATATTTTTTATTTAATAATTAAGAAGATTATTAAGAAAATGTATTAGAAAGATTTATAATTATTCTAAAATATCACTTCAATAATTTATATAAAAAGAAAAAATAATACTTACTTATAGTCACGACTACGAGAGTCGTATCCAGAGATATTGGCCGCTTCAGTAAGAGCAGCTTTCCACGCAGACACTTTCTTTTGGATGAAATCATTGTTGTTGTTTTCTCGCAAAACTCGCTCATGTTTTGCGAATGCTTCCCCATAACTCCTAGTTTGCTTCCGTATATGCGATGGATCTACTTCATAGAACACAGGTATAACAAATTTAATTTGAATTGGAAGGCTGGAATTATTCCTCGGTCCTTACCCCTCATCAAGAAGACGAGTGGTTACGGCATTATGACAAATTTATGTAATATGTTTGTTAGCGCAGGCTTAAAAAAATAAAATATACGAAGACAAGAGTGGGGTGCGTTTTCATGTCATTATGACAAAATTAATCCAATAAATATGTCAACTAGGTGCTGAGGGAGCCCGTGATTCACGAATTAATCCTATAAATATTACAACTTGCAATGTGAATTTGTGTATATCTAATTTAAAGGAGCCGTAATAGATTAAAAATATATATTTTCTTTATTAGTCAATTGATAGCGTTATAATAAAAATTAATAATAAGAATTATTTTAAAATTTTTTATAAGTATGAAGAATGATTTAAAAAGAAAGAAATATAAGAGTTAAATTAAAAATAAATATCAAATATACTTTTAAATAAAAGTATCTAAACAACATTTAATTCTTTGGTAAAATTCTTATTAAGAATTCAGTTTTAAAAAAAAGTTATATAGTATAGAAAACTATGTAGATCTATTTGATGATTTACAAAATAAAATATAAATAAAAAATATTTACTTTATTAATTAATTGATTTTGTTACAATGCTATTACAACAAAAGTTAATGACAAAAATAATTTTAATTTTTTTTATAAATATAATAATTGATTTTAATTAAAAAAATTATAAAAATTGGATTAAAAATAAATGTAAAGTCTAAGTAACCAAACTTTAATTTAACGTTTCACTAATATGTATCTGAATAAGAATTCAGCTTAAAAAAAAAAAAAAAAGTTATATAGGATAGAAAACTACAAAGATCTATTACTATGGCATGATATATAGTATAGAAACCTGAAAGGCTGAAACCCTATTACTCCAAATCGATCTACCTTTCACAGAAAACTCATTCTACAACTGTTGGGTGCTTTGCTAAGGAACAATCCCAATTTCAGATCGAGTGCACAAACATGACTCTGAACCTTCGTCAGATATGTTATCGATGGTAAACACGGAATCTTCATGGTACAAGCTGGCGAGACTATCGTCGTGGTTGCCGTCCAATATGTTGTAGTAGCGATCCAGGAATCTCCTCGCAGCAGGTTCCTGCAATAAAATAAAACCACTGCCTATCACACCGATCATCCAAAAAAAGAAATAAAACCCCTCAAAATCTCAAAAAAGAAAGAAAAAAGAAAATAAAAACAATCCGAAACCTATCGATCGGGAGGCGAAACAAGCAAAAGAACACCAAAACCCTAAATCAAAATTGGAAAGTGAGAATTGCAATAGATAGAGCGATACCTGACGGAATCTGAGGGCATGGTGCTCGCCGCCGAGCTGGGGGTTACCGCCGTTGAAGACGACCGAGCCGCCGTTGTTCTCGGAGGAGACGACGTTGTTGGACTTATACATCAGCCGGTTTATGTTGATGGCACCTTCACCGAGATCTTCCATAACTTCCTCTTACTTTGCTTTCCTTCCGATAAGCGATTAACTTAAGACTCACGCAGACACAACAAATAGGTGTACAAGATCCTGATCTACGACAAGTTTTGCCAGAACATCCTCTCCCCGTTGATCCGTATAAGCGATGGATCTACTTCGTAGAACACAGGTATAACTACCTGTCCTTGACTTTTTCTGCATTTGAGTATTTTGACCAGTTCTTCCAAGCACCATTTTGAAGAAGCAAAGTGTTTTGAAAAAATAATTTGAATTGTATAGAAAACTACAAAGATCTATTACTATGGCATGATATATAGTATAGAAACCTGAAAGGCTGAAACCCTATTACACCAAATCGATCTACCTTTCACAGAAAACTCATTCTACAACTGTTGGATGCTTTGCTAAGGAACAATCCCAATTTCAGATCGAGTGCACAAACATGACTCTGAACCTTCGTCAGAAGCAAACGGGTAATTATCCAATCCCTCAAAGACTCTTCCTTTTTCTTAACTTTAATCTTTCTTTTTCCATTTTCAATTCCACCAAAAAAAAAAAAATTTTCATTCATTCATTCATTGTTGGGATCCGTTTTTCTTCAGAATGCATTGCCCGAATGCTGAACCTGAACCAACCCATCAACGCAACGGGCACCGCGAACGAAAAGGTGTACAAGATCCTGATCTACGACAAGTTTTGCCAAAACATCCTCTCCCCGTTGATCCACGTTAAGGGCCAACTGATTTTGTTAAGAAAAGTCTTTTTGCAATTTGTGTATATCTAATTTCAACTGTATAACAAAGCAACTCTGGTAAAAATGAATGCTTTTTTGTTGTATATGTAAATTGTGGCTTGAATTTTGTGGAGGATCATCATTCACTGTAGACTTACATATTAGTAAAGCTTTAATGACTATTATAGGACAATAGGACTTAAAGCATTCAAGTCAAGCACAGCTGAGCGCATGTTTGTTCAACTTTTTTCAACTTGAAACGGATTTTTTTTTTCAACTTAAAGTTCATCTAAATTTTTGAAGTTGACAACTTGACCTCTATGCACTCATTAGGCTATATCTCGGGTATAGGAGTTCAATAATTCTGAAATTTTAACCGTGAAATGTTAAGACTCATATCTACAACTTTCATGAAGAATACAAAATTCAGTTCGGATTCTTTGAAGGTGATAATGGGCTTGAAAGTCAGAATAGAGGTGTTGGAGTTGGGTCTGACCCATGAGCAGTAATTGGGTCATATCTCGAGTTATGTGTGTTGGATTTGGATGAAAATAGGTGTTTATGGAAAGTTGAGACAATTTTCTAGAACTTTTTTGAAGACCACTTGGCTAAAAAATGACGCATGCCATGAGTTCAAAAGGGAAACATTTTGGAGACAAGAATCCAGCCATCAAACAACTATTTTAGCATTTTGTTCTCATTATCCATCATCTCTTTTGACATTTTGTACTCTTCTAACTCTATAAAAGGAGGCAAGGGCTGATCATTTAGGGGTGTTAGCTTAGAATTTACTTTCATGTTTGTATATTAATTGTTTCCTTTGTGTAGTTTTATATTGTTCTTAATTGAAGTTATGTTCATCATCTTCTTCTTCTCTCTTTCTTCCTTCTTGTCTATAAGTAACTAAATCTTCATCTTGCTTGGGTGAAAGATTGAAGCTCTTGGTAATGAAATAAGGTTAGATTATTTTACTTCTTATGCTTGAATGATATATTTTTATATGATCTTTATATGTGTTGTATGTTGTTTCCGATTAATTTAGAAACTCTTCTTGTATAATAAATATCTTGATTCATTGTAGATAAGACGTTAGCACAGTGGATGCTTGAGACCATTTACAAGTATTGGTAGATAATTATTGGAACCATAATATGATTACATGTATAATCTAAATTGAACTTTGAAAGTTAAATCTTCCGATTGGAACGTTCATTATGTATAATTTCAATTGAGTTATAAAAAGAAATAATTTTGTCTTTAATTTATTACCAAGAGTGGATCTCCTAACCCAAGCAAATCATTTTCATTTGTGAACAACTTATATCATTTTTAGTATTATGACAAATCTTCTCCTTACCTCAAATAATTTTCTCTTCATCAATTCCCTGTGGATCGACCTCGGACTCCCGAGAATTTACTACTTGAAACAACCTGCACTTGAGTTTGAAACTTTTAATTATCTTATTAGCAAGTATATGACCTACTGCACCATTAGTTACATTGCGGGCATAATAATTGAAAGAGTTAACCCCCATTTTTATCACTCAAAGATTTATGTGTCATCACTTTAGTCCTTCAAATATTTGTGTCATCAAATTAGTACCTCAATCATTGAAAGTGTCACCACCTTAGTCCTTCTATCACCTTGCATTTAAAACCCTTTAACGAAGTCTGACATGGCGTGTTAAGTGCTTATGTGGTTAAACGACACCAAAGCATCCCTATGGCAATTCAACTTAAGAATCCATTTGGCAATGCCACCTAAGTATCCACATGACAACACCACCTAAAATCCACATGGTGCACATGCCGACAAAAGGACTAATTCGATGACATGTGAATCTTTGTAGGACTAAAGTGATGACACGTGAGTCTTTGAGTGACTAAAATAATGACACGTGTGTCTTTGAGAGACTAAAATGATGACACGTGAATATTTGAGGAACAAAAATGGGCGTTCTCTTTTTTGTTTACTTGCAATACCAATATAAGGTGCCATGGTGGTTGTGGCAAGGGTTGTGCATTTGTGGCCTTTGGGGTGCTAATATGAGTGCCTTATGGGTTCAGTTTTTATGGGGTAAGTGGGTTTGGGTGGTTTATAGGCTTGATTATTTGTATAGGGGTGAAGGGTAAAGTGATGGTCTCCACAAAGGGGAATGGTGGCCTAAGTAGGTGGTGGTTAATGTTTATAGCTAGTTTGATGTTGGTTTTTGGTTCTTTCTTTGTCGCATTGATTTAGGGCTGGAAATTCTATTTAGTGATTGCTATAGGCGATGTGTTTCAATGTGGTGGTTTTGGCTTCTCTCTCGTGATGCGCGGAGGTATGAGTTTTATGGTTGTTTTCGAGCTACTGCATTGGTGTTTGAGTTAAAAGAAGTAGGATTGGTGTTGGAGGTTTGTTTGTTTGTTGTGGTTTAGGGTAGTATATGTATTTGTAATGATCTAAAACAAATGGTTGACTCACACAAAAATATAGTAATCAAACAATTTGTAATAATACAA
The DNA here is from genome assembly GCA_029884605.1 of Ormosia emarginata. Taxonomy (NCBI): domain Eukaryota; kingdom Viridiplantae; phylum Streptophyta; class Magnoliopsida; order Fabales; family Fabaceae; genus Ormosia; species Ormosia emarginata. The sequence goes on along the minus strand of JAQQTP010000077.1, from coordinate 20,986,583 downwards.
TGATATTATTCAAAATCACATTGGAATTGAGATAAAATCATAAGTTAACCCCTATTTTTGCCCATAAAAGATTCATATACCATCACTTTAATTCCTTAAAGATTTACGTGTCATCTCTTTAGTCCCTTAAAGACTCACGTGTCATCGGATTTGCTAAGATGTGTGCGACATGGATGCTTAGATGACATTGCCATGCGGATGCTTTGGTGGCATTAAAGGGCAACAGAAGCACTTAACATGCCATGTCAAACTCTGTTAAAGGGGTTTCTAACGGACATGATGGATTAGAATTTTGAGGTACTTGCAAATATGCATGCATAGTTCGCAATGGTTGATTTTCTTGTTCATCATGTATGCTTTTATTTTCAGCTCGTTGTGTTTGATTTTCATGTTCAACATGTGTACCTTCAAATTCAGCCATTGTGTTAATTGTGTGTGATTGTGATTCAAACAAATCAATATATAAAGTACTAGGATTAATTTTAACCAAATGTCCAGAATTTGAATCACGACACCAGTTAAGCATAAATAAGTGACATAAAATAAAAATAATGTACAAGTAGGCGGTATAAACCGGCTTTTAAATATTAAGAAGGATGTGGTATAAACCAGCCACCCAAAAAAATATATTAACAAGTAAAAAGTTAAATAACCCTAAAATAAAAAGTTAGATAGTTAGAGAGTTAATAATATATAGAAAATAAAATACAGAAAATAAAGTACAAAAAATAAAATACAAAAAATAAAGTCTTTTTGCAAAAGTAAATTTAAAATATGAAAACCTATTTCAGAGAGTAGTCACACCCGAGCAACTTGGTAAAAGAGAAGAGAAGAAAAAAAGATTATTTCATTATGTTGAAAGCATAAATAAATAAATGACAAAATTAAAAATCATCAAAATAAATGACATAAATTAAAAGTTAGATAGCGAAAAATAAATGATGTAAATTAAAAGTTAGAGAACAGAAACTAAATGACGTAAATTAAAAGTTAGAGAGCGTAAATAAATGACATAAATTAAAAGTTAGAATGTTAGTAAGCATAAAGCATAAATAAAAAAATCAAAAAATGTAATTAAATAAAAAAAATTAAAAAAACAAAAATATAAAAATATAAAAACTTAAATAAATAAGAAAATTAAAAAAATAAATAAATGACATAAATATAAAAGTTAGTTAATAAGTTAGTAAGTAGTAAGTTAATTAGTTAGTTAGTAAATTAGAAAGTGAAAAGAGTAGAGGACGAATATACATGTCGGTGAAGTTTACTTACAGAAAGAGAACCTCAATATATTAGAACTTCAAATCAAGTCCCCGGCAACGGCGCCAAAAACTTGATGGGATAATTTAAAGTTTCAAACCCAAGTGCAGGTTGTTTCAAGTAGTAAATTATCGGGAGTTCGAGGTCGATCCATAGGGAATTGATGAAGAGAAAATTATTTGAGCTACGAAGAAGATTTGTCACAATGCTAAAGATGATATAAGTTGTTCACAAATGAAAAAGAATTATTTGGGTTAGGAGATCCACTCTTGGTAATAAATTAAAGATGAGATTATTTCTTTTTATAACTCAATTAAAATCATGCATAATGAAGGTTCCAATCAGAAGATTTAACATTCAAAGTTCAATTTAAATTATACATGTAATCATATTATGGTTCTAATAATTATCTACCAATACTTGTAAATGGTATCAAGCATCCACTGTGCCAACGTCTTGTCTACAATGAATCAAGATATTCATTATACAAGAAGAGTTTGTAAATTAATCGGAAATAATATACAACACATATAAAGATCACATAAAAATATATCATTCAAGCACAAGAAGTAGAATAATCTAACCTTATTTTATTACCAAGAGCTTCACTCTTTCACCTAAGCAAGATGAAGATTTAGTTACTCATAGACAAGAAGAAAGAAAGAGAGAAGAAGAGAAAGATGAACATAACTTCAATTTAGAGCAAGAGAAAATTATAACAAAGGAAAACAATAAACAAGCATAACCATAACTTCTAAAAACTAAGCCTAACACCAGAACACTAAATGATTAGCCAATGGTGCCTTTTGTAGAGGATTAGGAATACAAAATGACAAGAGGGTGATTAAGAATAGGTGGGTGAGTGGGTAGAGTGGTTGGATGAATGATTGAGTGGTTGGATGAGTGGAAGATTATTGAGATTCTTTGTCTCCGAAATCATTCATTGCTTAACTCATAGATGCCGTCATCAAATAGAAAAGTGGTCTCATGAAAGTTGTAGATATGGGTCTTCACTTTCAAATGTCCAAATTTCAGCTCCATTGACCACCTACAACTCGAGATATGACCTAATTACTAAACAGAGTTCAGGCCCAAATACAACACCTCTGTTCTGACTTCCAAGCCCAATATCACCTTCAAGGAGTCCGATCCAAGTTTTGTGTTCTTCATGAAAGTTGTAGATATGGGTCTTAACTTTCAGATGCCAAATTTTCCGTTCATTTAAGTTTCGTCAAACTTGAATTATGCAATGATTACTGCACATAGTTCGGGTTTCAGTCACAAAACTCATGTTCTGAATTCCATGCCCAATTAACTCCACTAGATGTCCGATTTTTCCCTGGAGCTCTCATGAAAGTTGTAGATCTCTCTCTTATCTTTCTTACAAGGTAAGATACATAATTATAAAATATCTAGAACTGAGCATATGACCGAAATACGAAAACAGTGTAAGACCAAAATAGTACTGAAAAAATCAATTAAGTTCAATTTGAGTCCAAACTTACAAAACATAACCAGACTTAATCAATTAAGTACATAGAGAGTGTAAATGACTAAAAATGAGGGTCTATTAATGTATAAAATATGTGATTATCACATAATGCGCATAAACAAGGCTAAAAGTTTCATACATTGGTTGCTTCATAAGTCATAATTAAGAATAGTAACTAATAAGAGTCATGGTGGCTGTATATCATTAAATCGACATAGTTCCTTCCAAATACTACTATATTAGTCTTCTTCCTAACATGACACTTTAATGGGAAGTACATAATATGTCGAACAATAATGTCTTTATCAACGACAAATCATGTTTTCAATATTATCATTCATACATGTACACATAAGTTTGAAAACATGAAAATTCAAAAAATTATACATTAATGAGCTCAGAGTGTCAAACAAAACAATAATGTTCATATTTCACTAGTAAACATAATGCCCATACTTTTAACATGACCAGTAAATGTTTTGGGCGGTAATCCTTTTGTTAAAGGATCAACAATCATAAGATCAGTGCTAATATGCTCTATTGACACTCTATGTTTCTGAACTTCTTTAACGGCAAAGTATTTCAATTCAATATGTTTAGCACCTTTGGAATACTGATAATCACATATTTTATTCATTAAGAAACCCTTATGTTTAGTCATTTACACTCTCCATATTCTTAATTGATTGAGTTTGGTATGATTTTGTGAATTTGAGCTCAAATTGGTCCTAATTGAATATTTCCAGCATTATTGAGATTTGACACTGTTTCTGTATTTTGGCCATAACTTGAGTTCCTAATATCTGATGAATATAAATTTTACCTTGTAGGAAAGCTAAGAGGAAGCTCTACAACTTTGATGAAGAGCTCGAAGTCTGATTCAGATGTCTAAGGGACCTAAGTTTACATGGAAGTCAGAATACGGGTTCTGCCAGTAGAATCCGAACAGTGTGCACTCAAAAAATCATATCTCAAGATGTAATAATGGAGATGGGCTGAAATTTGGAAAGTGGATAGTCAAGATCCAAATAAACAACTTTCATGAAGAACACATTTTGAGAAAAAGAAGTCTAGTAGGTCATTTTGAGCTTGCAAGTCGGAACAGAGGTGCTGAAGTTGGGTTTGAGCAACCTACGGTATTTGGGACATATCTTGGGCTTAAGGAAGCCAAATTAGACGAACCAGCTATCCATTTTATAGCCAAGACAAGGATCTAAAACTTTGATGAAGAACACTTTTCGTGGTTCTGAAGTATAGTGGGTCGTTTTTGGCTTCCAAGTCAGACACGAAATTTTCGTCCTCAACCACCCACTCATCCATCCACTAATCCACTCATCCATCCACTAATCCACTCATCCACTCATCCACTAACTCACCCATTCATCCACTCATACACTAATCCAACCACTTAACCACTCCACCCACTCATCCACTAATCCATCCACTAATCCATCCACTCACCCATTCATGTCCATAATTTCCCACTCACCAAAAGTCCTTTGGCATTTTTCACTAATTCAACCACTCAACCATTCCACTCACTCATCCACTAAACCAATCCACTAAACCAACCCACTAATCCATCCACTCAAACACTCCACTCACTCATCCACTCATCCACCCACTTCCCTTTGTCATTTTGTTACCTTAGACTTCTATAAAAGGCACCATTTATCATGAACAACATGTAATTCTCCTTCATTTTCTCTCTAAGTTTCTTCTTGCTTCTTCATAGTTTCTCATAGTTTTGTATATTTTGATGCTCCCCTTCATGGTAATGGAGGGCTAAGCCACTTTGGGTCAATTTAGAACTCTTGAAGAGATTGTGGTTTGGATTCTTGAGACCTTGGTTATGTATTGTATTTGATTTGTAATTGAATTCCTTCTTTCTTCTTCTTTTTCTTCTTCTTGATCTTGAATGCATGAATGGTGATTCTATTTATGTTGATCTGATTGATCTTGGTTTAAGATTGAGATTTGTGATGAAACTTAGAACTGATTGATCTAAACTAATCACATAAATGAAGATTGAGATTTGTGATGAAACTTAGAACATTGATCTAAATTAATCACAAAATTGAAAAGGTTAGGTTATGATTTGTGCCTCAAGTTAATTGAATTCGTTTTGAAATTAACATGGATCTTCATGAATGGTGCGATTGCGTTTGTGTTTATCACTTGTTAATTGAATTCTAGACGATCGTTAGTATGAATTCTGGATTTGATGCAGAGATCTCGTTAGATCCAAATTAAAAACAACATTCAATTGCGCGCTCAAGTGTTCTATGAAGGGTCTATGATTGAATCCATCCAATCTTGGATAGGTTTCTAAATTGATTGCTCTTTAATTGTTATTTCTTCCTTTAATTTTGTTAAGTGCGATCTTAAACTGTCAAACCCCCTTTTGCTAACTTTCACTTGATTTGATCAAATTGCATTTACGATCCTCGAGGAGACGATCCGTGTTGTCAACTGTGCTACAAGCTTAGGTAATAACTTCGGTTATAATTTTGACTGAGTTCGGCGCTCGTCAAATACTTGTCATTTTTAGAAAAGAAGACAACTGCGGAATTATCACATGAAATTTTCAGCGGCCTGACAATACTGTCGACTGCTCCACGCCCTGAAATAAAATTTCGTAGCCATTTAACCTGAACCATGGCCTCAAAGCATGCCACAAATTCAGCTTCCATAGTGGATGCAACAATGATAGACTACTTCACACTTTTCCATGAGCTAACTCATCCAGCTAAAAGATACAGATAACCAAAGGTGGATTTTCTTGTATCCACACAACCAACAAAATCTGAATCTGAATATCCGATCATTTCAAGATGATCAGACCTCCTATAAGTAAGCATGTGATCTTTCGTTCCTTGTAGATATCTCAAAACTTTCTTTGCAGCTTTCTAATGATCTAAACTAGGATTACTCTGGTATCTTCCGAACATTTCAACTGCAAAGCTAATATCTGGCCGGGTACAAGTCTGAGCATACATTCAACTCCCAACAACAGATGCATACGAAATTGCTTCCACCTCTTTCCGTTCCATATTATTTCTTGGACATTGCATGAGGCTAAATTTGTCTCCCTTCTGAATTGGAACCAGAGATGCTGAGCACTTTTCCATTCTGAATCTCTTTAACACTATTTACATATGCTTTCCGAGACAAACCTAGCAATCCTTGTGATCTATCATGAAATATCTCTATCTCAATCACATAGGTTGCCTCACCCATATCTTTCATTTCAAAGTTATTAGAGAGAAATTTCTTAGTCTCACTTAATAGACTAAGATCATTAGTTGCAAGCAAAATGTCATCAACATACAGAACCAGAAAGATAAACTTACTTCCACTGACTTTCAGATATACACACCGATTAATAGTGATTTCCTTAAATCCAAATGATACAATAGTATCATTGAACTTGAGATACCATTATTGGGAAGCTTGTTTAAGTTCGTATATTGACTTCTTAAATTTACACACTATATGTTCTTTTCCTTCTTCTATGAACCACATTGATTGGTCCATATAAACCTCTTCATCTAAATTCTCATTTAGAAAGGCAATTTTCACATCCATTTGGTGTAACTCTAGATCATAATGAGCCACCAACGCCATGATAATTTTGAGAGAATCTTTTTTAGAGATAGGAGAAAAGGTCTCCTTATAGTCAATGTCATCTTTCTGAGTAAACCATTTTGCAACTAGTCTAGCCTTGTAACGTTCTAAGTTACCATTAGAGTCATGTTTGGTCTTAAAGACTCACTTGCCACCAACTTGTTTACAACCTTCTGGTAACTCAAGAAGGTCCCAAACGTCATTCTATTCCATAGATTTCAACTCATCTTTCATCGCATCTAACCATTTATCAACATTATCATTATTCATGGCTTGTGAAAACGTGATTGGGTCATTTTCTATTCCGAAATCAACTTTAGACTCTTGTAAATATACCACATAATCATCAGAAATAGCTGATCTCCTTTCTCTTTGAGATCTTAATGCTATTTGTTGTGGTTCATCTACTATAGGCTCATTTACTACAACTTCATTGTGAGTAATGGGATCGTTTATTTGTTGTTCTTCATTATTGTTAATCGGTTCAATAACTTGAGGAACAATAACTTTATTAGAGACATAAGTCAAAGGAACTTGCATTCTCAATTCTTGAATCTCCACCTTACGTGGTGTTTCACTCCCACTAACTTCACCATTCTCAATGAACCTAATATTCCCAATTTCAATAAACCTTGTAGTATGGTTAGGATAATAAAATATACCCTTTTGACTTTTCTGGATAACCAATGAAATAACCACTGATTGTTCTTGCATCCAGTTTCTTTTCTTGTGGATTATAATATCTAATTTCTGTCTGGCAACCCCAAATATGCAGGTGCCTTAGACTAAGTTTCCTTCTAGTCCACAACTCAACAGGAGTCTTTGGAACTGCCTTACTAGGAAACCTATTCAATAAATACATGACAGTCTTTAGAGCATAAGTCCACAATGAAATGGGTAAAGAAGAATTACTTAATATACTTCTAACCATATCTAGTAAGGTTTTATTTCGCCTTTCTGATACACCATTTTGTTGTGGTGTACCTGGCATCGTGTATTGAGCACATATGCCACGCTTTTCAAGGAATTTAGCAAATGGACCTGGATGTTGTCCACTTTCATCATATCTTCCATAATATTCATCGCCTCTATCAGACTTGACAATTTTCACTTTTCTATCTAATTGTCTTTCTACCTCATCAAGGTATTTATAACCTGAGATTTCTCATGTAGCAAATAGACATAACCATAACATGAATAATCATCAATGAAGGTGATAAAGAATCTTTCTTTATTGAAAGAATTAATATCAAAAGGTCCACAAATATCAGTGTGTATAATTTCAAGAAGCTGAGTACTTCTTGTGGCTCCTTTCTTTGTGTATTTTGTTTGTTTACCTTTAATATAATCCACATATACATTCAGGTCAACAAAATCTAAATCTGGAAGGATTTCATTCTTTACTAATCTTTCCATTCTTTCCTTCAAAACATGTCCCAAGCATTTATGCCACAAGTAAGCAGAACTTTCATTAACTAAACCATGTTTAGTTCCAACATTATGATGCAAGGTTAAGAGCATTTCAGCATAAAGATTATCAAAATTTAACTTATATAATCCATCACATAACATACCATTACCAATCATGTAGTTATGTTTATATAAACTGAAACTACCACTACTAAATTTAAAAGAGTATCCAGCTTTATCAAGTTTGGATAATGAAACTAAATTCCTAGATATACTAGGTACATAAAGAGTTTCACATAAATCCAAATGATGTCCAGTGTTGAGGATTAAATGATACGTCCCGACAACTTCCACTGGAGCTCTCATTCTATTGCCCATAAAGACAAACTTTTTATTTGATTTTGTGGTTTGGGTTATAAGGAATCCATGTATTGTATTAGAAACATGAGTTGTACAACCAGAATCAATCCACCAACTATTGTAAAGAACTTCAACCAAATTTAATTTGAAACATACATAAGCGCTAGGCTTACCTTTCTTTTCGAACCAAGCCTTACGTCTTGGACACTTCTTTTGGAAATGCCCAGTTTTTTTACAGAAATAACATTTGTTTTCATTTGGTTCCTTTTTGTAGATTTGAGAGGAAGGGACCTCATTGATCTTTAGGAGTCCTTTTCCTTTCTTGTCATGTTTCCTACTAGCTTTCTTTCCAGCTCCTTGATGGTTAATATAATTAATGGAATGACTTCCTTGATTCTTGAGTCTGGTTTCCTCCTGAACTAGCATATTGTGCAATTCATGCATATTCCATTTGTTTTTCATGGTGTTTGATAGGATATAATTATATTTAAAAGTTTCAAACCCAAGTGTAGGTTGTCTCAAGTAATAAATTCTCAGGAATCCGAGGTCGATCCACAGGGAATTGATGAAGGAAAACTAATTAATTGAGGTAAGGAGCAGATTTGTCACAAAATTAAAGATGATATAAGTTGTTCACAAATGAAAAGGATTTGCTTGGGTTATGAGATCCACTCTTGGTAATAAATTAAAAACAAGATTATTTCGTTTTATAACTCAATTGAAATCATGCTTCAATGAAGATTCCAATCGGAAGATTTAACATTCAAAGTTCAATCATGTAATCATATTATGGTTCCAATAACTATCTACCAATACTTGTAAATCGTCAAAAGCATCCACTGTGCCAATCCTATTGTCTACAATGGATCAAGATATTCATTATACAAGAAGAGTTTCTAAATTATTTGGAAACAACATATAACTCATATTAAGATCACATAAAAATATATCATTTAAAGCACAAGAAAGAAATTAATCTAACCTTAACTTATTACCAAGAGCTTCACCTTTTCACCCAAGCAAAATGAAGATTTAGTTACTCATAGACAAGAAAAAAGAAAGAGAAAAGAAGAGAAAGATGAACATAGCTTCAATTAAGATCAAGAGAAAATTACAACAAAGGAAAATAATAAACAAGCATAACCATAACTTCTAAAATACTAAACCTAACACCAAGAACTACAAATGATCAGCCAATGGTGCCTTTTATAGAGGATTAGGAATACAAAATGATAAGGGAGGTGATAAGAATTGGTGGATGAGTGGGTGGAGTGGTTGGATGAATGATTGAGTGGTTGGATGAGTGGAAAATAATTGAGATTCTTTGTCTCCGAAATCATTCATTGCTTAACTCATGGATGGCATCATTTTTGAGCCAAGTGGTCTCATGAGAGTTCTAGGAAATTGTCTCAGCTTTCCAAAGATACTAAGTTTAGTCAAATCCAACAACCACAGCCCGAGATATGGCCCAATTACTAAACATTGTTCAGGCCCAGTTTTAGCACCTCTGATTTGACTTCAAAGCTCAATATCACTATCAAGGAGCCCGAACCAAGTTTTGTGTTCAACATGAAAGTTGTAGATATGGGTCTTAACTTTCAGATGCCAAATTTTCAGCCCATCTTATAAGCCCAAACTCGAATTATGCTCTGATTACTACACACTGTTCGAGTTCCAGTCACAAAACCCCTATTCTGACTTCCATGCCCAATTAGCTCCACTAGATGTCCGATTTTTCCCTGGAGCTCTTCATGAAAGTTGTAGAGATCTTTTTTATCTTTCCTACAAGATAAAATACATAATTATAAATCATTTAGAACTCAAGATATGACCGAAATACAGAAACAACGTAAGACCAAAATAGTGCTGAAAAAATCAATTAAGTCCAATTTGAGTCCAAACTTACAAAACATAACCAGGCTTAATCAATTAAGTACATGGAGAGTGTAAATGACTAAAAATAAGGATCTATTAATATATAAAATATGTGATTATCAGTGTTATAGTTCATTTGGAAATGACCATACTCAGACGGTAATGAGTTCAAGATGAACTGCACAAGAAAATTTTCATCCACATTCATTCCTAATGACTTAAGTCTTGCTGCAATATTTGTCATCTCAATGACGTGCTCATGCATAGTACAAGAACCATCAAATTTCATGGGGGTCAAGGTACTCATCAGTGTCCCAACAAGAGACTTATCAACAGTTTGGGAGCGCTCTTCCACAAACTTCATCATTTCTTTAGCACTTTCAGTTTTAGGAAGAGCTGACTTAATATTACTAGCTATACTCATTCGTATATACATCAGACTTAATCTGTTTGACCTTTCCCAGGTTTTATAATGGACTTTCTCTTCATCAGTGCTTAAAACAATAATAGCATCTGATTTCTCCACTCGAAGAGCTAAATCCAAATCCATACCCCAAGGTAAAATTGGATTTGCTCATTCTATTCAGAGAAGTTCAGTGCATTAAAAACTAGTACAGATGAGAGATGCGAATGTAAAGCAACAGGTACTACAAGCAATAGAGATTTAAAACATTAATGCTTTGAGTTATATACTAACATGCTACACAGATTCAGAAAAACACTTCATACAATGTATGTTGATGTTCACCTTTGGACAATCCATCAATATACAAATTCAACATAATGATGCTAATAAAAATTACATAATTTGGAAATGATATGTATACTAACTAGAAATATCTATTATCTTTGGATATAAATAAAACTAATAGTGCACTTACACTACCAACATTCATGCTCATTAATTATAAGAACAAACAATCAACCTTTGAGTGATCATTAACTGTCTTATAATAATGAATCTCAATTTACTCATACACTAATAAATATCATGTCATTCACAACATCCATTTTATATGAGTAATTGAGATAAAACTATCATACAATTTAGAATTAAATTAACTTAAATATTTGATCACTTTGGTGATTAACAAATATATCATACATTTAATTCTAAAATGTAGACACTTCATAAACATTAGAGGAAATAAAAATCCACATTATCTTTATTGAACACAATAATGCATTCTTCCTTCGTACATTTTGGTAAAAGTCATAAAAGTCACAAACTTGGCATATAAGACAAAAGCACCAAAACTATTAAAAGCATATAAGGATTGCTACGTTAGTTTTTCTACATGACAATAAAGTCATTAAAGTCATTAAAGATTGTCATTAAAGTCAACACTTCCTGACAATAAAATCATTTAAGGCTTTATAGGTTTTTTTTACTTTTCTTATAAGCTTTATAGCTTTTTTTTTTTTTACTTAAAAGACATATAAGACAAAGTTCATTAAAGGAAATCTTTTCCTTTCTTGACATTCAAGGTTTTGTAGCCTTTTGACTTATATACACACTTTATTAATTTTATATATATAATAAAGGCATAGCTATCATCAAATCATACGTGAAGCACTTTTTTTATTTATTCTTTCTATCACTTTGTCAAATCATTTAACAAATACTAAACGTGCAAGCAACCATCAAAAGAAATCTGAAACTTTCAGATTCATCAGTTATACTTACGCACGGAAAACATGAGAATTTCATAAGCAATATTCATGGATCAAAAACCAAACATCATCAATGGAAAATTATGAGCTCCTAAAAACATCATCTTCAATGGAAAATTATGAATTCTTAAACACATGCTCTGATACCACATGTTAATTATTTCTACATAACAAGGATCTTGAGAATTTATAATTTTCACATATTCATATCATTAAATAAGATGTACTAACTTTTATCCATGATGAGAAATTGTGTTTCAATATGCAGATTTAATGAAAGTGGAAACTCCTTTGTCTCTCTTCTCCTTCTCTTTTCTATGTTCTTTCTTTCTTGATGGTAAACATAAAACGTAAACTATATGGGAGAGAGAAAGGACAGGTTTCTATTTCTCTTCACGCATTAGAAAAATGCCCCCATCAAACATTTATAGAGGTTGAGAAACCTCTTCCCAATAGTCACCAACTAATTACCATTTAGCCCCTCATTTATTTATTAAATCACATAATTTGCCACATAGACACATGAGACATATCTTACATACAATACCAAAGCATTTTGCGTTCAGCATTCCGCATTGAAGGATTCCTACAAATCATTAAAACATAAAGCCTAAAAAAAGCATAAAATCAGCCCATGGAGTGTGTCGAAGTAATAAAGCACATGGTAAACAACTTTAAAGTGCATTTATATTCAAAATCTCTATACTTTCCCAAAAAGCAACTAGGAATACATCAGTTTCCATTGTTAAGATTGTACATAGGAAATTGAAAAACATCAAAGACCATTTAATGCATCATAGCCTTCTCCCCTTATAAATACCACTTCAGGATACCATCAAGCAATCGATGCTAGATCTACCTTAAGTGATGATCGACCTTTCACACAACTTATTTATGCTTGTGAGAAAGATCAATACAATTATTTAAATGATAGTGATGATCTGTTATATAGTAATAGTGGTGATCGACCTTTCATAAGATGATGTTTGGAATGGTATATAAATATTTAAGTTACATATATTGTACTTGAGTTGCAAGATCAATGTGTTTCAATGATCGGTGATATTATCAGTGATTGCTAAATTATTAAATTAATTGATCGGTTTTATGTGATATTTATTAAGGAATCACTGATCAACATAGACAACAATAAGTGTATTACCAGTAGTATATAAGAGTATTATAAATGGGGTAAATAAAATCAAAATCACGTTTAGGTTTTTTGTAAATTTAATCAATCAAAAGATAACTAAGGGAACATCTATTAGGACCAACAACATACCAGCTTGCGCGTTCTTTCATCGCTTTGACTAGATGGGTTATGGACCAAACATGGGACCTACATGGGAAGTAGCACACTAGCTCGTGTGCTCTTTCATCGTTTCAACCGGAGGGGCTATGGACCGTACCTAGACTTTGCAAACCAAGCCCAATGCGTCACCAACCCTCCATAGAAGACCTTTATATTAGCTCACCAAGACACAAGAATAATACCTGAAAAGGAGTTATTATAGGAGAGAGGAATGAAAAAGGGCGGGGGGGGAGGGGGAAGGCACCATAACAATCTCAAGATTGACAATCATGAAGTGAGGTCACCCCTTTCACCCCTATATAAGGGAAAACCACAACCATTTGGAGGACTTTTTGACTTCATCGTACTACCATAGAAGAAACCTGCCACGACTACTTCTTGGAGCTTGAACAGGACAACGTTATTAACCACAATTAACCAGTGTAAAAAGTAGTATAAAAAATAGAGTGAGAAAATTGGAACTCATATTATTGTTGTCATTTATGATTATGATTGATTCGTGGTCAATATTTGGAAGTAGTATTGACTTAAAAAGGTCAAGGGAAATGGAGGTAGAAGAGACTTCAAAAGGTTTGAGAAGTGAACTGTACATTGATAAGAGCTTCAGAGTATATACAAGTATCTACATAGATTGATTGGATTCCCAACCATCAATGTATTCTAGACGCTCTCTTCAATCTTCTTCCTTAGAACAAAAAACTGTCATCCCATTCATCAAGGAGAATTCTATATACTTCCCATTCTCGATCCCTTATTATGTGCCTTCCAATCTCCACCTAAGAACATAGGAGGTACAACTTGTTAGACTACTCAGTATACCATTCACATAAAGCAAACCAAGTTTGGATTAAGGGAAGTACCAAAAATATGCTTATGTTAAGAATCTTCAAAGCATGTGTGATATCATAGAATACAAGGGGTCTGCCCCTCCCAGAAAGCTCAATAGGGTTAGCTACAAATAGCTCAGTATCAGGTCCCCTGCTCCATACTGCTACCACTACAAAAAATTAGGTAAATTACATAATTTTAATACGGCAGTTCTAAAAAACTGTCGTAATATGCAGTATAATACGACAGTTATACACCTATCGTATTTTACAAGTAAAAAACGACAGTTGAATGAATAAAACGAACGTTTTAACCGCTGTTATTTTAATTTTAAAATTTAATTAAAATATTTTTTTTAAAAATAAATTTTCATTTCCCTCTTAGCAAAAATAATTCCCTCACATTTGTCATTTTCACTTCCCTCTCCCTCTCACTCTTACCCTGTCGCTTTCATTCTCACTCTCACTATCACTTCCCTCTCCGTCATGCTTTCACTCTCACCATCTCCCTTGTGCTCTCACTCTCACCCTCTCTATCTTTCGTGCTCTCATTCTCATTCTTACTCAAAGCCCAGATCTGTTCAACCTCTGCCTCTGCCCCAAAGCCGTCGCGCCAACACGAGCTCGCAGGTGCCCAGATCTGTTCAACCTCTGCCTCTGCCCAAAGCCTCTGGATCTCATCAGGCTCAGCCTCAACGAGCGTATCTACGTCAAGCTCCGTTCTGACAGAGAGCTTCGTGGCAAGCTTCATGTACAGACTCCTTCTTCTCCTTTCACCATCTGATTCTGCAGCTGTGCTGAGTTACTATTCCCTTCCCCATCATAGACCCGGAAGATAGCTTCAACTGAACGAGACTAAAAATCGAACGAAGAAAGTGGTATGTATGTAGGTATGCTACTACCTCCATCATCCATGTTTTATGCTTTATCGGATCAGTTCTTGAAATCTCTCTTTATGGCCATAAGTTGACTTCGAGGGTGAGAGTTGCAGTTATGGGTATCTCCAAATCTGCTTAAAGTTTGGATTTTTGGTTCAAATTAGTTTGAAACTTATTCGCAGATAGCAACCCATTAATTTCGATCACGTCTCTCTTTTGACCCTCTTCATTATTTTTGGGATTTTTTTTATTAGACAATGACAGATAGACCCATGGCGGGTCACTGTAACTTCTGTCTTTCTCTCTCCTCTCAATTATGGTGGAGGTGGATGGTTGGTGGAATGAGCGCCAGTCCGAAAAAAATAGGAAAAATTTCGTTGGACTCAAATTTTTAAGCAAAAAATGAATATCTATTATCTAGTAGAGAATATTACTTTGAATTTGAATCCAGTAACCTTTTCATGCATATAAGTTCCAGTACTTTCTAAGCTACTTCTGCTTTTTTTTATTATTTAAAATTAACTAAATCACGTCTCTATTCCTTGGAGAGAATTCTAATTCTAATTCTAATTATATTAAATGCACAATTACCATGTTCACATGCAGGAATGAAGCATAATTGCTTTCATTTCAAGGACCGTAAACTGCTGAAACTGATCTTTGGTCCATAGCATCTGATTTGGTGTATATAACATACTTCACATTCATTATCAGATTGTTATCTAATATCTCAGTAACATAGACAAGCACCATTGGAAAATTCTCAAATTCCTATGTCAATTTCTGAGAAACCATCTTCACCACATTTCTTTTCAATTTCTTATCTTTCATAAAGATTTTCTTGTGGGTCTTGGTTGCTTTTAACTTATACACTGTGTCTGTGCCTTCCCATTAAGTTTTAGGTTTTGGTATTGTGTTTTGAGTGTTCAATTTTGGCAAATTATGGGTTTTTAATTTGGAATTGAAGATAATTACAGTCTGAGTATTTTTTTATTTTTTATTTTGAAGATAATTTGGAAAACTGATTTGCTTACTAGTTGAGTTTGTGGGTTGTGTTTTTAGTAGAATTATATGATGCATGCATGCTAAAGTAACTTTTCTGCATGTTATTTTTGAAACTTGATTAATTTGATGCCTAATACTTTGATGACTTGAACCTGAAATATATAGTAGCAGCTTTCATCATCTCAATTACAATGGTCTACCTGATCTGGATACTTGACCTGAATATCCTTTGTTGAAGGTAAAATTGAATTTGAATATCAATCTGTGATCTCTGGCTACTTTTCTTTCTTTAGAATAAAGTGGGTATAGATTGATTCTGGATTTTTCACAGGTTCTGTTCTGTTTTTTTGTTTTTGTGAAGTCTTAGTTTTCCACATGTTTAGCATTTCTGTCCTTTTTTTTTCCTGATTGAATCCATGTAAATTTTGGTCATTCCATATGCTTAGGTGATCTTAAATGTTGTGATTTAAATTAATTTTCTGTTTGTTTTTATATGAACCACACAATTTATTTGGGGCATAGGGTGTATGTGTTCTGGTTGAAGTTGGGAGAAATGGGTCGATAATTTAATTGCTAAGTCTTCTTTGTGGCTTAAATCAAAAAGAAGAAGTGCTTGCAGCCTACAACTAGTAAATGGCAGATATGAATAGAGAATGCATAGTTAGTCTTCATTGAGTGTTGTTGACTCTTCTTCTCGGGTTATTTTGTCTATAAATAAGTCTCTGTTTTAGCATAGCTATGTTATTCATTGTTAATTTCTTGGTTGCTAAGTCACCTTGTTGCCTTTATTATTTTTGTTTGTTGCTTGCTGATTTTGTGCTTGGCTTTTTGAGTTAAATACTCCAATTTTGAGTGTGATGACTGTTTGATTGAGAAACTGAGATAGATTGCTCTTCTGCTGAGTTGGTTGTCTTAACAGTGATAGTAACTCATGATGCATGCTCATATGTTTGTTCATAACTTTAGTTAAACTAGGATGAAATCATGCATTTACTGTTTCCTTGATTATTTCCTTTTTGCCTCCTAATTAGTATAATGGGATATGACTTACATGTTTCTTTGTTATGTTGTTTTTGTTTTGCATAATTGTTGGCATGTTTGAGCATGATATTTTGAGTAGTAAAAGAGAGGATCCATTCTGGTATGGTCATGAGGTTTGATAATTTAGCAATTGAGCTTGGTTTGTTGAGTGACATAGTTGGGCTCATGATGAAGGTTAATGGATCTTTTCCTTTCACCATGCTTGTTGTTTGAATGGTATAATTAAAGAGAGAATGAAGTGACTTGGTTACAAATAAGTTCCATGACAGGTTGTGAGTCTTGCATCTTAGTGGCTGAAATGAGTGATGCTAGTTTTGGAGTTTGGTTAACGTCTTAATTGCTATAGAAGGCTGCTATCTTGAAAATCCTTATAGTTCTGTTATTGGTTGTCAGTTTGTATGAATATTGTTTGAATAGGTGAAAGCTTTTGGTGACAAAATGGGGGTTGAAATTAGGTGTCTGATATACATGAATGTGGTTGGATTGATGTTTTATTCTGTCTATATAGGTCATGTAAAAGGAGGCCATGCTCATTTTTCATGAAGTTAGTTTGAATGACCATATTGAAGAATTGGGACTTTGGTTTGCTTACTGGTTGAGTCTCTGGATTTTGTTTGTTTGATCATTGGCATGAATGGGTGGTCTATCTATGTTCATTTGTTGTGAATGATGCGTTATAATCTTATGTCAATGTCAATCCAAGAATTGGGTTTCTTGTGTGTTCATATTTTTTCTTAATAATTATTATGAACTTACGATGATAACTTAACTATTGGTGTTGTTTTTTTCCTCTCCTATATATGTTTGGTTGTTATGTTTGGAGAATCTCAAATATAATTTTGTCCTTCTTGTAGGTACCAGATGAAGGTAGCGGGGCTCTATCTCCTAATGACCTAAGAAGATCATGCAATCGAAGTAACATTCATCAATCAGTGGATATTTCAAGTCCTCATTAATTAATTTACTAATTGTTTGACTTATATGTAATTTGGAGTTATTTGACTTGTGTATTTATGTTACTATTTAGGATGTTATTTATCAAAATGTTGATGACTTATAATTTGCAGTTATTAAGTTAATGTACTCATGTTAAATTTGATATTTGGTAAATTAAATTAATGAGTATTTCTTTTTACATTTCATTAATCAAAATTATTATATTTATATTTGTAGATTTTGACAAACAAGAATTGTCATAATAAACATGAAAACTGACGTAATTAGATGTAAATATGGAAATTAGTTAGAAATTTTTTTTTGTGGATTACGCAGTCTTAAATTGTTGTAATTATCTGTAAATTACGGCAATTCAACCTGTCGTAATTAGATGCAATTATGAAAATTTATCAGCAATTTTTTAAGTGTATTATGGCAGTCAAAACTGCCATAATTCTTGGTAAATTACGGCAGTTTTGACTGCCGTAATTATTGATAAATTACAAGCGAAGCTAAACTCACCGTAATTAGCAATAAATTACGGCAATTTTACCCGTCATTTTATACACAATTAAATCATAATTTTAGGTAAATTACGACAGTTTGAACTGTCATTTTACGTAACACAGAACCGCCATTTTATACATGGTAAATTGTGACGGTTATCGTGGCGGTTAACGGAAAACTGCCGTATTATACCGAACGGTGATGAAAATTACGTCAATTGTGGAAACTGCCACTAACGCAAAAAACGGTGGTTGAAACCGCCGTAATATGCAAAAAAAATTACCATAATTTACCTAATTTTTTGTAGTGTACTCTAAGAGGATATGAAAGCTCCATTTTCAGCGTAGCACGTAATGCATTTTGCTTGTTTGGATCCATCAGTTGCCTGCCATCTGCCTGTGTTATGAACAGTTCCACTTCACAGTTGCCTTTTGGTTTTGCACTGAATCGTCCATAAGAAATCTGACACGAAACATGATTTTTATATGTCAACTATATAAGCAGATACAAATTGCAAATCAGAGAGGACCTAAGATCCTTATTAGACTCATCAGTGTCATACAATCATTCATATTCTTAACCTTCATTAAATGTCTGAACAAGGAATCCAAAATTCTAATGATTATGTTATATAGAGTAAAACTAAACTACCAATTTGGTCCTCCAAAGATTCACTTGACATCAATTTGGTCCTCTCAAGGTTCTGACATCAAAATGGTCCTTTTTGAGGTCAAACGGAGATTGACAGAAGGACTATTTTGATGTCATTTTAAATCTTTGGAGGATTAATTTATGTCAAAATCTTTGGAGGACCAAATTGATGCTAAGTGTATCTTTGGAGGACCAAGTTGGTAGCTATATAAATCTGCTATTCTAAACAAAATGTTCATATCATTGAAGTTTTGCTTGGGAGTGAGGCACAAAGGGAGATGGAAGAAAATATGCAAGGTTTGAGAGATAAATATAAACTTAGCAAAGTATTCTTCTGGTCAGACAACCAGGGCCTTTCCTTTATCAAGAAGAAAGTTTTCAAGTCATGTTTCCACATGACATGAGCCCACAAAATGGAAAGAAAAGGGCAAAGAAAAATGCATGATAATAAGTACTTCATCATCCCAATAACTCACCTGAATGTTGTAGTCCTTCAGGGTTCTTAGGATATCATAAAGGAGACCTTTGTGATCCCAATAGCGGATCTGAAAAAGTGTATGTGAGGGGCTCAAGTTATTGTCCAAAGCAATGGAAACGGGGTAGGAGGCAAGAGATCTGCTTTGGTATCCCTTGGGTGCTTCTAAATTGAATATGTCCTCAGTGATCCTAGAGGGAAGATGAAGGGAGCCATGCAAGCATACCATAACTTCAGAGCCAGCCAATTCGATTTCGCAATCTATAAACTTGTCTCCTAGGACAGTTTCTAAATGAAGCTTTGTTTGCTGCTGTCTGTCTGTTGTATGAAGCTCTTTTCTGATAAGAAAAAAACACAGAATATGAAGATTATAATCTTAAAATGTAGAAATAAAACTTAGCTATCTACCTTGCCTCTCTTCTCTTTCTAACAAACATACCAATACAAGGACACAAAAAAATCAGACACATATAGTGATATTCCAAAATCCAGCACCTTCAATTTGTCCAAAGATATAGAATTCACCCATGCAAGTTAATTTAAGCCTTCCACTTAGAAAGTATTTTACATCAATTTAACAGAAACATATTCAGTCTAACTATACTTTTTACAACTCAAACATAAATCTGTCTCACCTTGGATCTTCTTGTATTCTACGAAGAAAATGCTTACATAAAATTTAGAAAATATCGATAACATGAAAGCAAAGAAAAATAGAGTTTTTGCTCTTCTTTAAGGCGTAGTTACTTAAAAAGTGTTGAGCATATAAAATTGTTTATGTGCCTTTACTTGATAGCTTAAACTACTAAGAAAATTGGTCCTCGACAAAAAGAAATAGAAATAGGACTTCAGGTTTATGTAGTTTCACAAGAACTCTTCAGTTTATTCCACAAACAAAACAAAATAATATTGAATGTGAAAGAGATTATGCTGGTTATATACGACCATCTTTTGCCCATATTCAAATTTGACTCACTTTAATGATGAATATTTAAATCTGTCTATATGGAAGATGTCGAACAAAATGATAATTTTAAATCAGGATGAGAAAGGAATTTATATACAGGAAAAGGGACCACTTACAGACTTCACACCCAATAGATTTCATAAAATTTAGAAAGCAGTTTGGTTAACTTCCTTTACAAACTGATATTTCTTTAAGAGGAAAAAACATATTACTGAAATATTTGTAGCACAAACTTGGACCAAACTTTATGCATAAACACTACATCATACTGTTAGCCAAAAGCATATGAAGGAGATGGTGACTCTAGCGCTTGAAGAAAGCCACAAGGTTCATTTAGTTTAATCATCAATTTATATCTGATTTTGTGTTTGATTTAGTGCAGAGAAAACATTAAGTCACAATAGACAAAATATCAACCGGAGCAAGGGACTAGAAATTCAATACTATAAGTAATAAATAGCAACCTTGTATCTGTTACAAAAATGAGGTGCATCTTCCTCCCATCTGGTGCAGTAGATATCTTTACTCTCTTTATTGTCAGTTCTAGCTGACAGAGAACCCGAGTTACATCTGCGGTGAAGAATAAAAAAGTTGATAGAATTGAGAATTTAAATACCAACATCAACAGAAAATACAAAGGAAGCAGCATTGGGCAAAGATAGGGGGAGTTTACACAATGAAAGAACTTAAAAGACAACATTGCAGATAAAATTTTTTAATAGGCTTTGCTCCACTCAACAGAAGTGAGAAAAGGAAAACATAAAGAAAGAGAAAAGGAATTGATATTGTCTTCAATTTTCTTTCGAGTAAGGAAAGCAACATTGACTGTATGGGGTTTTCTACTTCAATTTTCCTATCTTTTCAATGTCCTTCTTTTTCACACACATCACATATCTTCCCTTTTTGTCCATCCAGGGTTCATCTCCTTTGAGAATAGGGAAAATAAGCTGCCGTTACCAGAAACCATAATACTGCTAGGAGAATAATTACCAGTTTGTAAGCAACATAAGCATCCTCTACTCGATTATACAAATTTATAAACCAGTCAAAAAAAACGTCACAGGCTATCACACCATGTAAAAGAGAAGCAATATACTATTTCCCAAATAGAAAACATACTATAAAATATAAAAATATTTGGGAATTTGAGCAAAGAACCCCAAACTCTCCATGTTTAGGAGAACTGTTTCTATATCTAGATCACATTCTCAAAAAACTAATAACCATAGCTAAAAGAAATTTTACCATGCGATAAGCCATTCTCATCACTAGAGCACCAAAACTTCAAAAGGAAAACATCAGGGGGCCTTGACTGCTGATCATCAGGAGTGTAATAGTCAATTCCATATGTTGAAAAGTGGGATGGACAAACCTCCAACAGCCTCTTCTTCAAAAGATTCCAGCTAGTGTTTGGCTCACCCTCAACCCAGAACACTAGATAGCACCACTTCCCGTCTGTAATAGTATCTTTACCAAAACAATAACAATTTGTCAACATTCAGACAATGACTCATAATTTTTAGAACTCAGATTCTAACACCCATTACACTCAAATATTGTCAGCCAAGAGTCCAAATAATTTTTTTTTAAACAAAAAAAATCATATGACATGCAAGATACTGAACTATTCTCAAGCCAATAAGGCAATAACCCTTACCTCCTTTGGAAATGCTCAAGCCAAACAAGAATGTTATCCTGCACAGATCACATCCCAGTCTAATTCTATCTGGGCAGTTCACAGTAATCACAGTAGGATCACCTTCCTTCTCAGTTTGACTAATGAGCACCATATCCTCATTCAGTATACCCATTTCTCCCACTTGCTCTCTGACACTGAATTTTCTGTCTGTTTATCTTGTCTTCAGAGTTTAAAGTTCCAAACTACAAAGGCTCAGATGTGAATTATTCAGTTTCATGTACTCTCTCTGTGTCACTCAAACATATTTATGTACAGCATATATATTATTTTTCATACTTTATCTAATATTATTTATCATATTTATATTTTTTTATTAATTTTTTTTTCTCAAATCACATATTCTTAAAAAGACTGTATATAATTTTTACACTTTTAAAAGAGGTATAAGATCGTCATTTTTGGGATAGTAAAATGGTGTGGATGATACACAAACGTGGTAGGGAATGGATCTGCTTTTGTCTTAACGTTTTATTTGACCTGCTATGTACTCAGGACGCGGTTCATTTTTATATTTTTCTTGCCCCTTTTGGTGCTGTTAATGTCACGTGTTTTTAAACTTCAATAGATGAAAATGGAAGTTGGAAAATGATATGAATAATTGAATATCAGATATGTGCGAATAAGAAGAAATCAGAAGAAAATGAAGCAGACACTTAATTGTTTGGATTACTTATTAAGATTTATAAATTTTCCATTCACATGAGATTATCAATCTTGTACAATCTAAAATAAATAAATGTATCACATGGGTATGATAGTAAGACCGTTTTTAGTAATACGAATGAATCACGGAGTCTTTAATTATTTTTTTTTGTTTAATATTATGCATTCTATTCAAAATTTAATATGTTCATGGGAGATCTACATAGTTAATTGCTCTCGTAAAAAAACAAAAAACATAGTTAATTGCACAATGATACAGTCATTTGACAGAAAGATACAAAATAATTTTTAAGTGAGTGCAGTCTGTCATAATCATTTAAATTATTATTTGATATATGTAAAATAATAAAATTCATCATAAAATTATATTAATTATTAATAATATTTTTATATACGTATCAAATAATAATTTAAGTTGCCTAAATAATGATATGATAAACTATACCTACTTAAAAATTTCTTAAAAGATACATTTCTTTAAAATATCTCTATTGTTACACATCGCTTCGTTATAAAATGACACAACCATCTGAAATATGGTTTATTTTATCTGAAACTATGTTTATTGATTATATATATATATATATATATGTCTATTGATTCGTAGAATATGTCCCTTAGTTTAGTTATATGAAAGATACGTCTATTATGAGAAAGGCACATTGATAAAGTTTCATTACTTATTTATACCCATCCCCAACAATTAATAATCACTTTCACATTTCAGTTTCCTCCAAAATTTCATTTTATTTTCATCATGAATTCCTTCAGGAGAGATATTTAGAAGTTCTCTGGTTTTTTTTTAAAAAAATTTAATTGCACATTAAAATAACTCTTAAATTGTTTGTACCATTTTTGGAGTAAGACATCACAAATTGCTATTTGTACCAAAATAATGACAAAAGCTCATAAGCTTTTCTAACATCTTCACAGTAAGAAACTCATAAGTTTCTTCTTTTAACTAACTTTTATTTTTATTCATTCTTATTATAATTTATTATCAATCTATTATGTATTATTACAGCGCCCCATGAAAGGAGAATAAACTAAGCTTGCTCTCTACCTTTGTTAGAAGAAGTAACAAACGTACTCGTTCAATGATGGGATAATATAAAATATTATATAATAAATTGAATAAAGAATGAAAAACAATAATTAAAAAAATTAATATTAAATCTAATATAATAAAAAAATTAAAAAAATTATATTAAATTACAATTTTTTTAACTACATATTAACAATACATTAAAATAATTTAAGAAGAAAAAAAATGTCATTAAAAAATGTAAAAGTATATTATTCAACATTGACAATTTGTAATATTATTCTTATAAAAATGCAATGCCTGGAATTAACTAAGAATTGAATAATAAAGATAAATATATTTTAAAATCTTTTACTAAATGGAATATAAGATCTTATTATGTATGTTGCAACGGCTCTTTTCTCTTTTGGAGCTTCATTTTGAAAAGCTCTAGCCTCACACTTTTCCCTTCTTTTGTAATGGTTCCGCAAAAGTTTGTTTTTGTCTTTTGCTGTTGGCCTTGTCTTCTTGGCTCTTTTTTCACACATTTGACCTTGACAATGTTGCGTAGGAGCTGTAACATGCATCACATATGCGGCACAATTCTTTTACCCTTTTTATGCTTTATTTTAAAACTTTTAGCTTCACATTTTTTTTACACTTAACCGCCACTAAGTGACTCTTCAATCGTCACAAAATTATCATTTTTTTCTGTAGTGTATTAGCACCTCACACTACTTGTTCTAAAAAAAGTACCTTAAGTTAGTTGTATAAATTTTAATAATCTCAAATATATTTATTTTATTCCTTTTAAAAAATATTGTAATTATTTATAAAATAAAAAAAATAACCAAATTATGAAAATTAATTTTGGCTTAAAAGAAATGAATTTCCGCTCCTACGTATCTCCTAGTATAATGGAGAACTCAAAGTCACGTCGTTCTTTAAAAAATAATTGCGGGTTGGTTGTTTATAATTTTGAAAAGATTTTTATTTTGAAAATTCATTTGATTTTTTTTATGTTTAAAAAAATGAATTATCAAGTTATTACAACTTAGATGATTCTAAAAGTTACAAATTAACAAGTTGTCTCAGCTCAGCTAATCCTATTTTATTCTTTCCAACAAGACTCAATTATTTTATTTTTTAAAAGATTGCAAAATCGACAACTAAGAAAAGACAATGTTAGCAACGTGATTAAAATAGACACGATGACAAGTAAGATAAATATAAACACACAATAGGATAAACAAAACCTCAATAAAGCCATCAAAGGAAACCTAAGATGATTTTTTTTTTTGTTATTATCATTTTTATCTATTATTCCCTTATCTTTCTTGTTCTTAAAAACAATTTCATTTTTTTAGTGAAAACCTTGACCGATTTCATTAATTTGAACAAAGTCTCTTAAACCAAAGCCCATCAGATTTTTTTTTGCTTTTTATTTTTATTTTTTCAGTAGATTTCCAAAAAAAAAAAACCAAGTCATTTTCTCAAAAAAAACAAAGAAAACAACTTTTAGTCTCTAAAACTGAAAAACGAAAAAAGAGAAAAAAGGGTGGTTGATGAAGGAGCTTGGGACGGACGAGATCTGGGCGGCGGCAGTTCGAAGATAGGTCGTGGTGGCCGACAGCTTGTGCGTGGACAATGAGAAGCAGCAAGGAGCGTGAGCCCGGCTCAGCAGAGATGACTCATGGGTTGTACGTATCCGTTTATGATCCTCGCAGTAAATGGGATATCTACTTATCTCATGGGTAGTTAATAATTTAAAATAAAATCTTAAAAGTTACAAAAAAAAAACATAAATAAAATAAACTTTAACACTACATACTATAACTTTATTCAACAATCTAAAATTTTTACAAAATTAAAAGAATATTATTAATAACAAACTAAATTCAATTATATTTTGTAATAATCATTTACATAAATAACTATTACATAAATAATATATATTTTTTCAACAAGTTTTATTATTAGAGGCTCATTCAATAAAAGATTCATTTTAAAATAATAAACATATATGTATTTTCATCTCATCTCAAAGTTAAAAAGAAAAAAGAATTATAATATATGATATATATTAAATAAAAAATATATACTTAATGGGTTTTATGTACCCACAGGGCGGATACTATAATTCTCGCCCCCACTCCCATTTATTAAACTGGTACTCATCCTCAGTCCTATCGCGGGTAATTCCCACAGATCCCCGCAAGTACGAGTAATTTTGTTATCCCTAACTGGTAGCGAGGTTATAGGTTCAATGGGCAACGATTCTGATTCATGGGTTGTTGATGACTGGATGACCGCGATCTGGTGGTTCGTGGCAAGAGGGTGACAGGTTAGGTTATGGGTGGAGAGGTTTTCCGGTGGCTAGGGTCGCGGTGGCTCCATATGGGTATGGCGGGTGAGCATGGTGTGGTGGCTCGGGGTGGTGTAGCAGCAACGGCTTGGTGATTGTGTTCGCAGGTGGGTGGACAAGAACGATGACTATGGTGGTTGATTTGAAGATGGATTGTGTTGTTTATGTGTTTTTTGTTTGGGTTGGGTTTGATGGCTATTGGTTATGGTTTGTTGTGATTTTTGTTTGGGTTGAGTTTGATGGCTATTGGTTATGGTTTGTTGTGTTTTCTTGTTTTTTTTTTTCTTTGTAGTGAGTTTGCTTTCATGGCTGTTGGTGTGCTTTCATGGTCATTAGGTGGGTGTGATTCTCTGTTGGGTCTTGGGTGTTAACAATTATGGGGTTAACTTGATCTATTGCAGGGATGGGGTCTAGTTAGATTAAAGTGTGTGTTATGAAGTGTGTGTTCATGAGTGGGTGACAGCCAAACCGTGGAGAGAAAAAAAAACAAATGCAGGAATTCATATGCAAATAGCTAGCAATGGCAAAAATCAAAATGCATAATGGAAGAAGAAAATGAATATACCTCTAGTTTTCAGAAAAACACTTAGAAAGTTCCTCTATACACAATATTTTTCTCCACAACCCACTCTTATTTTCTACTCTTCTCACACCAGCCGAAGGATGCTCACCCCTTTGTATCACTTCCAGTTTTATAGACCCAAAGAAAAAAAAAATCTTCAAGGCTGGGTTGTCTTGAGACCAGATTATATGGTCTTTTTCCACTCTATTTTTAAGCTTTCATGCTTGTAACATCCCAAAAAGTATTTATTTAATTACAAATGATCATTTTATAATATTTTAGATTTTTGAAATTTTTTTTGGATTTTTCCAGAAACGTCGAATATTTTAATATATTCCTCATTTTACGTGCGCACTGTGCAGACCCGGGAAGATGCAATATCTTCCCTATGACTGGTAAACTCTAAACTGTGGACTTGTCGACGGAGGATCTTACTAAACCCGAGGCCAGACACAGTTTACAAGGTTTTACATTTTTCGAGAAATTTTAACAGATAAAATAATAAAACACTGCGAAGGAATTATCTGTCAGATTTGTTAATGCTGACTTATGCCAACTATGACTATTGTCCAATAAATAATAGCATGTAATAAAAATCCTATCACATTGTTCAAAATTTACCTGGTGTCAAACCCCTTTAGCCTTATTTTCAAAATAAGAATTTAGTTAATTAAAAGCCCCTTTGTAGGAAGCTTCCAAGAAGTTTCCTATTTGACACATTTCCTCTCTTCCCTCCTCACTCTTCTCTACGGCAAAAACAAATTGAGGAGCCCAAATATTTCCTCTCATCTTCCTTCTCTAAACCCCAAATACCCATTTCTCCATTTCCTCTCCCTTTCTTTTTCCTTCTCCACCGTGCACCTACCCTTTGGAAGACCATTCCCATGATTTGCTAAATCAAACCCATTTCCACTCATCTTCCACCACTCCAAATCCTCTTTTGTTGATATCTCCTTGGTTCTTCTTCTTCTTCCTCTTCCATTTTTCCACTATTTTCACCACTTTCTTCAAGCTTCAAAGTTAGGGTTTTTGGCTAAGCTTCAAGACTCTTCTTCTCTTCCCTTCATTTTCTGTTTCAAGGATGTTCTTGTAACCACCTATACTCCATTTTTCAAGCTATTATGCTATCCTAATGAAGTTGAAATTTCTAGGGCTTTGGGTGGCACAAATCCGAAATTTGCAAGGAGATTCTTGGAGGTTTCTCTTGGTTTCTTCATTTGGGTAAGAGGAAGATGATCCTCCTCAACCAATCTTGGTTAAGGGAATGTCTTGTGTGTTGTTGTAGATGAGGGAATCCATGTTGGGTTACTCTCTTTGTCATATTGGGTTATTTCCATGATTTTGTAGTTGTTTGATTTGTGTGATTATATGGATTTGTAATGTGTGTTTTGATGACTTAAACCATGCATTGGATTATTGGTAAATGATTGTAAAATCTCGAGATTGCATAGGCCACGGTTCTGCAGAAATGGATTCTGCAAAACCCTTGTAAATGCACTAGCGCTCAGGCACTGTGCATAGAGCGTCTAGGCGCTTATTGCCCAGAGAATTTTCCCTGTAACGCGGCTTGGTTAGTGCTCAGGCGCTTCGTGTCCAGCGCTTAGGCGCTCAATCAGCGCCCAGGCGTTATAGATATGGCGCCTAGGCGCCCCTAGCAGAAATGACAGGATAATTGGGAAATGATACTAAGACTTCCATGGGAAGATATCACAGAAAGAAAATGATAAAATAAAGTAAGGAACTGGATTTGCTAAGGGAATTCCTCTAGAAAGAGAAATTTTATGAGAATAGGCTACGTTAGGAAATTCAATCTATTATGGAAACTTACTTAGTGATGGATACTTGTAAGAATGCATAATGGACTTTGAAAATGTATTACCTTATTTGATTTCAATGTTATGATATTGTGGGACCATATGAATGACCAATGTTGTGTTGATGTTATTTGAGCCAATTGTGGTATATTATGGAATAGTATGTGATGTTGACCATACATGTTCATGCATAGAGTCTTATGATTGTGAATGTCCTGTGGACTGTTGTAAGGCCGAGTTGCCTAGGAGATTGAACACACCTTGGTGCGGGTACGAATAGACTAGTGTAGGTCGTGTGATGACCTTGGGGGCGTCGGGGTGCAGGTCCTTCACATTGGGCAGTTGGTAGCTCTTCTGTCCGTGTGGCAAACTGATGCAAACGCACCGACGATCCGGACCGAGACACTGTCCTATGTCGCGATCGAGCGTGGACTGTCTGTACAATACCTATATGTGCACGTAGAAAACTGTTGAGTTTTAGCACCTTGGCCTCGGCAGCCGAGTTATAGACACGTCTCCTGATCTTTCTCTCCGACTGCTTGAGTCTAGCTCCATGGAGTAGGAAATTTGAATACTGTGTGCATGTGTATCATGTAACACCCCAAACTTCCTATGTATTAAACAGTAATCTTGACAGTTAACAGAATTCTACTGTTTAGTGATTTCTGTATACTGTAAAGTTATTTTGAATATTCTGTCCGCATATTTGATCGTTTTGAGTAATTTACTCCGTGTCAAGAAAATAATAATTTTCGGGCCAGAGAAATCTACGTAAATTAATTTTTACTGTTTAGGCTTAATTAATTTACGTAATCTGATTGGATATTTGTGAGTTTTCTAATTTTTGTGATTTTATGTGTGATTTTGAAAATTTTACTGTTTGTGGGCCCCACGAGGTGTATTGTGGGCCCAGGTGACCATACGTGGGCCCAGGTGGGTCCCGCAAAGCAAAAATTTTTCTACGCATAGAAAAATTTGTACTGTTTAGACGGAGGCAAGGGATCTTACTAAACCTGAATCCGGAAACAGTTTTTAAAATTTTATTGTACTGTGTTTTGTACTGTATTTAATTATCGGATGATAAAAATACCGTAAATATATTCTTTAGTGGGGTTATAAAATAGAAAAATAATAAAATAAAATTCTTTACTGTTAAGTAAATATTAGTGGTTTGGATATCCACTATTAATTTAATTACCCTTGGAGATTTAATCTTGATTTAATCAACAGTGGAGATTTGATCTTAAAAGTGAATAAGATCAATTATAACCGTTGGATGGAAAATTAAATCAAGGATGGAGATTTAGTCTTATAAATGGCTATGACCATTATCAACCCTTGGATGTAGAATTAATCAATAGTGGAGATGGATCATTAATGACCATTGGATTTGGATTTAGATCAATGGTGGAGAATTGGTCATAAAAAATGATTACAACCATGTTGGACCCTTGGATGTAAAGTTTGAAGGTGTAATCTTGACCCTTCATTTTTGGAGACACATCTAAGGGATAGGGTTTAAAGAGAAAAGATCCAATGACTCATAATAAGTCTTCTACCTATAATGCTTTTAATTAATACCTAAAATGACTAAAAACAAAAATGGCTATCAAATTGTCACATTTTGGAGTGTATGATGAGGGGGGACGGTTGAAGAAGCAAGGAAGAAGGGAGACCATTTTAGAATAGGTTTTTAGGCCAAAGAAAAAAGATGGAAAAGGATAGAGAAGATAGCCAAGTGTTAAGACAAACTACTATTGATCACTAATGCTTATGTTTGTCAAACTTCACTTTCCATTCTCTTTAATTGCATGCTATGGAAATGCATTCCTTTGAAGACCAAAAACATTCATTTCTATACTTCATAATATCATTTCTTCACTTTTCCACTTAAGTTTCAAGACCAAACCAAGAAAATTTCATTCTTTCTCCCAAAAACACAAAGATTCGCCAAGCACTCCAACTCACTCCTCCATCACTTTTTAATTTCATACAACCTAGTTTCTTAAATCCTTTCATCATTCTAAGAACCTTTGTAGTTCACACCAAGTTCTAATTCTTCCATCTTGAAGGACTTTTACTAAGATCAAGTTCTAGAGCTTTTGTTGGTGAAGTGTAAGAAAACTTCATTTATTCTTTTCTTTTTCATGTTCTAAACCATGTTTGATCCATGGTTCTTCTTATTCAAGCTTGATATACTAATTTTCTTGTATTTGTTTCATGTTTAAGAACTTGTATTGGTGGAGATCTTGCTCAAAGACAAAGCAACAAGCTTTTTGGTGGTTCTTCAAGAGGTAAGAGGGAGATCCATCTCACCAACCAAGCATGGTGGTGAGAGATGGTTTTTATATTTGATGGATGGTGAATCCATGTGAGGATTCCTATCCATGGTCATGTAATAATTTGTGTGTGTGTTATGTGCTTTGATTATTTTTGCCTATGCTTGATATATTTTGCATGATTTACTTGTGTTTGCATGCTTAGTATAATTTTTAATTGCTTATATGGTATGTTTATAATATGCATGATGATATATGTTGAATATATTATGATGGATGTATGTTGAAATAAGCAAAATTTTGGCTCCAAAGGCCAAGGAGGAGGTCACGGTTTTGAGCTTCCAAGACTAGGGTTTTTATTGAAATTTTTCAAGAACAATGAAGTTGATTTTTAGTCCTTGAACTAAAATAAATTTCAGCCAAGACACTAATTAAATTAGTGTTCACAAAAATGATATTTTCATAAATGATAAAATTGGATGATTTGAGAAGTAAAGAAAATAAACAAGAGGGTTTGTTTTATAAAAAGAGTGTACACGGTTTTTAAGTAGTATTTTCATGAAGTTATTTTGTGTAGAAATAAGAATGAAATTTATTTAAGTTAGAAGAAAAATATTTCATGGTTCCAATGGCCATCTATAATGTTTTGATAATTTAGAAAAAAAAATGTTTTGATGTTATAAAATATAAAAATTTTCCAATAAGGATTTTGAGAAAGGAATTAAAGTGTTGTCAAGTGGAATTTGCATAAATAAAAGAAAAAGGGGATTTAAAGTATCAAACTTTAAATTATTTTAAGGAGAATTAATTTTTAGAAGTGATTTAGAAATATAAAAGAAAACGTTTGTAACTTAAAATTTACTAACGTAGAATTTAAATATTGGATTTTGGAAAACGTTAGGAAATTTAAATTTTGAAATAGTAATTAAATCAATTAAATATGATTTGGTTAGAATAAATAAATAAAAAGTGAATTAGAGAAAATATATTACGGAAAGGATTTTTGATTGAGAATAGGAAGAGAATAATGTAAGGAATTATGTTTCTATAAGAAATGTTCAAAATAATATTTTTAAAGTTAAGAAATATTTTACGAAGGGTAAAAACGGTGAAAAACGATTTACGTAACTCAAAAACATAATTTTTAAGTTACGCGATTTGAAAAACGTTAAAATATTTCTACGCGATTTCTAAAGTGTTTAAATATTTTACACGATCGAAATGTTGTAGAAAAATATCGCTAGGTGATTTAAAAATGAAAGAATATTTTACGCGTTTTAATACAGTAGAAAATTGTTACGCGAATTTTTTTTAAACGTAACAGAAATATTACAAATCATTGATTACGTAATAAAATATGACGTGACCGTGAAAATATGACAAAAATATTTTACGAATGAGAAAAACATGGTAATGTATTTTTGCTGTTAATTATACAGTAAATTTTACAGTTAAAATCAGTATATGAATACTGTACAAGAAATTTAGAAGTTTGCCTGAAATTGGCATTAATACATGAACGTAAAACAGTATTTGAACCTCGTATGAGAAATTATGTGATTTACCTTTGGTTGGTAATTGGTGCATTACACATGCATTGAAAATGGTCCAACGGACTGTATATGGCTAATTGCCTAGGAGAAACGTACACCTCTTGAGTGGGTGAGATATGCGTAGTGCAAGTCACTCGTTGACCTTAGGGGCATCGGAGTGCGGGTTGCTCGCAATGCACAGTTGGTAGCTCTTCTGTACCGTGGGTTAGACTGATGCAACACACCGATGATCCGGACCGAGACACTATTCTTAATCGAGATCCGACAAAGACTGTCGTGTATGTGCTAGATGTGCAAGATATAATTATAGCACTTGGTCTGAGACACGTGGTACCAACAGATCTTTTCGATCAATTTCTCCGACCTGAGTTTAGCTCCATGGAGTAGGAAATCGAGTCTATGTGTTCATGTATTAACATAAATGCCTACATCTATGAATTATTGATTATGACAATTGTACTTTTTAAAATATATGCTTAATATAGATGGCATATCTTGTGATTATTAAATGTTAATTTTGATCGATAATATGTTGATGCAATATTTGTAATATGACGTGTTATATGGTATGTTGTTATGTTATCTCTGTGCTATCATGCTGGTATTGGCGTAGATGATCTCACATCTTTATATGTATATTTGTATATTATTTTTATATTGGGTGAAGACGTTGAAAAAGATACGGTACTAGAAGCAGAAGAGGAATTACTTCTCACATCAGGAACCACAGAGTTCTGACAACATGTCGTCAAGAGCCAGTTTCTTCGGATATGTACGTTTACAATTTCACGGAGGAGCTGGAGAGTGGAGGACAAGTCCAGATGAGCGAGGACTTATTTATGAGGGATACCTGACTGTTAGTATTAGTAGGCTGTATCGTGGGGATCCATTTTTCTGTGTGACGATCTTTGTTCATGTTGAATTTTCGTTGCATATCAGGCGACATTGGGACACTAGAAATTATGTCCCGACGGAAATTAGCATAGTGTCATCAGCTCGGACACCTGTCCGTAGGGCTAATCGTCACAATGGATTCCTACCTGCTGAGGAACCTGAGGAGGACCCGTCTGAGGGGTCTTCTGCTTAGTTAAACTTGGGCGAGTGTGAACTCTGATATAAGTTATGTCTGTAATTATTTAAGGGTGTTTATTATTTCAATAAATGGTCTGTAATTAATAAACCTGACAGCACGTGTGAAATATGTATATGATGTAAATTATGTGTGAGATTGTTGTATTATAGTTTTATTTTCTGCTAAGTTTATTTTATTGTCATCAAAGAAGAAAAAAAAATTTTTACAACTCGTATTTTATCACAATATCACATTTTATGACTCTTGAGGGTATTTGGGTAATAAAGTAACATAAATGTGACACCCTACGGTGGGTGTTACATTAGTTGGTATCAGAGCCCAAGTTAGAGTCTTTTGGGGTTGTCGTTAGGTCTGTCTTGTTTGTGTTGTGTGATTCTCTATTATTGTTTTTTGGAAATAAACAATACTGTTTGAAGATTGACCTTGCTTTCCTTGTGTTGTTCAGTTTGAGTAGAAAAAGTAATGACTGGACGAGGACGTGGACGTGGAAATACTAGCACTGATATGGAACTAAATGGGAATGATAATGTGAACATGGCTGCAGCTGTAGCAGCTATGCAAAGAATGGTGGAAGTGGTTGCACAACAAAATCAACGGGCTAATAAAAATGTGCACAGTTTATCGGAGTTTCGAAGGAATAATCCACCGAAGTTTCATGGAGAGTTTGATCCGGAGAAAGCTGAACTTTGGATCCGAGAACTGGAAAAGATATTTGATGGTATGGGATGTGCTGATGAACGAAAACTTACGTTGGCAACGTTTGTGCTGGTAGGAGATGGTGAACGTTGGTGGGCAGGAGCTAGAAGGCTGCTAGAAGCTGAAGGAAGGATGGTGACATGGCAACTTTTTAAGCAAAGATTTCTGGAGAAATATTTTCCGGCAAGTGTGAGGCATATGAAAGAGATGGAGTTTCTGAGCTTACGACAAGGATTGATGTCCATCAGTGAATATGCGGCAAAATTTGAAAGTCTGTCTCAGTTTTCAAGATATTTACAGATGAACCCAGATGAAGGCTAGAAATGCAGGAAATTTGAAGAATGATTAAAGCTGGACATTAAGAGAGCTGTATCGATGTTGGAGATTAATCAATTTCCAACTTTGATTGAAAAATGTCGTAAAATTGAAGAAATTGATCATCAACGAGCAGCAAGGAATAAGAATTTTGGACCCACACGGTTCCAAAAAGGAAAAGGTAGTGGAGGAAACCGTTATCAACAGAAACCATATGCAAGACCGGCTGGAGGTCAAAACAAGAAGCAGTTTGTGGGAGGAAGTTCTAGCGGCAATAAGGCAAGTCAAGCTGGGACTCCTATTCGATGTTTCAAATGTGGAAAAAATCATCTCACGAAGGATTGTCCACATAAGGAAGTTGTTTGCTTTAAATGTGGTAAGCCTGGACATTTCTCCAAGGACTGTGATCAGATAAAGAAGGAAACCTCTGTGGGAAACGTCCGTACTACCAAGCCACAGGCAAGTGGTCGTGTCTATACAATGAGCGGGGAAGTAGCCGCTAAATCTGAGGACTTGATAATGGAGGAGGGTGCTATTGGAGGTAATCCTTTAACCATACTTTATGATTCAAGAGCAACACATTCTTTCATTGCATGTGATTGTGTTGAGCGTTTGGGATTGACTGTGACTGCTTTGCCGTATGATTTGAGTGTTGCTACTCCTACTGATAAGCCTGTAGTTACCTCAACAGTATGCCTGAATTGTCCTGTCTGCATTAGGGATAAAATCTTTTATGTGGATTTGATCTGTTTGCCTCTTTCCAAGATTAATGTAATCTTGGGAATGGATTGGTTGTCTTCTAACCATATCCTGATTGATTGTTCGAATAAGACATTAGTATTTCCTGAGGCTAAGGGTTCTAGATTCCTAACGGCTACTCAAGTGGAAGCTTGTCTGAAAGAAGGAGATCGTGGGTATTTATTATTATCTTCTTTAGAAGTGCAATGTGAAGATGCTTTGAAGGATATTTATGTGGTCAATGAATTTCCTGAAGTGTTTCCTAAAGATATACCTGGACTACCACCAGAAAGGAAAATCGAGTTTGCCATTGATCTTGTACCTGGAGCTGGACCGATATCTATAGCGCCCTATCGGATGTCGCCGGTAGAATTAGCCGAACTGAAGAAACAGCTGGAGGATTTATTGGAAAAGCAATTTG
Source organism: Ormosia emarginata (assembly GCA_029884605.1). Taxonomy (NCBI): domain Eukaryota; kingdom Viridiplantae; phylum Streptophyta; class Magnoliopsida; order Fabales; family Fabaceae; genus Ormosia; species Ormosia emarginata. Next base: position 20,951,064 of record JAQQTP010000077.1, on the reverse strand, counting down.
TGAGACCAAGTGTGTCACCTTGGGGAGCTCCAGTTTTATTGGTTAAGAAGAAGGATGGGACTTCTCATCTATGTGTAGACTATCGGCAATTAAACAAGGTTATGATTAAGAATAAATATCCACTTTCAAGGATAGATGATCTGATGGATCAATTACGAGGAGCCGCAATATTTTCTAAAATTGATCTACGTTCTGGGTATCACCAGATACGTGTGAAAGCGGAAAATATTCCCAAAACTGCATTCCGGATGCGCTATGGGCATTACGAATATCTTGTGATGCCATTCGGTGTAACAAATGCACCAGCTATATTCATGGACTTCATGAATAGAATTTTTCGTTCATACTTGGACAAGTTCGTTGTTGTCTTTATTGATGACATCTTGATCTATTCTCGAAGTCAGGAGGAACATGTTGAACATCTCAGGGTGGTTCTTCAGACTTTGAAGGAGAATAAGTTATATGCCAAGTTATCTAAATGTGAATTCTGGTTGAACGAAGTTCAATTTTTAGGACATGTGATATCAAAAGAAGGAATTAAAGTTGATGCTTCAAAGGTGGAGACAGTTTTGGAATGGGAAAGACCAAAGACTGTAACAGAAATTCGTAGTTTTATCGGATTAGCTGGTTACTATAGACGGTTCATTGAGGAGTTTTCAAAGATTGTAGGACCTCTTACCCAACTTACACGAAAGAATCAACCATTCGTGTGGACTGATGCATGCGAAGAAAGTTTTCAAGAGTTGAAAAGACGATTGACTACTTCACCGGTATTGATTCTACCTTATCCAAACGAACCTTTTGAAGTATATTGTGATGCTTCATACCAAGGATTGGGTTGTGTACTTATGCAGAATCGTAAAGTGTTGGCTTATGCTTCAAGGCAGTTGAAAAATCATGAGAGGAATTATCCAACTCATGACTTGGAGTTGGCGGCTGTGGTGTTTGCGTTGAAAATGTGGAGACATTTTCTCTATAGAGCTACGTTCACTGTTTTTAGTGATCATAAAAGTTTAAAATATCTGTTTGACGAAAAAGAGTTGAACATGAGACAAAGGCGTTAGTTAGAATTTTTGAAGGATTATGACTTTCAATTGCAGTATCATCCCGGAAAGGCGAATGTCGTAGCAGATGCGTTGAGTAGAAAAATACTCAGTGCTTCTGTTATGATGATCAAAGAGAAAGAGTTGATAGAAGAATTTCGGGATATGCGATTATCTGTGAAATTGACGTTGGGCAAGATGCATTTAAACATGATCACCATTTCAAATGATTTGATGGACAGAATTCGTGAAGGACAAAACAGTGATCAGTATTTGCAAGAAGCAAAGGAAGCAAAGAGCCAAGGAGCAGTGTTGGAATTTAGCGAAGGCGTTGATGGAATTCTAAAGTTCAAAGGAAGGGTTTGTGTGCCCAATGATCCAGATCTTAGAAGATTGATTCTGGATGAAGCTCACAGGAGTAAGCTGAGTATGCATCCAGGAGCCACAAAAATGTACCAGGATTTAAAACAATTATATTGGTGGCAAGGAATGAAGAAAGATGTTGCAGAGTATGTATCATCCTGTTTGGTTTATCAGAAGGCTAAGGTGGAACATCAAAGACCTTCGGGAATGTTGCAACCTTTGCCTATTCCTGAATGGAAATGGGATGACATAGCAATGGATTTTATGACGGGACTACCAAAGACTCGGAAAGGTCATGATGCCATTTGGGTAATTGTGGATCGGCTTACAAAGTCGGCGCACTTTTTGCCGATTAATATTAAATACTCAATGGAGAGGTTGGCTCAAGTGTACATCAATGAGATTGTCAGACTTCATGGTGTACCATCTAGTATTATTTCAGATCGAGATCCGAGATTAACTTCGAGATTTTGGAGTAGTTTACAAGACTCGATGGGAACCAAACTACGTCTCAGTTCTGCTTACCATCCACAAACAGATGGTCAGTCAGAAAGAACAATTCAGTCTCTAGAAGATTTATTGAGAGCATGTGTGTTGGAGCAAAATGGAGGTTGGGATGAATTCTTACAATTGATAGAATTCACATATAACAATAGTTTCCATTCGAGTATAGGGATGGCACCCTATGAGGCATTATATGGGAGACGGTGTAGAACATCGTTGCGTTGGTATCAAGACGGTGAAAGTGCTATGTTAGGACCAGAGATTGTCCAACAGACAACTGAGAAAGTGAAGATGATTCAAGATAAGATGAGAGTGGCCCAAACTCGGCAAAAGAGTTATGTTGATAAAAGGAGAAAATCTCTTGAGTTTGAAGAAGGTGAACATGTATTTTTGCGAGTGACGCCTATGACGGGTGTTGGGCGAGTACTTAAATCTAAGAAGCTCACTCCAAAATTTATTGGGCCGTATCAAATTTTACGTCGAGTAGGTCCGGTGGCATATCAGATTGCATTACCACCTTTTCTGTCAAATCTTCACAATGTATTTCACGTGTCACAACTACGAAAATATATTTCTGATCCTACTCATATTATCAAGCAAGACGCAGTACAGCTGAAGGAAAATTTAACCTATGAAACTTTTTCAGTAAAGATTAAGGATCGAAAGACAAAGCAACTTCGAGATAAGGAAATTTCATTGGTTAAAATTGTTTGGGATGATGCAAGCAGAGAAGCTACATGGGAACTAGAAGAAAAGATAAAAGAACAGTATCCCTATTTATTCTAAGGATGTGAAATCAAGTTCATCAAGTTTCGAGGACGAAACTTTTGTAGAGGGGGAGAGTTGTAACACCCCAAACTTCCTATGTATTAAACAGTAATCTTGACAGTTAACAGAATTCTACTGTTTAGTGATTTCTGTGTACTATAAAGTTATTTTGAATATTCTGTCTACATATTTGATTGTTTTGAGTAATTTGCTCCGTGTCAAGAAAATAATAATTTTTGGGCCGGATAAATCTACGTAAATTAATTTTTACTGTTTAGGCTTAATTAATTTACGTAATCTGATTGGATATTTGTGAGTTTTCTAATTTTTGTGATTTTATGTGTGATTTTGAAATTTTTACTGTTTGTGGGCCCCACGAGGTGTATTGTGGGCCCAGGTGGCCATACGTGGGCCTGTGGGTCCAACAAAGCAAAAATTTTTCTACGCATAGAAAAATTTGTATTTGCGACGGAGGCAAGGGATCTTACTAAACCCGAATCCGGAAACAGCTTTTTAAAATTTTATCAGATCAGTGTTTTGATCGTATTTAATTATCTATGATAAAAATACCGTAAATATATTCTTTAGTGGGGTTATAAAATAGAAAAATAATAAAATAAAATTCTTTACTGTTAAGTAAATATTAGTGGTTTGGATATCCACTATTAATTTAATTACCCTTGGAGATTTAATCTTGATTTAATCAATAAGAGATTTGATCTTAAAAGTGAATAAGATCAATTATAACCGTTGGATGGAAAATTAAATCAAGGATGGAGATTTAGTCTTATAAATGGCTATGATCATTATCAACCCTTGGATGTAGAATTAATCAATGGTGGAGATGGATCATTAATGACCATTGGATTTGGATTTAGATCAATGGTGGAGAATTGGTCATCAAAAATGATTACAACCACGTTGGACCCTTGGATGTAAAGTTTGAAGGTGTAATCTTGACCCTTCATTTTTGGAGACACATCTAAGGGATAGGGTTTAAAGAGAAAAGATCCAATTACTCATAATAAGTTTCTACCTATAATGCTTTTAATTAATACCTAAAATGACTAAAAACAAAAATGGCTATCAAATTGTCACATTTTGGAGTGTATGATGAGGGGGACGGTTGAAGAAGCAAGGAAGAAGGGAGACCATTTTAGAATAGGTTTTTAGGCCAAAGAAAAAAGATGGAAAAGGATAGAGAAGATAGCCAAGTGTTAAGACAAACTACTATTGATCATTAATGCTTATGTTTGTCAAACTTCACTTTCCATTCTCTCTAATTGCATGCTATGGCAATGCATTCCTTTGAAGACCAAAAACATTCATTTCTATACTTCATAATATCATTTCTTCACTTTTTCACTTAAGTTTCAAGACCAAACCAAGAAAATTTCATTCTTTCTCCTAAAAACACAGCATTCGGCCAAGCACTCCAACTCACTCCTCCATCACTTTTTAATTTCATACAACCTAGTTTCTTAAATCCTTTCATCATTCTAAGAACCTTTGTAGTTCATACCAAGTTCTAATTCTTCCATCTTGAAGGACTTTTACTAAGATCAAGTTCTAGAGCTTTTGTTGGTGAAGTGTAAGAAAACTTCATTTATTCTTTTCTTTTTCATGTTCTAAACCATATTTGATCCATGGTTCTTCTTATTCAAGCTTGATATACTAATTTTCTTGTATTTGTTTCATGTTTAAGAACTTGTATTGGTGGAGATCTTGCTCCAAAGACAAAGCAACAAGCTTTTTGGTGGTTCTTCAAGAGGTAAGAGGGAGATCCATCTCACCAACCAAGCATGGTGGTGAGAGATGGTTTTTATATTTGATGGATGGTGAATCCATGTGAGGATTCCTATCCATGGTCATGTAATAATTTGTGTGTGTGTTACGTGCTTTGATTATTTTTGCCTATGCTTGATATATTTTGCATGATTTACTTGTGTTTGCATGCTTAGTATAATTTTTAATTGCTTATATGGTATGTTTATAATATGCATGATGATATATGTTGAATATATTATGATGGATGTATGTTGAAATAAGCAAAATTTTGGCTCCAAAGGCCAAGGAGGAGGTCACGGTTTTGAGCTTCCAAGACTAGGATTTTTATTGAAATTTTTCAAGAACAATGAAGATGATTTTTAGTCCTTGAACTAAAATAAATTTCAGCCAAGACACTAATTAAATTAGTGTTCACAAAAATGATATTTTCATAAATGATAAAATTGGATGATTTGAGAAGTAAAGAAAATAAACAAGAGGGTTTGTTTTATAAAAAGAGTGTACACGGTTTTTAAGTAGTATTTTCATGAAGTTATTTTGTGTAGAAATAAAAATGAAATTTATTTAAGTTAGAAGAAAAATATTTCATGGTTCCAATGGCCATCTATAATGTTTTGATAATTTAGAAAAAAAAATGTTTTGATGTTATAAAATATAAAAATTTTCCAATAAGGATTTTGAGAAAGGAATTAAAGTGTTGTCAAGTGGAATTTGCATAAATAAAAGAAAAGGGATTTAAAGTATCAAACTTTAAATTATTTTAAGGAGAATTAATTTTTAGAAGTGATTTAAATATAAAATAAAACGCTTGTAACTTAAAATTTACTAACGTAGAATTTAAATATTGGATTTTGGAAAACATTAGGAAATTTAAATTTTGAAATAGTAATTAAATCAATTAAATATGATTTGGTTAGAATAAATAAATAAAAAGTGAATTAGAGAAAATATATTACGGAAAGGATTTTTGATTGAGAATAGGAAGAGAATAATGTAAGGAATTATGTTTTTATAAGAAATGTTCAAAATAATATTTTTAAAGTTAAGAAATATTTTACGAAGGGTAAAAACGGTGAAAAACGATTTACGTAACTCAAAAACGTAATTTTTAAGTTACGCGATTTGAAAAACGTTAAAATATTTCTATGCGATTTCTAAAGCGTTTAAATATTTTACACGATCGAAATGTTGTAGAAAAATATCGCTAGGTGATTTAAAAATGAAAGAATATTTTACGTGTTTTAATACAGTAGAAAATTGTTACGCGAATTTTTTTTAAACGTAACAGAAATATTACAAATCATTGATTACGTAATAAAATATTACGTGACCGTGAAAATATGACAAAAATATTTTACGAATGAGAAAAACATGGTAATGTATTTTTGCTGTTAATTATACAGTAAATTGTACAGTTAAAATCAGTATATGAATACTGTACAAGAAATTTAGAAGTTTACCTGAAATTGGCATTAATACATGAGCGTAAAACAGTATTTGAACCTCGTATGAGAAATTATGTGATTTACCTTTGGTTGGTAATTGGTACATTACACATGCATTGAAAATGGTCCAACGGACTGTATATGGCTAATTACCTAGGAGAAACGTACACCTCTTGAGTGGGTGAGATATGCGTAGTGTAAGTCACTCGTTGACCTTGGGGGCATCGGGGTGCGGGTTGCTCGCAATGCACAGTTAGTAGCTCTTCTGTACCGTGGGTTAGACCGATGCAACACACCGATGATCCGGACCGAGACACTATTCTTAATCGAGATCCGACAAAGACTGTCGTGTATGTGCTAGATGTGCAAGATATAATTATAGCACTTGGTCTGAGGCACGTGGTACCGACAGATCTTTTCGATCAATTTCTCCGACCTGAGTTTAGCTCCATGGAGTAGGAAATCGAGTCTATGTGTTCTTGCATTAACATAAATGCCTACATCTGTGAAATATTGATTATGACAATTGTACTTTTTAAAATATATGCTTAATATAGATGGCATGTCTTGTGATTATTAAATGTTAATTTTCATCGATAATATGTTGATGCCATATTTGTAATATGATGTGTTATATGGTATGCTGTTATGTTATCTCTGTGCTATCATGCTGGTATTGGCGTAGATGATCTCACCTCTTTATATGTATATTTGTATATTATTTTTATATTGGGTGAAGACGTTGAAAAAGATACGGTACTGGAAGGAGAAGAGGAATTACTTCTCACATCAGGAACCGCAGAGTTCTGACAACATGTCGTCAAGAGCCAGTTTCTTCGGATATGTACGTTTACAATTTCACGGAGGAGCTGGAGAACGGAGGACAAGTCCAGATGAGCGAAGACTTATTTATGAGGGATACCTGACTGTTAGTATTAGTAGGTTGTATCATGGGGATCCATTTTTCTGTGTAACGATCTTTGTTCATGTTGAATTTCCGTTGCACATCAGGCGACATTGGGACACTAGAAATTATGTCCCAACGGAAATTAGCGTAGTGTCGTCAGCCCGGACACCTGTCCGTAGGGTTAATCATCACAATGGATTCCTACCTGCTGAGGAACCTGAGGAGGACCCGTCTGAGGGGCCTTCTGCTTAGTTAAACTTGGGCGAGTGTGAACTCTGATATAAGTTATATCTGTAATTATTTAAGTGTGTTTATTATTTCAATAAATGGTCTGTAATAAATAAACCTGACAGCACTTGTGAAATATGTATATGATGTAAATTATGTGTGAGATTGTTGTATCATAGTTTTATTTTCCGCTAAGTTTATTTTATTGTCATCAAAGAAGAAAAAAAAAAATTTACAACTCGTATTTTATCACAATATCACATTTTATGACTCTTGAGGGTATTTGGGTAATAAAGTAACATAAATGTGGCACCCTACGGTGGGTGTTACACATCATGAGATGTTTTACTGTTAATGATTACTACCCTATATGAATTTGAACTGTTGATATCATTATTATGATAAATGCCTGCCTGGAACTGCTTACCTGCTTACAGATGTACTTCCTGCTTGTTATTGTTGTTATTGTTTTTGAGACTGCTATATGGGCGCCCTGCGCCATATTATTCCTGGCTGCCATAATTGGTAATGATGGTAGGATGTCTTACCTCTTTTCTGTGTTTCTATTATTTGTTACCTGTGCGTATACTGTATCTACTAAAGACGACGACATGGAAGCTGAAGCTCCCGATTTTCCTGGCTTCTGGCCTGAGCATGACTAGTACCTATTGTGGAGCATGGAGGCATGCATGCGCAGATTTCTGGGCGATGTGCGTTTGACCTTCCTCAGAGGGCCAGAATGTTGGCACATCAACCTGAGCTCTGACCGCTGTGTCTATATGGGAGATGTATCGATTTCCCTTGCCTGGAAACGTCATGAGGCGTCGATCCTCACCTGCCATGTCAGCCTGCGACTGGAGTTCTACTTGCCCATCCGTGAGATGTGGGGCGATCGTTACTACACCCCTTGGGAGGACTCTTTTGATTCTACTGCTCGGACTCCTGCCCGTGGTTCCGTGGTTCCTATGGAGGTTTCCTCTGAAGAGGAGGATCCTGCTGAGGACCCGGATACAATCCCTCCTCATCTGAGGGACTGACTTTTACTAGTAGCTACTGATGGCTGCCAGTGTTTTATTTTGGGGGCCTGATGTATTATTTTTGGTGGGCTGTGTATTTTGATATTTTGGGGGGATGTATATGTAAAATCATTTGGGCAGGTATAATTTTGCTTTTTTTTTTAGATTTCCAGGCTTGTATTTAAAGTACAGTGATATTTAAATATATGTATATGTACGTTATTCAGATGTGAGTCTTATCTTCTACTTTACTCTCTATTGCCATTCCAATTTAACCACTTAGTTTGTTAATTAACAATATATATATTTTACTATTTTACCCACGTACTAAAGTATCGAACAAGTCAACTTAAATTAAATGAACCGGGTCTTAATCGTTTAAAAAAAAATATTTATTTTCTGCATTTTCTTCTATTTGACAATGTGACGTTCCCTCCCAAAAAGGGGCGTTACAACGCTTGCTTCCTTTTCCCTCCTCATCCTACAAACTTTCCTGCTTTGTGTTTCATCCTTTTTTGCTTTGTTTTTTTTATATCAAATCCCAAAACGTATGCTACAACTGTTCCTTTCTCTTTTGGAGCTTCATTTTGAAAACCTCTAACTTCACACTTTCTCCTTCTTTTGCAATGGTTCCACAAAAGTTTGCTTCTGTCTTTTGCTCTTGGCCTTGTCTCCTTGGCTCTTTTTTCACACCTTTGACCTTGCCAGTGTTGCACAGGAGCTGCAACATGCATCACGTAGGAGGCAACAGTTCCTTTATCATTTTGATGCTTAATTTTAAAACTTTTAGCTTCACATTTTTCTTTACCCTTCCAAAATTCTTATTGCCTTAATAACCTTTGGCTTGTGTGGTTGGCAAGTTGCTATCCTTCTTGTCACGTTCTTCTTTTTTTTTTGCATAAATAATAAGAAAAATGTGATCCAAATAAGATGAAAGTAAATAAAACTTAGAAAAATATTATGTGTTCAAAACATTGACATTAAACATTATTTAACACAAAATTATTAGTTTTTGATTAAGTAATAAAAATAAAAAACTTATAGACAAAATTAAGTATCAACAATAAGAATATTTCAATAATACTATAGTTTAATTTAATTTTTGTATATTTTATTAATAATTTATTTGTACTAAAAATATTAGCATAAGATGCGTTTAAGTTTGTATTAATATATATAACATAATATAGTAAACAAAGATCTTACTTAATACATGATATCCTTATTAAGACATAAGTTATTGAAAAATAATTAAGACTTAGTTAGAAAGCTTTTTTGTAAAATTAATATAAAAATGATAAAGAGTAATGATTATAAAAAAATTTCAAGTCTTAAAAAAATTCTCCGATGAATGTCAAAGTAAATATAATAATATTTTTTATTTAAATTATATATATATAATTAAAGAGTACATCTAAATATTGTTTTAAACGAATAAAATAAAATTGAGTCATATAATTATTGAATTTTAAATATGAGAGTCTCTATTAAATTTTATAAGATTCTAAGTATATTTAGATTAATTTATTTTGTACTTTAAAAAAATTAACCAAATGTTAACTTTAATTTTTTTTAATTATATACTTTTCTTAGAGTCAACGATAGGGTACTGAGAGAGGTCTTGTAGAAGGTTCTGGAGAAGAAAGGAGTTTGTATCACTTATATTCGAGCAATCCAAGATATGTATGATGGAGCTAAAACTAGTGTGAGAACACATGGTGAGGTCACTAAAGATTTTCCTATAACTATAGGACTGCACCAAGAGTCAACTTTGAGTCCATATCTTTTTACCTTGGTCTTGGATATGCTTACTGTGCATATCCAAGAATCAGTGACACAATGCATGCTTTTTACATATGATATAGTCTTAGTTGGAGAGTTGAGAGAGGAAACAAATGAGAAGTTAGGGTTATGAAGACGAGCTTTGGAAGAACATGACTTTCATCTAAGTAAGAGTAAGACGGAGTATATGGAATGTAAGTTCAGTAAGAAACGTGCTAATACTAACTTAGTGGTGAAAATTGGAGACTATACCATACCACAAGTCACATAATTTAGGTATCTTGGATCTATAATACAAAATAATGGAGAGATAGAAGGAGATGTAAACCATAGGATTCAAGTTGGATGGATGAAACAGATGAGTGTTTTAAGAGTAATTTGTGATAGAAAAGTGTCTCTCAAGCTAAAAGATAAACTTTACTGCATAGCTATAAGGCCTGCGATATTGTATGGTATTGAATGTTGGACAGTAAAATGTAAGTAAGAGCATAAGATTAGTGTCGCTAAGATGAGAATGTTGCGCTTGATGTGTAGGCATATAAGACAAGGTAGGATTAATAATGAATGCATTAGAGAGAAAGCAGTGGTAGCACCTATTGTAGAAAAGATGGGAGAATCTCGCCTTAAGCGATTTGAACATGTAAGGAGAAGACCCTTAGAAGCCCCTATAAGAAGAGTAGATCAGGTGGATGATAGTCCAATAGTTAGAGGTAGAGGAAGATGAAGAAAGACTATAGGTAAAATGATTAAAAAAAATAGATTTGAATGACATTTCTGAAGACTTGGTTTATGATAGGATACAATAATATTATTTGATCCATATAACCGACCTCATCTAATGAGAAAATGTTTAATTATTGTTGTTGTGATATACTTTTCTTAAAATAAATTAAGTTAATTTACACATGTAATAAATATTTATTTTTAAATAAAACCTCGTAGTCATATATAATTGATTTAAAAAATCCGTGCAACTTGCGGGATAGCATAACTAGTTTAATAAGGTAAAATTTTGATATCTTTGTCAAATTATAAAATGAATGATGATGCAAATGATGCAAATAGTGCAAATGCATATGAGCAGTAGGCACATGGTCACACGGGTAAAATGGGCAAAAAGAATGAGTCATTGAGAATGCCAGCTCAGCAGGGGCAGCAACCAACTTTCCATCCACAGCAACCAACTTTCCATCCAAAACCGTATATTCCTTCTCCTCCCTCCAATTTTAACTACCTCAATGATTTGTAGGCTAAAGGTGATACAGTGGAGCAATTCTTAGAATAGCTATTTTTACACCTTTCTTTTGCATATAAATACAAAGTATCTAGCTGATGTAATTTGAGAAAATCGGGCATTAATACAATTATTCATATTGTCTCCTTTTCCCGAGCCTTTTTCTTTTATGCATATCTTTGTTCCTTTGTAAATCTTAAGATGGTATCAGAGAGCGTCTAGCTCTCTGCCTTGTGCAACTCTGATGGTACGTGGCGATGGTTCTGGTAACAACAACAATGGCGGTGGTCCCTCAGACCCATCACAAGATCCCTCTAGTCCATATTATGTTCGCGCAAGAGATGGACCTTTGTCTGTAGTGGTCACTCTTATGCTGAATGGCTCAAACTATCATGCGTGGGCTCGATCTATGAGACGCGCCTTGGGTGCTAAGAACAAGTTTGAGTTTGTTGAAGGCAGTATACATGTTCCTGATAGTCTTGATCCAAGTTACAAGGCTTAGCGTCGTTGCAACATGATCATTCATTCATGGATTATAAACTCAGTAGCTGAATCTATTAGCCAGAGCATAGTTTTCTCGGAGAATGCTGTTGATGTGTGGAATGATTTGAGGGAGAGATTCTCCCAAGGAGATCTTATCAGAATTTCTGAGCTCCAACAAGAGATTTATAGTCTCAGGCAAGGTTCCATCTCTGTCACTGAATTCTACTTTGAATTAAAGATGCTTTGGGAAGAACTTGAAACATATATACCTATTCTATGTTGTGCCTGTCCTATTAAATGCACTTGTGCTGCAATGAGAAATGCTAGACAATTCCATACCTTTAATTATGCTATAAGATTTTTAACTGGCTTGAATGAGAATTTTTTAGTAGTAAAATCTCAGATTCTGCTAATGGATCCACTACCTAGCATGAATCACATTTTTTCTATGGTCATTCAACATGAAAGACAAGGAAATTTTACTGCTAGTGATGATTCAAAGGCCCTTATAAATGTTGTTGACTATAAGAGGCCATAAGGAAGAGGAAAAGGTTTTGTGCAAAACTTTGGATCAAAGAGAGTGTGTACTTACTGTGGTAGGACAGGACACACAGTGGAGACTTGCTATAGGAAGCATGGATTTCCTCCACACTATCAGAAAGGGAATGCCTCAATGGCAAACAATACGTGCAATGATGCAGCAGAATTGAAGGAAGATCTCTCAGCAAATGGAGACATGCATACTGCCTCTCCTAGCTTCACTCATGAGCAATATGAGAAGTTACTCAATCTGATTCAAGCTTCTGGTATTAACCAGCATTCGGCTAGCACAGCCACTCAGTTTGGTCATTCACCAGCTGAAAAACACAAATCAGGTAACATCAACATTTCTTTTTCCTTTAATAGTTTTTCCCTTGGCTTTTGGATCATAGATTCGGGTGCTGGTGATCATATATGTGCTTTATTAAAAAGTTTTCAGACCTTTAATGAAATTAAACCAATTAGCATAAGGTTACCTAATGGTCAGTTCTCAGTTGCAAAACATACTGGTACTGTCACATTCTTCCCTGGTTTCTTCATTACAAATGTACTATATGTACATAACTTTTCCCTAAATTTGATTTTAGTGTCAAAACTGTGTTCTACCTTAAATTGTGTTGTTTCCTTCAATGATTCAATCTGTCTTATCTAGGACCAGAAATCTCAGAGGACGATTGGTTCTGCTAAAAGGTTTAAAGGGCTATATCACTTAGTGTTTGATGCCAAGCATGCCTCTTGTTCCAATGTTCAAGTAGCTGAGACTCAATTTCTACCCGAAGATGCCTTATAGCACTTTAGACTAGGACACTTGTCTATTTCCAGGATGATTTCTATTAATTCAGAATTTCCTTTTATTGTTGTTGATCCAAAGGTTGTTTTGTGATGTATGCCATTATGCTAGACACAATAAATTGTCATACAATACTAGTCTAAACAAAGCTGCTTCACCTTATGAATTGCTTCATTTTGATATATGGGGACCTCTTGCTATACATTCTATCCATGGTCACTCTTATTTCTTAACTGCGGTTGATGATTTCAGTCGTTTTATATGGATTATTTTGCTAAAGTCTAAAGCAGAAGTAAGGCAGCACGTACAGAACTTTATCAAACTAATTGAAAATTAACATAATGCAAGAATTAAGACTATAAGGACCGATAATGGTCCTGAATTTACAATACCACAGTTTTATGCCTCAAAACGCATAGTCCATCAAACAAGTTGTGTGGAATCCCCACAACAAAATGGAAGAGTTGAAAGGAAGCATCAACATGTTCTCAATGTGGGGAAGGCACTCCTTTTTCAATCAAAACTGCCAAAACAATTTTGGTCCTATACCATTCTTCATGCTACTTACATAATAAATAGGGTACCTAGTACTCTTTTTGGAAACAAATCACCCTATTTTCTATTACACAAGCACACACCTAACTTACATGATTTGAAGGTTTTTGGTTCCTTATGCTATGCATCTACACTTTAGTCACACAGAACCAAACTTGCACCTAGAGCTAGGAAATGCATTTTTCTTGGCTATAAACATGGTGTGAAAGGGTCTGTCTTGTTGGATCTCAGCAATGGGGAAATTTTTATTTCTAAAAATGTCATTTATCATGAACATATATTGCCATATAAGTCTTCCTCACCCTTATCCGCTTGGACCTATCATTCCACACCATCCCTTCAGCACCAAAATGATGTTCCACGACTCATACCTCAGCCTACACCACCTGCTATTTCCTAAATAGAACTTGCAAAACCTGGAATTTCTAACATTGTACCTAGCCTGACCCCTACTGCTCCAAATATAACAGAAGCAACTATTGAACATACAAGGAAATCACAAAGGCAACGGCATCCACCACAATATCTCAGTGACTATGTGTGTAGCCTTTCAAGCAGTTCAACAGATGCAATTGCCTCAGGTATTTGCTATCCTATCTCATCTTTTAATTCCTTTTCAAATTTATCTCCTTCACATCATGCTTATTCACTGTCAATTACACACACTTCTGAACCTCACACATACCTAGAAGCTAGTAAGCATAAATGTTGGAATAATGTTGAAGTTTGAATTGGATGCCCTTGAAAGGAATGGTACATGAATACTACTTGATCTACCAGAAAATGTGAAACCAATTGGTAACAAGTGGGTCTACAAAGTGAAATACAAAGCAGATGGCTCTATAGAGAGATATAAGGCTAGGTTAGTGGCCAAGGGCTACAGTCAAGTGGAGGGCCTAGACTTCTGTGACACCTTTTCACCAGTGGCCAAACTCACCACAGTAAGGGCTCTGCTGGCTCTAGCTTCTGTTTACGATTGGCATCTACATCAATTAGATGTCAACAATGCTTTTTTGCACGGAGACTTACATGAGGATGTCTACATGATTGTTCTACAAGGTGTCAAGTGCTCCAAACCCAACCAAGTTTACAAATTACTCAAGTCTTTGTATGGTCTTAGGCAGGCAAGCAGGAAATGGTATGAAAAGCTCACTTCATTGTTGTTAAGCCAAGGTTACCAGTAATCCAATGCTGATCACTCCCTGTTTACTTTCAAGAATGGCAACACTTTCACAGCTCTCCTCATTTATGTGGATGATGTGATTTTAGCAGGAAACGCTATTGTTGAATTTACTAGAATAAAGGGCATTATGGACTCCAATTTAAAAATCAAGGACCTAGGAACATTGAAATACTTCCTTGGATTGGAAGTAGCACACTCCAAGTTAGGAATCTCAGTATGCCAGAGAAAGTATTGCTTGGATTTGCTGCATGAATCTGGTTTGCTCGGGTCCAAGCTTTCCAAGACACCACTTGACCATTCCATTAAACTGCATCAAGATGAAGGGAAGCCATATGAAGATGTTGCATCTTATAGAAGATTGATTGGGAAGCTCCTTTACTTAAACACCACCAGGCCCGATATCACATTTGCTACTCAACAGCTTAGTCAATTCCTCAGTAAGCCTACTATGACACACTATAATGCTGCTTGCAAGGTGGTTAGATACCTTAAAAATAGCCTTGGCCGAGGCTTGTTCTTTCCAAGGAAATCAGAAGTCCAGCTCCTAAGATTCTCTGATGCTGATTGGGCTGGCTGTCTTGACTCCAGAAGGTCTATTTCAGGATATTGCTTCTTCTTAGGTTCCTTTTTTATTTCTTGGAGAGCCTAGAAGCAACAAACAGTCTCAAGATCTTCCTCTAAGGCTGAGTACAAGGCACTTTCTACTACTGCTTGTGAGTTGCAATGATTACTTTATCTTTTACATGATTTAAACATCACTTGCTTAAGAGCACCGGTGCTATATTGTGACAACGAAAGTTCTTTACACATAGTTGTCAACCCAGTCTTTCATGAAAGGACCAAGCACTTGGAGATAGATTGTCATTTTGTTCAAAACAAGATCCAAGATGGTGTACTTCGCTTGATGTCAATTCCATCAAAAGAGCAACTAGCTGACTTCTTTACCAAAGCATTGCCTCCTCCATCCTTCACTCCATTTATTTCCAAGCTGGGCATGATTGACATCTACCATGCTCCAGCTTGCGGGGGGGGTGTCAAATTATAAAATGAATGATGATGCAAATGATGCAAATAATGCAAATGCACATGAGCAGCAGGCACATGGTCACACGGGTAAAATGGGCAAAAGGAATGAGTCATTGAGAATGCCAACTCAGTAGGGGCAGCAACCAACTTTCCATCCGTAGTAACCAACTTTTCATCCAGAACCATCTATTCCTTCTCCTCCCTCCAATTTTAACTACCTCAATGATTTATAGGTTGAAGGTGATACAGCGGAGCAATTCCTAGAATAGCTATTTTTACACCTTTCTTTTGCATATAAATACAAAGTATCTAGCTTATGTAATTTGAGAAAATCGGGCATTAATACAATTCTTCATATTATCTCTTTTTCCTATGCCTTTTTCTTTTATGCATATCTTTGTTCCTTTGTGAATCTTAAGAATCTTGAAGCTGAATCTTCTTAATTTTAGTCTGCATTTATGGATGATTTTGCCTACACATTAATACTGAGCTTACTAATCTAGCTGATAATTTGATATCTTCTATCAAAATAAGGTCAAAAACAATTTTTTGTTTTTCTTATAAAACTATAATTGAAATAAAATAAAGACAACAGTGACTGGGTATAGCTACACTACAAATCACGCAGAACAACAAAAGTCAGATGCACAATTAGAACTGGAATAAAACACCTACAGCAGATACAGCACCTTAAATCTTCATGTTATTTCAATCCAGTACCTGTTCACCTTCATTTTTTATTTAAAGCATCTCTCAGATTGTATCTTTTTTAATCTTGCTGAAGTCAAGTTGTCAAAAATTCAGTATTAACTATTTTTTTCTTTCTTTTAGTTAAAAAAAAAAAAGAATAAGGAATTGTGATTCAATGTAAAATAATGTGGTAATTCTATATAATAATGTGGTTATTTATTCCCTTGTAGCAAATCTTTTGTTTTTTTCTTTTGGTACAACGATGTTTTGATTATTTGTGTTTAAACATCCCAGTCTGGTAGCAACGCTGTTTCTTAATTTTATTTGTTCTGGTAATTAAAAACCAGGTCGCTGTATTTTGTTGAGTTGGCTCAGAGTTGGCAGAATTATTTTTTAATGCAATTTCTTCTCTTTATTTTTTTGGTACAATAATATCACTAACCCATCAACCTATGAAAATTATTGGATTTAACTCCTTTAAAGTAAAGAGTGCATATTAGAGAATAAAATGAAAGATCATAATAATTGATAAGAAAATCAAAGAAGTAAAGTATCACATATATATTATGTGTTATACAGGTGCATGTATGTATCTTATAAAATTTTCTTAATTTTTTCCTCAACGGTTATGATCTCATACTTTATTATCTAAAATATACCATTCACTTTAAAAGAGTCAAATCCTATCAACTACTAACTCAATCTAAATAATATATATATATATATATATATATATATATATATATATATATATATATATATATATATATATAAACACACACACAAAATACTTCAATTGGTCCTCCTATGGATACACGGGCCATTAGGCTGCATCCCAAAAATACACGAGACATCAAGTTGGTCTTCTAAAGAGTTTGGACATCAATTTAATCTTTTAATATTTAAAATGGACATAAATTTATAGTCCCTTAATATATATTTAAACATAAATTTCATCCTTAAATTGATGTTTATTTTACATTATGAAAAACTAAATTAATGTTTTAAATCGTTTTAAATATATATTAATTTAAATATTTGAAAATTGAAACGATACTAACTGCGGGAGAAAATATATGAAGAAACAATACTAACTACGGCTCACTTTGGAAACGAAAGAATAGGTAACACTTGGGAGAAAAATATGCAAATCCAAACAGAGGTTATGCACATATCCAACCTTAGAGTCAACACAGGAATTATATATATATATACACTAAAATAAAAGTAAAACTTTTACACAAACATCTAACCATTAATTTTATTTTAATTTAATGATTGAAAATTACCTAATTTAATGAAAAGAGAGAGAAATAAAATCAAACTTTAATAAGGAGAGTGAATAGTTATTTTACTTAAATGAAAGGAGAGAAATTGACTTTTGAGTCTATCAACTCAATTATAATAATATGAGTATTGTTACATGTTCAGACTTGCAAAGCCCGAATCGGACTGGAGAGATAAATAAATTATAACTTCTAGGTGGTTGTTCTGGTTAAACCGTAAATCAAGTGTCATTGGTGACATTTCATGATCAGTCAATACCAGTGTGATACATAAATTATTGGTCAACTGCATAAATCTATGTCACATGAGTCTTTTTTTAATTTCTCAATTGCTGAAGTCCTGTTTATGGGTCAAAATTCTCTTTCTCTCCCTTATTTTCTCACTATCTCTTGTTCATTTTCTCTACTTTGGGAGGATTCTCTGTCATAATGATAAGATCCATCCAATTCAGAGGGGCGATAATCCTTCCTCTTCCTGCCTTTGGCTAAGCTCAAATTTCTCCATTCTTTATAAAATCCAAAGGCAACCACTTTTTTAACACCAAAACCTAGTGCAGTAAAATTCATAACAGCAAAAAAGCTATAAAGAGATTTTAAAAAAATTAGACTCAATAGATTCAACATCATACCACACAATACAAAGTTACAAGATTTGGTTGTGGCTGACATGCTACAGTTTAGACTTCGGGGATTTGAAGTGAAGAAACTTAATTTTGAGTGGGAGGCAGAAGCTTAGCTACATAAGTTGGGCATAGGGATGGGAACGATTGAGCCCAGAGCTGCTTCTTGAGTTGATTTTTGTGAGTGATATATTTTATTGGACGGTGTTCCAAGTGGGCAGGTTTTGGAAGCAATAAGAGTGTAATGGGAGGTGGGTGGGGATGGGAATGTCAGGGAGTTTGGAGCGAAAGATGAATTCTTGTGATGGAGGAGCCATTTGGAAGAGAGAGACAAATTTACAATTTTAACCCACAAACGGGGCTTTAGCAATTGAGAAACTAAAAAAAGGCCCATGTGACATAAATTTATGCAATTGACCAATTGCTTATGTGTCAAACTGGTATTGGCTGATCATGAAATGCCACCAATGACACTTGGTTTACGGTTGCACCAGAGCAACCACCTAACTTCTATACATTTGTGAGTGGGACTTACAGCCTAAAATTCAAATTTTATCAATATTTGGGATCAGTCTGGATAAAAACAGCCGGGACATATATCTTTTCTTTTATAATATTTATTAAATATTATATTAACTTTTAATATTTTAATATGTTAATATTTATAAGAATGATATTTTGAAGGGAAAAGTCTAATTTATCTCTCCAACTTTGAGTTATGTGCACTTTATTTTTCAAATTAAAAAGCATACAACATGATCTTAAATTTTTTAATGTGTATATTTTCTTTCTTTCGTTTAATTTTCTCTCAAACTCGAATGATTAAAATCATATTTTTAAAGTTTTAGAAGTATGCACATGATGCTAAGTTTGATGGAATAAATTAAACTTGTGGTCATTTGATTTCAAAGTGACAAATTTTGTTAGAGATTAATGGAAAATTAAATGGAAGTATTAAAATGCATAAGTTAAAAAATTTAGGGATAGTGTTGTATATTTTTAAAATTTGAAGATCAAAGTACACATAATTTTAAGTTAGAGGAAATATATTAAAGTTTTTCCTATTTTAAATGAGAAAAAAAACACATATCAACACAAAATTTAGCCTTAGACAAGAAAAAATATATTTTAATAGATATAGAAGTAATAGAGCAAATGAATATATAATAATAAATTTATAAAATTAATATCCGAACTAAAGAATATTAAAATCAATTGAGAATATACTATTACATTGTTTTTCGAATATATGGAAGAATGCTACATTGTTTCTTGGTTATAAAGGAAAATGGTACAATGTTATGGGATTACGTGAAGTATCACTAGAGCTATAAATATTGACACGGATAGATTAAAAAGTTAATTTAAGAAATATTCATACTGTTTGATTGAAAAATTAATATTATAAAGTTAATTTACAATTTACAATTTAATAGAATTAAGGAAATAATACTGCAAAAATAAAAATTTAATAATAAAATTATGAAATTAATATCCTAACTAATTGATATTAAAATCAATTTATTATATATTGTTGCATTGTTTACTTATTATATGAGAGAATGTTTAAATGTTTTTCAATTATATAGGATAAAATTATAATATTTTCTGATTATGTGAGATATTATTGCCTGAGCTATAAATATTGATACTAGATTAATACTGGTTGATTTAAAAGTTAACTTAGGAAAGACTGATATTGATTGATTAAAAAATAAATATTATCAATATTATAAAACAGAGTTTCATATTATTATCTCTAATTCTTTTTTAAATTTTTTATATTTTCTTGCTTAGTATAGGAGCATGTTTTTTGGCATGAATATGTTTTATGATTATATGAGATGATATTATAATGTTTTTTATTTTCTTCTATATTTTTTTACAATTTTTTTTTGTTTCATTGACGTGTTGCAAACCATTTAACAAAGTATAAATATCGAGAAAATTGATTGAGATTGAGATATTTATATACTTGAGTTATAAATTGCCCAAATATGAAATCCTATAACATTTTTATCTTATCGTTATTTTTTAGAGGTCTTCCTTTTTAATGTTTTTGCACAATTTTTTAACTATTTCTAAAGCCTTTTCGTTTCATTGATGTATAGTGCAAACCATACAGCGAATATGGAGTAATACACTTGCCGACAAACAAATAAACAAAGTTTTCACTTAATCTAATTAATTTTTGTTCTTTCTAAGTTCTTATTTAGTCTAAAAACATGTTTTATGGTATAAACATGTTTCACAATATACTTGGGTTATAAATTTCCCAAATGTGAAATCTTATAACATTATTATCTTATCGTTATTTTTGAAAGATTTTTTTAAAATGTTTTTTCATATATTTTTTTAACTAATTCTAAAACTTTTTCATTTTGTTGATGCAGTACAAGTCGTATGTCGAATATGGACTAATACGCTTGCTGACAAATATATAAACAGAGTTTTCACTTAATCTAATTAATTTTTGTTCTTTCTAATTTCTTATTTAGTCTAAGAACATGTTAATTTTTGGAAAAATTAATACTAAGGATCATTAAGGAACAATATTTAAGTTAAAGGGATAAAAAATATAAAATTATTAAGAAGGACTATTCCAAATTTAATTAAAGAGAAAGACTAATTAATATCACAAATAAAAAATCATACCTTTAATGAAATTTTTTTTTTCAACTCTCCATCTTTGCCCTAAGAAAGATTATATATTCTTTCTCTCCTCTTTGATCTTCTTTATGCTGCATTTGGTCTCCTCATTCTTCTCTTTTTCTCTCTTCTCTGTTCTTAGTTTGGCTTCACTTTCTCTTGCCCTTTCATCTTTTTGTTTAAGGATAAACAATTCATAATCCATTGGAAGTCATTAGTAAGTTTTTAAATCTTTATTTTTTTCCATAAGTCTTAATTTTAGTTTATGAATCATACCAAAAAAGTAAAAAAATATGATAACTTGTTAGGTCTTTATCTTGTATTTGTTTCGATTACCTCTTGTTGTAATGTATTGGTTTTTATGTGAAAAAAATGAGTGATTAATATTGCTTCTAATTAGCTAATAATAGTCAAAGAGTGGTTATCACATAAATAGTTATTACTTATCTTTGAGTGATTAATAGTAGTCATTAAGTAACTATCATAATATGTTTGAAATGAAAGAGTTTAAGATATATGGTTTGTAGTAATCATTAAGTTGTTAACAATAGTCATTGAATGGTCATTTGTTAATATTAAGTGACTAACAGTTTTAAATGATAGATGAAGTTTTATTAAATTAAAAAAAAAAAAATGTTGTTTTTTATTGAACAATAGTCATTAACAATTTTATTGAACAATTATTTTTTATTACTTATCTTTGAGTGGTTAACAGTAGTCATTAAGTAACTATCATAATATGTTTGAAATGAAAGAGGTTAATATATATGGTTTGTATCACTAAGTGGTTAACAATAGTTATTGAATGGTCATTTGTTAATATTGAATGACTAATATTTTTAAATGATAAATGAAGTTCGATATATAAAGTTTCATTAAATTAAAAAAAAATTTGTGAGTGACCTTATTTTTCTATTGAGTGGTCATTTATTAACGCTAAGAGACTAATAATTTTAAATGAAATTTGACATATAAAGTTTCATGAAACTAAGAAAAAAAATTGTGAGTAGTAATTGCTTTTTATTGAATGGTTATTTGTTACCATTAAGGGCTAAAATTTTTAAACAATGTTTTATGTATAAAGTTTCATGTAACTAAAAAAATTTATGAGTGGTCATTGCTTTATATTGAGTAGTTATGTGTTACCACTAAGCAGTTAACAATTTTAAATGAAGTTCGATGTGTAAAGTTTCATGAAAATAAGAAGAAAACTATGAGTGACTATTGTTTTTTTATTTATTGGTCATTTATTAACATTGAGTGACTAACAATTTTAATTAACCCTATATTTAGATATTTTTTTATTAACGAAACGGAACAGAATATGTGAAGATGAATCAGAAATGAAATAAAAGGAATAGAACATAGTTCTTCCCCTCTTTATTTGGAAGATTCATTAACAGAACAGAACGGAACATGTGTTTCCCCTATTCCACCTCAATTTTGGGGGGAACAAAAATTAGGCATTTGAGGGGAAGAAAGGAGGAATGATTCTTCCTGTGTTCCGTTTCTATGCATTTTAAACTCTTAAACACAAAAAATTATTTTCATTCCCATCATTTCCTTTTTGTTTCCCTCTTTACATGTCATCTAAACATAGTGTAAAGTTCTATGTGTAAAGTTTTATGCAACTAAGAAAAAAAATTGTTATTGACTATTACTTTCTATTGAGTGGTCATTTGTTACCACTAAATGATTAATAATTTAAAGTAAACTTCTATGTGAAAATTTTTTTACAGATAATTTTGATTACTCAATAAAATAAAATAGGCATTCTCTTTACTTAAATTTGGGATGTTCTTTTTAATAATTTTAATTTTTTTGTCCCTTTAACTTAAATATATTTCCTTAACTGTCTTTAATTTTAATTTCTCCTCAATTTTAGGGTATAAACATTTTTCACAATTATATGTAATGATGATACAATTGTTTTCTGATTGTATGGGTTCTGTTACATTGTTTCACAATTAAACTATAGCATCAAGTACATAGACATATATTTTAAAGAATTAATATTCCTATTAATGAAGATTAAATCAATTTAAGAAATACTGATATTGATTAATTGAAAAGTTTGATTGAGGAATACAACATACATTGGCACGAAAAATTAAGTAAGAAAAAATAACTCATTCAAAAATATATATATAAAGAGTGATAGTCTAAAAAGCCACATCATCCAATTATTATATACTTTGATTAAAATTAACTTCATAAAATTCTCAATAAGTTATTGAAAATTTATTATCTTGCTCTATTTTTAATAATTAATTGAAAACTTTATGATGTTAATTTTAATCTAAGTATATAATAATTTCGATTAAGAAGCATGTTTTGGTTCCGCTGTCCGTGTTCTGTTCTCATGGAGAGATGAATTGACAAGCCCATAAGCCACACCATCTCCAATACATGCATCCCTCCTTGCTTTGCTCTGTACCTATCAAGTTTGAGAACTAAAGGGTTTGAGAATCAAGTTCTTCATATTGAAATTTGATATCATGTGACTTCTCTTCATTCGTTATTATGCATTGAAATCAACCATGTAAGGTACTTCTATAACTATCTAGATTGTACTTTAGCATTAACAGAGAAAATGTATTTAAAGCCAATAAAGGGAGTGATAATGCAACATGTACATGAGCTGCCTAAAGTATGTCAATATTGTCTTTATATCTGTTATATTGTTTGTTCCTCCGAACCAAATGGAACAGGGAAGGAAAAGGAAAAGAAAATGACATGAAATTGAGTTCTGCTCTTACTTATGAACAGAGATATTCGGGAGAGACAGATAAACAAGTCGAGTTCTTGAAGTTGAATCATCTTAATTTTGGTCTTGATTTGTTGATGATTTTGTCTACACATTAACGCTGAGCTTACTAGCCCAGCTGATAATTTCATATCTTATATCAAAATAAGGTCAAAAACAAACTTTTCATTTTTCTTATAAACTATAATTGAAATAAAATAGAGACAACAATGACTGGGTATAACTACACTATACATCAAGCTAAACAACAAAAGTCAGATGCATAATAAGAACCAGAAAAAAAACACACCAATGAAACTACTGCAGACAAAACACTTAAATTTTCATGTTATTTCAGAGCAATGTTATTACTATTTGTTAACATATAATTTCGTAAAACTATGAATTAGAGGAACAAATAATTTCATTTTTTTTATTTAAGTATCTCTATGATCTAAAATGTATCTTTTTAATCTTGCTGAAGCCAAGTTGACAAAAGACAGTATTAACTGTTTCTCTTTCTTCTAGTTAAAAAAAAAAGAATAAGATATTGTAATTTGGTGTAAAATAATGTGGTAATTCTATATAATAATGTGTTTATTTATTTCCTTATAGCAAAGAATAATAATGATCTTACACTTCTTTTACAGTGTGTTTGTTTCAAGAGAAAATGAGAGGAGAGAAAATAAGAAGAATATTCTTTTTTCTCTCGTTTGGATATGCAGAGAAATCAGAAAAGATAAATAAAAATGGTGTGGGACCCACGTAGAAACTTTTCTCCCCCTCTGATGCGAAGAAAACGGAGGAGATTCAGAGATAGTCTTGAAAATGACCATCATACCCTCATATTCATGATCAGAATGCACCTCTGAAGACATTGTTCCATCTCTTCCGTAACTCCACTCGTACCCCCTCCATCTTCTTCCCTCTCGTCACTGTCGTGCGACGCTAGAGAGAGCCTCTCCTCCTTCTAGCCGTGGGGCGCTATCGACCGTCTCTCCTCCGCCATTGTTGCCGTCGCCGCTATCTCTCCTCTGTCCAGTTGTGCAGCGTCCTTGCTCCGTGGTGCAGGCTCAGCTCAGATCCAGGCGCGCCGCGCAACTATAGTCATGTGACGCCGCGTGTCTCCTCCGTTGCGACGTCCTTGCTCCTTCGTCGTCTCTCCGCTCACATCCAACCGCGGAGCTCAGATCTAGGCCCTCCTCTCAAATCTAGCCGTGCGAGGCCAACGCCTCCTATTTCCTTCGCGTCTCTCAGCCACTGGTTTTCACTTTCTGGTAAGAAAATGCAATTTGTTCTTCACCCACTTTATTTCAAATTTTATTTAGCAACTTTTTTCAATTTTTTTTGGAGATGAAACTATGAAAACGAGTAATATGTTTCGTTATTTTTCACTTTCTGATGATATAATGCTTGATGATATAATGCTGCATTACTATGCTGGAGTATGATTATTAATTTTTTTTTTCTGAAAATGGGTCACTTTGAATAGCTTTTGCACATGGAGGAATAATTGGAAACTGCATTCGTAGATATAACAGCTAAATTTATGTATGACCAGATACTAAATTTGTGATAAATTCTTTGTCTTGAGTCAGTGTATGCCAAAGTTCAGGACTTTATAATTGTTAAGTCATGCTCAATTGCTTCAATTCAATTATTCTTGTAATGTATCGTTTAGGGATTTTCTCGAAATTACTTTGTTGCAGGAATTGTATTTGAATTATTTTTTGAGTTTCCGTTATGATCTTGTTTTAGATTGCTGGCTCCTTATATATCCTCTGGAATCTTTTGGGAAATTTTGAAGCTATGGTTGAAGGGGTATAAGGTTATTGTTCTTGATGTCCCTTTGTTGTTTGAGGCCAAGATGGACAAGTTCACAAAGTCCATTATTGTTGTATGGGTTAATCCTGAAACACAGATTCAGTGGCTCATGGCGAGAGACAGATCAAGTGAGGAGGAAGCTGGGAACATGATTAATGCTCAGATGTCACTGGATGTGAAAAGGAATAAAGCAAATATAGTAATAGATAACACTGGTTCACTGGATGGCGTGAATGAACAGTTTCAGAAGGTTTTATTTGAGGTGACAAAACCCTTGACATGGACTGAGTTTTGGCTTTCCAAGCAGGGTGCCTTGATCATTCTTGCTTCGGTCACTTCATGTGTTTTTTTATGTATAAAGGCATCTAACAACTACAGTTCGTAGCCACTTGTGTTCTTCAAATTTATTAATGTATTCCATCTAAAGTCTAAACTCATAGGTGCTTTTCTATATCTCCTTCCTTAATCCCCCAACAAATGCTACTGTTCAAGTTTCAAGATTTGAATTGCAACTTGAAATTTTAAAATAACTATAGAAGATGCATAATATTTTTTCCTTTTTCCTCTTACTTTTCTTTTCACTTCACATTTTCTTTCTTTTTATTGTTTTTGATTAGAAAATGACTATAGTTAATTGGTTGTAGAAAGCTTCTGAATACATATGTTTGATACGTTAAAAATTTTAATTTCTCGTTGTAGTTCTTGGAATGGATAAGTAGTGAACTCATTAGTTGGCTAACACAAGTCAATCTGTGGTTACACTATAGTTGGTCGAAGAAATAGAGATGGAAACTTGTTCGTGTTCTGCCTCTTTTAACAGATTCTGCTTCCATTTGGTGACCTTGAGAAGGGCATTTGCGATGCATCTATCATTTGTTATTCCTCCATGCGCAAATGCCTTTTACCAGATTCTACTTCCAATCCTCATTTTTCCAATTACTATGATACCATTATTTTTTTTTTTTAATATTCTGTCTGGTTATGTCTCTTTCAAACAGAATATAAATAGTTTTTACTTTGAATATATATATATATACCTCTTTTTGGCTGAGATTAAAAATTACAAAATAATATGAGAAATGCCATTTTGTCTAGACTTCGACCAATCTACGAGACAGTAGCTCTCAAAGTTGCGAAATAGTTTTGTTAATAATACATGAAATTTTACTCATATACAAATTTACAGAATGCATTTTTTTTTCGCATTAAAAGTAGCAATATCCTGCCTAATAGTATGCTTGGGTATCAAATAACAATATGGATTAGAAAGGTAAAACAAATAGTAAGAAATAAAATCATTTATTACATTACATGAAGGGTATATAAGTTATTTTATCTAATTTTATTTTCTTTCTTCTCATTTTTTTTTCAACCAAACAAGAGAAAGAAAAGTTTTTATTTTCTTTCTCTCCTTTTTCTCTTCATCCAAACAACAAGAGAGAAAATATATTTTTTCTTCATTTTCTCTTCTCTCCATTTTCTTTCTTTGCATTTTCTCTCTTCCATTTTTTTCTCCACATCCAAATAAAACATTAATCAAATAAAACATTAAAGGTGTAGGCACTGGACACATCATTTTTAAGAGTGTGATTAAGAGAGAGAGTGATAGAAAAAAATAAGTATGATAAATGGTATTAAATTGAGTGTGAAAAGAAGTGTACGCACTATTTACAGCAAGAATATCAAGATTGTATAGCAAATCTTTCTTTCTTTTGCTACAATTTCCCCCCTCAGAAAACATGTTATTAATTTATGAAGGAATTAAGTGAAACAAAATCAGCATAATATATATTGAGAATAGTGAGAGAGATTAATAAGTTCCATACCAAAAAAGCAAGAACATTTTTCAATCAAATCATGTTCTTGATTATTTTTTACTCCAACAAAAAGAAGAGAATTGTACTAAGCAATCCACAGTCAATACAAAATATTGTCGAATCTTTATGATATTAATAAACGACACGGTTGATTCACTCTCTGCCGTCTTTCGTAAGAGACTGGATATATTGGATAGACCCCACACTCTTTGATACCAATGTTCAAGAAATCACGTTCCCCCTTATCATTTGCAATAAAGAACTCAAAAGAAATTAGCCGTTTATAACTTATGGCCAAGGTGTCAAAATGGAACATATCGTACCATATATAAATATGATCTGAATTAAGCTCCGTGATAGCTTGATTATCCGATGTAGTGGCGTATCCCACCTTTGAACCAGTTGCCAAGTAGCATTGACAAAAGATTTTTGCTCCATGCTTGTTGACTCCCCGAGACGGAGAATAAACCACACACAAAATTATGTCCACAAAGTCGTCAGGAAGATTTATAGTAATTGAGGAGTGTGGTGTCCAATGTGTGAACTGCTCTGGGACCCTGCTTCCTGGTAAACAAACATTTATAGAAGTATAGCGGTTCTTGTAATTCACCCATTGATCCAGCTGTGGTAGACCCCGAAGCTTCATGCAATTCTTTAAGGACAGAATTTCCAGTTTGCCAAGACGCTCGATGCTTTTAGGCAACCTCTCCACACTGCTTCCATCTAGTCTTAGATCATATAACCATGATAAGTTGCTGATGTTGTCAGGGAGTTCAAACAAGTTACAACAATCCTTCAAATATAGTTTTCGTAGAGCTCTTAAGCCATTAAATAGGACGTCTAGCTTCTGTTTGTCAATTGCTAGTCTGCAATTAGAAATCCTAAGGTCACGAAGAGATTCTAAGGAAGATAATTCATTTGGAAGATTCCTAAGTTTCAAACCCTCCAGATTGAGTGACCCAAGTATGCTTAGACGCCCAATTGATGGATCCAATTTTTCGATTCCTGTATTTCCTAAATCCAACTCCTCCACTGAATCCGACAACACTGAAAATTCCTTAAGACTTGTGCAGCCATCAACGCTGATCTTCTTGAGAGATCTTAAATGCTTCTCGCTTTTAAGACTCTTGAGTTTTATGCACCTATCCAGTATCAAAGTTCGAAGTGTGTCAAGAGATAAAACAGATGGATGAACAACCTGCAAACTCTCAACCAGTGAGATATTCTCAACCAGTGAGACCACCCATTTAAGTTTTGACGCCTTCGACAAATCTGGGACATTCTTCAACTGCTTGCATTCACTTAGATCAATTCCCTCTAAATTCACAACATCCTGCAACAATTCAAAAGGAGACATCACTATAGAAAGTTTTCCTCAAATTTCAATTAAACCAAATTACGTAAGCATACATTTCGTATATCTTTTACCTGCACTCCCTGCCAAAGTTCTATAAGATGGCTGTGTGGCATGCGAATCTCAACAAGCATCTTAGCGCAAAAAGTTGCTGGAAGATACTTCAAACGGTATCCATCCCATTCAAGGTACCTCAAATTATCAGAAATTTTATTAAGGACTGTAGGATACTTCACCTTTCCTGATCTCTTATCCGAGGAGATATACAATTTCAGAAATCTTAAATTAGTCATCATGTTGAATGCGTCAGCACTCAAGCTAAGTAAATCATCAATATATGACAAATCTAATGTTATCCCTTCAACTGCATCACTCCCCTAACAAAACAAGAGAGTAAATGGTATTAACTTAGCTATAAATATTTCTAAAGCATGTCTAATTTTAAAAAGAAAAAGTGAGTGTATTTTTTTTGCTTACCTTTTTATTTTTAAGTACATCACAAACTTCTCTAATATCCTTCAATCGGCTACGTCTTCCAGAAGCTTTGATACCATGACGAACTATTTTTAAACCCATTTCTTGTAGCAAGTCATGCATTTGTATTTTCTTATCATTTGAAATAGTTATAAGAGCTTTATCTTCAAGGATCTCTATTCCACTTGTAGCAGAGAAATCACAGGCATTTAGTATTCTTTCGACAAAATCCTTATTTTCATCTTTGAAAAAGAATGCAATGTCTAAAAATATTTCCTTCTGTGGACTGTCTAATCCATCATAGCTCACTTGCAATACATTTTGAATTTTGTCATTAGGATAGTTCTTGAGTTTTTCTAATTCACTGTCCCAAAAGTCAGTACTTTTGGAATAAAGATTTGAACCCAAAACTTTTAAAGCTAACGGAACACCCCCTGCATAATCAACTGCCCTTTTGGAGAGATTCTCATATCCCTTTTGGGGTTGTCTTTCCTTGAAGGCATGTAAGCAAAAAAGCTCTAGAGATTCGTCAAAGCTCCATATCTTTCCCTCATATATCTCATCAACTATTCCACTAAGCAAATGCCTATCTCTTGTTGTTATAATGAGTTTACTATCTGGACCTGCATATTTATATACTCTGTACAATTCATCTAATTGATCTGAACTATCCACGTCATCAAGCACAATGAAAACTTTTTTGCTACTGAGACTCCTTCTAATGAATGTGGATTCTAATGGATTGGAACTGAGATTTTCTTCCTTTAGTACATCAAGGAGAAGCTTATCACGTAAAGATTTTTGTCCAAGCCTTTTTGATTCTTCTCTTACATTTGCCAAGAAACAGACACCATCATATTGGGGAAAGAGTTTAGAAAACACGGCTTTAGCAATGGTTGTCTTACCAATTCCGCCCATACCCCATATTCCAATTACTTTAACATTTTTCAGTAATTGATTTGGTTTGTATTTTGACAACAAAAATTCAACACATTCATAGATTTTGTCAATTCCAACAAGGCCTTCTACTTCTAGTTCATTAGGGTACCTCAGGCGTAGCTTTTCCAATACATCTTTGACAATTTTCTCGATGAGTTGAAAATCATTCCTAGCAAAGGAACAAAAAAACAAGAAAAAGGAACGATAAAATTTATCACAAATGAAAAAAATAAATAAATAAACTATTAAATATACACTACTCTATCACAACACTTTAAAAGAATAATTTAATTTTATATAATGCACTTATATATAAGATTAATTTTATGGGCATGATAATGTTTTTATTTTCTACAAAATGATTTGATGTGTTCATGGACCCATTTTATGGGCAGATCCCAGCTTCCTTCGGATTGGAAGCGAAACAACATGGTCTTCCCTTACAAGGTTTACTCAAGGATCGAGCCTAGGTCATCTCTATGAAAGATGCAATTTACTTTTACTGTGCCACATACACTATACAAGTTAAATTTTTACAAAACTATCATCCAATCATGTGTTTTCATATTGTTAAAGAATTAGAGTTTAATAATAATAATTAAATAAGTAACAAATTTACATTATATATATATATATATATGTATAAGGTCTTTAATAGGTACATTATTATGTATGTTAGCCCCTCCTGCATATCATTGATTTTCATTTTCTTGTTAATGACTAAATTAATATTTCAATTTCATTGTTTCTGGTTAATGACTGAAAAAAATATTACAATTATTTTGATCCAATTGCTCACACAATTTTGAATTAGGAGTAGTAGTTAAATAAAGTTATTCTAAAATGATGACTGCAAGTAAAGTTCATCTAAGGTCATGTAGTCTACTTTCATTATGACCCAACATTGTTGGATAAGTATTTCAATTAGATTGTTTGAAGTTTGAAAGTATATTTGTTACATTAGAATGGGATTTTTTTTCTATTTTAGAAATAACTATTCTTATGTAAAAAAATGCATAAAAACATCATCTAATTCCTGATCCTAATTTCAAATAATTAGAGATCCTTCGTTTCCCTTTTGTGAGATATTTTAAATTACAAAGTTCCAATATTTTTCATTACTGTATAAAAATGACTCTCTAATACATTTTATATATATATGGGCCCTAACTTGCCAAGCAGCTCTTTCTTCTCTTATGAGATTTCTAGAAAGAGGGAAGGATCACTCCTAAATGCGGCCTTTCTCTTATATACGATACCATTCGCCATGGATGATACGATTCAAAGAGACAAGAACCTATTCTTGTTCCAATCGTTTGAGGAAAGCCCTTTCTTCTTTTCTGAAAGCAGGAGCGCACGCAGTCTTAATTGATTCAACAATTGCGAGACTCTCTTTATTCAAATAGAAAATTAAACTCTTCTTAAGGTTCAAACCGTAACCCTTGTTCAAGGGGTATACGTTTTATCCAGGGAGCATAGCGACTGATAAGTCGATTAAAGTTCTCCTTAATCGCCCCACCACCTCGTCAATCTTATCGGGTGGGGATCTTATAAGAAAACGTTGATTTATCAACCTTCTTTGCCAAAGTAATGATCTTTGACAGAGAGAATCTTTTTTAATAAAACTTCACCAGCATGTCCGCTTTCTCATCCTTCTTCAGAATCATACGCCTATGATGAGACGGAATGATCCGAGGGTAACCGGACCGAGTGAGAGAAACTGGTACCGCATTGTCAGGATGAACGAATTCATCACCACCATAGGCCATCATCAAGGATGAAGCTGCTTGCTTTAAATATAAAGCGCAGAACAACCACCCTGATTTCCGACCAAGGTGAACAATGCGAATAACAACAAGATGGATCCCCACACAGAGTTCCTTGTTCAGACCATCAAAGATCACTAAAGCACCTTTTGGTATGTATTGCCCCCTAAAGATCAGATCCACCAGACGAGAAACTCAATTCCGCACTGCTGCTGAGTCGTCGGACTTATCCACCAAGGGATTCTTGGAATTTCTATGGATTGCGTTGGGGGAAATCTACCAAAGCTAGGCAGATAGATAGACTCCTTTCCCGCTGCTAAGGGAAAGTAAGAAAAAAAATCAAATGATTGTTTTTTAATCAGCGCCTCCTTTTCTTTTGGGTATGCAGGTACTACGAGTCCTCTCACTACCAACCAGCAGACATCATCTGGCTGGGTCTTGCCGGTATCAACAACAAGAAAAAAACAACCAAATGGAAACAGCAATTAACTATGGCTCTTGGCCCAGACAACGTCCTAGGCGTCGGGGAGATCGGAGCAACAAGGAAAGCCTAGACGACGTTTTTCTTCCTGGGCTGCAGTAAGCAGATCGAGAGGTCGTTCCGCCCCTTGTCCCCGAATATGGGTAATATGTTCTCATAAATTCTTGCTCCAATCTGACCTAGCTGGCGAGCGATCCCAGTTCGCGGCAGAGAACAAGACAGCAAGCGAGCGTACCTTTGTTCGCTTCTTCTCCACCAAGCACGGAAGTTTAAGGATAACTGTAGGTCGGTGGCTACCTAAGGAAACTCCGATTCGATCCGCCCCCCAGCTGGGAGGCATCTACCTCATCCCGATCACAAGGAGAGGTTCACCATGATGGGGGTACTTGTTTTTTTTCCCTTCCGGAAAGAATGAAATGCATAGGGGACCATCCTTTTGTTGTGTTGCGGCATGCTCCTCAGATTTACGGATTCGCAGGGGGCCTCAGGCCCTACTTAGTTGACTGACAATGACAAAGGCTTGCGAAACTAAGTAGGGCCCTTTGAATTGAATCTGAAGTAGTCTATCAGTGGTGCAAAGCGGCTTTGTGCCCCTTTTCAGTAGGGGAGCGAAAGGTTAGACCTTAGAAAGTCAGCGAACAGCGGTTCTTCTATGTAGGTATGGCCTTCCCCCTTGACTCTCCTAACGTCGAGCTAAGTGACTTCGTAACCTTTGCGTAGCGTAGTAGAATGAAGGTTGTGCTCTCTTATCTATTAGCCTAAGCGTCTTCACTAACTCGCTCACCTACTGTACTAAAAAAAAACTACTATACAATTCATTAGTAGTGTAGTACTTAGTTACATATATTTTTACCCGTGCATTGCATGACATATGTATATTTTTTTTTTATATATGATGATAATGTATGTGTGTGTGTGTGTGTGTGAGAGAGAGAGAGAGAGAGAGAGAGATATTTATAATGGCATATAATTTTGTAAAAGATATGGCTTGACAAGAAGAGAAATATGATTTTGGTGAATGTTAGAAACTGTGTTGGATACAATAATCCATTTTTTTTTTATAATTTATATGTTTCAACAAGCATTTTGTTAGAGTAATTGTTTGATTGACATGATATGTATATGTGTTTGAGAACTAATTTTTGTGATTAGATGTTTGAAGTGATTGGCTTATATACAAAGGCAAGATATTTTTCTCAAGAAGAAATTTTATTCAAACCATGTTTATATGATTGAAAAGGAAAGCTTTAAGTTAGAGTTGTTCACAATAAAAAGAGGAAAGATTTCTTCCAAAAATGAGCTTGATCAAATGTATGTAATTTATATACCCAAACATATAATTTTTATGCTTCACTATGTATTAGTAAATTATATGTTGCTGATAGTAGGGTGAAAAGCTTGAACAAATATATGTAAAATTTATATTTAATTTTAGAGTTTCACATGTGACTCAAAAGTAGAGAATATAAATATTTTGAGATATATTTCTATATTGTGGATTGTTTTGGCTATAGTTGTTATACTTGTACATGCATTTATAGCATTATGAGTTTTTATGTCATGGGAGATATATTATAAAATGTCTTATATTTTGTTATTTGTGCATGTATGTATACAATGAGAATTGAATTGGTGATTTATGAAAATTCTATCTTCATATATTGTGGGGTTACAAGCCTAAAAATAAATTTGTGACTTGTAAAATTTTTGGATATATATAATTTTGTAATAGTGCCTATATTTGAAATTTTATGGAGAAACAATAATTTGAGTGAAGATTCTTATAAGAGGCACAACTCCTATTTATAACTGGGTTATAAATTTTGGATAAAAAAAAGAAGAAGCTTGTACTTATATTATTAATTTGTTAGCAGTATATTCTAAGAAAAGTTGCTATGTAACATTCTCAATTATAATGTCATTTTTTGGACTACTTTTATAATGAGTACGAATGTGATCAAATATTAGTATATGTTTTGTGATCAATTCTAAAAACTTGATGGTCCCATTTATGATAAGTCCCTTAAAATGAGATTGTAAATTTTATTTCATTTATTATTTGTTGAATATGAATATATGAAATTTATGTCATAATTCAATACCCACCAATTATGGAATGTGTGAAAATATTCATAAAAAAAATAATAATCTTAAGCCAATGATGTTATAAGTGGTGTCATGAAAGTGCACATGAAATGTCCTTTGTATCACAAAAAAGATTAAATCTACAACTATATTTGAATGGAAGGATCTAGAGGACATCATGGGGGATGAGACTAAGTCCAAATAACATGAACTGCCTACGAGGATACCCAACCTTGTGATTAGAGATCCTAAGAACTTGGTTCAATGGAAATTACAAATCATAGATTGGTTTATTATGGAACCCACCTCATAAAGAGTTCTATACTCTAAAGTCCATTCCAATGGTGTAGGTGCATACACTTGCAATGTTTTGGAAGATGAGTTTTAAACTCTTAATGGATTTTTGTAGCTACTTTTGAGTGGGACGTTATAAATTGCAAAGACATCATTAACGAATTCACCTATAATATGAGTGTAAAGTGGGCCATTCATATGAAATAAAGGCTAAATTCGTTAGAGTACTCAAGAAAACCATGATTATGTACAAGGCCGTAAATTGTGGGTTTAAAGGCTCAATATTACACATGGAACATTATGTGAATGATACAATGTTTTGGAATCCCCTAAGCAATCATAGTTAAAGGCAAAAAACCACTATTGGCCTTCGACTAAACTTGTATAATGGCTTAAGTAGGAGCTCAAGGCAATATTACCTCTATTATGCATAATAATCCCTCTCTATCCAAGCATTTCTTTTTTTTTTTTAGCTGAACTCTTCCCAAGCATTTTATATTATATTACACGTGTTTGCTTTTATAAAAATAAGTAAGGAATTGTTAGAATATTTTTATAAAAATATGTTCTTAATAAAATATATAATAATATTTCATTAAGTGGCCAACGGTTACAAGAATAAAAGCATGCTTGAAAAGAGTTGTAAATGGCAATGAAACTAAAAATGAATTAAAAAGGCCAACGGTTAAGACAATTTAATGACCATTATATATTGTCTTTTATGACTTGCTAGAGTGTTATAATATTGCAAACGGCTAGTAAACCAAAGGGCAAACTTTCAATCCTATATATATATGTAGCAAGAAGTTGGAGATGGTAGAAAGAAACATGTAATTATTATGTGGAAAACATATGTACTATATTGTATTATGTGTAGATAGAGAAAAGGTGTGAGTGAAGAGAGTCTTATCTCTTCCTTTGTGTAGAAATAAAGAGATGAATAACATAATTATTGGGTTGTTTTATCCTGGGCACAACGCATCATGACCACTACACCTGGATATTGTTGGAGTTCAAATGGGAGCATACTATTGTACTAAAAAAAGTGAGATATCCATGCCTTAACCTAGTGCACTAATCAGTATTTTGATCTCT
The DNA here is from genome assembly GCA_029884605.1 of Ormosia emarginata. Lineage (NCBI taxonomy): Eukaryota > Viridiplantae > Streptophyta > Magnoliopsida > Fabales > Fabaceae > Ormosia > Ormosia emarginata. Next base: position 20,915,289 of record JAQQTP010000077.1, on the reverse strand, counting down.
ATATATTTGTATGTTTTCTTCTCTTGTCTTGCATGTTCAAAGCTTTTGAGGATTGGTCAAGCTACATGTACTGCCTACTATTTGGTGAAATTATTTACAATATTTGTGCGTTTTCTTCTTGTCTTACAGGTTCATTGCTTTAAGGATTGGTTAAGCTGCACGTACATAGTGCATACTATTTGCTGAGATTATTTACAATATTTGTCTATTGTTTGAGTCATAAGTTGTATCTTACAAATTTCTCATCATTGTATACTATCATGTATATTATTAAGAACACTTTATTCTATTAATTTTTACATGAACAAGAAGAACACTTATAACCAAAATCATTATATGAACAGGTCTCGAGGAATACTTATAAAAGCATCATTGATAGGGTAAACTCTAGGCTGAATGGCTGGCGAGCCAGCACCTTTTCTCTTGCAAGAAGGGTTACTGTAGCTCAGAGTGCGGTTGCTACGATTTCTTCCTACATTATACAAATATCATTGCTTTCGATTAGTGTTTGTAATCAGGTTGATAGAGCTGTGAGGAATTTTGTGTTGGGGAACTTCAGAGGACGAAAGGAAAATTCATTTGGTCAGCTGGAATAAATTGTGTAGTGCCAAGAAGCATGGTGGGCTGGGATTTAGGCATTCTCGTAGTCTAAACCAAGCTTACATGATGAAGCTAAACTGGGACTTAATTCATCATCAGGATGCTCTATGGGTTAAGGTATTCGGAGCCAAATACGGTGTAGGAAATAATTTAATTCCTCATATTAAAAGAAGAGCTAATTCCTCTTGGGCTTGGAAAGGGATTGTGTCTTCTTGGGATAGTTTTAATCAAAATCTTGTTCAGCGGATAGGTAATGGCAAAGCAGCTAGTTTTTAGTTTGATCAATGGCTTCCTAGAATTAATAGGCTGGCGGATTTTGCCCTTCCGAGCAGGGTGCACGTAGATGAGAATGTTGCAATGACTAACTTTGTTAATGACCATGGTTGGATTTGGGTAAGCTGAGAAATGTTCTTCCTAAGGACTTTTGCAATATTATTATTTCTTGTCTTGCTCCCATGTCGGAGGCTCCGAATGATTCTGTTGCTTGGCTTCCTTCTCAGGATGGGAAGTTCTCCTTGAGAACGACTTATGATGTTTGTGCTGGTACTCCATATGGTCAGGATGTTTCTCTTTTTAGACTCATTTGGAAGGCGACAGTCCCTCAGAGGATTTGTTCCTTCCTTTGGCTTTGTGAAAACAAAAATGATCATCCTACATCATTTTTGAACTAACACCATTTCCCACATCATTTTGAATGGTTGTGATTGAGAGAAAGAAAGTGGTAAGAAAAAGTAAGTATGATGAATGATATTAGATGGAGTGTAAAAAGAGGTGTATGCACTGTTTGTGGTAAGAATATCAGAGTTGTTATGAAAATAATGTCATTCATACCAACTTTTTCAGATTTACCCGACATATTTTGGATAGTGCACTGTGTAGTTTTTGTGGGAATGCGGACGAATCTACACTGCATGTTTTTGTGGGAATGCGGACGAATCCACACTGCATGTGCATGATTGCCCTGTTGTGAGGCATACTTGGTTACGACTTGTGGCTCCTCACATGCACTCGACTTTCTTTAGCTTGGAGGTTAAGGAGTGGATGTGCTCTAATCTCTTTAGCTACTTTTGGTAGGCCTTCCAATATTGAATGGGTCATAATGTTTGCAACGGATTGTCACTTTTTTGAGGTCAAAAGAAATAAAGTCCTCTTTAATGGTCCCATGGATGCCCCTGCAACCTAGATTCCTAGGATTTGTGTTCTATCCTTGGAATATCATAGTGCTTTTTTGGAAAAGAATATTTATACATCTAGAATTCTTGCTCAGCTTATTTCAGTAGCGTTGAGCGGCTAGTTGAGTGAAGATAAATGTAGATGAATCTTATTTGACAAACTAGCAAAATGTTGGTGGAGGTCTTGCTAGGAATGAGATGGGTGGTTTTCTTTTTGGCTTTGCTCAAAATCTTGATCAAACTACTATTACTTGGGCATAGTTGAATGAGATCCTCTCTTGTCTGACTTTGACTTTTCAGAAGGGTATTCTGCTACTCATTATCTAAACGGATTCTTATTGTGCCTTAGGCTTAATCAACTCTGAGATTTCTCATTGACATCTTTATGCGGTTGTAGTGTCTAAAATCAGACAGCTCCTCAGACATAACTAGAAGGTTAGGTTACAACATACGTATAGGGAAGGAAACAGATGCACTGACTTGCTTTCTAAGCATGATCACTCCCTTACTCGTGGGATGCACCAATTTGAGGTTATGTCTTCTTTTCTTTCTCTTGCTTTAGTTTTTCTTGAGCTTGTTGTCTCAAAGTTGATAAAAAAAATATTTTCTTAATACTTAATAAAAAAGAATTAAATGAAAAAAGTATATGTATTTTTATTTTAAGAATATAAAAAATATTTAATATTTTTTTATTTAATAATTAAGAAGATCATTAAGAAAATATCTTAAGAAGATTTATAATTATTCTAAAATATCACTTCAACAATATATATAAAAAGAAAAAATAATACTTACTTGTAGTCACGACTACGGGAGTCGTATCCAGAGATATTGGCCGCTTCAGCAAGAGCAGCTTTCCACTCAGACACTTTCTTTTGAATGAAATCATTGTTGTTGTTTTCTCGCAAAACTCGCTCATGTTTTGCGACTGCTTCCCCATAACTCCCAGTTTGCTTCCGTATATGCGATGGATCTACTTCGTAGAACACAGGTATAACTACCTGTCCTTGACTTTTTCTGCATTTGAGTATTTTGATGAGTTCTTCCAAGCACCATTTTGAAGAAGCAAAGTGTTTTGAAAAAACGACGATCGCTACATGTGAGTTCTCAATTGCTTTGGATAGTGCTGGCCAAACATCATCTCCTTTTTCAAGGATATCATCTGTGTATGTTCTGATGTTGTCTTGGCATAGTGCAGAATGAAGATGGCTAGTGAAGTTTGTGCGGGTGTCCTCACCCCTGAAGCTAATGAAAACATCGTAATTTTTGCAAGAGGAAGACATAATCCCAATTAGCTATTGCAAGTACAAGAAAGAACACACTCTTCTTTAATCGGGGGTTGGAATTTTACTTTACATAGAAGAAGAATGGAGCAGAATAAGGTGGTATATTATATATAGCGTAAGGGGCAACGCTATTTGACGAGCAACAAGACAATAGTCTTTGCCCTTCAATTTAATTTGAATTGGAAGGCTGGAATCACTCCTCGGTCCTTACCCCTCACCAAGAAGACGAGTGGTTACGGCATTATGACAAATTTATGTAATATGTTTGTTAGCGCAGGCTTAAAAAAATAAAGAGAAATATTATATTCTCTTATTCAATTATTTTAATAATTATTTTAATATTAAATAAAAAAATATTAAATAAATAAATATAAAAAATATTTAATTTTTTTTATTTAATAATTAAAAAATTAATAAAAAAATTATATAGGAGAATAAATTATTTTTCAAAAATAAAATATACGAAGACAAAAGTGGGGTGCGTTTTCATGTCATTATGACAAAATTAATCCTATAAATATTTCAAATAAGTGCTGAGGGAACCCGTGATTCACCAATTAATCCTATAAATATTACAACTTGCAATGTGAATTTGCCACAACACTATTTATTTATTAAAAATATTTTATTTTTTTAATTTATTCATAAATTTATTTTATATTTTATAAAAATATTATAATTATATATAATTTAATTTAATATTTCTCTTATATAAATTTACAATATAAATATAATATGTATATTTTAAATATACAAATAATATTATCATTCTCCTAAATATTTCTTTCATGAGTAACGCGGTTGCTGGCCAAAGAAAATGTAACGCGGTTGCTTTATTAGCGATCGTTGTATTTTGTTGACTTGACTGTGTGTAATGTGTTAGTTGATGACAAAATTTGTAAGAAAAGTAATATCGATAGATATAATGGGGAACTAAAATGACAGAAAAGCCAACTGATTTTGTTAAGAAAAGTCTGTTTGCAATCTGTGTATATCTAATTTCAACTGTATAACAAAGCAACTCTGGTAAAAATGAATGCTTTTTTGGTGTATGTGTAAATTGTGGCTTGAATTTTGTGGAGGTTCATCATTCACTGTAGACTTACTTACATATTAGTAAAGCTTTAATGAGTATTATAGGACAATAGGACTTAAAGCATTTACAGCTGAGCGCATGTTTGTTCAACTTTTTTCAACTTGAAACAGTTTTTTTTTTATAAAAATAGTTTTAATAGTATTATAATATATTTGATAAAATTTATTTTAATTTTTTATAAAATTTAATGTATTATAAAAATATTTTTTATAATACTAAAAATTAAAATTTATAATTTTAATTTATAAATTATTTCTTATATTTTAATATATAAATATTATTTTATTCTCAATTAAATAATTTTTTTAATTTTTTATATTTATTTTAATAATTTAATATATAAAAATAATTTTTTTATATCATTCAAATAAAATAAATTAATTTAAAATCATCTTTTAATTAATATATTTAAAAATAAAAATAAATTAATTATAATTAATTATAACAAAAAAAATATACAATAATTAATTATTAAATATCTCAAATACACATTTATTTGACAATGAAACCTTTTTCCTGTTCCCACTAACAATGTCCCGGCAACTCAATTACTGCTGCAAGACATTTCAGTAACTTTGTCACACCAAATCTGGAACTTTTGGTCAAACTTCGATCAAGAAGCATGTTTTAGTTTTGTTGTTCCTGTTCTGTTCTCATGGAGAGATTACAAGCCCACAAGTCACACCAACCAATACATGCATCCCTCCTTGCTTCCCAGCTGAATCTCACATTGCTTTGCTCTGTACCAATCAATCACAAGCCAAAGCAAATAGAATTTTTTTAGTCTTCATCTTTCCTCTAATGCACTCACTTCCTTAGATTCAAAGACCTTGAACTACAATACCTAAGGTGGTGTGGTAAACACAGTTCTTTTCCGTGTATTGTAGACCAAATATCTTCAGCTCCTTCCACATTTCACCTTTGAAGACTGACTACATTTTGGTGCTTGATAGGAGAGTGCAACACTTTTTCCATCACATGGATTTCAGCTAAAGTTTAGCACTTTCACGGCCACAATTGTAGCCATCCTGAAGCCACATCTGAAAAACTCTTTCATAAACATCAAGCTTTTATAGCCATATTGGAATTTTATTTGTATGTCATATAAACTCAGTAACATGCGGGAATGGAATGAGAATAACCTTGTGAACAGCTCCAAAGCAATTTTCAATTTTTATCCTTAATTATCAACAATTAGTATTTTTATCTAAATTAATTGCGTTAGATAAATGAATAAAACTATTATCCTTACTAATTTTTATCTAAACTAACAAAATTAATCTTATATTTTAAAATTAGTATCAGACTTTTTTTAAAATTATTTTTTAATTACAACTCTGATACTATATATCATGTACCAAATATAATAATGAAATGGAATGAAGTCATGGTGCTACTGCTACCATAAACCCAAATAAGAATGATAACTCAACTAATTTTATTATCATTCACTTTCTCTTTCCAATTCCGCAAAACATTATTCAACGGATATGCATACGAAACATATTCAAAACTTTGAGAAAGATACATAACTCTAGCTCTCTTGCAGTTTGATTGAGAGAAAATAAGTGCATCATTTTCACATTTTAAAACTTAAAGAATAACATAAATCTCTTTTATTATTTCGAAATATATTACAAATTAATATACTAATACCTTGAATTCAGAAAGACTTCAAGAATGTTTCTTATTTGAAATTTTAATTAATTCCCAAAATGTTCTCTCTAAGAATTTTAATATGACAAAGTCGTTCTTTGAATTTTCTGTTTAAAGAAGGGATAAGGTATTTGTATAACCCCATTTAAAGAAGATATGTGTAATATTTCAATAATGAATTTCATTGTTGTTATGAAAATTATTTTCTTAACGATTTATCATCATTTATAAACGTAAGGATCGTGAGTTTTTTTTTTCTTTTCAATTACAAATTAGGTTTAAGACCTGATGTAAATAGGGGAGAAAGCTAACTAAAATTAGGGCAAAGCAACTTGGATGGAATTGGATTTCATAATCAATAAGTGTACAAAGTATTAGGATCAGCTCAAAACACCGTTAAGATCTACATCTAATGGGTTAAAAGTAAAAGATTACATAAATAAGTTTAATACTACATCTTGATTCAAAATTTTAAAATATTAAATGTATAATTTTTTTTATTTATATAATCTTTAACTTGTTCATTCATTTTTAATGTGTGATTTCTTTATCCGATATCTCACTTACATCTGAATTTTTAATAAAAATAATAATTTAATTATTATTACTTGAGTTACAAATGTTTGGCAAATTAAACACATTCGTGATCGATTACTATGGTTTCTAAACGTTTCTATTTTTTCTTTTACTAAAAAAGAGGACGGTTAACACCCAAAAAAAAAATGAAAATAGACTTGATCATGGGATTTGCGTTTCGTTAGGTTAAATTAGGTTCAAACTTTACTAATATAATGTAGTTGCTGATAAATTAAGGTTGCACATTATAATAAGAGTTTAATTTTGATGTATAATTATTGTAAAGTTTTTTGTGTTATTAAACAATTATATGTTATTACATATATAATTTTAAAAATAATTATTATAATAGTTAAATATTTTTAATAATATAATAATATATAATTAAATAATAATATAAATAATTTTTATGCTAACAATATATTTAAATTAAATCTATTTAATAATGAACGAAATCCAAAACTAGCCTAAAAGAAAAATAAGTCTAACAATGAAACTTAGGCTAGATTGTTTGTTATTTGGGTAGATTTCAATTAGTCTATAGGGCAAGGTAAATTCTAATTATCCATATCATCTGGTAGATTCCTCAAAAATTAAGCATTTAAAAAAATTATGAGTATATATTGCTTCAAAAATTCGTATAAAAATTAAAGAATAAATAATACTTATTTATAAGCACCACCATAAGAATAAAGAATAAAGATCCAATGTCTGACTGAAGGCTTTTTTATCTTTAAGGAATAAAGACCTAAGCAATTCTTCATACTAAAGTCAAAGAGTGAGCATCAGTCGCGGTGGACTGGTGGCAACATTATTGTGCAAGTAGGTATAAAAGGACAAAATAATAATAGTGTCAGTGTCACACTGCCCGAGACGCGTTGATATTGTCACAGTGCTTTTTCGTGGAAGCAGCGGGGGATTGAGATGTGAACACGAATTCAACATATTGAATTATTTTGTCAATTCGTTATTTTTAATCGAAATTAGTTTAATATTTATTTTTTTTATTTTTTAATTTACATAATCCGTCTCATTTAATCAGTAAGTGTGGGTCAATCAGTTAGGTTATTAATTTTTTTTTGAAATATTTTTATTTTATTTTATTTTTTAATTATTTTCTCTTCCCTCTTTTTAATTTTTTCTTTTCATTTTCAGATTTGTATTTACTCTTTCCATGAGAAATATATACTCACTGTTTTTATATCTCCTTTTATACATTTTTTATTTTTTTTATACATTTTTTTTTTTTATTTTTTAGGCGGAGTTAAGTGAGTTGATCTGTCAACCCGTTCAAATTTTTTCATTTTATCATTTATGCGAGTCAACCTGCAAACCCTCCCTAAAACGGTGTGGGTTGACTTTTTCAACTCATTTCTCAAAACGGGTCAACCAAACCCGTCTCGCATTACTAGAGAAACAACACATTGAGAAACAAATGAGGTGTATGACGAGCTTCCTTCACATCTTTGATAGTCACCACATACTCGCTGAAAAATGCATGTACACTGCCAACCACTCTAGTGCAACAAAACACCACCCAAAGCCAGCGCATGAACCACCACGTAACGTCGTTCTCACCTCTGCCCCTACGTCCAAAACCACACGGCCACCATACATACCTAAGCCCAAACAGATCTGCCATGCCCAAATCTACAACACTATGAATGAGCCACCATCGCCCATGTTCTACGCGTCCTCCACCGTGAACCAGCCTACGCCGTCGCCCAACGTTGCTCAATCCAGCACGTAACCACCCGCAAAACCGAAATGGATGGGACCCAAGGCGGCAATGAGGACGCAGAAGAGGAACGAGACAGAGTCTTCAAGGATGGCCTGAGCTGAGGAGCTCATGACGTTGGACTGCCTCGAACCCATTTTGTACCAACTTCTAGTGTGGAGGAACATTTTCTGAAGGTCCCTGCCTTCCGCGCTATCTTCCCTGAAACTCATTGTTCGATGTTAATTATCTCAAACTAGCTCAAGGTTGTGGTGAAGAAGATCGAGTTCCAAGTGTTTGTGAAAATGTCCCAAGAGGTTTTGACTTTGATCGGTCCTGCTATGTTATCAAAATGAAAATCACCTTATCAAATTTATCATAAAATACTCTTAAGATTATTATAAAATATAATAAAAATAAGATAGAAAGATAATTAAATATTAATAATATAAATAAGGCACAGATAGCGTTGACGTGTTTTGTTTGACATTAATCCTTGAAATTGTTGTCAATCGTGATCTCTCAAGAACTGATAAATTAAATGACACAAGAAAACACGTGTAGTGATGCAAGTTACGCGAAAGACTGTCCTCAAAGATTATTTCGGTATAATAAAAAATCCTCCAAGACAATGAGACTTCCCTTGTTTGACAAGTGATTCAAGAATAAAGAATTTTTCAAATACGTAACCCAGTAGAGAAAGGGAAGAGAAGAGAAAAATGAAGAAGGAAGAAGCAGTAGTTAAAAAACTTAATAAAATAGATGATATATATAGAAAAACAAAATATACCCGTTGAAATATGTCCATTGGAAAACAAATTTGGTAGTTGGAGAAGACATGATTAAAACTCAGATAATACCAAATCATTTTTAACTTCTTGAAAGTTTTACTTTTAACCAATGTAGAACATTATTCTTTTGAAATAAAACTATTTTCACAACATCACTTGAGCTATAAATATTGACACCGATGGATTAAAAAGTTAATTTAAGAAATATTCATACTGATTGATTGAAAAATTAATATTATAAAATTAATTTACAATTTACAATTTAATAGAATTAAGGAAATAATACTGCAAAAATAAAAATTTAATAATAAAATTATGAAATTAATGTCCTAACTAATGGATATTAAAATCAATTTATTATATATTGTTGCGTTGTTTACTTATTATATGAGAGAATGTTTAAATGTTTTTCAATTATATAGGATAAAATTATAATATTTCCTGATTATGTGAGATATTATTGCCTGAGCTATAAATATTGACACTAGATTAATACTGGTTGATTAAAAAGTTAACTTAGAAAAGATTGATATTGATTGATTAAAAAATCAATATTATCAATATTATAAAACAGAGTTTCATATTATTATCTCTAATTATTTTTTAAAATTTTATATTTTCTTGCTTAGTGTAGGAGCATGTTTTTTTGGCGTGAATATGTTTTATGATTATATGAGATGATATTATAATGTTTTTTATTTTCTTCTATATTTTTTTACAATTTTTTTTGTTTCATTGACGTGTTGCAAACCATTTAACAAAGTATAAATATCGAGCAAATTGATTGAGATTGAGATATTTATATACTTGAGTTATAAATTGCCCAAATATGAAATCCTATAACATTTTTATCTTATCGTTATTTTTTAGAGGTCTTCCTTTTTAATGTTTTTGCACAATTTTTTAACTAATTCTAAAACTTTTTCGTTTCATTGATGTATAGTGCAAGCCATACAGCGAATATGGAGTAATACACTTGCCGACAAACAAATAAACAAAGTTTTCACTTAATCTAATTAATTTTTGTTCTTTCTAAGTTCTTATTTAGTCTAAGAACATGTTTTATGGTATAAACATGTTTCACAATATACTTGGGTTATAAATTTCCCAAATATGAAATCTTATAACATTATTATCTTATCGTTATTTTTGAAAGATTTTTTTTTTTTAATGTTTTTTTCATAATTTTCTTAACTAATTCTAAAACTTTTTTCATTTTATTGATGCAGTACAAGTCGTATATCGAATATGCAGTAATACGCTTGCTGATAAATATATAAACAGAGTTTTCACTTAATCTAATTAATTTTTGTTCTTTCTAAGTTCTTATTTAGTCTAAGAACATGTTAATTTTTGGAAAAATTAATACTAAGGATCATTAAGGAACAATATTTAAGTTAAAGGGATAAAAAATATAAAATTATTAAGAAGGACTATTCCAAATTTAATTAAAGAGAAAGACTAATTAATATCTCAAATAAAAAATCATACCTTTAATGATTTTTTTTTTCAACTCTCCATCTTTGCCCTAAGAAAGATTATATTCTTTCTCTCCTCTTTGTTCTTCTTTATGCTGCATTTGGTCCTCTCATTCTTCCCTTTTTCTCTCTTGTCTGTTCTTAGTTTGGCTTCACTTTCTCTTGCTCTTTCATCTTTTTGTTTAAGGATAAACAATTCATAATCTATTGGAAGTCATTAGTAAGTTTTTAAATCTTTATTTTTTTTCCATAACTCTTAATTTTAGTTTATGAATCATACCAAAAAAGTAAAAAAATATGATAACTTGTTAGGTCTTTATCTTGTATTTGTTTCGATTACCTCTTGTTGTAATGTATTGGTTTTTATGTGAAAAAAATGAGTGATTAATATTGCTTCGAATTAGCTAATAATAGTCAATGAGTGGTTATCACATAAATAGTTATTACTTATCTTTCAGTGATTTATAGTAGTCATTAAGTAACTATCATAATATGTTTGAAATGAAAGAGTTTAAGATATATGGTTTGTAGTAATCATTAAGTGGTTAACAATAGTCATTGAATGGTTATTTGTCAATATTGAGTAGCTAACAGTTTTAAATGATAAATGAAGTTTTACATATAAAGTTTCATTAAATTAAAAAAAATGTTACTTTTTATTGAACAATAGTCATTAACAATTTTATTGAACAATTGCTTTTTATTACTAATCTTTGAGTGGTTAACCGTAGTCATTAAGTAACTATCATAATATGTTTGAAATGAAAGAGGTTAATATATATGGTTTGTAGTAATCACTAAATGGTTAACAATAGTTATTGAATGATCATTTGTTAATATTGAGTGATTAACATTTTTAAATGATAAATGAAGTTCTATATATAAAGTTTCATTAAATTAAAAAGAAATTTGTGAGTGACCTTATCTTTTTATTGAGTGGTCATTTATTAACGTTGAGAGACTAACAATTTTAAATGAAATTTGACATATAAAGTTTCACGAAACTAAAGAAGAAAATTGTGAGTAGTAATTGTTTTTTATTGAATGGTCATTTGTTACCATTAAGAACTAAAAATTTTAAATAAAGTTCTATGTATAAAGTTTCATGTAACTAAAAAAAAATTGAGTGGTCATTGTTTTATATATATTGAGTGGTCATGTGTTACCATTAAGCGGTTAACAATTTTAAATAAAATTCGATGTGTAAAGTTTCATGAAAATAACAAGAAAATTATGAGTGACTATCTTTTTTTTTTATTAGTCATTTGTTAACATTGAGTAACTAACAATTTTAATTAAAATTCTATGTGTAAAGTTTCATGCAACTAAGAAAAAAATTGTTATTGACTATTGCTTTCTATTAAGTGGTCATTTATTACCACTAAGTGACTAATAATTTAAAGTAAATTTCTATGTGAAAATTTTATTAAAGATAATTTTGATCACTCAATAAAATAAAATAGTCATTCTCTTTACTTAAATTTGCGATGTTCTTTCTTAATAATTTTAATTTTTTTTGTCCCTTTAACTTAAATATATTTCCTTAACGGTCTTTAATTTTAATTTCTCCTCAATTTTAGGGTATAAACATATTTCACAATTATATGTAATGATGATACAATTGTTTTCTGATTGTATGGGTTCTGTTACATTGTTTGACAATTAAACTATAGCATCAAGTACATAGACATATATTTTAAAGAATTAATATCCCTATTAATGAAGATTAAATCAATTTAAGAAATACTGATATTGATTAATTGAAAAGTTTGATTGAGGAATACAACATACATTGGCACGAAAAATTAAGTAAGAAAAAAGGAAAAAAATAACTCATTCAAAAATCAATAAAATATATATATATATATATATATATATATATATATATATATATATATATATATATATATATAAAGAGTGATAGTCTAAAAAGCCACATCATCCAATTATTATATACTTAGATTAAAATTAACTTCATAAAATTCTCAATAAATTATTGAAAATTTATTACCTTGCTCTATTTTTAATAATTAATTGAAAATTTTATGATGTTAATTTTAATCTAAGTATATAATAATTTCGGTCAAGAAGCATGTTTTGGTTCCGCTGTCCGTGTTCTGTTCTCATGGAGAGATGACAAGCCCATAAGCCACACCATCTCCAATACATGCATCCCTCCTTGCTTTGCTCTGTACCTATCAAGTTTGAGAACTAAAGTACTTTGGTTTGAGAATCAACTTCTTCATATTGAATTTGATGTCATGTGACTTCTCTTCATTCGTTATTATGCATTGAAATCAACCATTTAAGGTACTTCTATAACTATCTAGATTGTACTTTAGCATTAACAGAGAAAATGTATTTAAAGCCAATAAAGGGAGTGATAATGCAACATGTACATGAGCTGCCTAAAGTATGTCAATATTGTCTTTATATCTGTTATATTGTTTGTTCCTCCGAGCCAAATGGAACAGTGACGGAAAAGGAAAAGAAAATGACATGAAATTGAGTTCTGCTCTTACTTATGAACGGAGATACTCAGGAGAGACAGATAAGCAAGTCGAGTTCTTGAAGCTGAATCATCTTAAATTTGGTCTTGATTTGTTGATGATTTTGCTTACACATTAACGCTGAGCTTACTAGTCCAGCTGATAATTTCATATCTTATATCAAAATAAGGTCAAAAACAATTTTGTCATTTTTCTTATAAACTATAATTGAAATAAAATAGAGACAACAATGACTGGGTATAACTACACTATACATCAAGCTAAACAACAAAAGTCAGATGCATAATAAGAACCAGAAAAAAACACACCAATGAAACTACTACAGACAAAACACTTAAATTTTCATGTTATTTCAGAGCAATGTTATTACTATTTGTTAACATATAATTTCGTAAAACTATGAATTAGAGGAACAAATAATTTCATTTTTTTATTTAAGTATCTCTATGATCCAAATTGTAGCTTTTTAATCTTGCTGAAGCCAAGTTGACAAAAGACAGTATTAACTGTTTCTCTTTCTTCTAGTTAAAAAAAAAGAATAAGATATTGTAATTCGGTGTAAAATAATGTGGTAATTCTATATAATAATGTGTTTATTTATTTCCTTATAGCAAAGAATAATAATGATCTTACACCTCTTTTACGGTGTGTTTGTTTCAAGAGAAAATGAGAGAAGAGAAAATAAGAGGAATATTCTCTTTTCTCTCGTTTGAATATGCAGAGAAATAAAAAAAGATAAATAAAAATGGTGTGGGACCCACGTAGAAACTTTTCTCCCCCTTTGATGCGAAGAAAACGTGGGAGATTGAGAGACAGTCTTGAAAATGACCATCATACCCTCATATTCATGATTAGAATGCACCTCTGAAGACATTGTTCCTTCTCTTCCGTAACTCCACCTGTACCCCTCCATCTTCTTCCCTCTCGTCATTGTCGTGCGACGCCAGAGAGAGCCTCTCCTCCTTCAAGCCGTGGGGCGCTATCGACCGTCTCTCCTCCGCCATTGTTGCCGCCGCCGCTGTCTCTCCTCCGTCCAGTCGTGCAGCGTCCTTGCTCCGTGGTGCAGGCTCAGCTCAGATCCAGGCGCGCCGCACAGCTATAGTCATGTGATGCCGCGTGTCTCCTCCGCTGCGGCGTCCTTGCTCCTTCGTCGTCTCTCCACTCAGATCCAACCGCGGAGCTCAGATCTAGGCGCTCCTCTCAAATCTAGCCGTGCAAGGCCAACGCCGCCTATTTCCTTCGCGTCTCTCAACCACTGGTTTTCACTTTCTGGTAAGAAAATGCAATTTGTTCTTCACCCACTTTATTTCAAATTTTATTTAGCAACTTTTTTCAATTTTTTTTTGGAGATGAAACTATGAAAATGAGTAATATGTTTCGTTATTTTTCACTTTCTAAAAGCTATGATGATATAATGCTTGATGATATAATGCTTTGCATTCTTGTCTTTGGAGTATGATTATTAATTTTTTTTTCTTCTAAAAATGGGTCACTTTGAATAGCTTTTGCACATGGAGGAATAATTGAAATCGCATTCGCGGATATAACAAATAAATTTATGTATGCCCGAACGATACTAAATTTGTGATAAATTCTTTGTCTTGAGTCGGTGTATGCCAAAGTTCAGGACTTTATAATTGTTAAGTCATGCCCAGTTGCTTCAATTCAATTATTCTTGTAATGTATCGTTTAGGGATTTTCTCGGAATTACTTTGTTGCAGGAATTGTATTTGAATTATTTTTGAGTTTCCGTTATGATCTTGTTTTAGATTGTTGGCTCCTTATATATCCTCTGGAATCTTTTGGGAAATTTTGAAGCTATGGTTGAAGGGGTATAAGGTTATTGTTCTTGATGTCCCTTTGTTGTTTGAGGCCAAGATGGACAAGTTCACAAAGTCCATTATTGTTGTATGGGTTAATCCCAAACACGATTCGGTGGCTCATGGCGAGAGACGATCAAGTGAGGAGGAAGCCGGGAACATGATTAATGCTCGAGATGTCACTTTGGATGTGAAAAGGAATAAAGCAAATATAGTAATAGATAACACCGTTCACTGGATGGCGTGAATGAACAGTTTATTTTTATTTGAGGTGACAAAACCCTTGACATGGACTGAGTTTTGGCTTTCCAAGCGGTGCCTTGATCATTCTTGCTTCGGTCACTTCATGTGTTTTTTTATGTATAAAGGCATCTAACAACTACAGTTCGTAGCCACTTGTGTTCTTCAAATTTATTAATGTATTCCATCTAAAGTCTAAACTCATAGGTACTTTTCTATATCTCCTTCCTTAATCCCCCAACAAATGTCTTGTTCAAGTTTCAAGATTTGAATTGCAACTTGAAATTTTAAAATAACTATAGAAGATGCATAATATTTTTTCCTTTTTCCTCTTACTTTTCTTTTCACTTCACATTTTCTTTCTTTTTATTGTTTTTGATTAGAAAATGACTATAGTTGATTGGTTGTAGAAAGCTTCTGAATACATATGTTTGATACGTTAAAAATTTTAATTTCTCGCTGTAGTTCTTGGAATGGATAAGTAATGAACTCATTAGTTGGCTAACACAAGTCAATCTATGGTCACACTATAGTTGGTCGAAGAAATAGAGATGGAAACTTGTTCGTGTTCTGCCTCTTTTAACAAATTCTGCTTCCATTTGGTGACCTTGAGAAGGGCATTTGCGATGCATCTATCATTTGTTATTCCTCCATGCGCAAATGCCTTCTACCAGATTCTACTTCCAATCCTCATTTTTCCAATTACTATGATACCATTTGATGAACCTGCAAAACTTACAATTTTTACGGTTCATTGTGTGTGTTTTTCATTCTTTTTAATCTTTTTAATTGGGTTTGTTCTTGAGTTTTGTTATATTTTTGGTATTTTAAATTGTGTTGTAATTATGTATTTTTATGTATTTTTACTAGGTAAATGCAAAGGATCGAAGAATGGATGTGATTGCATAGAAGATTTTCTAAAAAAAAAAAAAAAAAAAGCATCTTGTAGCATTCTTGTAGACGACGTCATGACGCAAACAAAGATCAGTTTGATCATTTTGAGATCATCCATCACGAAATTTTGTAGCGCCTTCTAGCACTCTAAATCACGTGAAAATTATGTGGGTTCTTTGCATATGCACAGTAACCTCAAATTTTCTATAAATTCGGACAGCCAGCCGAGGAGGGGTGTCCCGGGGGGAGAGAATTTCTCTCTCTCTGTTGTCCCGGCTCTGTTCTTTTTCTCTTCTTTTATTTTCTTCTTTCTCATGTGTAATTAATTTTCATCTAGCTTGGGTGAAAGAGTGAAGCTTTTAATAATAAATTGAGGTTAGATTTATTTCTTTCTTGTGCTTTAAATGATATATTTTTATGTGACTTTTATATGTATTATATGTTGTTTCCAATTAATTTAAATACTATTCTTGTATAATGAATATCTTGATCCATCATTGTAGACAATGGATTGGCACATTGGATGCTTTTGACGATTTACAAGTATTAGTTGATAATTATTGGAATCATAATATAATTACATGATTGAACTTTGAATGCTAAATCTTCCGATTGGAATTTTCATTATGCATAATTTCAATTGAGTTATAAAATGAAATAATCTTATTCTTAATTTATTATTAAGAGTGAATCTCCTAACCCAAGCAAATCTTTTTCATTGTGAACAACTTAAATCATCTTAAATTTTGTGACAAATACTCTCTTTACCTCAATTAATTAGTTTCCCTTCATCAATTCCTCATGATCAACCTCGACTCCCGAGACTTTATTACTTGGCAGAAACCTACACTTGGGTTAAAACATTTAATTATAATTAAATCCCATCAAGTTTTTGACGCATTGCGTTGGGACTTGATTTGAAGTTCTAATATATTGAGGTTCTCTTTCTCGTAAATAAACTTCACCGTATTATATTCTTCCTCTACTCTTTTTCAATTTTTATTTATTTATTTACTAATATACTAACTAGTATTATTATATATATATATATATATTTTATATATATAAATAGTAAATAGTAAATAGTAACGTAAATAGTAAATAGTTAATAGTAAAAAAAATAAAAAATAAAAAAATAATAATAAAAAAAAATTTAACCTTTTGTATATATTAACTCGATGGGGTTAATTCTCCCTTTTATTTTACCGTAATTTACTTTTCTGTAATTTTTTTATTTGGTGGCTGGTTAATTACCCCATCCTTTTTAATTTTTATTTACGCATGCTATACCGCTTTTTTTTATTTATTTATTTTACGTAATCTAACTTTTAATTTCTCGCAATCCAACTTTTAATTTCTCATTTTTTTTATTTTTCTCAATCTAACTTATCTAACTTTTAAATTTCGTCATTTTTATTTTTTTACTTTTGGGTGGCTGGTTTATACCACATCCTACTTAATATTTAACGGTACTTGATAATTGCTTACTACTTGTATATTATTTTTATTTTTATTTTATGTCACTTATTTATGCTTAACTGGTATCGTGATTCAAATTCGGACGTTTGATTAAAATTAATCCAAGTCATTTATATATTGATTTATTTGAATCACAATCACACACATTAACACATATGGCTGAATTTGAAGGTGCACATGTTGAACATGATAATCAAACACAACGAAATTTGAAAATGAAAGTATACATGATGAACAAGAAATCAACCATTGAGAACTATGTGTGCATATTTGCAACCACCACGAAATTCTAGTCCATCATGTTTTATCTTTCCACTTAATCTAATAATTTTAGATTTAAGCCGTTGTATGATTTCTTTACTTTGCCTAATTTTCATGGTTTAGAAAATGAAAGCCCATATTTACATCTAAAAGAATTTGAAGAAGTTTGTATTGCTTTCAATGTCAAAATTGCATTTGAAGAAATTGTTAAGCTTAAATTGTTTCCTTTTTCTTTGAAAGATAAGGCAAAAACTTGGCTTAATGCTTTGAAACCAAGATCAATTAGGCACACTCTTGCAAAGTGAGTTTTTAAAGAAATTTTTTCCAACACATAAAACTAATGCTTTGAAAAGACAAATCCAAAATTTTTCCCAAAATTCAAATGAAGCATATTTTCAAAGTTGGGAACGTTTTAAAGATTTGTTAAATTCTTGCCCACATCATGGTTTTGAAAAATGGCGAACTATAAGCTTCTTTTATGAAGGTTTAACACCAAAACTAAACAATTTGTGGAAACGATGTGTAATGGTGAATTTCTTGATAAAGAACCCGAAGATGCTTTAGATTATTTAAATCATTTGGCTGAAAATTCTCAATCTTGGCATGAAATTAATCCTTCAAAATTCAATTAGATATAACCTTGCAAATGCTTTGAAAAAGGAAAATACCATCTTAGTCAAGAAGAAGATTTAAATGCAAGGTATGCTAGTTTGGCTAGAAGGATTGAAGCTATGGAATTAAGAAAAGCAAAAGAAATCAAATCAATGAAAATGAAGAAATTTGTGGTATTTGTGATGACTTAGGACACTCAACACACGAATGTCCTAACATTCCTGTTTTTAAAGAAGTTGTGCATGAGCAAGTAAATGCAATGAATAATTTTAAAAAGCCACTCACCTCTTCTTTTTCAAATTCTTACAATCCAGGATGGAAAAATCATCCTAACTTCAAATTTGGAGGAACAATACTCTAAACAATTCATGCAACCACCACCTCCTCGAAGCACAACAAGATTCTCAAAATTCTCAAGGATATGACCTTATGTCCCATCATATTGGAAAAATCTTGAAAGAACTTTGCATGCATTCATAGAAAAGCAAGAGGTCATCAATAAACAAACCACTCAAACCATGATTGACATAAAAGACACTATTGCTAAACTTGCTTCTTCTTCTTCTTCACCATTCACGAAAAGAAAAATTTTCTTCTCAACCTCAACTAAATCCCAAAGATGTTGTTGAAGAAAGTAAGGAGATAAAGAGCCTAGTGTCTAGAATGATGAACTCCTTGAGTGTGAATGAGCTAGAAGATGTGAAAAAGAATCAAGATAGTAGTAATGTCGAGTTACCCAAGGAACTTTGGTGACAAAGAATCTGTTAAGCAAGAAAATAATGACAAGGGTCACCAAACATACATGATTGACTCAATCATAGAGAAGGAACTTTCTACAACCTTTGAACCCCTTGAGAATCTTCTTGTTAATTCTCGAGTTTAATTTTATCAGCAATCCATCTAATGTATTTGATATTTGCACTAACTTTTATTTAACTCAGGATCATAACACTCGGGATGGCATCCAAAGTTTAAGAAGTTGTTTAATAAAGGTTGGAGTTTTCCGATAAAAAATGTGGTCGTCCCCAGTATTTCTCATGAAATTAAATTGGAGGAAGGTAAATGGTCGGCGATTGAAGCCATAACTTGAGTTAAAAGATCCGGATGTAGTCGAGACTTTGGTAGAAGATTCTCTCTACCAAAGCTAAGGTAAGTTTTAGTATTTTGTTTGTATTTTTATTGAGTCGGCTTAAGTGCCTCCCAGATTTCGAAGCCTTTGTATGGGGTTGTAAATAGTGTCGGCCAACAAAAAAATCAAAAAAAAAAAGAGAGATTACAATTTTAAAAAAAAAAAAAAAGGGAATACAACTTGGGTTTGGCTTTGGTAACACACAACGTGAATGGGGAAATGCATGCATCTTGATTCAGCCTTCTTAATTGGAAAACAAAGAAGGTAGATTGTATCCCACATGTGAGGCAGCCAGTCGTATTATGGCCACTTGTCCTTTTTGGGAGCCCTATGTTGCGCTGGTCTTGAATGGGTCTAATACTGGTCAACAATGCTTTGGCACAAAGCCGAAAGAGCAGACTACCTCCATCCCAATCTCAAGTAAGTATACACCCATCTTTCATCATGTTTCTAAAAACTTAAAAAAAAAAAAGAAAAAAAATATCAATTAAAAAAAAAAATAGAGGGCGAAACTACGGTTGTACTTGATCTTTAATTAGATTAGGAACCCCGGGCAGATGCCCGTCCTGTCATAGACTCAGGAGAAGACCTTCACACGCCAAGTATATAAATAAAGTTCGTGTGCCATGCTGCTGTAAAGAGCCGTGTGCTACATTCCCGCTTCTTGGAACCAAGGCTCAGAGTCGATGACGAAAAGAAGCGTCCCGTCTTTACGGTGAACGGAAACGAGTGAGGCCGAGCTATATACTTACTTTAATTAGTAGGTCTCTATGGTGTGTTCTGACTGGCTGCGGTTAGGTACCATCTTCTTAGAATACAGGCCTTTAATTAGGTTTGCAGGAAGATAAAGGGTTGTTCTTCCGTAAGCAGGACGGAAAGGATTCAAAGGTACTTGTTGTAGGTTCGGCAATCCTTGTGGAATTCATATGTTGCACTGGTGACACGCAACTTAAATACATGTCACTACTGCACTCATGACGCGCAGTATAAAGATACGCCATGAAAACTGTACATATAGGTATGTCCTCATTTATTATTATATTTCTTTTATCTTTGTATGATTTTGTTGTATATTGATTTTTGACATGACGATCCTTTGAGCGAGGATCCTTCAGGGGTTTCTAAACTTCTTTACCCGATGGTTTTCTTGAAGTTAAAAAAAAAAAAAAAAAAAAAAAAAAACAAAAACAAAAAAAAAAAAAACAAAAAAAAAAGTTTTAAAAAAAAAATCATATTTCTTAATTTCAAACCTTTCTGACAACGTACCAACCTACCCATATATAGGTACTATGATTACTTTTTCCCTTCTTTTTCTTATTTAAACACTCCATTCTCTTCACTTTCTTCCAACTCAAAATCATTCAAAGGAAGGTGAAATTATGGGACCTCCTGTTCGTAACATTAAAAATGTCTGTGTTTTTTGTGGGTCAAGTTATGGGAAGGGTTTAGAGTTTGCAAACGCAGCTACCATTCTTGGTCGAACACTTGCTGCAAGGAATATTCATGTTGTATATGGGGGTGGTTGTCGTGGGCTAATGAAATTTGTATCACTCTCTCTGCATTTATAGCGAGCGATCGGAGTTTTAGGTGTCATTCCTAAACCTTTAACTCAAAATAACATCACTGGCAAGACAGTTGGAGAAGAAATCCAGGTATCATCTATGCATGGACGAATGAAAAAAATGCTTGACAACTCTGATGCATTTATTGCCTACCAGTGGTTTTGGTACTTTGGAAGAAATTTTTCAAATTGTCTCTTGGTAAAACAGAACATCCACCATAAACCCATTGGTTTATGGTGGATGTTAATAATTTCTTTGATCTTTTGTTATTTTTTCTTGATAAAGTTGTGGAACAACAATTTATCACTCTTCTTGGCAAGAAAACTTCTTATCTCTGCATCCACTATTGATGAAATGATTGATAAATTAGAAGCTTTTGTTTATGAACCCGATAAAGTCTTAGCTCGGATAGATTGGTCATCGGGAAGCAGATGAGGGAAATAACAAGAAAAAAAAAGCGGATCGACACTTCATCTTTAATGAGTTTGATTTTATTTATCGTACTTTGTTTTTGTTTCAATTTGTGTTAGATTTCTCCAAATGAGTAATATCTTCTATCCTTTACTCATCTATATTTTAACATTGCGGACAATTTGTTGTGATCTAGTTGGGGGAAAGGATAGTTTTATAAAAAAATAAAAAAAATAAAAAAATACAATTTGTGGAATGTTTGATATGATTGTCGGTAACTTACTAAACTAATGAAGGGTGGTAGAGTAAGGAGTAATTTTGCCCTTGCGGTGATTTACTCTTGAGACGCATCTTAATTGGTGGCGAGTAAGGAGTTTTTAGTTAGTATTTAACTAGTATTAATTTGTAGAAGTAACAAAGTTTTTGTCTTTTAAATTCTAATTAAAAAAAAGAAGAAAAAAAAAAGTTTTAGAAGTAGCAAAAGCATATCTTGGGTCATAGCATAAATTTTCTTCTTTCTTAAAAATCACATGCTTGGATTTGAATGTTAAATTGGTGAATTGAGAATGATAGAAATATGCCTGTGAGATTTTGAGCCTATTGATGAATGGATTGAACACTTGTACCATTCTCTTCTTTCTTGTGTGATTTTCACTCGTGAAATTGTTACTCTAGAACTTGCTTTGATTCTTTTTGAGGCTACATTTTCACATGCATACATAAATATGATTGAGGCATTTTAAAATAGCTACTTTGACCAAATAGCCATCCTTGTATATTTTCCTCTTGTATAACCCTTTGAGCCTACTTGGCCAGGTTCTTGTTTTTAGCTTATTACGTGCCCTAAAAAAAAAAAAAATATTTTTACCTGACCTTAGGGAATAAGAGAGCATTGACTTTGTTCTTAAACAAGTGTGGGGGGTGTATGTGTGTGTGTGTAAAAAAAAAAAAGGAAAAAAAAAAAAAAAAAAAGAAAAAAAAAAAAAAGAAAGAAAAAAAAAACGACCATCTAATACACTATGTGACATATCCATATTTAGAATAAAGATAGATGCTTGGAAATAACGGGAAGAGAAGGAGAAGATTTATGCCTAAAAATGAATTCAACTCATCAATTTAGGGATTAATCTTCAACAAAACATTAGTTAGATATTGGTCATTATCCTTATTGATGAATATTCTCAAATATCTTTTCCACTCTAACGTATCATAATGCTTTTTTTATTCTCTTTGGTATTTATCTTCTCATGTCCATATTATCCATTTTCCCTTACCATGACCCTGTTACAACCTTGAATAAAGTCCTCTTGATTTTTGTGTGCATGTGTTCTCGAGTAGTGGAGAAGTAGAAGATAAGCAAGCTTATGGTAGTGCAATTTTTCATGGGTTGAATCGAGTGAAATATCTACCATTTTAAACACTAGAGGGATTGAGAGTAAATCTTGTAAGGATCTTTCATTCTTGATTCATTCTTTTTAACTGAAGTTTCCTTGTTTGATGGTTTGAGATGTGAAGAAATATTAAAAAAAAAAAAAAAAATGCTTTGTTCCTTGAATGACTAGTTGCTCTTCTTGTTTCATTAAATCTTTTAAGTTTTTAGCTTTTTAGTTCAGTGTTATTTCCTAGCTTTGGTCTTATATATTTTGCCCAGAAGTGCAAAAGCTCAAGTGTGGGGGTGTGATGAACCTGCAAAACTTACAATTTTTACGGTTCATTGTGTGTGTTTTTCATTCTTTTTAATCTTTTTAATTGGGTTTGTTCTTGAGTTTTGTTATATTTTTGGTATTTTAAATTGTGTTGTAATTATGTATTTTTATGTATTTTTACTAGGTAAATGCAAAGGATCGAAGAATGGATGTGATTGCATAGAAGATTTTCTAAAAAAAAAAAAAAAAAAAAAGCAGTCTTGTAGCGATTCTTTATGTACAGACGTCAATGCGTATGAGCAATCAATTTATGTATCTTATATGTGTACTTCAGAAGATCCATACAGATGTATCTTTGTAGCATCAAATTACTTTTATAGCGATTCTTTGTAGCATCAGTAGCATCACGTGAAAATTACTGTGCAGGTTACTGTGCATATACACAGTAACCTCAAATTTTCTATAAATTCGGACAGCCAGCCGAGGAGGGGTGCGTCGGGGGGGAGAGAATTTCTCTCTCTCTGTTGTCCTGGCTCTGTTCTTTTTCTCTTCTTTTATTTTCTTCTTTCTCATGTGTAATTAATTTTCATCTAGCTTGGGTGAAAGAGTGAAGCTTTTAATAATAAATTGAGGTTAGATTTATTTCTTTCTTGTGCTTTAAATGATATATTTTTATGTGACTTTTATATGTATTATATGTTGTTTCCAATTAATTTAAATACTATTCTTGTATAATGAATATCTTGATCCATTGTAGACAATAGGATTGGCACATTGGATGCTTTTGACGATTTACAAGTATTAGTTGATAATTATTGGAATCATAATATAATTACGTGATTGAACTTTGAATGCTAAATCTTCCGATTGGAATTTTCAATATGCATAATTTCAATTGAGTTATAAAATGAAATAATCTTATTCTTAATTTATTATTAAGAGTGAATCTCTAACCCAAGCAAATCTTTTTCATTGTGAACAACTTAAATCATCTTAAATTTTGTGACAAATACTCTCTTTACCTCAATTAATTAGTTTCCTTCATCAATTCCTGTGGATCGACCTTAGGACTAAGACTTTATTACTTGAGACATACCTACACTTGGTTAAAACATTTAATTATAATTAAATCCCATCACCATTATTATTATTATTTTCAATATTAAATGTCTGGTTATGTCTCTTTCAAACAGAATATAAATAGTTTTTACTTTGAATATATATATATATATATATATATATATATATATATATATATATATATATATATGTATATACCTCTTTTTGGCTGAGATTAAAAATTACAAAATAATATGAGAAATGCCATTTTGTCTAGACTTCGACCAATCTACGAGACAGTAGCTCTCAAAGTTGCGAAATAGTTTTGTTAATAATACATGAAATTTTACTCATATACAAATTTACAGAATGAATTTTTTTTTTCGCATTAAAAGTAGCAATATCCTGCCTAATAGTATGCTTGGGGATCAAATAACAATATGAATTAGAAAGGTAAAACAAATAGTAAGAAATAAAATCATTTATTGCATTACATGAAGGGTATATAAGTTATTTTATCTGACTTTATTTTCTTTCTTCTCATTTTTCTTTTCAGCCAAACAAGAGAAAGAAAAGTTTTTATTTTCTTTCTCTCCTTTTTCTCTTCATCCAAACAACAAGAGAGAAAATATATTTTTCTCTTCATTTTCTCTTCTCTCCATTTTCTTTCTTTGCATTTTCTCTCTTCCCATTTTTTCTCCACATCCAAATAAAACATTAAAAGTGTAGGCACTGTACACATCATTTTTAAGAGTGTGATTAAGAGAGAGAGTGATAGAAAAAATAAGTATGATAAATAATATTAGATTGAGTGTGAAAAGAGGTATACGCACTATTTAGAACAAGAATATCAAGATTGTATAGCAAATCTTTCTTTCTTTTGCTACAATTTCCCCCCTCAGAAAACATGTTATTAATTTATGAAGGAATTAAGTGAAACAAAATCAGCATAATATATATTGAGAATAGTGAGAGAGATTAATAAGTTCCATACCAAAAAAGCAAGAACATTTTTCAATCAAATCATGTTCTTGATTATTTTTTACTCCAACAAAAAGAAAAGAATTGTACTAAGCAATCCACAGTCAATGCAAAATATTGTCGAATCTTTATGATATTAATAAACGACACGGTTGATTCACTCTCTGTCGTCTTTCGTAAGAGACTGGATATATTGGATAGACCCCACACTCTTTGATACCAATGTTCAAGAAATCACGTTCCCCCTTATCATTTGCAATAAAGAACTCAAAAGAAATCAGCCGTTTATAACTTATGGCCAAGGTGTCAAAATGGAACATATCGTACCATATATAAATATGATCTGAATTAAGCTCCGTGATAGCTTGATTATCCGATGTAGTGGCGTATCCCACCTTTGAACCAGTTGCCAAGTAGCATTGACAAAAGATTTTTGCTCCATGCTTGTTGACTCCCCGAGACGGAGAATAAACCACACACAAAATTATGTCCACAAAGTCGTCAGGAAGATTTATAGTAATTGAGGAGTGTGGTGTCCAATGTGTGAACTGCTCTGGGACCCTGCTTCCTGGTAAACAAACATTTATAGAAGTATAGCGGTTCTTGTAATTCACCCATTGATCCAGCTGTGGTAGACCCCGAAGCTTCATGCAATTCTTTAAGGACAGAATTTCCAGATTGCCAAGACGCTCGATGCTTTTAGGCAACCTCTCCACACTGCTTCCATCTAGTCTTAGATCATATAACCATGATAAGTTGCTGATGTTGTCAGGGAGTTCAAACAAGTTACAACAATCCTTCAAATATAGTTTTCGTAGAGCTCTTAAGCCATTAAATAGGACGTCTAACTTCTGTTTGTCAATTGCTAGTCTGCAATTAGAAATCCTAAGGTCACGAAGAGATTCTAGGGAAGATAACTCATTTGGAAGATTCCTAAGTTTCAAACCCTCCAGATTAAGTGACCCAAGTATGCTTAGACGCCCAATTGATGGATCCAATTTTTCGATTCCTGTATTTCTTAAATCCAACTCCTCCACTGAATCCGACAACACTGAAAATTCCTTAAGACTTGTGCAGCCATCAACGCTGATCTTCTTGAGAGATCTTAAATGCTTCTCGCTTTTAAGACTCTTGAGTTTTATGCACCTATCCAGTATCAAAGTTCGAAGTGTGTCAAGAGATAAAACAGATTGATGAACAACCTGCAAACTCTCACAACCAGTGAGATCCACCCATTTAAGTTTTGACGCCTTCGACAAATCTGGGAGATTCTTCAACTGCTTGCATTCACTTAGATCAATTCCCTCTAAATTCACAACGCCCTGCAACAATTCAAAAGGAGACATCACTATAGAAAGTTTTCCTCAAATTTCAATTAAACCAAATTACGTAAGCATACATTTCGTATATCTTTTACCTGCACTCCCTGCCAAAGTTCTATAAGATGGCTGTGTGGCATGCGAATCTCAACAAGCATCTTAGCGCAAAAAGTTGCTGGAAGATACTTCAAACGGTATCCATCCCATTCAAGGTACCTCAAATTATCAGAAATTTTATTAAGGACTCTAGGATACTTCACCTTTCCTGATCTCTTATCCGAGGAGATATACAATTTCAGAAATCTTAAATTAGTCATCATGTTGAATGCGTCAGCACTCAAGCTAAGTAAATCATCAATATATGACAAATCTAATGTTATCCCTTCAACTGCATCACTCCCCTAACAAAACAAGAGAGTAAATGGTATTAACTTAGCTATAAATATTTCTAAAGCATGTCTAATTTTAAAAAGAAAAAGTGAGTGTATTTTTTTTGCTTACCTTTTTATTTTTAAGTACATCACAAACTTCTCTAATATCCTTCAATCGGCTACGTCTTCCAGAAGCTTTGATACCATGACGAACTATTTTTAAACCCATTTCTTGTAGCAAGTCATGCATTTGTATTTTCTTATCATTTGAAATAGTTATAAGAGCTTTATCTTCAAGGATCTCTATTCCACTTGTAGCAGAGAAACCACAGGCATTTAGTATTCTTTCGACAAAATCTTTATTTTCATCTTTGAAAAAGAATGCAATGTCTAGAAATATTTCCTTCTGTGGAGTGTCCAATCCATCATAGCTCACTTGTAACACATTTTGAATTCTATCATTAGGATAGTTCTTTAGTTTTTCTAATTCACTGTCCCAAAAGTCAGTACTTTTGGAATAAAGATTTGAACCTAAAACTTTTAAAGCTAAGGGAACACCCCCTGCATAATCAACTGCCCTTTTTGAGAGATTCTCATATCCCTTTTGGGGTTGTCTTTCCTTGAAGGCATGTAAGCAAAAAAGCTCTAGAGATTCGTCAAAGCTCCATATCTTTCCCTCATATATCTCATCAACTACTCCACTAAGCAAATGCCTATCTCTTGTTGTTATAATGAGTTTACTATCTGGACCTGCATATTTATATACTCTGTACAATTCATCTAATTGATCTGAACTATCCACGTCATCAAGCACAATGAAAACTTTTTTACTACTGAGACTCCTTTTAATGAATGTGGATTCTAATGGAGAACTGAGATTTTCTTCCTTTAGTACATCAAGGAGAAGCTTATCACATAAAGATTTTTGTCCAAGCCTTTTTGATTCTTCTCTTACATTTGCCAAGAAACAGACACTATCATATTGGGGAAAGAGTTTAGAAAACACGGCTTTAGCAATGGTTGTCTTACCAATTCCGCCCATACCCCATATTCCAATTACTTTAACATTTTTCAGTAATTGATTTTGTTTGTATTTTGACAGCAAAAATTCAACATCTTCATAGATTTTGTCAATTCCAACTAGGCCTTCTACTTCTAGTTCATTAGGGTACCTCAGGCGTAGCTTTTCCAATACATCTTTGACAATTTTCTCGATGAGTTGAAAATCATTCCTAGCAAAGGAACAAACAAACAAGAAAAAGGAACGATAAAATTTATCACAAATGAAAAAAATAAATAAATAAACTATTAAATATACACTACTCTATCCCAACGCTTTAAAAGAATAATTTAATTTTATATAATGCACTTATATATAAGATTTTACGGGCATGATAATGTTTTTATTTTCTACAAAATGATTTGATGTGGTCATGGACCCATATTATGGGTAAATCCCAGCTTTCTTCGGATTGGAAGCGAAACAACATGGTCTTCCCTTACATGGTTTACTCAAGGATCATGCATAGGTCATCTCTATAAAAGATGCAACTCACTTCCACTGTGCCACATACACTATACAAGTTAAATTTTTACAAAACTATCATCCAATCATGTGTTTTCATATTGTTAAAGAATTTGAGTTTAATAATAATAATTAAATAAGTAACAAATATATATATATATATATATATATATATATATATATATATATATATATATAAGGTCTTTATTAGGTACATTATTATGTATGTTAGCCCCTCCTGCATATCATTGGTTTTCATTTTCTTGTTAATGACTAAATTAATATTTCAATTTCATTGTTTCTGGTTAATGACTGAAAAAAATATTACAATTATTTTGATCCAATTGCTCACGCAATTTTGAGTTAGGAGTAGTAGTTAAATAAAGTCATTCTAAAATGATGACTGCAAGTAAGGTTCGTCTAAATTCATATAGTCTACTTTCATTATGACCCAACACTGTTGGATAAGTATTTCAATTAGATTGTTTGAAGTTTGAGAGTATATTTGTTACATTAGAATGAGATTTTTTTTTCTATTTTAGAAATAACTATTCTTATGTAAAAAAATGCATAAAAACATCATCTAATTCTTGATCCTAATTTCAAATAATTAGAGATCCTCGTTTCCCTTTTGTGACATATTTTAAATTACAAAGTTCCAATATTTTTCATTATTGTATAAAAATGACTCTCTAATACATTATATATATATATATATGGGCCCTAACTTGCCAAGCAGCTCTTTCTTCTCTTATGAGATTTCTAGAAAGAGGGAAGGATCACTCCTAAATGCGGCCTTTCTCTTATATACGATACCATTCGCCATGGATGATACGATTCAAAGAGACAAGAACCTATTCTTGTTCCAATCGTTTGAGGAAAGCCCTTTCTTCTTTTCTGAAAGCAGGAGCGCACGCAGTCTTAATTGATTCAACAATTGCGAGACTCTCTTTATTCAAATAGAAAATTAAACTCTTCTTAAGGTTCAAACCGTAACCCTTGTTCAAGGGGTATACGTTTTATCCAGGGAGCATAGTGACTGATAAGTCGATTAAAATTCTCTTTAATCGAACCAACTAGCCCCACCACCTCGTCAATCTTATCGGGTGGGGATCTTATAAGAAAACGTTGATTTATCAACCTTCTTTGCCAAAGTAATGATCTTTGACAGAGAGAATCTTTTTTAATAAAACTTCACCAGCATGTCCGCTTTCTCATCCTTCTTCAGAATCATACGCCTATGATGAGACGGAATGATCCGAGGGTAACCGGACCGAGTGAGAGAAACTGGTACCGCATTGTCAGGATGAACGAATTCATCACCACCATAGGCCATCATCAAGGATGAAGCTGCTTGCTTTAAATATAAAGCGCAGAACAACCACCCTGATTTCCGACCAAGGTGAACAATGCGAATAACAACAAGATGGATCCCCACACAGAGTTCCTTGTTCAGACCATCAAAGATCACTAAAGCACCTTTTGGTATGTATTGCCCCCTAAAGATCAGATCCACTAGACGAGAAACTCAATTCCGCACTGCTGCTGAGTTGTCGAACTTATCCACCAAGGGATTCTTGGAATTTGTATAGATTGCGTCGGGGGAAATCTACCAAAGCTAGGCAGATAGATAGACTCATTTTCCGCTAGTAAGGGAAAGTAAGAAAAAAATAGAATGATTGTTTTTTTAATTAGCGCCTCCTTTTCTTTTAGGTATGTAGGTACTACGAGTCCTCTCACTACCAACCAACAGACATCATCTAGCTAGTATCAACAACAAGAAAAAAAACAACCAAATGGAAACAACAATTAACTATGGCTCTTGGCCTAGACAACATCCTAGGCGTTGGGGAGATCGGGGCAACAAGGAAAGCCTAGACAACATTTTTATTCTTGGGCTACAGTAAGAAGATAGAGAGGTCGTTTTGCCCCTTGTCCCCGAATATGTGTAATATGTTCTCATAAATTCTTGCTCCAATCTAACCTAGCTAGCAAGCAATCCATTACAAGAAAACAGCGAATTTGCGATGATTTTTTTGCGGCGGATTATAATTCGCCACAATTGCGGTGAATTTTGCACCAGATTAAAATCCGTTTTAATTTGCGATGGATTTTGAGGTGGATTAAATTGCGGCAGATTTTTTGCCACTAAATTTCTCCGGCGACTTTTCTATCGTAAAATATTTTTTTTATAAAAAAATTTGTGGCAAAAAAATTAGTCGCAAATTCTGCCGCAATTCAAAAAAAAATTGCGGTGAAAAAATCAGTTGCAAAATGACCATTAGAATTAAAAATTCATAAAAAAATGTTAAAATGTCCGTCACAAATTTTGTCACAAATTTAAATTTAAATTTGCGGAGGAAAAATCTGCCGCAAATTCTATGGCAATTCAAAAAATAAATTTGCGGCAAAAAAATTCACCGCAAAATAGATCAGTAAAATAAAAATTTCAAAAAAATATTAAAACAATCTGCCACAAAATCTGCTGCAAATCTAAATTTAAATTTGTGGCGAAAAAATCCGCTGCAAAATTTGATTAGTATAATAAAAAATTCTAAAAAAATATTAAAATAATTTGAGGTGAAAAAATTCACCTCAAATTCTGCCGCAATTCAAAAAATACATTTGCCGTGGATTTTTTCTCCGCAAAAAATCAGCTGCAAAATTAAATCTACTTCATCTGCTTCCTTCTGTCATTTTCATTTTTCAGATGACATTCTTTCTCTAATTATCTCCTTTCTCTCCTTCCCTTTTCTCCCTTCCCCTTTCTCCCTTCCACCGACCCCCACCCCGCTCCAGAAGACCGTCACCCCGGCACCACCAATGTTCATCGCGAGCCCATGTATCGTGACACCTGCGCCGCCACTAGTCACCGACCTCAACGCCGGCACTGAATCCGTCTCCGGTGAAGCGCGACCCAACCACGACCCCACCCCAAAAATTAACTCTGGCTCATCGCAACCAGACTGCAACCTTGGTCATCTTTAAGACCTTGAGGTAGGGGAAAACCTTGTTCTTGACTCACTTTTCTATTCCTTTCATCTTGTTCTTAAGCTGTGACTTGATGTGGGAATTGAGATTTTGAGTTGTTTTTGCTTGTTTTGCCTTGAATCTTGTTAGAAAACTTGAGAATAACATGATTTGGTTTACTAGATGCACGAGAACAGTTTTTCATACTTGTATACCTTGATTTTCCATTTGAAATGAGAATTTAGAGTTTTAGGTTTTGAATAACCAAGGATGAGATTTGTAGTGTTTTCATCCGTTTTGGCGAAATCTTTTGGTGTTTTATGTTTTCTTCATGTTTATGAACTTGTTTGGGACTTAAACTCACCTAGAAACTGGATTGGAGTGGCCAAAATCCAAGATTTTGGCCAATGGAACTATAACCACGATTATGCAAAACTTCTATCCCAGGAACACGACCCGTGTCGGAAAACACGAGGGGAGGTGTCCCTCTTTGCCAGTTCAAATCTAGTGGAAACGTGTAGATAGAACAGGACACGGGGGTGGACGTGTCAAACAACACGGCCTGTGTCGCAAGATATAATGAGAATTAGCTTTTGTGCTCTTCATGAAAGTTGTAACTCTTTCTCTTAGCTTTCCAAGGACACCTAATTCACCTCATTTCGACATACGTAACTCAAGTTATGCTCATTTTACTGAGCAAAGGTCAAGGATTGAAATTGAGAAAAATGCCAAAATGTTGTTTTGGGAAAAATTAGTTTTCCTAAGTGTGAGAACCTTTCTTGTATGCCTTTATAAGTGTGATGAGACCTTAGTATGAGTGTTTAATAAAGTGTATTTGTGATGCATATAAATCAATTGTTATCCTAATAGATAAGTTTAAAGATTAATTGATGAACAAATATGATTAGAAATATTTGGAATTGTGGCAATTATTGGGAATCTATGGAATGTAATAAATGAAATAGATGGTGCTCCTTTTTAAAGAAGGCTATGACTAGTTCAGGTGCAAATGAGATTTTTGGCTTAACTTATATTAATTAGGTTAAGGAGCAGTTGCAGCAGGAGATGTTGGATTTTAGGAGATTCAACAGCAAATGGAGCAGCAAAGCCAACAATGTGAGGTAGAGTGAAAAATGCAATTTGAATAATACCAACATCAATAGAACCAAATGAATAATGAGCTGAAATCATATGTACAAGCCGCTGGCACTCAACCAAGCCAACAACTATAACTAACAGAAGAAGATAATCAGAATAGTGAAGATGATCATGATGAAGATGACAATGATAATGAGGATTATTAAACTTTGTATTTGAACAAACTTTGTTATGTTAAATTTGAACAATGAGTTATATTGTATGCGATTGTTATGTTTGTTTTATAGATAGGTTAAATACATTGACATGTTAAAATTGATGTCTGAGTGGATTTTGTTATATTGTGGATTTTGAATATTTAATTTAAATTTTTTTATATTCAAAAAAATTTGTGGCGGATTTTGCAATGGAAATATCAGTCGCAAATTTGCGTAGATTTTTGCGGCAAAAAATCCACCACAAATTGAAAAATCCACCACAAAATCCGCCGCTAATTTGTAGCGGAAAAATCAGCCACAAATTAGCGACGGCAACATTCGCCGCAAATCAGGTGAGAAAAAATTCACCGCAAAATCCGCCGCAACTAAGCGGCGAAAAAATCTGCTGCAAATTAGTCCATTTTCGGCAACGTTTCCAGCATGTTACCGGAGAGTTTTGCGGTGGATTTGTGGTGAAAAAATCCACCGCAAATTTGTGTCGAAAATTAAAATCCACCGCAAACTATATTGCGTCTACCGTATTTGCGGCGGTCTCAAATCCGCAGCAAATCCACCACAAATTGTTAATTTGGGGATTTTAAGTGATTTGAGGCGAATTTATCCTTCGCAAATCTCGTTTTTTCTTGTAGTGATCCCAGTTTGCGGAAGAGAACAAGATAGCAAGCGAGCGTACCTTTGTTCGCTTCTTCTCCACCAAGAACGAAAGTTTAAGGATAACTGTAGGTCGGTGGCTACCTAAGAAAACTTTGATTCGATCCGCCCCCCAGCTGGGAGGCATCTACCTCATCCCGATCACAAGGAGAGGTTCACCATGATGGGGGTACTTGTTTTTTGGCTTTCGAAAAGAATGAAATCATAGGGGACCATCATTTTATTGTGTTGTGCATGTTCCTCAGATCTATGGATTCGTAGAGGGCCTCAAGTCCTACTTAGTTTACTGACAATGACAAAGGCTTGCGAAACTAAGTAGGACCCTTTGAATTGAATCTAAAGTAGTCTATCAATGGTGCAAAGCGGCTTTGTGCCCCTTTTCAATAGGGGAGTAAAAGGTTAGACCTTAGAAAGTCAACGAACATCGGTTCTTCTATGTAGGTATGGTTTTCCCCCTTGACTCTCCTAACGTCGAGCTAAGTGGCTTCATAACCTTTGCATATCATAGTAGAATGAAGGCTATCACTACAAAAAACACGGTAAATTGCGGGGGTTTTTTTGCGGGGGTTATCAAACTCCACAAATTGACACAAATTATAGGGGCTTTTTCCATTTCAGCGGAGGTTATTAACCTCCGCAAATTAAGAAAGGTCTATTTTTATTTTCTCTCTATTTTTTGGCCTCCTTCTCATTCTCCCTCTCACTCCCGTACTGTGCTTCTCATTTCACTCTCCCTCTCACTCTCGTTCTTTGCCTCTCACCCTCGTGCTCTCACTTCCCTATCCCTCTTCCTCTCCTTCTCCCTCTCCCTCTCACTGCTGCCGTAGGAAGGCCCAGAACTCCGTCCGTCATCCGTCACCACAGATCCGTAACTCACGCATCCGTCGTCCGTCTTACGCAGCCGCGCCATCCACGAACCCAGATCTGCCTAGATCTGGCCGCCATTATCAGGTATGGTTCCTTTGGCTGCTCATTTTGTGTTGTTAAGTGATGGGCTTCTTCTCAGTTTCTTTCTTTGGCTGCTCCTTTTGCTGCCACAAAATGACTCACAAAATGACGGGCTTTGGAATTGTCTTGCATTTAGTAGGAATGCAATACCTGATGCCAAGTTATCCTTTTTCGTTTGTGGTAGGAATGCCAAGTTGATGGTGATACAAGCTCACTTTGGCATATTGCATAATGTAGTTCTGATGTAATCACACTATACTCTGTTTTTCTCTTCAAGCTAATTAGCATGGCATAAAAACAAATAAAAGCAAAGTTATTAAATCTTAGTTAATTTAAAATACACCCTACAATCCCCTAATTATTTGCCTGTATGACTAACTGTTAAGACCATTTGGTGTTAGCCTGATAGGATGTGATAATGGTATTGTGGTGTTTTGATCACACAAAGATAAGATTTTGCTGGTTTATTTGAAGAGTGGAAACAGAGGCAAGAGAGAGAAATATATATAAAGAATGGAATGGAATGAGTAACTAAGGATGAGTCATAGCTGGGTGGGGTAATGGGTTGGTTGGATCAGAGGTGGATGGAGTTGATGGAAGAATGAGCTATTAATGAAGTCATTGATGCTTATTTTTTAGTGAATGAGTAGTATCTTGTACGGATTTTGTATTCCCTCAAAATCTATGTTTCAATTTGTTGTGGATCACCTTTTTTGTTTAGCAACCCAAGCTTATTTGAAGAAGTTTAATGTGTGGCGTCTCAAAGATTTTAATGAAGAGTGAAATAATAAAATCTCAAAGTTAAAATCATTTTAAAATCATTTCAATCTTAATGAAGGTTGTTGCATCTGATCATGGATAAATCGCTTGAAATTCTTAGACTTTCAATTCATATATATGGGTTTGATACTGGTAGTTTCTTGTTTTATTATTAATTTGGTGATATTGATGCATTTTGTCTACTTTGACTTAAGCAAAGTGATAGTTTCTTCTTCGGTTTATGGTATATACTTGTCCTACATTGAACATTATGGTTCTCCCTTCCTCAGCAAGTCCTGGGTTGGGGCAAACTTCCAGTTTGAGGGGAAACTGCAAATAGCCAATTATGAACTTTTTAAACAGCAGTTTACATCATGTTAGGCTTCATAATGTTTTTTGTGGAGAAAGGGAACCTTTGATGCTTTGAAGATTAGGTACTGACTTCTGCACCACAAGTGTAAATATGGGCAACTTGTGATGTGAATGTGGTACATAAATATTTTATAATATTAGACTCTAAAAGAAAGAGTTGCAATTGATGTAATTATTAGAAAGATAATGATTATGTCATCATTTTGAACTTTTTTTTTGGATATTTGCATCAGTTTATGATTTGTTAAACCTGAGATGTGTGATTTGGAAGGTATCAAGTGATGAAGCAATAGAAACTGCAAAGCTTCTTGCGCTTAAAGAAGGCCTATTTGTAAGTTCTAAGTCTCTAGAAACCGCCAAGAGTTTGCCTATTCTGTCCTTAATAGCTATCTTTTGAGTCTCTTTTATGATTCATATTTGGATTTGGAAAACAAATAAGAAATTGGTTATGTTATTTTCTTTTTCTACTTGTATAATTTGTTGAACTTCTACTATGTTGTTGTAGGTTGGAATATCATCTGAGTTGCAGCTAAAGTTGCCATTAAGATAGCAAAAAAACCAGAAAATGCTGGAAAGCTTATTGTAGTAAGTTGATTGTATCCCTACAAATTCTGGGAAAGAGTATTTAGACATGTCTGTTGAGAAGAAGTTACAAAATTGCTAGTATAATCTTATATATAACATTCAAGAAGACCTATCACTAGTTATCTCTTGGACCACATTTATGACTTGACATTGCAAAACTTGCATGGGTTATCAACAAATAACCATAAAGGCGACAAGCTCACCTCTGATTGTTTAGGTCTTTTTTTTCCCATAATCTGAACAAGATTGTTTAACAATTATGAAATAATTGATGTTTATAGTTTTTTTTAAAAAAAAAAAATTTAAGAAAGACAACTGAGCTGCTTGTATTCAGTAAGTATTATATAATCTTATGCACTTATTGTATGTTAATGCTTCGTCATGCCATATGGGCTTATCCTTTTCAAATTTCAAGTATATCCAAAGTTGCTCTTAATGGATGGTTGTAATATGGATTTCAAGTACTCTCCTTTGGAGCTTTGTTCCTCAATGCAGATTGGATTGCAAGTCTCATTATGGCGATGGTGAAACTGATCTAATGATAATCATAAAGAAGATTTATATAGACCAAGAACTTGCAACATAGTTCTATGGTTTTGTAACCTCATCTGTAACCTCATCATCAACATAGGAAGAAATATGAAATCTGTAACTAGTTGTGTAATTTTAGCCAATCTTAATTGGACCCTTCCTGGATAAGATTTAGTTCTAATTGAAGTAGGGGTTGTCTCTTACTCCAAAATAAGGAGTTTAGTCTTTAAATTATATCATTTAAAAATCAGAATTTTTATTTGTTTGGCTATTTGGTCAGAAATAATGGATACTCTAACTACTGCACACTCTGATTTTTAAACAGTCAATAGTTAAGTTCAATTTGAACATGTCATATCTCTCTTAGCACCTAAGAAATTGTAATAAAGTTTGCTTAGTAACTAGGCATATGTCTGACTTATACGAATCCTAGGTGACCAACAAGCAATTGTATTCGAACATGTTGTACAATTATCAGCACTTGTACAAGTATCAAATACTCATGTACTAAAAAAATCTACACAGATGATCTATATATTGCTTAACTTGGTTTAAAAAGTTTTGCTTTCCTTCAATAAGATAGTTTTTATGCACTGAAACATGCTCTGCACAATATTAATTTGTATGTCATATATACAAAACCACATACAGGGGAAGTCAATTGAAAAATGAGACTTGAATTGATCATCAATTATTATGACAAGTTAAGTATGTGTTATTCTAATTCACGCATGTTAATTTGCACAAGTGTATTGTCTATCACAACTTTTATGAGCTAATTTACTGCTTCTTATACCCATTCTCCTCCACGAGTCTTGACTATATATGGTATATAAACTGCTATACTGTACTAGTATCCTTTGGTTTCTCTTTCTGATTGTCACGTCTTATATGAATATGCAGTGGGCACATTTCCCTCATATTCACTTTGGGTTAAAGCTGGATGCCAACAAGCAGGCAAAGTTGGACCAAGGTGAGGTAACTCAAAAGTCAATTCACTTGATAAGTAAGTATAACAGTTTGTATCAATATTGTATTAAAAAAATAGAATACTATAAATTTGTATTATTTTGGTTATGGCATTTTGTGCTCTATGAGAAATCAATCCTGATTGTCACTTAGATATAGCAAACTCTTAAGATAAATATTTATAAATTTAAATTATTTGTCTGAATCTAATTTATTGAAGTTTTTATTGTGTTGTGGAAAAGTTGTTCTTTAATTGTTTCTTATTCTCATCTTCAACTAAATTCCCAGATTGTTAAGGTTACTAAGGTAAAATTAAACAAATTAAAATTAACAAGTCTTTCTGTATAGAATAATAACATCCAATTCTGTTAAAATGCAAGAAGAATAAGAATGACTACCAAAAAGAAATTAAGTAGTTCGGTTACTAAATTAAAGAAGTATCTTCAGGGTGTTACATATAGCTTTTTTGTTTGTTTTTGCCATATATTGTTTGCAAAGCAGGCCCAAGTATTTGTGAATGTACTACCACATGATGGTTGGCCATGGCTGGAAAACAGCCTATCCGATTGACCATTAGCCATTTTGTCTTATTCCTCTTCAATAATGTCATTTGCACACCATTTTCGTTATATCATTCTTACACTACTTTTTTTAGATAATAAAACTTAAAAAATACACATTTCAATACACTTATTTTCTTCCAAATAGGAAAATTGTAAAAATAATGTATAAAATATATGGTGTACAAATAACATAACCCATGCCACACATGCCTCTTATGCATTTTTATTGGTACACACTTATGCTTTTATTAGAGATCTATATTTTTCAACATTAATATTCTGATATATACAGCCCACCCACATCCGAATTCATTTGTGGTTTTCAATCTTTTGGCAAGGCACACCTATAGTATTGAAGATTCTTAGTCATTTTCTGCAGTCTCCTAATTTTGTTTTACTTTTGGTTGTGCACACTATTTTACTTGGACTACAATGGGCTTTAATTCCTTTATTCAATTCTTTACTACCATTACTTCATGATTTTATTTATCTTTGTAATTTCTTACCAAATGTTTTTTACTATTTCAGCCAGGTGATGCTTCAAGTGAACCTACTACGCCATTGAATGCAAGAAGATCATCTGGTGGTAGCAACACAAACCACCAACATCATATTTAGTGTTGATTTTTTTTTATTGTGACACTACTTTAGGTTATTAAGGATTTTAAGTTGTAAGTTTAAGTTACAAATGATGAATTTATTTAGCTTATTATGGATTCAAGCTTGTGTGGTTTATGTTACTATGAATATTTTTAATGCAATTTGTTTCACATTTATATTAGCACTTTTATACAATTAATTGTGTAAGCTAAACGTTATTACAATTAAAGATTAAATATGCAGTAAATATTTTTTTAAAAAAAATTCATCAAATGAACAAGAAAGTCAAAGATTACAACAATAAAATAGCGGCGGTTTTCAACCTCTGTAATTTTTGGATAAGCTGAAGCAGTCAAATAGATAGCGGAGGTTAAAAACCGCCGCAAATTAAAAAAATCGCCACAAAACTGTGGGGGTTTTAAACCGCCGCAAATTGATAAAAACCGTCGCAAAATTGTGGGGGTTTTAAACCGCCGCAAATTGAAAAAAAAACTGCCGCAATAAATTGCGACGAACGTAAATGCGGCGTTTTTTAAAACCGCCACAATTCAATTTGCGGGGGTTAAAAACCGCCGCAAATTAAAATAAAAACCGCCGCAATTTAGCGCGTTTTTTGTAGTGCATGCTCTCTTATTTATTAGCCTAAGCGTCTTCACTAACTCGCTCACTTACTATACTAAAAAAAAACTACTATACAATTCATTAGTAGTGTAGTACTTAGTTATATATATTTTTACCCGTGCATTGCACGACATATGTATATATTTTTTTATATATGATGATAATGTATATATATATGTGTGTGTGTGTGTGTGTGAGAGAGAGAGAGAGAGAGAGAGAGAGAGATTTTTATAATGGCATATAATTTTGTAAAAGATATGGCTTGACAAGAAGAGAAATATGATTTTGGTGAATGTTAAAAACTGTGTTGGATACAATAATCCATTTTCTTATAATTTATATGTTTCAACAAGCATGTTGTTAGAGTAATTGTTTGATTGACATGATATATATAGGTGTTTGAGAACTAATTTTTTTGATGAGATGTTTGAAGTGATTGGCTTATATACAAAGGCAAGATATTTTTCTCAAGAAGAAATTTTATTCTAACCCTGGTTATATGATTGAAAAGGAAAGCTTTAAGTTAGAGTTGTTCACAATAAAAAGAGGAAGATTTCTTCCAAAAATGAGCTTGATCAAATGTATGTAATTTGTATACCCAAACATATAATTTTTATGCTTCACTATATATTAGTAAATTATATGTTGCTGATAGTAGGGTGAAAAGCTTGAACAAATATATGTGAAATTTTTATTTAATTT
The DNA here is from genome assembly GCA_029884605.1 of Ormosia emarginata. NCBI lineage: Eukaryota > Viridiplantae > Streptophyta > Magnoliopsida > Fabales > Fabaceae > Ormosia > Ormosia emarginata. Next base: position 20,875,511 of record JAQQTP010000077.1, on the reverse strand, counting down.
TAGAGTTTCACATGTGACTCAAAAGTAGAGAATATAAATATTTTGAGATATATTTCTATATTGTGGATTGTTTTGGCTATAGTTGTTATACTTGTACATGCATGTATAGCATTATGAGTTTTTATGTCATGGGAGATATATTATGAAATGTCTTATATTTTGTTATTATGTATACAATGATAATTGAATTGGTGATTTATGAAAATTCTATCTTCATATATTGTAGGGTTACAAGCTTAAAATAAATTTGTGACTTGTAAAATTTTTGGATATATATAATTTTGTAATAGTGCCTATATATTTGAAATTTTATGGAGAAACAATAATTTGAGTGAAGATTCTTATAAGAGGCACAACTCCTATTTATAATTGGGTTATAAATTTTGGATAAAAAAAGAAGAAGCTTGTACTTATATTATTAATTTGTTAGCAGTATATTCTAAGAAAAGTTGCTATGTAACATTCTCAATTATAATTTCATTTTTGGGACTACTTTTATGATTTTATAATGAGTATGAATGTGACCAAATATTAGTATATGTTTTGTGATCAATTCTAAAAAGTTGATGGTCCCATCTATGATAAGTCCCTTAAAATGAGATTGTAAATTTTATTTCATTTATTATTTGTTGAATGTGAATATATGAAATTTATGTCATAATTTAATACCCACCAATTATGGAATGCGTGAAAATATTCATAAAAATAATAATAATTCTTAAGCCAATGATGTTATAAGTGGTGTCATGAAAGTGCACATGAAATGTCCTTTGTATCACAAAAAAGATTAAATCTACAACTATATTTGAATCGAAGGATCTAGAGGACATCATGGGGGATGAGACTAAGTCCAAACAACATGAACTGCCTACGAGGATACCCAACCTTGTGATTAGAGATCCTAAGAACTTGGTTCAATGGAAATTACAAATCATAGATTGGTTTATTATGGACCCACCTCATAAAGAGCTCTATACTCTAAAGTCCATTCCTATGGTGTAGGTGCATACACTTAAAATGTTTTGGAAGATGAGTTTTAAACTCTTAATGGATTTTTGTAGCTCCTTTTGCGTGGGACGTTATAAATTGTAAGGACACCATTAACGAATTCACCTATATGAGCGTAAAGTGGGCCATTCATATGAAATAAAAGCTAAATTCCTTAGAGTACTCAAGAAAACCATGATTATGTACAAGGCCGTAAATTGTGGGCTTAAAGGCTCAATATTACACATGGAATATTATGTGAATGGTACAATGTTTTGGAATCTCCAAAGCAATCATAGTTAAAGGCAAAAAACCACTATTGGCCTTCGACTAAACTTGTATAATGGCTAAGTAGAGGCTCAAGGCAATATTACCTCTATTATGCATAATAATCCCTCTCTATCCAAGCATTTTTTTTTTTTTTTTAGCTGAACTCTTCCCAAGCATTTTATATTTTATTACACGTGTTTGTTTTTATAAAAATAAGTAAGGAATTGTTAGAATATTTTTATAAAAATATGTTCTTAATAAAATATATAATAATATTTCATTAAGTGGCCAACGGTTACAAGAATAAAAGCATGCTTGAAAAGAGTTGTAAATGGCAATGAAACTAAAAATGAATTAAAACGGCAAACGGTTAAGACAATTTAATGACCATTATATATTGTCCTTTATGACTTGCTAGAGTGTTATAATATTGCAAACGGCTAGTAAACCAAAGGGCAAACTTTCAATCCTATAAATATGTTGCAAGAAGTTGGAGATGGTAGAAAGAAACATGTAATTATTATGTGGAAAACATATGTACTATATTATATTATGTGTAGACAGAGAAAAGGTGTGAGTGAAGAGAGTCTTATCTCTTCCTTTGTGTAGAAATAAAGAGATGAATAACATAATTATTGGGTTGTTGTATCCTGGGCACAACGCATCATGACCACTACACCTGGATATTGTTGGAGTTCAAATGGGGGCATACTATTGTACTAAAAAAAGCGAGATATCCATGCCTTAACCTAGTGTACTAATCAGTATTTTGATCTCTATATATTTGTATGTTTTCTTGTCTTGCATGTTCAAGGCTTTGAGGATTGGTCAAGCTACATGTACTACCTACTATTTGGTGAAATTATTTACAATATTTGTGTGTTTTCTTCTTGTCTTACAGGTTCATTGCTTTAAGGATTCGTTAAGCTGCACGTACGTACTGCATACTATTTACTGAGATTATTTACAATATTTGTCTATTGTTTGAGTCATAAGTTGTATCTCACAAACTTCTCATCATTGTATACTATCATGTATATTATTAAGAACACTTTATTTTATTAATTTTTACAGGAACAAGAAGAACACTTATAACCAAAATCATTATATGAATAGGTCTCAAGGAATACCTATAAAAGCATCATTGATAGGGTAAACTCTAAGCTGAATGGCTAGCGCGCTAGCACCCTTTCTCTTGCAAGAAGGGTTACTCTAGCTCAGAGTGTGGTTGCTACGATTTCTTCCTACATTATGCAAACATCTTTGCTTTCGATTAGTGTTTGTAATCAGGTTGATAGAGCTGTGAGGAATTTTGTGTGGGGAACTTTAGAGGATGAAAGGAAAATTCATTTGGTTAGCTGGAATAAATTGTGTAGAGCCAAGAAGCATGGTGGGTTGGGATTTAGGCATTCTCGCAGTCTAAACCAGGCTTACATGATGAAGTTGAACTGGAACTTAATTCATCATTAGGATGCTCTATGGGTTAAGGTGTTCGGAGCCAAATACGGTGCAGGAAATAATTTAATTCCTCATATTAAAAGAAGAGCTAATTCCTCTTGGGCTTGGAAAGGGATTGTGTCTTCTTGGGATACTTTTAATCAAAATCTTGTTTAGCGAATAGGTAATGGCAAAGCAGCTAGTTTTTGGTTTGATCAATGGCTTCCTAGAATTAATAGGCTGGCAGATTTTGTCCTTCTGAGCAGGGAGCACTTGGATGAGAATGTTGTAGTGGCTGACTTTGTTAATGACCATGGTTGAGATTTGGGTAAGTTGAGAAGTGTTCTTCCTGAGGACTTTTGCAATATTATCATTTCTTGTCTTGCCCCCATGTCGGAGGCTCCGAATGATTCTGTTGCTTGGCTTCCTTCTCAGGATGGGAAGTTCTCCCTGAGAAAGACTTATGATGTCTGTGCTGGTACTTCGTATGGTCAGGATGTTTCTCTTTTTAAACTCATTTGGAAGGCAAGAGTCCCTTAGAGGATTTGTTCCTTCCTTTGGCTTTGTGAAAATAATGCCATTCATATCAACTTATTCAGATTTACCCGACATATTTTGGATAGTGCACTGTGTAGTTTTTGTGGGAATGCGGACGAATCCACACTGCATGTTGTGTGTAATGAGGCATACTTGGTTATGACTTGTGGCTCTTCACAGGCACTCGACTTTCTTTAGCTTAGAGATTAAGGAGTGGATGTGCTCTAATCTCTCTAGCTACTTTTTGGTAGGCCTTCCAATATTGAATAGGCCATAATGTTTGCAACAGATTGTCACTTTTTTGGGGGTCAAAAGAAATAACGCCCTCTTTAATGGTCCCATGGATGCCCCTGCAACCTGGATTCTTAGGATTTGTGTTCTATCCTTGGAATATCATAGTGCTTTTCTGGCAAAGAATATTTGTACATCTAGAACTCCTGTTCAACTTATTTCAGTAGCGTGGAGCCCTCCTAAGGCTAGTTGGGTGAAGATAAATGTAGATGGATCTTATTTGACTAACCAGCAAAACGCCGGTGGAGGTCTTGCTAGGAATGAGATGAGTGGTTTTCTTTTTGGCTTTGCTCAAAATCTTGGTCAAACTACTATTACTTGGGCAAAGTTGAATGAGATCCTCTCTTGTCTGACTTTGGCTTCTCGGAAGGGTATTCTGCGACTCATTATCGAAACTGATTCTTGCTGTGCCTTGGGCTTAATCAACTTTGAGATTTCTCATTGATATCTTTATGTGGTTGTGGTGTCTAAAATTAGACAGTTCCTCAAACATAACTGGAAGGTTAGGTTACAACATACGTACAAGGAAGGAAACAATTGTGCTGACTTTCTTTCTAAGCACGGTCACTCTCTTGCTTGTGGGATGCACCAATTTGAGGTTATGCCTTCTTTTCTTTCTATTGTTTTGTTTGTTGATGCAAATGTTATGTCTTTTGTCCATAATGTAGTAGTTTAGTTTTTTTTGGGCTTGTTGTCCCAAAGTTTATAAAAAAAAATATTTTCTTAATACTTAATAAAAAAGAATTAAACGAAAAAAGTATATGTATTTTTATCTTGAGAATATAAAAAGTATTTAATGTTTTTATTATTTAATAATTAAGAAGATTATTAAAAAATGTCTTAGAAAGATTTATAATTATTCTAAAATATCACTTCAACAATTTATATAAAAAAAAAAATAATACTTACTTATAGTGACGACTACGGGAGTCGTATCCAGAGATATTGGCCGCTTCAGCAAGAGCAGCTTTCCACTCAGACACTTTCTTTTGGATGAAACCATTGTTGTTGTTTTCTCGCAAAACTCGCTCATGATTTGCGAATGCTTCCCCATAACTCCCAGTTTGCTTCCGTATATGCGATGGATCTACTTCATAGAACACAGGTATAACTACCTGTCCTTGACTTTTTCTGCATTTGAGTATTTGGATGAGTTCTTCCAAGCACCATTTTGAAAAAACATAGTTTTTTGAAAAAACGACGATCGCTACATGTGAGTTCTCGATTGCTTTGGATAGTGCTGGCCAAACATCATCTCCTTTTTCAAGGATATCATCTATGTATGTTCTGATGTTGTCTTGGCGTAGTGCAGAATGAAGATGGCTAGTGAAGTTTGTGCGAGTGTCCTCACCCCTGAAGCTAATGAAAACATCGTAATTTTTGTAAGAGGAAGACATCCCAATTAGCTATTGCAAGTACAAGAAAGAACACACTCTTCTTTAATCGGGGGTTGGAATTTTACTTTACATAGAAGAAGAATGGAGCAGAATAAGGTGGTATATTATATATAGCGTAAGGGGCAATGCTATTTGACGAGCAACAAGATAATAGTTTTTGCCCTTTAATTTAATTTGAATTGGAAGGCTGGAATCTTTCCTTGGTCCTTACCCTCACCAAGAAGACAAGAGTGTTTACGGCATCATGACAAAATTAATCCTATAAATATTTCAACTTGGTGCTTAGATGGCCGTGATTCATGAATTAATCCTATAAATATTGAATTAAAGTATGTAAAGAGTTTTGCACATAAATTTATTAATGTTTTTATTTTAATTATTAAGAGAAAAAAATAATAATAAATATCAGTGAAATTTTTTTTACACTAATAATACATACAAATTAAACTCATAAATATTATAACTTGCAATATGAATTCTCCTAAAATATTTCTTTCATGAGTATCGAGGTTGTTGACCAAAGAAAATGTAACGCGGTTGCTTTATTATATTTGTTCTAGTGCGATCGTTCTATTTTGTTGACTTGACTCTCTCTTAGTTTATGGCAAATTTGTTTGAATGCAATTATCTTTTTTTAATTTTTGTAGATGAAGGGGCGATTACTTTTATGTAATGAGTCTGTTGGTATAGTTATTTACTAACATATTAATTGGTATTAAAAACTCTCCCTAAAAGAGAGGAGCAAGAACCAATAAAAAACCAAGTGTATAACACGCAAAAAGAAGAACAACAGAAACAACAAAACAATAAAAGACAAAAAACCTCAAAACTCAAGAGCAAGATTAAGAGATTTTTTGTTTCTCTAAGAAATTATCACTCTTAAACCCGAAAGATTCTTGAGTCCTAACTAACCTTTTCTGATGCATGAAGCGTAAGTCCTTGAAATATCTCCTGATAGACTGGAACTTGTTCCAAAGGAAATGCATATTCCATGAAACCATCTTGTCATCACCCACCCACGACAAAACAAGTAAGGAACCAGAAGCAATCAAGATCAGATATTGTAACACCCATGTTTTTTGAAGAGACACGAGCCAAGGAGCTTTATTGAGTTAGTGTGATTAGGTAATAACAGTATAGGCTCAACTAACTATTAGCTCAATTGAGTTATATTTCTAACAGTATCTTTTGACGGGAAAACCTGTTATTGTTATAATATGCGGCTAGGTCTTCTCCATAGTATCACTATATCTTATATGGCTTAATTCATCGATAATTGTTTATTGCAAGAGGTAAATAGAGGATCATTCCTTGTCAAAACCTCAATTAAATCATCTGTGGCAAACTCAAACACACTTTATATTTTGAATAAATTTTGTTGGTGTTTTGAATTATATGTCTGCATAAATCTTATAATTAATTTTTGTTCGAAGTATTTGTCCTAATCTCAAGATACTAATAAGATTCTAATTTCTACATTACAAGCACCCATATGGAGTTCAATCTACTACCTGAGCCACACTTATTGTTATTACTTTTATATTTATCTTTGTCTTTTTATATATTCCAAAATTAAAATGGTAGCATTTTTCAAATAGAGAATAGTCAAATGTAATATAACCCATAGTTCTGGTTGTATTAAATAAGAGTGAACTTAAAGTGAAAGGATAGGAGACTAAAGGTAAATTTATGTATTATCAAATTTCATTATCTTTATTTTTTGGGTTTTTTGTTTTTGTTTTTTTTTAAACAAGTCTATTATCTTACTAGCACCAATTGGGTATGTGGTCTATTGCAATATGACCGCCCAATGGTATCAAGGTTGGCTCTAAGACCAGTCTCTTGTAGGGCTGCACACAGGTTAGGTTGGGTAAGATTTTAGGAAAAATAAAATTCAAACCAATCAATTAAGTTCGGGTTAAGTTAGGTCGATTTTCTTGAATTTTTTTAAATAATCTGAACCGAACCAACTCGACCTATAGACGGGTTGGATCAGATTGGGTCATTGGGTTATTTGTTTAACCCTTGAATTAGATCCTTCTTTCTTTTCAGTAACACTTGGGTTATCGGATTAAACATTTTCACTTTACATTCCACTTCATTGTATCAACTCAACCCAAACCTTTATGCCTCTACCTCCTTTCCACTTCTCCAACCTTCCCTTTCCTTGCAACGGCAGCTGCTAGATGAGGACGAGTGATGATTGGCTAGTGGCTACAACGGTTTTGGGAGGAGGCGCGACACATATCTGGGCAGAGGCGTGACACAGATCTGGGCGGAGGTGTGATGGGGTGGTCCTGGGCTCGCGGTGGAGGACGACGGGTTCTAGGCTTCTAGGCTTGTGGGTTAGCTGTGTTTCTAGGTCGCGACGTTTTTGGGTCGCAACGTTTCTGGGCTTGTGGGTTCTAGGTTGTGGTTACGCGCAGAATAAGGCCACGGAGCGATGACTCTGCGTGGGTGGGTGAAGCTCGCAGTGGAGGATGGTGGTGTTGGGATCTGGGTCGCGATGCTGAGATTCACGATAGTTGTTGCCTGTTGCTACGACTTCTGCCTTCTGGTGTTGAGATTCTGAGTTGATTTTGGCTAAAGTTTGAGGATGATTGACTGGGTAAAGGTGGAGGTGGTTCTGGCTTCGGGTTGTTGAATGGTGGCCATACGGCCGTGATGGTTCTAATGGTTGGATGAGGTTTGTTTTTGATTTGTGAAATTTGTTGGCTGAAGTTTGAGGATGTTTGAATGGGTAAATGTGTCTAGGTTTTTTTTTCCTTGACTTTTGGGTCATCGGGTAATCAGGTCGGGTCTTCGGGTTAATTTCTGGGACTTGTTACCTAAACTAATAAATGGTCGGGTTGCTTGAGTTCTATCCGAATGAACCCGATAACCAGAACCAACCTGAATACTTTATATTGGATTGGGTCGAGTTGATCGAGCTGATCGGGTTGGGTTGGGTTATGTGCAGCCCTAGTCTCTTGGATTAGTTTTTGGCGGATCATCTTATGAGAGAACTATCATGAGATTAAATTAAAATTACATGTAGCATTAGTCTATTAATGATAAAGTATGTTATATTTTTCCTGTTCAAAGTTAATCAGTGATGGTTTAATAAGCACTGAACGTTACAATAATGCGGGTCAAGTTAATCAGTGATAGTTTAGTATGCACTGTATGTTGTATTTAGAGCTTGAAATGGAAGAAATCAGTTGTATACTCCAAATTAGATACGTGGGGTGCATTATTGGGTCACAATTTTTTTTTATTAATTTTCTATTAAGTGCTTATGACTATAGTTTAGTGTGTATTCCAAATTCAGTTGTATTAAGTATTGATATTATTTTATTATATCTCAGTGTGTTTTTGGATCTATAATATTTAAATACTATGCTGTAATATTTGAATTTTCAAATTAGTAACAAAACACTTTAAATTGCAAGCGTGAATGTTTGAATACTATGCTTTGATATTTAAATTTTATAGAGTTAGTAGTCAATCATTGAATTATAATTTGATATATAATCTAATCATATATCATATAATATATAAAAAAAATACATGTCTTAAAATTTTGACATGTGTCTTCCTTGTCATCAAGTAAATACATTATTTGCTTGACATATATTAAGTAAGATAATTAATATTCTACCATGTCTTATCATATAATATATAAAGAGAATATATATGTCTTAAAATTTTGACATGTGTCTTCTTATCATCAAACAAGTATATTACTTGTTTGACATATAATAAGTAAGATAGTTAATATTTTATCATATATCTTCTTATGTTATCATTTTCTGCCACATATGAGTTGTATTTTGTTGACTTGATCTTTTAGTTTACGATTTATTATTTGTCCATTAAAAATATTTTAATTTTTTTTTATTTTACTCACAAATTTATATTGTATCTCACAATAATACTACAATCATATACAGTTTAATTTGATTTTTTTCACACAAAAATATGATAAAAGAAAGTTAGAAATATTTTATTGTAGTTTATGCCTTTATGGCTGAATTTTTTTTTTAATGCAATTACAGTTTTAGATGTAGAGGGAATTACTTTTATGTAATATGTTTGTTAGTGCAGGTTTAAAAAAATAAAATATATGAAGACAAGAGTGGGGTGCGTTATAAAGAGAAGATATATACCTTAAAATTTTGACATATGTTTTCTTTGTCATTAAGTAAGTGCATTATTTGCTTGACATATAATAAGTAAAGTAGTTAATATTTTATCATATGTCTTTTTATGTGATTATTTTCTGTTACATATGAGTTGTATTTTGTTGACTTGATCTTTTAGTTTACGATTCCGTTATTCATCCATAAAAAATATTTTAATTTTTTTTACCTTACTCATAAATTTATATTATATCTCGTAAAAATGTTATAATTATATATAATTTAATTTAACACTTTTCTCATACAAAAATACGATAAAAAAAAGTTGGACGAATTTGATTATAAGAAAAACGTTTTCCTCTAGTTTATGCCTTTATGACTGAATTTTTTTTAATGCAATTACAGTTTTAGATGTAGGGGCAATTACTTTTATGTAATATGTTTGTTAGCGCAGGCTTAAAAAAATAAAATATATGAAGACAGAGTGGGGTGCGTTTTCATGTCATTATGACAAAATTAATCCTATAAATATTTCAACTAGGTGCTGATGGAGCCCGTGATTCCCGAATTAATCCTATAAATATTACAACTTGCAATGTGAATTCCCCTAAATATTTCTTTCATGAGTAACGGGGTTGCTGGCCAAAGAAAAGGTAACGCGGTTGCTTTATTATATTCGTTCTGATAACAACGCGATCGTTGTATTTAGTTGACTTGACTGTGTGTTAGTTGATGACAAAATTTGTAAGAAAAGTAATATCGATAGATATAATAGGGATGGCAAAATTGGGGAACTAAAATGACAGAAAAGCCAACTGATTTTGTTAAGAAAAGTCTTTTATAGCAATCTGCGTATATCTAATTTCAACTGTATATTTTATTTAATATATATCAATATTATAATTCTTTTTCTTTTTAACTTTGAGATGAGATGAAAATACGATATTTTATTATTTTAAAATATTTTTTGTATTAAATGAAATAATGATAAAATTTGTGGAAAAAATATATACTTATTTACATAATAGTTATTTATGTAAACTAATTATTATAAAATATAATTAAATTTAGTTTGTATTTATAATATTCTTTTAATTTTGTAAGACTTATATTGTTAAATAAAATTATAGTATGTTGTTAAAGTTTATTTTATTTATATTTGTTTTATAATTTTTAAGATTTTATTTTAAAGTATCAAAATCATTTTAATATCCTGTTATGAATCATAAATTGATAAATAACGGGAGGTAGCGGGGAAGCACTATCCGCCTCGCATGCATAATTTTCCCTATATATGACAATCGTTATTTTTCTATAAAAACAATATTTATATTTATTTTAATATTAGACATTATTTATGGGTTAATAAATAGTATTAAATTATATTTTAATATTTTTTTTAATATATGTCTATTAATTAATTTTTTTATGTCATTAATTATTTTTTATTTTTTATTAATTAACTTATTTTATGAAAGAAAAATTATGTGATAAAATTTTATGTCTTTAACCAACTTCATATATAATTAACCACCTTTTTATTTTTTATTAATTAATTTTTTTCATGAGCATAAAAACAAAGTTGATTAATGAATAACAAAAACATAGTTAATGACCTACAAAAGTTAGTTAATGACACAAGATTTTACCATATAATTTTTATGCTCATGAAATAAGTTGATTAATGAAGAATAAAAAAATGATTAATTACGTAGAGAAGTTGATTAATAGATATATATTAAAAAAAAAAACATGATTTAACACTATTTATTGGTGAGTCTCATGAACAGTATTTAATGTTGAAATGGATGTAAACACTGTACGTGATAAGATGATACTTTTCCTAGATATAATGGGGAACTAAAATGACAGAAAAGCCAACTGATTTTGTTAAGAAAAGTCTCTTTGCAATCTGTTTATATCTAATTTCAACTGTATAACAAAGCAACTCTGGTAAAAATGAATGCTTTTTTGGTGTGTATGTAAATTGTGGCTTGAATTTTGTGGAGGTTCATCATTTACTGTAGACTTACTCACACATTAGTAAAGCTTTAAGGGAATGAGTATTATAGGACAATAGGACTTTAAAGTTTTCAAGTCAAGCACAGCTGAGGGCCTGTTTGTTCAACTTTTTTAATAAGATTTGTTTTAATTTTTTGTTTAAAATTTAATGTATTATAAAAGTATTTTTCCTCAATTAAATATTAAAATTTATAATTTTAGTTTATAAATTATTTTTTACATTTTAAGATATAAATATTATTTTTTCTTAATTAAATAATTTTTTTAATTATTTTATATTTATTTTGATAATTTAATACATAAAAATAATTTTTTATATTATTTAAATAAAATAAATTAATTTAAAATTATATTTTAACTAATATATTTAAAAATAAAAATAAATAAATTATAATTAATTATAATAAAAAAATTTATACAATAATTAATTATTAAAATAATTAAATTTTTACCGTCATCTCAAATACACATTTATTTGATAATGTAACTTTTTTCCTGTTCCCATTTACAATGTCCCGGCAACTCAAGTACTTCTGCAAGACTTTTCAGTAACTTTGTCACACCAAATCTGGAACTTTTGGTCAAACTTCGATCAAGAAGCATGTTTTGGTTTTGCTGTTCGTGTTCTGTTCTCATGTTGAGATTACAAGCCCACAAGTCACACCAACCAATATATGCATCCCTCCTTGCTTCCCAGCTGAATCTCACATTGCTTTGCTCTGTACCAATCAATCACAAGCCAAAGCAAATAGAATTATTTTTTTAGTCTTCATCTTTCCTCTAATGCACTCACTTCCTTGGATTCAAAGACCTTGAACTACAATACCTAAGGTGGTGTGGTAAACACAGTTCTTTTCCGTGTATTGTAGACCAAATATCTTGAGCTCCTTCCACATTTCACCTTTGAAGACTGGCTACATTTTGGTGCTTGATAGGAGAGTGCAACCCTTTTTCCATCACATGGATTTCAGCTAAAGTTTAGCACTTTCACGGCCACAATTGTAACCACCTGAAGCCACATCTGAAAAACTCTTTCATAAACATCAAGCTTTTATAGCCATATTGGAATTTTATTTGTATGTCATATAAACTCAGTAACATGCGGGAATGGAATGAGAATAACCTTGTGAACAGCTCCAAAGCAATTTTCAATTTTTATCCTTAATTATCAACAATTAGTATTTTTATCTAAATTAATTGCGTTAGATAAATGAATAAAACTATTATCCTTAATAATTTTTATCTAAACTAACAAAATTAATCTTATATTTTAAAATTAGTATCACACTTTTTTTAAAATTATTTTTTAATTACAACTCTGACACTATATACCATGTACCAAATATAATAATGAAATGGAATGAAGTCATGGTGCTACTGCTACCATAAACCAAATAAGAATGATAACTCAACTAATTTTATTATCATTCACTTTCTCTTTCCAATTCCGCAAAACATTATTCAACGTATATGCATACGAAACATATTCAAAACTTTGAGAAAGATACATAACTCTAGCTCCCTGACAGTTTGATTGAGAGAAAATAAGTGCATCATTTTCACATTAAAAAACTTAAAGAATAACATAAATCTCTTTTATTATTTCGAAATATATTACAAATTAATATTCTAATTCCTTGAATTCAGAAAGACTTCAAGAATATTTCTTATTTGAAATTTTAATTAATTCCCAAAATGTTCTCTCTAAGAATTTTAATATGACAAAGTCGTTCTTCGAATTTTCTGTTTAAAGAAGGTATAAGGTATTTGTATAACCCCATTTAAAGAAGATATGTGTAATATTTCAATAATGAATTTCGTCGTTGTTATGAAAATTATTTTCTTCTCGACTTATCATCATTTATAAACGTAAGGATTGTGAGTTTTTTTTTTTCTTTTTAATTACAAATTAGGTTTAAGACCTGATGTAAATAGGGGAGAAAGCTAACTAAAATTAGGGCAAAACAACTTGGAAGGAATTGGATTTCATAAATAAGTGTACAAAGTGTTTGGATGAGGAGCTCAAAACACCGATAAGATCTGCATCTAATGGGTTAAAAGTAAAAGATTACATAAGTAAGTTTAAAATTACATTTTAACTCAAAATCTTAAAACATTAAGTTTATGAATTTTTTTTATTTATATAACTTTTAACTTATTCATTTATTTTTAATGTGTGACTTCTTTATATGACATCTCACTCATATTTAAATTCTAAAAATAAAAAATTTAATTAACATTACTTGAGTTACAAATCTTTGACAAATTAAACACATTCGTGATTGATTATGGTTTCTAAACGTTTTTATTTTTTCTTTTACCAAAAAGAGGACGGTTAACACCCAAAATAAAAAAGGAAAATGGACTTGATCATGGGATTTGGGTTTCGTTAGGTTAAATTAGGTTCAAACTTTACTAATATAATGTAGTTGCTGGTAAATTAAGGTTGCACATTATAATAAGAGTTTAATTTTGATATGTTATTATTGTAATTTTTTTATGTTATTAAATAATTATATATTATTACATATATAATTTTAAATATAATTATCATATTAATTAAATATTTTTAATAATGTAATGACATATAATTAAATAATAATATAAATAATTTTTACACTAACAATATATTTAAATTAAATATATATAATAATGAACGAAATCCAAAACTAGCCTAAAAGAAAAAGAAGTCTAACAATGAAACTTCGGCTAGATTGTTTGTTATTTGGGTAGATTTCAATTAGTCTATAGAGCAAGCTAAATTCTAATTATCCATATCATCTGGTAGAATCCTCACAAATTAAGCATTAAAAAAAATTATGAGTATATATTGCTTCAAAAATTCGTATAAAAGTTAAAGAATAAATAATACTTATTTACAAGCACCAACATAAGAATAAAGAATAAAGATCCAATGTCTGACTGAAGGCTTTTTTATCTTTAAGGAACTAAAGACCTAAGCAATTCTTCATATCAGTAGCGATCGACTAGGACTTTTTGATCAAAGTGTTATTTTTGATAAATATGGATATGGGATATATTAATTTTAAAAATTATAAAACATCATTTTAACTACGATTACATTTTTATTTTTTGTTGGGTCAGCGTGGAATATATATATATATATATATATATATATATATATATATATATAACTTCAAAATTTTTAAAAAAAAATTCATAATTCATTAATATCATTTCTTGTAAGACACTTAAAATTTATAATATTTTAATATACATTTCCATATATCATAACCTTGGAAGACATAATATTTATAGGCCAAGTGTATTTAATAAAGTAGTCTCTTTTAAAAAAAACAAAAGTAAACAACAATTTTTTATTGATATAATCTAAAAAATCTCCTTCATTTCTAATATCTCTTAATAGAACTATATCATCATTTCTTGTAATTGGATAGCAGATATAACGATTTAAAAAAAATAATTAGATGAAATATTAAAGTGAAAACAATAAAGAAGGATCATCAAACCAACTATTAGACTTAACGCCTAACACAATTTGCAAGGGCATCCGCGGTTATTACAAGAACATAGAATATATCCACATTTAAAACAAGAAAATCAATATGCATAAAGTAGAACATCATTATAAGATAAAAATAAAAAAAAAAACATTTATGTGAAAAAGATAAAACATAAAAGTATAATAGTAGCGTGTGAAAAACTCGATAAAACTTAAAATATTCCTAAAAAATTTATGTGAAAATAGATTTGGTCATGCCACGTCAACACCTACCCCATGATTTATCCTATAAGCAAAATTGACACAAGAAATGATGTTATACTACATGCTTATTAATTGAAGCGTTAAGTCAATGAAGAAATGAAATTTTTTTACCAAGAAAATATTAATGAGTTGTATTCTTGGTCACGTCTCCCACATGTCGTGTCAATAAATATTGATATCTTCAAGGTTATGATCTCAAATGGATTCGGTAGTGTTTGGGAAGTGTCGAGATCCACGAAATGTATATCCTGAGAAATATTTTTTCTTTAAATTTTTTTGTCGAGATACGTGTTCAAATTAAAAAAATAATTTTTTTTAATTAAATATATTTAGACATAATAATATATATATTATATAAATATCTCGTTTGACGTATATATCTAATACTGACATATATCCAATACGCAAATATACCTTATAATCAATTTATCCGTACTTCATATTTAAAGAATAAAGACCTAAGCAATTCTTCATACTAAAGTCAAAGAGTGAGTACCAGTAGCGGTGGACTGGTGGCAACATTATTGTGCAAGTGGGTATAAAAGGACATAATAATAATAGAATCAGTGTCACACTGCCCAAGACGCGTTGATATTGTCACAGTGCCTTTTCGTGGAAGCAGTGGGGGATGAGTCAGGCTTGACACAGGTTGTGCTTGTGCTGAAGAAACGGGCCACGAATGTGTGGAATTTGAATATTTAATGTGTGTTTAGTTCTATCGTAAAAAATTTGATTATTTTAATAATTAATTATAATTAATTATTATATAAATTTTTTATTATAATTAATTTATTTTTATATTTTAATATATTATTTAAAAAATAATTTTAAATTAATTTATTTTATTTGATTAATATAAAAAAATTATTTTTATATATTAAATTATAAAAATAAATATAAAATAATTAAAAAATTATTTAGTTAAAAATAAAATAATATTTATATATCAAAATATAAAAAATAATTTATAAATTAAAATTATAAATTTTAATTTTTAACATTATAAAAATTAATTTAAAAAAATTCTTATTTTATATTAAATTTTATATAAAAATTAAAATTAATTTTAACAAATATAATTAAACACTATTAAAATAAATTTTTTTAAAAAAATTAATTTAAACTAAAATAATCTTATCTAAACATCTACTTACTTGCCTTGTACACTAGTGCAAACTTGGCCTTTCATTTGGTGGAGTTTTTACACTTTTGTTCATCACGTATTAATTAATTAATTAATATTAACAACCGTACCTTTCAATCGTCACTCATTTATTAAAATACTTAAGTAAATATTACGAGTAATATTATATTTTATTATAATTTTGTTTAATTATTTTTTAATATTAAATAAAAAATAAATGTATCTAATATTTTGATGATATAAAAAATATTTAATATTTTATTTATTTAATAATTAAAAAAATTAATAAAAAAATAAAATATTTCTCAAATATTATTTATTATGTCATTATGACATAATTAGAAAGCTGCATGTTAGGTTTAACGGAAACGTTTACAATATTCTTGTTAAAGTTTTGAATATTAATGCTTCAACTAAAATTATTTGTTATAACAAATAATTTTTTTTGACTCTTTCTTTTTTTTTTCACTAATCTCCTCACTCTCACTCTTCTCCTCTTTCTCTACTACACCCTTGGTCGACGGTACTATTTCCATCTTAACGACTGGGAAGAGGCTTCTGACGTTGGTGGCACACGAAGGAATGGCAGCTGCTCGTGTGGTGGTGGGTGTTCAGGGTCGTGCATCTAGCGGTTCTGAATGTGGATCTGCGCCACCATGCCAGCCAAACGTCACCAGGGACTGATAGAAGAAAACATATTCGGCAGGAATCTGGTGCGGAGAGGCGGTGGAGCCGCACGATTCGCGGTAGAGATGGCTTGGCTGGTTATGGTGGTTGACGATATGCTTGTTGATGAATGCAATGTCGAGGAGGGGCGAAGGTGGTTCTAGGTTATTGGGTTGATCACGATGATGGCTGGTGGGGCAGGTTCTGTTCTGGGGTGCTGCAACGGTGAGTTGTGGTGGTGTGGAACGATGCTTCTGGGTTAGTTCGTGGTGGTGGTCGCAAGGGGTGGTTATGGAAGTTAGACGACGAAATATGGTTCTGTTCAGGGAATGGCGCCGAAGCTGGTGACGCGTTTGGGTGGTCGATGGTGGACTGGACGACTGATGAAGTGGTGGTTCGCTGACAGCGACGAGGTGTTGCGACCGAAGGGGAAACAGTGGTTCTGGGTGTTGGATCTAGTGGATCTGGTGGTTTTGGTGGTGCGACGTCGTGTATAGCGCGGTGGTTTAGATAGCGGAAGACGACGACTCCAGTGGTGCGCAGTGCGATAGCTTGCCAATGTACTTACCCCGTCCACCATTGCAACCGTGGGAAGTGGCTTTGAAGAAGAAGAAGAAAAAAAGAATTATCTATTAACCAAGTTACAGGTTTAACACTAGAGCCATTGATTCATTTTTTCACAAAATCAATGGTGAAAAAATGTGGAGCATCAATGCTCTTGCTCCTTTTAAGAGGATTTAAAACGTTAAGTTCAACTGGGTGTAGAGGGAGCTCGTGGTGTCTTGATACATACACAATTTTATAACTTGCAGTGTGATCCCCCTAAAATATTTCTTTCACGAGTAATGCTAAAGAAAATGTATCGCACCCAAAATATTGAGTTAAGAGATGTGAGACTCTTAACATTTTTCTTTATAGATGCTTGAACAGAATAGACTGATACTATATGAGATTCTAACCTAAAATTAATTGATATTAAGTGAAGTAACTCAATATATATATATATATATATATATATATATATATATATATATATATATATATATATATATATATATATATATATATATATATAAAGATATCTAGTGAGAGGAGTTTTTATCATGAGAGGGTGAGAGAGTAAATCTTGACCATACAACCATACATGGATGATCAAGATTAAAAGTTACTTAAAAGTCATGTGACCACTTAAAAAAGTCACATGCATTTTTGTTCTAATCTTGACCATTCATGTACGATCCAGTGGTCAACATTTATTCCTCTCACCTCTTACAATAAACACTCCTCTCAAAAGAGTAAGATTATATATATATAAATTGTACTTGAAATATTAAGACAGACGATGAGAGATTCTTAACACGTTATTTTATTTGTTTTGGTAATTAAAAACTATGTCACTGTATTTTGTTGAGTTGGCTCAGAGTTGGCAGAATTATTTTTTAATGCAATTTATTCTCTCTTTTTTTTGTACAATAATATCACTAACTTATGAACCTATATAAATTATTAAATTTAATTTCT
Source organism: Ormosia emarginata (assembly GCA_029884605.1). Lineage (NCBI taxonomy): Eukaryota > Viridiplantae > Streptophyta > Magnoliopsida > Fabales > Fabaceae > Ormosia > Ormosia emarginata. The sequence continues at coordinate 20,857,370 of JAQQTP010000077.1, read as the reverse complement.
CAAAAGTAAAGAGTGTATATTAAAGAGTAAACTGTAAAATCATAATCATTAATAAAAACAATAAAAATAAATTATGACATATATATAATCTGTTATATAGATGTATGAATGTATCTTATAAAATTTCAATCTCTTTACTTTTTCTTAACAGTTAGATTTCGTACTTTACTATCTTAAATGTAGATGAAGGTCACTTATTTTATTTTTCTGTCATCTTTTTTGTCTCTATACTTAAATTATATCAAATATTTTAAATTTAATTATATGTTTCATTTTTTTATTATTTTAATTTATTTTTTACTTTATAAAATTTAAATGATGAAATAAGAAAAAGGATAAATGATCTCCATTCTTAAAATATATCCCTCACTTTAAAAGAGTCAAATTTCAAATTATTAAAGTTTAATATATATATATAGGGGGCATATCTAGTGAGAAGAATTTTTATTGTGAGAAGTATAAATCTTGATCATACAATCATATATGAATGGTCAAAATTAAAAGTTATTTAAAGGTCATGTGGCTACTTAAAAAAGTTACATGCATTTATATTCTAATCTTGACTATTTATGTAAGATTCAATGATCAATATTTATTCATCTCACCTCTTACAATAAACACTCTTCTTATCAAAATAAGATCACTTATATATATCCTAAGGATACACGGACCATTAAGTTGTTCTTCAAAAATATGCGAGACACGAAGTTGATATTTTAAAGATTTTGGACATTAATTTAATATTTTAATATTTAAAATAGGCATCAATTTATAGTTGCTTAATATATATTTAAACATAAATTTAATCCTTACATTGATATTTATTTTACGTTATGAAAAACTAAATTAATATTTTAAATCGTTTTAAATATATATTAATTTAAATATTTGAAAATTGAAACGATACTAACTGCGGGAGAAAATTTATGAAGAAACGAAAATATGAAAAAACAATACTAACTATGGCTAACTTTGGAAACGAAAGAACAAGTAACATTTGGGAGAAAAATATGCAAATCCAAACAGAGGTTATGCACATATCCAACCCTAGCGTCACAGCACAGGAATATATATATATATGGATGATGAGGATCAATTGGCATTATTTGATCATTAATTTTATTTTAATCTAATGATTAAAAATTACTTATTTTAATGAAAAAAGAGAGTAATAAAATCGAACTTTAATAAGGAGAGTAAATAGTTATTTGACTTAAATGAAAGGAGAGAAATCGACTTTTGAGTCTATTAACTCAATTATAATATGAGTATTGCTACATGTTCAAACTTGCAAAGCTCGAATAAGCTTGGAGTGATAAATAAATTATAACTTCTAAACATCTGTGAGTGGAACCAACAGCTTAAAATTCAAATTTTATCAATATTTGGGCCAGTGGCAGTATGGATAAAAGCAGCCGAGACATACATCTTTTCTCTCATAATATTTATTAAATATTATATTAACTTTTAATATTTTAATATGCTAATATTTATTAATGATATTTTGAAGGGAGCAGTCTAATTTACTTTCCTCAACTTTGTATTATGTGTAATTTATTTTTTAAACTTAAAAACATGCAACATGATCCTTAAACTTTTTAATGTGTGTATTTTTGTTCTTTTATTTAATTTTTCGTCAAAACTTAACCACTAAAATTATATTTTTAAAGTTTTAGAATTAAAGTGCATATACTATTAAGTTTGATGGGATAAATTAAACTTTTCTTAAAAAAAAAATCTGGTACAAAAATGGTCACTTGATTTCAACATGACAATTTCTGTTAAAGATTGACGAAAAATCAAATGAAATGATTTAAACACACAAGTTAAAAAGTTTAGGAATCGTGTTGCATGTTTTTAAAGTTTGAGGATCAAAGTGCACATAATCTTGAGTTAGAAGGAGTAAATTAAACTTTTTTTCCTATTTTAAAAGAGGAAAAAGACACATGTCAACACAAAGTTTAGCCTAAGATAAGAAAAAATATATTTTTAATAGAATTAATGAAATAATAAAGTAAATGAATATATAATAATAAAATTATGAAATTAATATCCCAACTAAAGAATATTAAAATCAATTGAGGATATACTATTGCATTGTTTTTCAATTATATGGGAGAATGTTACATTGTTTCTTGATTATATTGGATAATGGTACAATGTTACGTAATTATGTGAGGTACCACTAGGGTTATAAATATTGATAATGAATGATTGAAAAGTTAATTTAAGAAAGATTGATACTAATTGATTGAAAAATTAATATTATAAATTCATTTAAATTTAAATTTTAATAAAATTAAGGAAATAATATTGCAAAAAAAAAAATATAATAATAAAATTATGAAATTAATGTCCTAACTAATGGATATTAAAATCAATTTATGATATATTGTTGCATTGTTTTCTTAATATATGAGAGAATGTTTAAATGTTTTCAGTTATATAGGATAAAATTATAATGTTTTCTGATTATGTGAGATATTATTGCCTGAGCTATAAATATTGATACTAGATTGATACTGGTTTGATTGAAAAGTCAAGTTAGAGAAAATCGATATTGATTGATTAAAAAATCAATATTATCAATATTATAAAACAGAGTTTCATATTATTATCTCTAATTATTTTTTAAAATTTTTATATTTTCTTGCTTAGTATAGGAGCATGTTTTTTGGCATCAATATGTTTTACGATTATATGAGATGATATTACAATGTTTCTTATTTTCTTCTATACTTTTTGACAATTTTTTTTTGTTTCATTGACGTGTTGCAAACTGTTTAACAAAGTATAAATACGGAGCAAATTGATTGAGATTGAGATGTTTATATACTTGGGTTATAAATTGCCCAAATATAAAATCCTATAACATTATTATCTTATCGTTATTTTTTAGAGATCTTCCTTTTTAATGTTTTTTCACAATTTTTTAACTAATTCTAAAACTTTTTCGTTTCATTGATGTATAGTGCAAGCCATATAACGAATATGGAGCAATACACTTGCCGACAAACAAATAAAATAGTTTTCACTTAATCTAATTAATTTGTGTTCTTTCTAAGTTCTTATTTAGTCTAAGAACATGTTTTTTGGTATAAACATGTTTCACGATATACTTGGTTATAAATTGCCCAAATATGAAATCTTATAATATTATTAACTTATCGTTATTTTTGAAAGATTTTCCTTTTTTGAGGTTTTTTCATAATTTTTTTAACTAATTCTAAAACTTTTTCATTTTATTGATGTAGTACAAGCCGTATATCGAATATGGAGTAATACGCTTGTTGATGAATATATAAACAAAGTTTTCACTTAATCTAATTAAATTTTGTCCTTTCTAAGTTCTTATTTAGTCTAAGAACATGTTAATTTTTTAGAAAATTAATACTAAAGACTACTAAGGAACTATATTTAAGTTAAAGAGACAAAAAAACATATAAAATTATTAAGAAGGATCATTCTAAATTTAATTAAAAAGGAGGACCGATTATCTCACTAAATAGACAATTATACCTTTAATGAATTTTTTTTTTCAATTCTCCATCTTTACCCTAAGAAAGATTAGGTTCTTTTTCTTCTTTCTGTTCTTCTTTATGCTATATTTGGTCTCCTCATTCTTCAATTTTTCTCTCCTCTCTATTCTTATTTTAGCTTCACTTTGTCTTGCTCTTTCACCTTTTTGTTTAAGGATAAACAATTCAGAATTTAAATCTTTTTTTTTTTTTTTGCATAACTCTTAATTTTAGTTTACAAATCATACCAAAAAAGTGAAAAATATGATAACTTGTTGGGTCTTTATCTTGTATTTGTTTCGATGACCTCTTGTTGTTATGCATTGGTTTTTACGTGAAAAAAAATGAGGAATTAATATTGCTTCTAATTGGTTAATAATAGTCGGTGAGTGGTTATCACGTGAATGATTATTACTTATCTTTGAGTGGTTAACTGTAGTCATTAAGTAGCTACCATAATATGTTTGAAATAAAAGAATTTAAGATATATGGTTTGCAATAATCATTAAATGAGTGGTTAACAACAGTCATTGAATGATCATTTGCTAGTATTGGGTGACTAATAGTTTTAAATGAAGTTTCATATATAAAGTTTCATTAAATTAAGAAAAAAATTGTGAGTGACCATATCTTTCTATTGAGTGGTCATTTGTTAACATTGAGAGACTAACAATTTTAAATAAAGTTCGATATATAAAGTTTCTTGAAACTGAGAAGAAAATTGTGGGTAACCATTGCTTTTTATTGAATGATCATTTGTTACCATTGAGGGCTAAAAATCTTAAATAAAGTTCTATGTATAAAGTTTTATGTAACTAAAAAAAATTTATGAGTGACCAATGCTTTATATTGAGTGGTCACGTGTTACCACAAAGCGGTTAACAATTTTAAATGAAGTTTAATGTGTAAAGTTTTATGAAATTAAGAAAAAATTTGTAAGTAATCATTACTTTTTATTTAGTGGTAATTTATTAACACTGACTGACTAACAATTTTAATTAAAATTCTATGAGTAAAATTTCACGTAACTAAGAAAAAAATTGTGAATGGTCATTAACACGAAAAATTAAGTAAGAAAAAGGAAAAAAACTCATTCAAAAATTAATAAAGAATATATATATATATATATATATATATATATATATATATATATATATATATATATATATATCTTCACCCTATAACTCGGTATCGAGCCTAATGGGGAAGTAGGAAAGTAAATGAACGGAGTTTAAGTTTCTGTTATCTTATTGAACTAGATTCTAACGTTATTATGTTATAATGCTTTGATATTTATCTGATCTGTTTATCTCTTTATTAAACCATGCTTATAACCTGTTAAAACTGGAACTTAATTCTGGATCTTGAAAGTACACAGTTAATGTTACTATACCTTGATCTGGACGGTACATAATACCCATGTTGAATCTAACTGTGGGGTTGTAGCAGTAAGTCCCGCGTGGTGAAGGGCAGTAAGTCTAATTCGACGATGTTCCACAGAAAGTGAAAGTTAGGGTACGGTGGTGACCTTGGATCAAGATTTGGTAAATACTTGTGGTGGCTGTGGATCTGGACTTAACTAAGGAATTAATCGGTTAAAATATGATTTAATAATTGATAATCACCTCAGATCTAAATCAAAGTAATAAATAACTTGGTAAGTTTAAGATCTAGTTCAGAAGATAAAATTAACTTAAATTTCCTCATTTCTGCTTCTATGGATCTATATGATGGCAATGATATCGGGGGTTTATACATCTGTCTATTTTCTGTGGTTATTTCTTGTTTATTTTCTGTTCTTATACATCTGCTTATTTTCTGTCCTTATATTTGTGTAACTATGTTACGATCTCTGTCTTCTGCAATCTCTAAGCTGACTGTTAAGTCATGCCAACCTTCATCTTCTTCTCTTTCTGGAGAAAACCTTGTCCAAACTAAACCAAACATATTTAATGAAGAAATTCATTTTGAAGACATCAATCAAAACTTTGATAACTGGGAAATTCCAAAAATTTCCACAAACGATCTCTACAAACCTGAAGGTAGTTTCTTTAGGAGTTCTGATTATGTAATTAGGACCGTAGAGAAAACAATCATAATAGAATCTGATGATGAAGAATTATTCTTATTATCGGAAGAATCTATTAAAAAACATAAATCAAAATACAACTTTCTGCATATTGGCTGTGTGCAGGTTGCTATCAAGCCTTTAATCCGCGAAGGATTAAACGCGTCTGTCCTTCTCTGCCTCAGAGATACCCGACACAACGAGTTCCACGATTCCCTTCTTGGAACAATCGAGACTAGCTTGGGCCACGGTCCAATCTATTTCAATTGCTATCCGGACAAAACAGTTAGTCTTCAAGACAAAAATATCCTTGATAGCCTTTTCCTCAACGTCAAGGTTAGTGGTTTAAACATGAAACCAGGATCTATTCCTCTTTCTCTAATCTACCGAATTCAGTATAAAGTAATGAATTCTTCCATCTCTAAAGTCTTAAAGTCAAAAGAAAAAGGTTTTACAACTTTGTTCCTAACTGACACCTCTAAGGCCAACGTAGTTGTCCCCAGATCTATCCGATGGGAAGATGTATCTCTTCCTAAAAAATGGACTATGGATGAAGCTGTACCAGCTTTGCCCAGAGAATCTCCAGAGATTCATGAAATCATCCAACATCAATCTGGAAAAGTTGAACTCACGTTTGACAGAAGAAATTCTTTCAGTTCATCTAGATCTAGGTCTTTTAGATCCAGCTCAACTAGATCTGATAACTTTAAATCTGCTTTGTCTAGAAAATCCTTTTCTACAATAGGATCTTCTTCAACCATTCATCTGCAGGGTTTAGACACATCGTCGACCCTTCCTAAACCCATCTACCAACAGGAAGATGATCATGACCAGAGATCTTCAATTCTCTCTCCAACTTTCTCAGATATGAATGATGTCCATGATTAGTACACCATTCGAAATTTTAGTCTCTTCTAAGTTTCTCTAGCTTACAGAGTGATCAGAGAAGTGAGTGATCCTCCCTCCTCTCTCAAACTTATAACTTGTTTCCCAAATCAATAAAGCTTTCATATTCTCATATGTAATCTATATTTCTCTTCTCATCTCTTCGCCGGATCCTGTCGTCTTTGACGCGCTTTCGGCTTTCACTTTAATGTTTTAATTTTTATTTATTTTTGAAGCATTTCATTTACATGTAAGCAGTCCGTCTGCAGCCTACTTCTCTCTATCCTGCTCTCTTTCTTTCCCTCCGTTTTCTGTGATCTTCACCCTATAACTCTGGTATCAGAGCCTGATGGGGAAGTAGGAAAGTAAATGAACGGAGTTTAAGTTTCTGTTATCTTATTGAACTAGATTCTAACGTTATTATGTTATAATGCTTTGATATTTATCTGATCTGTTTATCTCTTTATTAAACCATGCTTATAACCTGTTAAAACTGGAACTTAATTCTGGGTCTTGAAAGTACACAGTTAATGTTACTATACCTTGATCTGGACGGTACATAATACCCATGTTGAATCTAACTGTGGGGCTGTAGCAGTAAGTCCCGCGTGGTGAAGGGCAGTAAGTCTAATTCGACGATGTTCCACAGAAAGTGAAAGTTAGGGTACGGTGGTGACCTTGGATCAAGATTTGGTAAATACTTGTGGTGGCTGTGGATCTGGACTTAACTAAGGAATTAATCGGTTAAAATATGATTTAATAAAGAGATAAACAGATCAGATAAATATCAAAGCATTATAACATAATAACATTAGAATCTAGTTCAATAAGATAACAGAAACTTAAACTCCGTTCATTTACTTTCCTACTTCCCCATCAGGCTCTGATACCAGAGTTATAGGGTGAAGATCACGGGAAAACGGAGGGAAAGAAAGAGAGCAGGATAGAGAGAAGTAGGCTGCAGAATGAAGGCGCTTAAGAAGATCCTTTTTATTAGGGATAGGATACCTAATCCATTGGATAGCTTGGTTAAGCGGCTTGTAATTGATAACAAGTCGCGGAGCTCCTCTTTCGATCTCGGTGGCCTTGTCAACATAGAATGCAGAGCAAGACCAAGGAGACTTACTCTGGCGAATGAGACCTTTTGATAAAAGATCTTTGATTTCTGTTTTACAGAATTCGACAAGTTGATGACTCATCTGAATGGGTCGTGCTTTTGTTGGGATCATTCGATCATTGAAGTCTTTCTCATATGGCAAGTCAACCATATGTTTCTTTCTTTCCCAAAATGCATTAGGCAAATCAGAACAGATAGAGTTTTGGATTTGAAGATGAAGGGCTTCAATGCGTTTCTTAACATAGGGTTGAGAAAGCTGGTTATCTATGGTTTTATAAGAAATTTCTTCCTTAAGATATTTAATTTGTTTTTGCTTATTGTTAATTAGATTGACAATTGGATTAAGTGTTTTGAGAATCAGTTTTCTTAGAAAAGGAAAACAGATAGTTTTACCAAGATGCTGGGTAAGAATACCCTCGTCAGTGATTTGTAAAGGGAAGAGAGCCCTAATAAATGGAGTTCCAAGGATGACTTCACCTTTGAGATTCTTGACAAGAAGAAAAGAGGTTTCGGCCTGGAAACCCTGATTTTCGATTACAGCAGAAGAAAGCTTATACTGTATTTTCAGTTTCGAACCACTAGCAGTACTAAGCCGTTCAGTAGTTTTTTCAAAGTACTTTGTTGGGACCATACCCTCCAAAATACAGTTTGAATTTGCGCCAGTGTCGAACAAGGCAATAGTGTTAAGAACAAAATCATCGATTTTGATGGAGATATTTATGAAGAATTTTTGAATTCTTAGTTTATTAATAATGTCACAGAAGGCATCATTATTTTCCTCAAGAATCTTAGGATTAACTAAGATTAAGGTATCAGAAATCTTTGTAGATTTCTCAGAATCCGATTCAGATTGCATATCACCTAACTGGGAGATGATATACGAATGAAGTTGTTGTTCTTCTTTAAGTTTTTTAACTTCATCCTTAAGTTGGTTAATTTCATATTGGAGATCCTGAAGAGTGATCGGTTTTTTCGAAGAAGATTTTTCAAGCTTCTTAATTGTTTCTTTAAGGTCATATTTATTCTTTAGAATAAGGTTCTTCAGTTTTTTAGAAGAGGATTCTTCTATGATTGATTTGAATTTTTGTAAGAAGATGCTACGTTCTTCTGAGTTTTCGACGGAATTAAGAACTTCGAAAAGAAGGTCTTGTTCTTTGGTTAAAACATTAACCATTGGGGAATCAGAGTCATCGTCTGAAGATGGGATATCGTCATTTTGAATTTGATTTAAATCTTCTGAAAACTCATGTTCAGAATCTTCATCAGATGATTCGACAAGAAGACTATTGAGTTGTTCTTCAACAGCATATGTAATTGGATAGCTGGCATGGAAAATAGTTTTGATGATAACAAACATGATGAAGATGATGTATAGTTCAAGGACCAAGTGTAAGCATTGCAACAAGAAAGCAAAAATCTGATTTATGCTTAACTCACAGAGAAGAAGGTTTTGATAACAACAAAATCATGTCGAAGACTAAGTCCAAAGGAAGATTAAATGGTATAGCTTATAGGACTTAAGGTCTTTTTGTAAGAAGCCCTCTAGATATCTCAAATATGTTTTCAAATATTTAAAAATGATTTTCACATATTAAAATACCCAACAAACAAGTTTTGAAGGTTTAGTTATGATGGTAGTTCAAATTTATGAAAAATAGCAAAGTTTGAGTTTTGAAAATCTGACCTTTGGTTACTCTTTTGATCATAACTTTCAAAATAATTTGATTTTTGTTTTGAAACTTATTTCATTTGAAAATAGACTCAAATATCTTTCCAATGACTGGTCATTTGCTTTAAACGGATAAGAAATGAAAAAGTTATGACCATTTAAAGTTGGATTTCAAAATCAGAGTGGTGTATTCGAATACACCATATAGGTATTCGAATACCACACAAGGTATTCGAATACCACAACATAGAAAACGTTCCAAAACACATTTTTGAAGGATCTATTCGAATACCACAAGAGGTATTCGAATACGACAACCCAGAAATCACGTAACGACTATTTTCTGGAGCTTTTAATGAATGAAATTAATACCCAACGACTCTTTTTCTTGGAACACTATAAATACATGGTTTTGGTCATCTTTTACACCAGCCCCATGATCTGAACTATTTTTGCTTGTGCCAAAAACGTGATTCTCTATTTTCTCATATTTTCTGTGCTCTTTTCGCCAAAACCTTGAGATATCATAAGAGAGCTTCCTAGTGCTTCAATTTGTAACATTTGCTCTTTGTGAGAGTTTCTCTTCATCTATATTCTATTTCTTTGTAAAAGGGTGAGGTATCCCTTAGTGAAATTGTGAGGGTGAGGTATCCCTTGTTGTAAAGAAGGTGAGGTATCCTTCAAAGGGGTGAGGTATCCTCTAAAGTTTGTGTAAGGGTGAGGTATCCTCACAGGTGAGGCTTTAGCACAAGGGTAGAGTTTCCCTGTGTGTGAAAAGTGCTCTATTGTGTAAAGGTTGCAAGCACCTGTTTTTAAGCTTGTATTGAATAGTAAAAATCTCGAACCGTGTTTCGGGGGACTGGACGTAGGCCACAAGTGGTTGGTGGTCGAACCAGGATAAATATTGTGCCTCGCTTCTTCTATCCCTTTATCTCTTTATTTATTGTAATTTATTTATCATTGTATAATTGTTTATTTTCTATTCTTAAAGCTTTTATCATCTTTATATATATATTCATCATTTTTGCTTCAAGAAATTCGTGTTAAAAGGGTTTGCGAAAAAGTTTTTAAATACTCAATTCACCCCCCCTCTTGAGTACTGAAGCCACTTGGGTAACAAGTGGTATCAGAGCTAGACTCTTGTATAAAGAGCTTAGCCGCTTCAAGAGTACATGGCTTCATCAAATGTTTTATCAGAAGCAACTTCCATAAATCGACCACCCTTTTTCAATGGGGATGGTTATGCATATTGGAAGGAAAGAATGAAAATCTTTATAGAGGCTATTGATCTAGATGTGTGGGATGCTGTCGAAAATGGCGCATTTATACCTACACGCGTTGTCAATGGTGTAAAAACCGAGACACCTAGAAGTGATTGGTCTAAAGATAATAAAAGAAAAGTTCAAAATAACTTAGTAGCCAAAAACAACATTACCTCAGCTTTGGGGCATGATGAATTTTTTAGAATTTCAAATTGCAAAACCGCTAAAGAAATGTGGGACACTTTACAAGTTACCCATGAGGGTACTAGTGAAGTTAAGAGGTCGAGAATCAATTCTCTAACTCGAGAATATGAATTGTTTAGAATGAACCAAGGAGAAAGCATTCAAGAAATGCAAAAGAGGTTCACCCACATTGTTAATCATCTTGCATCATTAGGAAAGAATTTTACTAACGAAGATTTGATTAACAAAGTCTTTGAGATGTCTTAGCGGATTTGGCAACCCAAAGTAACAAGCAATTTCAGAATCAAGGGACTTGACAACCATGTCATTAGCTACCTTTTTTGGCAAACTTCACGAGCACGAATTGGAACTAAACAGACTAAGTCAAAGTGAAGAAAATGACAAGAAGAAAAAGGGAATAGCCCTCAAAGCCACCACCTCAGTAAATTATGACCATAATGACGAGGATGAAGAAGGCACTGAAAACAATGAGATTAATGAAGAAAATTTCGGCCTTCTTGTAAGAAAATTTGGTAAGTACCTAAAGAAAAAGGGGACACAAAGAAGACCGCCTTTTTCCCCAAAGAAAGTTGAAAAGAAACCCTCCAAAGAAAGAAGAGTCTACATAGCATGGGATGACAACGACATGGACTCCACTGATAGCTCAGATAGCGAAGAAGCCCATCTATGTTTTATGGCCAAAGGAGAAGAAAAAGAAGAAAGCGACAACGAGGTAAATTCTGAATTATCTCCTTCTTATGATGAGTTACAAGATGCCTTTGAAGAACTGCATGACGAAACTTTAAAACTCACAAAACAAATTTCTTCTTCTAAGAAAAAAATCTCTTCTCTAGAAAATCAAATTCTTATTTTAAATAAAGAGATTGAAGAACTAAAAATTGAAAATGAAACTTTGGGAATTATTGATGCATGCTCATCTCATCCCTCACATGCTTCTACTTCGTACTCTTGTTCTTCATGTAATTTGCTTGAAAATGAAATTGAAAATTTAAAGAACACCCTTGCCAAATTCACATGTGGAAGAGATAATTTAAATATTTTATTAGGAAAACAAAGGGTTGTTTTTGAAAAAGCTGGAATTGGTTATAACCCGAAAAATCAGCATAAATCTTATAAAAACTTCTTTGTTTATTCAAGCACTTCTTGTAGTCCTTTTATCAAATGTTTTTACTGTGGAAAGAAGGGTCACAATGCTTCAACATGCAATGCAAGAAAGAATGTTAACACAAAAATTGAGACAAAAATGGTTTGGGTTCCAAAGGATACATTGCCCAAAACTGACACTCAAGGACCCAAGAAAATTTGGGTACCAAAAACCAAAAATTAAATTGTGTTGCAGGTGTGTTTGAAAGCCTAGAACTGACTTCGGCATTTTTGAAAGTGGCTACTGCGAGCACAAGACTGGAAATAACTTCAAGCTCTCTTCCTTCTTTCCGTGAAGCTTGAAGTTGCAACGATGAAATAAGCTCTTAATCATTGGAACAGATAAGAAAATAATGGCAAATAATAAGGCAAGCTCTCTTACGGTATTTTCTTTGTGTTTTCATCATCGGGTAAGGTTTTCGTCTCTCAAACATGTAGTTCTGGACATATATATATGCTTTCCTATTTAAGTTATTCGAATAACTATTTTTGGTATTCGAATACCATTGCTTTATACGTGAAAATCTATGTTTTTCTGATAGGTCTATTCGAATACCCTCCCATGGTATTCGAATACCATACATCAATGTGAATTCTTATGGTTTTATAAGCTGGTGCATTCGAATACCCAAATATGTATTCGAATAATCTGAGAAATCTTTATCAGTACTTGTTACATGCTATCTGGAGTATTCGAATACCTTCCAAGGCATTCGAATACGTGCTCCTTCTGGAGTTTATAAAATGTGATGGGTATTCGAATACAAAGAAAAGGTATTCGAATACCACATGGTGAAAGCAAGTTTTACATCGTCTTCCTGTTTCGTTTCTGTCGTTCCTTCTTTTATGCAATGTAAACAACATGCTTTTGATCTTATTTCATCAAGCCTTCATTTTTGCCTTATATGAAAATTACATGATGTTCTTAAATGCATATTTTTGCTTGTTCTTGTACCTTCTTTTTCTCAAGAAAATGTTACATTTTTTTTAAGGAAAATGCTTAATGTAATTGGCTACTATTTTAATAAATATACAAGTGCAATAAGTGGTATATGAAATATTTAATATCTATGCTTTTTATTGATATATGGCAGATTTATAAGAAATTGATAACAAGTGGTAAATGCTTTACTTTTTTGACAACAAGTGGTATCACGCAAAGTGGTATGAACGTAATAACAAGTAATAACAAATGATAACAAATGATATCAAACAAGTGGTTACTTGGCCAAATTAATCGATAAATATATATATATTTTTTGCCCTTGAAAATCATTTGCTGCTTTTGCCTCATCGTTTTAAATGCTTATTGGCTTATGAGTTTGACTAACCCCTATGGATCCAACATTAATGGATACCAATGAAAGCACTCCGAATTTTGTTGTAGGGGGAACACTACCTCAAGCACAAATTTAAATGGACAAAATTCATTCAACTTGAGGACATGCATATATTGTTTTAATATGATAAAAGGGGAGAAAAATACTTGCCCCATCTTTTTGATCATGACAAAAGGGGGAGAAAAAGTTTGAATTATTTGTTTGAGAAAAGTCAGGGGGAGAAAAAGTAAAAGTTCGGTAAGACAAAAATGGATATTGGATTCCAAAAGTAAGGGGAGTCATTGCGCATATCTCTCGATGTAAATCACCTCTTATGAAAAAGAGGGGAGTAAGTATCTCTAAACAAACTTTGTGAATTCCAATTTATATGAACTAATGCTTTTCTCAATGATAGTTTGTCATCATCAAAAAGGGGGAGAATGTAATTGGCTAGCTGACATGGAAAATAGTTTTGATGATAACAAACATGATGAAGATGATGTATAGTTCAAGTACCAAGAGTAAGCATTGCAACAAGAAAGCAAAAATCTGATTTATGCTTAACTCACAGAGAAGAAGGTTTTGATAACAACAAAATCATGTCGAAGACTAAGTCCAAAGGAAGATTAAATGGTATAGCTTATAGGACTTAAGGTCTTTTTGTAAGAAGCCCTCTAGATATCTCAAATATGTTTTCAAATATTTAAAAATGGTTTTCACATATTAAAATACCCAACAAACAAGTTTTGAAGGTTTAGTTATGATGGTAGTTCAAATTTATGAAAAATAGCAAAGTTTGAGTTTTGAAAATCTGACCTTTGGTTACTCTTTTGATCATAACTTTCAAAATAATTTGATTTTTGTTTTGAAACTTATTTCATTTGAAAATAGACTCAAATATCTTTCCAATGACTGGTCATTTGCTTTAAACGGATAAGAAATGAAGAAGTTATGACCATTTAAAGTTGGATTTCAAAATCAGTGGCGTATTCGAATACACCATATAGGTATTCGAATACCACACCCCAGAAATGTCTCCAGAACGTGTTTTTAAGGATCTATTCGAATACCACACAAGGTATTCGAATACCACAACATAGAAAACGTTCCAAAACACATTTTTGAAGGATCTATTCGAATACCACAAGAGGTATTCGAATAACACAACCTATAAATCACGTAACGGCTATTTTCTTGAGCTTTTAATGAATGAAATTAATACCCAACGACTCTTTTTCTTGGAACACTATAAATACATGGTTTTGGTCATCTTTTACACCAGCCCCATGATCTGAACTATTTTTGCTTGTGCCAAAAACGTGATTCTCTATTTTCTCATATTTTATGTACTCTTTTTGCCAAAACCTTGAGATATCATAAGAGAGCTTCCTAGTGCTTCAATTTGTAACATTTGCTCTTTGTGAGAGTTTCTCTTCATCTATATTCTATTTCTTTGTAAAAGGGTGAGGTATCCCTTAGTGAAATTATGAGGGTGAGGTATCCCTTGTTGTAAAGAAGGTGAGGTATCCTTCAAAAGGGGTGAGGTATCCCTCTAAAGTTTGTGTAAGGGTGAGGTATCCCTGCAGGCTGAGGCTTTAGCACAAGGGTAGAGTTTCCCTGTGTGTGAAAAGTGCTCTATTGTGTAAAGGTTGCAAGCACCTGTTTTTAAGCTTGTATTGAATAGTGAAAAATCTCGAACTGTGTTTCGGGGACTGGACGTAGGCCACAAGTGGTTGGTGGTCGAACCAGGGATAAATATTGTGCTTGCTCTTCTATCCCTTTATCTCTTTATTTATTGTAATTTATTTATCATTGTATAATTGTTTATTTTCTATTCTTAAAGCTTTTATCATCTTTATATATATATTCATCATTTTTGCTTCAAGAAATTCGTGTTAAAAAGGGTTTGCGAAAAAGTTTTTAAATACTCAATTCACCCCCCCTCTTGAGTACTGAAGCCACTTGGGTAACAAGTGGTATCAGAGCTAGACTCTTGTATAAAGAGCTTAGCCGCTTCAAGAGTACATGGCTTCATCAAATGTTTTATCAGAAGCAACTTCCATAAATCGACCACCCTTTTTCAATGGGGATGGTTATGCATATTGGAAGGAAAGAATGAAAATCTTTATAGAGGCTATTGATCTAGATGTGTGAGATGCTGTCGAAAATGGCGCATTTATACCTACACGCGTTGTCAATGGTGTAAAAACCGAGACACCTAGAAGTGATTGGTCTAAAAGTGATAAAAGAAAAGTTCAAAATAACTTAGTAGCCAAAAACATCATTACCTCAGCTTTGGGGCATGATGAATTTTTTAGAATTTCAAATTGCAAAACCGCTAAAGAAATGTGGGACACTTTACAAGTTACCCATGAGGGTACTAGTGAAGTTAAGAGGTCGAGAATCAATTCTCTAACTCGAGAATATGAATTGTTTAGAATGAACCAAGGAGAAAGCATTCAAGAAATGCAAAAGAGGTTCACCCACATTGTTAATCATCTTGCATCATTAGGAAAGAATTTTACTAACGAAGATTTGATTAACAAAGTGTTGAGATGTCTTAGCGGATTTGGCAACCCAAAATAACAAGCAATTTCGAATCAAGGGACTTGACAACCATGTCATTAGCTACCCTTTTTGGCAAACTTCACGAGCACGAATTGGAACTAAACAGACTAAGTCAAAGTGAAGAAAATGACAAGAAGAAAAAGGGAATAACCCTCAAAGCCACCACCTCAGTAAATGATGACCATAATGACGAGGATGAAGAAGGCACTGAAAACAATGAGATTAATGAAGAAAATTTCGGCCTTCTTGTAAGAAAATTTGGTAAGTACCTAAAGAAAAAGGGGACACAAAGAAGACCGCCTTTTTCCCCAAAGAAAGTTGAAAAGAAACCCTCTAAAGAAAGAAGAGTCTACATAGCATGGGATGACAACGACATGGACTCCACTGATAGCTCAGATAGCGAAGAAGCCCATCTATGTTTTATGGCCAAAGGAGAAGAAAAAGAAGAAAGCGACAACGAGGTAAATTCTGAATTATCTCCTTCTTATGATGAGTTACAAGATGCCTTTGAAGAATTGCATGACGAAACTTTAAAACTCACAAAACAAATTTCTTCTTCTATGAAAAAAATCTCTTCTCTAGAAAATCAAATTCTTATTTTAAATAAAGAGATTGAAGAACTAAAAATTGAAAATGAAACTTTGGGAATTATTGATGCATGCTCATCTCATCCCTCACATGCTTCTACTTCGTATTCTTGTTCTTCATGTCATTTGCTTGAAAATGAAATTGAAAATTTAAAGAACATCCTTGCCAAATTCACATGTGGAAGAGATAATTTAAATATTTTATTAGAAAAACAAATGGTTGTTTTTGAAAAGGCTAGAATTGGTTATAACCCGAAAAATCAGCATAAATCTTATAAAAACTTCTTTGTTTATTCAAGCACTTCTTGTAGTCCTTTTATCAAATGTTTTTACTGTGGAAAGAAGGGTCACAGTGCTTCAACATGCAATGCAAGAAAGAATGTTAACACAAAAATTGGGACAAAAATGATTTGGGTTCCAAAGGGTACATTGCCCAAAACTGACACTCAAGGACCCAAGAAAATTTGGGTACCAAAACCAAAAATTAAATTGTGTTGCGGTGTGTGCTTGAAAGCCTAGAACTGACTTCGGCATTTTTGAAAGTGGCTACTGCGAGCACAAGACCGGAAATAACTTCAAGCTCTCTTCCTTCTTTCCGTGAAGCTTGAAGTTGCAACGATGAAATAAGCTCTTAATCATTGGAACAGATAAGAAAATAATGGCAAATAATAAGGCAAGCTCTCTTACGGTATTTTCTTTGTGTTTTCATCATCGGGTAAGGTTTTCGTCTCTCAAACATGTAGTTCTGGACATATATATATGCTTTCCTGTTTAAGTTATTCGAATAACTATTTTTTGGTATTCGAATACCATTGCTTTATACGTGAAAATCTATGTTTTTCTGATAGGTCTATTCGAATACCCTCCCATGGTATTCGAATACCATACATCAGTACAGAATTCTTATGGTTTTATAAGCTGGTGCATTCGAATACCCAAATATGTATTCGAATAATCTGAGAAATCTTTATCAGTACTTGTTACATGCTATCTGGAGTATTCGAATACCTTCCAAGGCATTCGAATACGTGCTCTTCTGGAGTTTATAAAATGTGATGGGTATTCGAATACAACAAAGGTATTCGAATACCACATGGTGAAAGCAAGTTTTACATCGTCTTCCCTGTTTCGTTTCTGCTAGTTTCTTCTTTTATGCAATGTAAACAACATGCTTTTGATCTTATTTCATCAAGCCTTCATTTTTGCCTTATATGAAAATTACATGATGTTCTTAAATGCATATTTTTGCTTGTTCTTGTACCTTCTTTTTCTCAAGAAAATGTTACATTTTTTTTTAAGGAAAATGCTTAATGTAATTGGCTACTATTTTAATAAATATACAAGTGCAATAAGTGGTATATGAAATATTTAATATCTATGCTTTTTATTGATATATGGCAGATTTATAAGAAATTGATAACAAGTGGTAAATGCTTTACTTTTTTGACAACAAGTGGTATCACGCAAAGTGGTATGAACGTAATAACAAGTAATAACAAATGATAACAAATGATATCAAACAAGTGGTTACTTGGCCAAATTAATCGATAAATATATATATATATTTTTCCCTTGAAAATCATTTGCTGCTTTTGCCTCATCGTTTTAAATGCTTATTGGCTTATGAGTTTGACTAACCCCTATGGATCCAACATTAATGGATACCAATGAAAGCACTCCGAATTTTGTTGTAGGGGGAACACTACCTCAAGCACAAATTTAAATGGACAAAATTCATTCAACTTGAGGACATGCATATATTGTTTTAATATGATAAAAGGGGGAGAAAAATACTTGCCCCATCTTTTTGATCATGACAAAAGGGGGAGAAAAAGTTTGAATTATTTGTTTGAGAAAAGTCAGGGGGAGAAAAAGTAAAAGTTCGGTAAGACAAAAATGGATATTGGATTCCAAAAGTAAGGGGGAGCTGTTGCGCATATCTCTGATGTAAATCACCTCTTATGAAAAAGAGGGGGAGTAAGTATCTCTAAACAATCTTTGTGAATTCCAATTTCTATGAACTAATGCTTTTCTCAATGATAGTTTGTCATCATCAAAAAGGGGGAGAATGTAATTGGCTAGCTGACATGGAAAATAGTTTTGATGATAACAAACATGATGAAGATGATGTATAGTTCAAGTACCAAGAGTAAGCATTGCAACAAGAAAGCAAAAATCTGATTTATGCTTAACTCACAGAGAAGAAGGTTTTGATAACAACAAAATCATGTCGAAGACTAAGTCCAAAGGAAGATTAAATGGTATAGCTTATAGGACTTAAGGTCTTTTTGTAAGAAGCCCTCTAGATATCTCAAATATGTTTTCAAATATTTAAAAATGGTTTTCACATATTAAAATACCCAACAAACAAGTTTTGAAGGTTTAGTTATGATGGTAGTTCAAATTTATGAAAAATAGCAAAGTTTGAGTTTTGAAAATCTGACCTTTGGTTACTCTTTTGATCATAACTTTCAAAATAATTTGATTTTTGTTTTGAAACTTATTTCATTTGAAAATAGACTCAAATATCTTTCCAATGACTGGTCATTTGCTTTAAACGGATAAGAAATGAAGAAGTTATGACCATTTAAAGTTGGATTTCAAAATCGAGTGGTGTATTCGAATACACCATATAGGTATTCGAATACCACACCCCGTAAATGTCTCGAACATGTTTTTAAGGATCTATTCGAATACCACACAAGGTATTCGAATACCACAACATAGAAAACGTTCCAAAACACATTTTTGAAGGATCTATTCGAATACCACAAGAGGTATTCGAATACGACAACCCAGAAATCACGTAACGGCTATTTTCTGGAGCTTTTAATGAATGAAATTAATACCCAACGGCTCTTTTTCTTGGAACACTATAAATACATGGTTTTGGTCATCTTTTACACCAGCCCCATGATCTGAACTATTTTTGCTTGTGCCAAAAACGAGATTATCTATTTTCTCTAATTTTCTGTGCTCTTTTTGCCAAAACCTTGAGATATCATAAGAGAGCTTCCTAGTGCTTCAATTTGTAACATTTGCTCTTTGTGAGAGTTTCTCTTCATCTATATTCTATTTCTTTGTAAAAGGGTGAGGTATCCCTTAGTGAAATTGTGAGGGTGAGGTATCCCTTGTTGTAAAGAAGGTGAGGTATCCTTCAAAGGGGGTGAGGTATCCCTCTAAAGTTTGTGTAAGGGTGAGGTATCCCTGCAGGCTGAGGCTTTAGCACAAGGGTAGAGTTTCCTTGTGTGTGAAAAGTGCTCTATTGTGTAAAGGTTGCAAGCACCTGTTTTTAAGCTTGTATTGAATAGTAAAAAATCTCGAACTGTGTTTCGGGGGGTCGGACGTAGGCCACAAGTGGTTGGTGGTCGAACCAGGATAAATATTGTGCCTGCTCTTCTATCCCTTTATCTCTTTATTTATTGTAATTTATTTATCATTGTATAATTGTTTATTTTCTATTCTTAAAGCTTTTATCATCTTTATATATATATTCATCATTTTTGCTTCAAGAAATTCGTGTTAAAAAGGGTTTGCGAAAAAGTTTTTAAATACTCAATTCACCCCCCCTCTTGAGTACTGAAGCCACTTGGGTAACAGCATGATCAAGATTTAAGGCTTTTATTTTCTTTTTTAGCCTACAATATTTGCTAATATGGCCGGGTTTGCCACAATTATAGCAGATAACAGGTTTTGTTGGAACCTTGACATTATCGATTGGAGGTTTTGACTTAAACTCTTGCTTAAGTCTTCTGGGTTTGGCAGAAGCTTTATGCTTAAAATATTTAGATTTGCGATTCTGTGGATGAATCTGTTTTGGTTTAGATTTATTTTTCCTAGCACAAGGAAGACCGAATTGTTCGCAGAAGTTCCCAAGCTCCCGCTTTGTTTGAGTTTTTTCTCTGACAAGTTGAGATTGAATTTTATCGTCTTGACAGATTTTTAAGGCAACTTTCTGGACGAAAGCAATTAGTTGTCCGTAACTCAACTACTCATAAGGAATTTCTCCATTAAGAGATTGACCACGGATTTTATCTCTGACTTTGTCGCCAAGAGACTTAGGCAGACCTGCAAGGAATTTCTCCTTCCAGAAGGGTTGTTGCCAATCTTCACGAGTGTAGACTCTAGTTAAGAAGGTATCACGATACCATCGAAAGTCAGAAAGAGATTTGCATTTCAATTCAGATAGAAGCTCAGCAGATCTATCTCTCCAGATTGTAGTATCGCCGATGAAATGCTGGACGATATCAAAGATTAAGGCATTGACAGAGTCAAGAATTGGCTTGCCATCACTAAGAATAGGATAGCCATCAGAATCAGCTTTAACGGCATTTTGAATGTCGTTACGTTGAGTATCAGTGAGATAATGATCCCACCAACCTTTGAGTTGGCCAGTAAATCCTGCGATCAGGACTTCACAGATGATAGAATCACTACAGTCATATGTAGTTTGGTAAGCCGTAGAGACCATAGTCATTTCTTGAAGAGTATTAAGAATTTGATACTCAGTTTTTCCATCTATATCCCAAACATAGACGTTGTTTGCACTAAAAGATTTGAACGTTGGATCACGTTCTTCAAGCAACAGATCAACAGGAGTTGCTCGTTGATAATAAAGTTTAGATGGATTTTTCCAGTTGAGGACTTTAGAAACAACTGGATTGACTTTGATTTCTAAGACTTGTTCTGACTGCTGACTATCAGGCTCAGACTGGGAATCAGATTGCTTGATTGTGTTGATAATTTTAGAAACTCTGGAAGTTTCAGATTGAGGTGTATCAGGAATGACTGCATCAGCAGGCGGAATACGCTTGAGTTTAGAGACAATTTCACTAACTAACTCAGTGTTAGGGTTGGAATGAGAATTACCTAAATTCTTATTTTTAAGAAGTTTGATTGATTCTTTAACTTGTTTAGAAACTCTAAACGGTTTGAATATAGGTTTCTCGACAGTTTTCTCAGTCTTCGTTCCAGAAACTGAGGATTTTTCTTCAGGTTGTTGCTCTTTAAGCTTAGGTTCTTTGTTTAGAATTTTCTCACCTAAAACTTGAAGATACTTGTTTGTATAATTATTTTGTTCCATAAGACTTTTAATATCTTGAGATCCTATGGGTTCATCTTCGAGTTTAGACTTGAAAGGAGATGCGACCACAGATTTATTATTCTTATCTTTTTTATCAAAAAAATAAGAACTTTGGGGAGGAAGAACAGATTTGACAAGAGTTTCATCCTTCCGATGCCATACTGTTAAGACGTTAACAGACAGATCTTCCATTAAACCGATGCTCCAAGGATAAGGAATTCCATTCCTGGTCAAGTAGGCATGGAACCAGTCAAAGAAAGGAACATTAGTTTGAACGTCTTCCATAAATGTATACCATTTATTCTGGATTTCAGTCTTTTTATCACCCTTATAGTTAGCGAAAAACCACTCTCGTTGAGGCGTCCAAGCCTCGGAGAAGAAGTCTTTCTTAAGGGTTGGTTTATCAATTACGAATGGTAAGAATTATTCTTATTATCGAAAGAATCTATTATGATTGTTTTCTCTACGGTCCTAATTACATAATCAGAACTCCTAAAGAAACTACCTTCAGGTTTGTAGAGATCGTTTGTGGAAATTTTTGGAATTTCGCAGTTATCAAAGTTTTGATTGATGTCTTCAAAATGAATTTATTCATTAAATATGTTTGATTTAGTTTGGACAAGGTTTTCTCCAGAAAGAGAAGAAGATGAAGGTTGGTATGACTTAACAGTCAGCTTAGAGATTGCAGAAGACAGAAATCGTAACATAGTTACACAAATATAAGGACAGAAAATAAGCAGATGTTTAAGAACAGAAAATAAACAAGAAATAACCACAGAAAATAAACAGATGTATAAACCCCCGATATCATTGCCATCATATAGATCCATAGAAGCAGAAATTAGGAAATTTAAGTTAATTTTATCTTCTGAACTAGATCTTAAACTTACCAAGTTATTTATTACTTTGATTTAGATCTGAGATGATTATCAATTATTAAATCATATTTTAACCGATTAATTCCTTAGTTAAGTCCAGATCCACAGCCACCACAAGTATTTACCAAATCTTGATCCAAGGTCACCACCGTACCCTAACTTTCACTTTCTGTGGAACATCGTCGAATTAGACTTACTGCCCTTCACCACGCGGGACTTACTGCTACAGCCCCATAGTTAGATTCAACATGGGTATTATGTACCATCCAGATCAAGGTATAGTAACATTAACTGTGTACTTTCAAGACCCAGAATTAAGTTCCAGTTTTAACGGGTTATAAGCATGGTTTAATAAAGAGATAAACAGATCAGATAAATATCAAAGCATTATAACATAATAACGTTAGAATCTAGTTTAATAAGATAACAGAAACTTAAACTCCGTTCATTTACTTTCCTACTTCCCCATCAGGCTCTGATACCAGAGTTATAGGGTGAAGATCACGGGTAAACGGAGGAGAAGAAAGAGAGCAGGATAGAGAGAAGTAGGCTACAGACGGACTGCTTACATGTAAATGAAATGCTTCAAAAATAAATAAAAATTAAAACATTAAAGTGAAAGCCGAAAGCGCGTCAAAGACGACAGGATCCGGCGAAGAGATGAGAAGAGAAATATAGATTACATATGAGAATATGAAAGCTTTATTGATTTGGGAAACAAGTTACAAGTTTGAGAGAGGAGGGAGGATCACTCACTTCTCTGATCACTCTGTAAGCTAGAGAAACTTAGAGGAGACTAAAATTTCGAATGCTTACAATGTCTGAAGAAAGGGAAATAAATAGACAAGATTTACTATTACAAACAGTAAATGAAATTAGCGCTACAGTGAATAGTAGCACAGTGTTCTGCCGCTTCCGCTACAGTGAACAGTGAACAGTGTACAGCGACCCTGCTACAGTAACCAGCCGCAAGGATGACTATTCATCATCACTGAGATTGACACTTTGACTGTCAATGTCTTTGCCATAACAGTCATCTTCATTTTGATTGAAGGAACCAGAGTCTGAGTTTACCTGGACACCAGAATCTGGGTTGCTTTTGGTCTTGGAGTCAGACTTCTCCTCATCAATATTTTGGAGAATAATTCTGAGATTTTCTTCAAATTCTTCCTTTGAAGTAGATCCATTAAGAGCGGCAATTGCATGAGCTCTTTGGTTGAGGTAAATGCTGACTTCTGGGTCAGCAGGCTTCAGAGTCTTCTGGTTTTGTGAAAACCAATGTTTAACACCATCAATTGTGGCATGAGAACAGTCAAATTTCTTCCACCACTTAACAGATGCCCTTCTTTCCAAGAAAGGGAGAAAGCCGGGGAAGATCTTTTGATAGACAAAGTGCTATGAGCAAACCCATGAGATGGAGAAATTACAAAAGAAATGTAATTCAATTGGCCAGGGATCAGAGCGATTAAACCGCTTCTCGAAATATTTGAATCCTTCAAGAACATCAGCAGGAAGGATGTCAGGGATGGGTCCAAAGAATCCCCACCATTCAACAAACCAGTTTGGGAAGTTATACTTGACATTTCTCTTAAAATAGATAAGCCAAGAATGACTTTCAGCTTCAGTCTTGTACCAGAACATATTATACCATGCCTGGAGATAGTCAAAATAATCATAACCAATCGGGTTATAAATTCTTGGGAATTTCTTGGTCAAATGGAAGGCTTGACCCCATTCAGTTGGAGAGACAAACTTCAATATTTGGCAGGTTGAATATTGAACTATGTCATTCTTTTTGAAGTGTTTGAGTGCCACTGATCCAGTTGCAAGAAGGACATACTCATAAAATTTTTTGTCTTTTATGAGAGATGAAGGATGGAATAAGAAGCCAGGAGGAAAGAACCTTTCGGCTGCAATTCTAGGATTGACATCCCAAAAATCTCGTTCCATTTGCATGACAGGAAGAACAGGTTCCATTTTAGTGAAATAGCCTGTCTGAGATTGGTCTTGGCTAGATTGAGATTGAATCGGGCTAGATTGGGCTTGGACCATCTGTTGAGTTGGGAGATGGCAAACTGTTTGTTTGTTTTTCTGGTTTTGGATGAGTGTTTCGAGGTCATCCTGGGCAGCAATGTCAGCCCATGATTCATGAGGGAGCTTAGTGAGTCCCTGATGTTGGAAGGCTTGTAGTGTTTGGATTGAGTAGTCATCAAAGGTTTGTTTGCGAGTTGTAGTTTGACTGGCTTGAATCTGAGTAGATGACTCTGGAAGAGTGGAAGACTCAGAAGTTTGGTTTTGAGATGATTCGGTAAGAATCAACTTACCTTTACCTTTGTTACCCCTTCCGCGGGAAGGGAAGTTTGAGGATGATGAGCCTCCTCGAGGCATTCTTCTATTTTCCCTGAAGATATTCACGGGTAAGATAGTCAGGCAAAGTGTTTGATATTCCTTTGATATGCTCAATATCAAAATCAAAGACGGAAAGGATGGCTTGCCATCTAGCAAAAATTTGTTTTGAAGCTAAATTTTTAACATCTTTTAATAAAATGTCTTTAGCTGATTTACAATCAACACGGATCAAAAACTTTTGGTTTAATAAATCCGATTGAAATTTTGTAATATATAAAACGATTGCTAAAACTTCTTTTTTGACAGTTGAGTAATTCTGCTAGGCAGAATTCCAATGCTTTGATGCATATGCAATGACATGCTCTTTGTCTGCGACTCTCTGTTTAAGAATGCCACCATAACCTAAGTCAGAGGCGTCAGTTTCGACAATTTTAAAGGCATTTGGATCAGGAAGATAAAGACATGGAAGAGACTTTACCTGGGATTTGATTTGTTTGATAATACCTGTATGGATATCAGACCATGGAGGTGGATTGGCTTTCAAGCGCTCATGCAAGGGCTTGATGAGATTACTGAGCTGAGGGAAGAAATCAGCGACATAATTTAAACAGCCAAGAAACCGTTGAAGTTGGGTTTTGTCAATAATCTGATTTGGAAATTTGTCAGCAAATTCAATTACTCTGTTGATAGGATTAATGGTTCCTTGATAAATGTTATGACCAAGAAACCTAATCTGGGTTTGAAACAGACTAATTTTTGATTTAGATACAGCTAAACCATTCTTCTTGATTACATTAACAAAAATGTTAATATGTTTAAAATGTTGGTCAATAGATTGAGAGTATACAAGAACATCATCAATGTATACAATGGTAAAGTTTGAGTACTGATTGAAGATTTCGTTCATGATTCTCTGGAATTCAGAGGGAGCATTTTTGAGTCCGAAGGGCATTACATTCCATTCGTACTGCCCGAAAGGAACTGTGAAAGTCGTCTTGTAGCGATCACACTCCTTGAGTTGGATTTGCCAGAAACCTGACTTCATATCAAATTTTGAAAAGATTTTCGCAGAATGAAGGCGCTTAAGAAGATCCTTTTTATTAGGGATAGGATACCTAATCCATTGGAGAGCTTGGTTAAGCGGCTTGTAATTGATAACAAGTCGCGGAGCTCCTCTTTCGATCTCGGCGGCCTTGTTAACATAGAATGCAAAGCAAGACCAAGGAGACTTACTCTGGCGAATGAGACCTTTTGATAAAAGATCTTTGATTTCTGTTTTACAGAATTCGACAAGTTCATGACTCATCTGAATGGGTCGTGCTTTTGTTGGGATCATTCGATCATTGAAGTCTTTCTCATATGGCAAGTCAACCATATGTTTCTTTCTTTCCCAAAATGCATTAGGCAAATCAGAACAGATAGAGTTTTGGATTTGAAGATGAAGGGCTTCAATGTGTTTCTTAACATAGGGTTGAGAAAGCTGGTTATCTATGGTTTTATAAGAAATTTCTTCCTTAAGATATTTAATTTGTTTTTGCTTATTGTTAATTAGATTGACAATTGGATTAAGTGTTTTAAGAATCGATTTTCTTAGAAAAGGAAAACAGATAGTTTTACCAAGATGCTGGGTAAGAATACCCTCGTCAGTGATTTGTAAAGGGAAGAGAGCCCTAATAAATGGAGTTCCAAGGATGACTTCACCTTTGAGATTCTTGACAAGAAGAAAAGAGGTTTCGGCCTGGAAACCCTGATTTTCGATTACACATGAAGAAAAAGCTTATCTTGTATTTTCGGTTTGAACCACTAGCGATTAAGCCGTTCAAGTAGTTTTTTCAAAGTACTTTGTTGGGACCATACCCTCCAAAATACAGTTTGAATCTGCGCCAGTGTCGAACAAGGCAATAGTGATAAGAACAAAATCATCGATTTTGATGGAGATATTTATGAAGAATTTTTGAATTCTTAGTTTATTAATAATGTCACAGAAGGCATCATTATTTTCGTCAGGAATCTTAGGATTAACTAAGATTTAGGTATCAGAAATCTTTGTAGATTTCTCAGAATCCGATTCAGATTGCATATCACCTAACTGGGAGATGATATACGAATGAAGTTGTTGTTCTTCTTTAAGTTTTTTAACTTCATCCTTAAGTTGATTAATTTCAGATTGGAGATCCTGAAGAGTGATCGGTTTTTTCGAAGAAGATTTTTCAAGCTTCTTAATTGTTTCTTTAAGGTCATATTTATTCTTTAGAATAGGGTTCTTCAGTTTTTTAGAAGAGGATTCTTCTATGATTGATTTGAATTTTTGTAAGAAGATGCTACGTTCTTCTGAGTTTTCGACGGAATTAAGAACTTCGAAAAGAAGGTCTTGTTCTTTGGTTAAAACATTAACCATTGGGGAATCAGAGTCATCGTCTGAAGATGGGATATCGTCATTTTGAATTTGATTTAAATCTTCTGAAAACTCATGTTCAGAATCTTCATCAGATGATTCGACAAGAAGACTATTGAGCTGTTCTTCAACAGCATGATCAAGATTTAAGGCTTTTATTTTCTTTTTTAGCCTACAATATTTGCTAATATGGCCGGGTTTGCCACAATTATAGCAGATAACAGGTTTTTTTGGAACCTTGACATTATCGATTAGAGGTTTTGACTTAAACTCTTGCTTAAGTCTTCTGGGTTTGGCAAAAGCTTTATGCTTAAAATATTTAGATTTGCGATTCTGTGGATGAATCTGTTTTGGTTTAGATTTATTTTTCCTAGCACAAGGAAGACCGAATTGTTCGCAGAAGTTCCCAAGCTCCCGCTTTGTTTGAGTTTTTTCTCTGGCAAGTTGAGATTGAATTTTATCGTCTTGACAGATTTTTAAGGCAACTTTCTGGACGAAAGCAATTAGTTGTCCGTAACTCAACTGCTCATAAGGAATTTCTCCATTAAGAGATTGACCACGGATTTTATCTCTGACTTTGTCGCCAAGAGACTTAGGCAGACCTGCAAGGAATTTCTCCTTCCAGAAGGGTTGTTGCCAATCTTCACGAGTGTAGACTCTAGTTAAGAAGGTATCACGATACCATCGAAAGTCAGAAAGAGATTTGCATTTCAATTCAGATAGAAGCTCAAGATCTATCTCTCCAGATTGTAGTATCGCCGATGAAATCTTGGACGATATCAAAGATTAAGGCATTGACAGAGTCAAGAATTGGCTTGCCATCACTAAGAATAGGATAGCCATCAGAATCAGCTTTAACGGCATTTTGAATGTCGTTACGTTGAGTATCAGTGAGATAATGATCCCACCAACCTTTGAGTTGGCCAGTAAATCCTGCGATCAGGACTTCACAGATGATAGAATCACTACAGTCATATGTAGTTTGGTAAGCCGTAGAGACCATAGTCATTTCTTGAAGAGTATTAAGAATTTGATACTCAGTTTTTCCATCTATATCCCAAACATAGACGTTGTTTGCACTAAAAGATTTGAACGTTGGATCACGTTCTTCAAGCAACAGATCAGCAGGAGTTGCTCGTTGATAATAAAGTTTAGATGGATTTTTCCAGTTGAGGACTTTAGAAACAACTGGATTGACTTTGATTTCTAAGACTTGTTTTGACTGCTGACTATCAGGCTCAGACTGGGAATCAGATTGCTTGATTGTGTTGATAATTTTAGAAACTCTGGAAGTTTCAGATTGAGGTGTATCAGGAATGACTGCATCAGCAGGCGGAATACGCTTGAGTTTAGAGACAATTTCACTAACTAACTCAGTGTTAGGGTTGGAATGAGAATTACCTAAATTCTTATTTTTAAGAAGTTTGATTGATTCTTTAACTTGTTTAGAAACTCTAAACGGTTTGAATATAGGTTTCTCGACAGTTTTCTCAGTCTTCGTTCCAGAAACTGAGGATTTTTCTTCAGGTTGTTGCTCTTTAAGCTTAGGTTCTTTGTTTAGAATTTTCTCACCTAAAACTTGAAGATACTTGTTTGTATAATTATTTTGTTCCATAAGACTTTTAATATCTTGAGATCCTATGGGTTCATCTTCGAGTTTAGACTTGAAAGGAGATGCGACCACAGATTTATTATTCTTATCTTTTTTATCAAGAAAATAAGAACTTTGGGGAGGAAGAACAGATTTGACAAGAGTTTCATCCTTCCGATACCATACTGTTAAGACGTTAACAGACAGATCTTCCATTAAACCGATGCTCCAAGGATAAGGAATTCCATTCCTGGTCAAGTAGGCATGGAACCAGTCAAAGAAAGGAACATTAGTTTGAACGTCTTCCATAAATGTATACCTTTTATTCTGGATTTCAGTCTTTTTATCACCCTTATAGTTAGCGAATAACCACTCTCGTTGAGGCGTCCAAGCCTCGGAAAAGAAGTCTTTCTTAAGGGTTGGTTTATCAATTACGAATGGTGTACTAATCATGGACATCATTCATATCTGAGAAAGTTGGAGAGAGAATTGAAGATCTCTGGTCATGATCATCTTCCTGTTGGTAGATGGGTTTAGGAAGGGTCGACGATGTGTCTAAACCCTGCAGATGAATGGTTGAAGAAGATCCTATTGTAGAAAAGGATTTTCTAGACAAAGCAGATTTAAAGTTATCAGATCTAGTTGAGCTGGATCTAAAAGACCTAGATTTAGATGAACTGAAAGAATTTCTTCTGTCAAATGTGAGTTCAACTTTTCCAGATTGATGTTGGATGATTTCATGAATCTCTGGAGATTCTCTGGGCAAAGCTGGTACAGCTTCATCCATAGTCCATTTTTTAGGAAGAGATACATCTTCCCATCGGATAGATCTGGGGACAACTACGTTGGCCTTAGAGGTGTCAGTTAGGAACAAAGTTGTAAAACCTTTTTCTTTTGACTTTAAGACTTTAGAGATGGAAGAATTCATTACTTTATACTGAATTCGGTAGATTAGAGAAAGAGGAATAGATCCTGGTTTCATGTTTAAACCACTAACCTTGACGTTGAGGAAAAGGCTATCAAGGATATTTTTGTCTTGAAGACTAACCGTTTTGTCCGGATAGCAATTGAAATATATTGGACCGTGGCCCAAGCTAGTCTCGATTGTTCCAAGAAGGGAATCGTGGAACTCGTTGTGTCGGGTATCTCTGAGGCAGAGAAGGACAGACGCGTTTAATCCTTCGCGGATTAAAGGCTTGATAGCAACTGCTGCACACACCCAATATGCAAAAAGTTGTATTTTGATTTATGTTTTTTAATAGATTCTTCCGATAATAAGAATAATTCTTCATCATCAGATTCTATTATGATTGTTTTCTCTACGGCTTACCATCAGATTCATCATCAGTTATTATGTTATAATGCTTTGATATTTATCTGATATGTTTATCTCTTTATTAAACCATGCTTATAACCTGTTAAAACTGGAACTTAATTCTGGGTCTTGAAAGTACACAGTTAATGTTACTATACCTTGATCTGGACGGTACATAATACCCATGATTGAATCTAACTGTGGGGCTGTAGCAGTAAGTCCCGTGTGGTGAAGGGCAGTAAGTCTAATTCGACGATGTTCCACAGAAAGTGAAAGTTAGGGTACGGTGGTGACCTTGGATCAAGATTTGGTAAATACTTGTGGTGGCTGTGGATCTGGACTTAACTAAGGAATTAATCGGTTAAAATATGATTTAATAATTGATAATCACCTCAGATCTAAATCAAAGTAATAAATAACTTGATAAGTTTAAGATCTAGTTCAGAAGATAAAATTAACTTAAATTTTCTCATTTCTGCTTCTATGGATCTATATGATGGCAATGATATCGGGGTTTATACATCTGTCTATATATATATATATATAATCTACATATAAATATAAAGAGTGATAGTCTAAAAAGCCACATCATCCAATTATTATATACTTATATTAAAATTAACTTCATAAAATTCTCAATAAATTATTGAAAATAGAGCAAGATGATAACATCATTATAATTATATATATTTAATATAGTAGAGGAGAAAAATATAATAATAATAAATTTATTATCTTGCTCTATTTTTAATAATTAATTGAAAACTTTATGATGTTAATTTTAATCTAAGTATATAATAATTTTGATCAAGAAACATGTTTTGGTTTCGTTGTCCGTGTTCTGTTCTCATGGAGAGATGACCAGCCCATAAGCCACACCATCTCCAATACATGCATCCCTACTCGAGGCAGAGACGAAACAGTGGGGGAAGGGGGTACGGTGGTGGCGTACGATGCGAGGTGGGTGGCGCGTGGAGGCAAAGATGGCTGTTTGGGTGGTTTTAGGTGTGATACGAATATAGGTTCTTGGCATAGTAGGGATTGAAGGTGGCTTTGGGTTGAGAGGGACTGTTCTCATCATGTTGCTTAGGAATAGAGGATACCTCGATGGTGATGCACAGGGCGTGTGGTTGAGAACGACGGTTACAGGTCATGGGTACGTGCGCAGGGGAGTCTGAGGACGGTGGGGCGCTGCACATTCATAGCTGGGCGCTGGTCCAAAATGGGTTGTTTGGGTGGCGTGGTGGTGAGGTTTTGGGTTCTATTTCAGTAATGGGTTGTGGCTTCGTACGAGTAGTTCTGTTAGGTGAGTTTGTGAGATTGGTTTGGGGTTGTTGATGGTTGGTTTGGATTTGGTGTGTTGCGGGGGATGATTCCATGTTTGTGGGTTTGTTATGGTCACTATGATGGTGGAGTTTGAAGTTTGTGAATCTAGATGGGGTTGTGGTGGTTATGAAGCTTGGGTTATGGTTGTGGGTTGAAGATGATGTTTGGGCGATGAGGAGTGACAATGTTGCGTGGTGGTTCACGGTGGGTTAGGTGGTTGGGTTCGTGTCTCTAGATTTCCAACGGATTTAAGTGCTTGTGATGTTGAGGAGAGGTTGGGATAATTTTCTAGATCTTGGTTAAATGGGTGAGGGGGTTTTGGTGCTGCAAGGAAGATGGGCATGAGGTTATGCAAGGTTGTTTTGCAGGTTTTGGGTGTTTTCACAAAGGAAGAACAGTGAAGTTTTGGAGTTGGCTATGACATTTTGTAATGTATTTTCACATTTTGGTCTTAAACTCAAATATCCAAGCATCAAGTGGTATCAAAGATTTGCAAAAAAAAAAATGATGTTATTGTAAAGAGAGATGAGATGATTTACCTTATTACAACACAAAGAAACATATAAAAGTTTAAGACTTCCCATTTTTCAATAACATTTTTCTTTCCTTGCTCTGCTTATGCATGTCTTTCTAAGCAAGAGTGTATATATTTGATGAGAAAGAAAAGTGGGTTGCTGTTGGGTTTGGACGCGTGAGGTTATTGTGTTCATTGGTTTGGGATGTGTGTTGGTGAAGATTGATGGTGGGTGGAGGCAAAAAATGTGTGTTGATGGTTTTTAGGAGTGTGTGGTAAGAGTTGATGTGTGGTAAGAGTTGATGATGATGGCTACTAGGGTATTTTTGTGTGATGGTTGTAGATAGAAAAAGTGTGTGAATTCGTGTCTGAATTTTTGTGTGTGGGTTATGATTTTTATAAGAGGGAATTAGAATTTGGAGAGTGATGGTGACTAGGGTTTCAGATGATAGATGAGTCTAATGGTGGTCATTAGGGTTTCCTTGGGTGTTTAGTAGCATATGGGTCATGAGTTGAATAATAGGTCGATGGGTTAAGTTATGAGATATATGTTAAACTTATGCATGAAAGTTATATCATATTTTAATTTTTTTATTTTTTACTATCTTTATTTCTCTTTATTTCTTCTTTCTTTTTTATTTTTTTTTATTTTTTTATTTTTCATTTTTATTTAATTTTTAATTTTTTAATTTATTATTGTTATTATTATTATTATTATTATTATTATTATTATTATTATTATTATTATTATTATTATTATTATTATTATTATTATTATTATTATTCATGAATGAAAAGATCTTAATGATTCAGACAAAATCGAGTGTTCATAGTGGTGTTGTCCATGACGACTTTCAACTTTGTGGGGCCGAAAGTATATGGATTGTACTTGTAGAGGGTAGAGGCAAATGTTTTCTTCTTGTTATAGAAGAACTCAAAAAGCCCCATAAGGGTAGCTCCGGTGAGGGGAAGCTTGTAAAACAGGTTGTTGTGAATTTGATAATTTTGTCAATCCTTAGCATGTGTGTCTCGAGATGATTCAGATGATAATAGCTCCTGGAAGTAAGCTTAGAACCACGTTTGTAGAAACCAAAAGAGGCTAGAGATAAAGTCTAATGAGCCATGGGCCCATATAACAAAAACTAAATTAAAAAGGCCCTTATACAAGCCACTAAGCAAAAACTTACTAAGAACACTGGCTTCCTCTTAGCTATAGCAACTGCCAGGGGCATGATTTCCTTCAAAACTTGAAGGGAGCTAATGCAAATCATATACTTATAGAGCTAATAGGCAATGAAAGTTGTATGTTCTAAGTCGGTCATAAGTCTAGAGCTTTTGCTAATAGCTACGATGAACTTGCTATAAGCAGCTATACGTTTATTGAAGTCCTCCACGAAGTTAGTTGTGACCTTTGATTCGAAGTAGACTAGCAAGTCCTCACTAATTGGCAAAAGTCTTGTGATTATCGTGACATCTAGTAAGGTGAGGGTCATCATGTCGAACAAGAAATTAAAAGTGTTGGGTAGAGGAGATCAAAAGATCAAAAGAAGGTTCCAGCTTGAAGCAAAGCAAAATCATCTTTCAAATTCTTGGTAGAAATACAAATGGCGTAAGTAATTCTTGTTTCACGCCATAGATTCTCCTTGGCTTCCTTTATGTGCTTGTACCGCCTTTTATAATCAACTGAAGCTTTATGAGGCTAAAGGCCAGATTCTGCCTTCCATCCAACAATAGCAGCATATTGCTTTTGCAAGAGAAATTGAAGGTATGGAAGATTAGGAAACTGTTTGGTAAAAAGGTCGCTATTCCTAGGAAAATGGTTGAAAGGGTAAAGCTGACAGGTTGGAGGGTTTGTAGAAGTAGGAAACAAATATAACTCTTCATTGTACTGGCTTTAGGCAGCTATTACAAAAAGTTCCTTAGCAGTTATTGTGATGGTGGTAGCAATCTTCATTGTCACTTGCACTCGGGGTGGAGATGGAGATGATGGAAAAGATGAATTTTGGTGTTGAACTTGGTATGACAACGAAGAGGATCAAAACTAAATCATCTAACAATAGGTCTTAATAGTTGTTTAAATTTAAAGTTTTTTTTTTGGTATTGTGGTCAGGTGTTGTTCGGGTCAGCTTGTATAGACCTCAACTAATACCTCCCGAGTCTTGTCAAAGGCAGGTCATTCACATTGGGACTTAGAGATTCACAAACATATTCCTAATCGCTTGGCCTTAAGAAATTTGCATATTTAAGATTAAAACCCATGACTGTTCGCCTACTCACACATTACATGCTTGTCAACTGCTAGGCCAACTCCTTAGAGTTAAATTTGAAGTTTCAAAGTTTGGACTATAAGTAGCTTTTTCAAATTCGTTATAAATTTATTCACATAAAAAATGACAAATATAACTTTTTTTAAATATAATACACTAAGTTTTGAGCATGAGTTCTTATAAACTCTCCAATCATATCGACAAGTATATGACCTACTGCACCATTAATTACATTGCGAGCATAATAATTGAAAGAGTTAACCCCCATTTTCATCACTCAAAGATTTGTGTCATCACTTTAGTCCTTCAAATATTTGTGTCATCAATTTAGTTCCTTAATCATTGAAAGTGTCACCACGTTAGTCCTTCTATCACCTTGCATTTAAAACCCCTTTAATGGAATATTTGAGGAACAAAAATGGGGGTTCTCTTTTTTGTTTACTTGCAATACAAATATAAGGTGCCATGGTAGTTGTGGCAAGTGAATCTTTGAAGGACTAAAGTGATGACACGTGAGTCATTGAGGGACTAAAATAATGACACGTGAATATTTGTTTACTTGCATTTGTGGCCTTTGGGGTGCTAATGTGAGTGCCTCATGGGTTCTGTTTTTATGGGGATTGGGTGTTTGTCATAGGGGTAAGTGGGTTTGGGTTGTTTTAAGGCTTGATTATTTGTATAGGGGTGAAGGGTAGTTAGTGGTGGTCCGCACGATGGGAATGGTGGCCTAAGTAGGTGGTGGTTAATGTTTATAGCTAGTTTGATGTTGTCTTTTGGTTCTTTCTTTGTTGGTTCAGTTGATTTAGGGCTGGAAATTCTATTTAGTGATTACTATAGGTGATGTGTTTCCAGGTGGTGGTTTTGGCTTCTCTGTTTTATGTGATATGCAAGAGGTATAGTTTTATGGTTGTTTTCGAGCTACTGCATTGGTGTTTGAGTTAAAAGAAGTGTTGTGTTTTCTTGAAATAGATAAGGTTTTATTTCCTTTTGGGCATAGGGGCATGATGTTCTAGTCATTTGGTTCTCTATTTGTGGTAGGATTGGTGTTGGAGGTTTGTTTGTTTGTTGTGGTTTAAGGTAGTATATGTATTTCTAATGATCTAAAACGAATGGCTGACTCACACAAAATATAGTAATCAAACAATTTGTAACAATACAATGATATTATTCAAAATCACATTGGAATTGAGATAAAATCATGAGTTAACCTCTATTTTTGTCCATAAAAGATTCATATGCCATCACTTTAATTTCTCAAAGATTTACGTGTCATCACTTTAGTCTCTCAAAGACTCATGTGTCATCGGATTAGTCCTTTTGCTTGCATGTGCGCGACATGGATGCTTAGATGACATTGACATGCAGATGCTTAGGTGGCATTAAAAGGCAACAAAAGCACTTAACATGCCATGTCAAACTCTGTTAAAGGGGTTTTTAACGGACAATGACAGAAGGACTAATGTGGTAATACTTTTAATGACTGAAGGACTAAAATGATAACACAAATCTTGGAGAGACTAAAGTGTTGACATGTGAATGCCAAAAATGAAGATTAACTCGTTATAAAAACCAACTTGGACTAGTCAATCGAATTAATAAACCACTCTTCCAACTTGTCTGAGCCTCACAATGGAGAATTGAATATGCAACTGAACGGGTGCAAACCTATGTGACTTGACCAATTTAGGCTTTGAACAAGGGATTTGGATTTTCTCCAGCAGGTGTTGTCTAACAACACCCTCCAGCATCATATGGGTTTTTTATTTTTTATCAAACGGTTAGTATTTTTATTTTTATTTTTTAATATTAAAAATATTTTTTAATATTAAATTAATATTTTTCTCTTTTTCTTCAATATTAAATTAATATTTTTTAATATTGTTAAATATTTCTAAGGTTAGATTTTGAAAAATAAAAAAGACTCAGATTGTTTCTCTTGTACTAGAGGATGCTGCTGGACATCGCAGTGCTGTAGAGAATCCGAATTCTTGAACAAGAGACTTTACTGATTTTTAGTAATCTAGCTGAGTTAGTCCATTTTTTTTAAAAACAAATTACAAAAATAACTACCCAAAAACATCGCATATTTGCATGAGTTCCAAACTGGCACTCCCTACAGCTTTCTAGTCTCCGAGCGTTGTTTGCACCATATCGACCACGGCGGTACATGCATTGATGTTGCTAAAGAACTGTGCCTTTCTTAATGAAGTGTTGCTCCCTTTGTTGCCTTGATTTGGGGTTACTATTTGGTCCCACATTTCCAACGAGAAAAAATAGCTAGAAACTCTTCAAGCTGCAGGGAAACACAAGGACAAAGATACTAAGAGAGAGAAAGAGAGTGGGGCTTGCTATACTGTTTCTCTCTTTTTTCTTCAATCGGTGAGTGGGGTTTACCATCCTCAATCAATACTACCAACCTCATAATTACATTTGTTAAATATTTCTAAGGTTTGTTGATAAAGGTTTTGGGCTTGTAAAATATTTACATTTAAAAAGTTCACAATTGAGTGTTGTTTCTCTTGTATGGTTCAAAATTGAAACTTCATTTTTATCAGGATTCGGGCCTTGGCCCATTTTGTACCTAAAAATACTTATACAACTTTTTAATGAGTTATTAGAAAAATAAATAAATAATGTAAGAATTAATGTATTTAAGTTATCTGTATTAAATATTTTTAAGGGGTAAGAATTTTTTTTTTATTTAGTATAATTTTTATATGTCGTTGAAAATTAATCCTTGAATTGAATCTGCTTAAACTTGAAAACTTGATTTAAAGGAAAAATCAACAAGAAGAGAGATAGAGAGCAACAAGGAGAAAGAGAGTCATTGTTACCATAGTATGAGAGAAATAATCTATGATGATTGATCAAAAGTTTGGAGAGAGAGTGCAAAGTTCGAAAGAAGAGAAAAAGTGAGGGAGAAAATTTTAACCTAATTAAAAGTAAAGTAACATTTACTCTCAAAAAAGGAGAAAATTTACCCCCAACCCTTGATTTATTTATTTTTTACCTATAAATCAAACATATTCATTCTCCTAAAAAATTGCTCCCTTAAAATTCCCCCCCTTATTACACTACAGCCAAATGCACCCTAAAAAATAATTGAAAGCTAATTATAATCATAGTATATTTACTTTGTTTTATCAAAGATAACATTTTTTACTAATAATTGTTAGAACAAACTACGGTACACAACCTTAAATAAAGTTTGAAGATACTATCACATATTAATTCCTTATAATATATATATATATATATATATATATATATATATATATATATATATATATATAAACCAGTTATTTCTAAAAATTAGTCATTCTTTTAAATATAAATTATAATTAAATGTTAAGATATGTTTTGATTAAAATTAGTAATTACCAAAAAATGAATCTGAAGGAGTTTATTTGTCAAATTCCTAACATTGGAGGGACATTTATGCATAAGTTAACAATATCAAGTGTTCAGGTGGAAAAAATATCGAGTAAATTTATAGTACTAAATAAATACAATAATTATTCTTAGTTTTTAAAGTGATTAACAAATAGAATAAATGTTAATTTTTATTTCGAGATTTCATTCTACTTGTTCAATAGTCAAACATTTATGTGGAGATTTCGTCAATGAGACTGAGTAGCCTCATTCTGAGACAGAGTATGGATGAGAAACGTATTATGTGTGGATAGCCCAAGCAAGTAAAAAAAAGAGGAGAGATTTTACTTCCTAGTAAATGTTATTTTACTACTTAACTTTTACTTCCAAGTAAATGCATAGTTATTAAATTCGAACTGATTATTGGCTTAGTTGAAGTATTGAGTTAATGAATTACTTATTTAACTGGTGAATCATTAGTCAAATCATATAAAATAAAATAAATATATAAATATTTAATATCAATAAAAGATTACAAAATATGAAACTTAAGCAATAAAATTAAACCTAATATACTAATTACAAAAAAGTCCAATAATGTTTTAGCCCAACTAGTAAAACCTTCACCTATTATGTGTGTGTAAATATATAAATATTTAATATCAACAAAAGACTACAAAATATGAAACTTAAGCAATAAAATTAAATCTAATATACTAATCACAAAAAAGCCCAATAATGTTTTAGCCCACTTAAGCAATAAGGTTAAATCTAATATACTAGTCACAAAAAAGCCCAATAATGTTTTAGCCCAACTAGTAAAACCTTAACCTATTATGTATTATGTGTGTGTTATAATTTTCATAATATATGTGTGTATCATCTTAGAATAAAATTTTTCATAATATATATGTGTGTATCATCTTAGAATAAAATGTTCATATATATGTGTGTGTGTTTTATTATATAATATGTAAATATTTTAATATTTAAATCGCAAGGGATGAATACTTTGCATAGGAGACAAAAATTTATAAGAAAAATATAATAAAATTAATTTAATGATTTATATTTTGATAATTTTTATCTATAATTTATATTTGCCGTACAAATTTTTATACAATCACTAGCCTGATGCCTCTTAAGATGTTGTTTTTAATATATATTGCATGGGGTAAAGTTTTTACATAATAAGATACTAATAAAAATAAATAAAATATAATTTATTATTAGACATATTGTTAATTGATTATATCTTTTAAAAATAACTGTTTTTATTCTATTATATGTATTGTTTAGTAATATTTAAATATTTTAACGTTAATTTATATTGAATTTAAAAAATAATTACATGAAAACATGTTATACTATATCATAGAACCAATTCTTTTTCATGAATTTATAACAAAATTAATTTAAAATAAATTTGTTATGAAATATTTTTTAACTATATCAAAAAATAACTTCATCAATAAAAAATTTACTAATTGAAAGTTTTTGAAAATTTAAATTTGAAAAGCATAAATATTTGAAAATATATTAATTATAAATTTAATTAATTAATTACTTATTATCATTATGATATAAGGAATCAATTCAATTTAAAGTTAATAGTCATTATTTTATCAATTTATGAATTCAATCAATTATCCTTATTATATTAAGAAATCAATTAATTAATTTTCAATCATCATTAAGTTTCAAATTTGAACATATGATTATGGGAATTTCAACCATTTCTATTGATTTGTGTCTAAATATGAAGTTGTTTCAATTCCTTTTTTTTTTATTCACCTTTTGTGTTATCTTTGTCTCTTTTCTTGCCTATCATCTTTTTTTTTTTTTTAAAGTTGTAATTAAGTTTATATGAAATCATCTTGCTTATCTTCTATACCTCCAATATTACAAGGCCTCCCAAAAATCCAAACCTAAGCATGTAAGAATTTCATTTTTTATTTTTAATCTATGTCTTCTTCATGTTCAATTTTTTTAATATCTCTCTTCTATATTTTCATTTAGATCTTTCAAATTGCACTTCCATTGTGGTATTGTTCTTTTTTTGCATTTATTATTTTTATTATTGTGGGTTTTTTGTTTCTAAGTGTTTTAGGTTTTAAGTTTTCGATAAATTGTTTCCATATTCATATTTGAAATTAGTTTATTGTTAATCATTAACTTAATTTGTTCTATGAATTTTATTCTTTCAATACATTACCTATCAAACGCTAATTCTTATCTATTTCTTTTGATTTATTGCTTTTTTCATATGAGTTTTGATGAGAATATTACAAGTTACTTTTTTGAGTCATTGGAGGTTTTTATTTGCACCATTCAAAGGTAAGTTCTTATATCATTATTAACGTCTTTTCCTACGAATCTTTGAGCTGTAATGTGTATTTTCTATAAGGAAATAAATTTTTGTTGTTATAGATAACATGATTTTGTACTATTTAAGCATATTTGAGAAGCTTATTCTATTCTTATCCCCAACCGAATCAATGGATCACTCGCTCTTCATCTTTTATTGATTAAAATATGTACTATTTGTGCGTGAATTTTTGTCCGATAGATTCTCTCATTCTTCTTCAACAAGTATTTTTAGGGACTTTATGCATACAACGATTTCAAGAAAGTTGTTACATCACTATTTCTCAACAAATCTCATCCAAGATCCTTATCCCAAGGGCCAAACCAGATTCTCAGCCTTTGTTAAGAAGCTAGATGACTAGAAAAGTTATTGTCATTTGCCCCAATGGTCATTGAGAGAGTGATAATAGTATGTTGGAGGAAAACATATATTTATAACAAAGTTTGTTGTTTACTTTTAAAATAATTTTTTGTATAATATTTAAATATCTACATCACACAAAAGTGAAAATTTTACATAAAACTTAATAGAATTTATTAAGAAAATGAATTAATTAATCATATTTTTTAGAATAATTTTTTCATATATATATATATATATATATATATATATATATATATATATAACTTTACCTGAAACCATAATAAAAGTAATTGAATGATTTATATTTAATAATTTTTTATATATACCAAATTAAAAAATAATCTTTTATATATAATTTATCTTTGCCTTACAAGTTTTTATACAATCACTAGTCTGCTATGATTTTTAATATTTACATTATTTGATACCTTCTTAAGATATTGTTTTTAATATATATTGCATGGGGTAAATTTTTTACATAAGAACATAATAAAAAATGTAAAATATAATTTATTATAGGATATATTCTTAAATTGATTATTTTTTTTAAAAAATAACTGTTTTTAATGTGTTATATCATATATGTATTGTTTAGTAATATTTAAATATTTTAATGTCTATATTGAATTTAAAAACTAATTACATGAAAATATATTATACTATATCATAGGAGTGGTTCTTTTTGATGAATTTATAATAAAATTAATTAAATGTAATTCTTATGAAATACTTTTTGAACTACATCAATAAATAACTTCATAAATAAAAAAAATCTACTAATTAACTCGGGCTATACACGGGTATATAAGGCTACTAATGATACATTTGGTCAAAAATTGAATTAATAAAAAATTAAAAGAAATAAACTAATGTGAATAAAAATTAATAAAAAATAATCCCCACATGCACGTTGCTTTACAACCCACTATAATAATTAGTTTTTAATTTTCAAAGCAACATGCGACACATAACAACTACTCACCCCATAACCATAACCCTTTCCATTACCAATGAAACCCATAAAAAAAGAAGGGAAAATTACATTTTATCTCTTAGAACTTTAGTTCATATGCACTTTAGTTTTTAAAGTTTAAAAATGTGCAACTTGATCCCTAACATTCTCAAAATGTGCAACTTGACCCTTCTATCGAGTTTTTCGTCAAATTTTTTAGATGAAATTGCCTTTAAGTGACTCATGTGAGTGACACATGACTCTCCCCCCACTACTAACCCAAACACCCTTTCCCCCTCTTCTACTACTCTAACCCCATTCACGTTTTCTCTTATTTGAAACTCTAACACTTGTCGCTAAAATGGTCATGTGCCACCAACCCAAAGAGGTGGTGCCGACAATGGTTGCAACTTGGCATGGACTTATGGAGCAGTGGTTGGATGATAATTGGGTGGCAATATAGCAAGGCGAGGCTATGGATGGTGGGGAAATGTGAACGTGCGGCAGGGATAGATTACAAATTCTAGTGCTATGAACTGTGACTCTGAGGCTTTGGACGGTGGTGGTTGCTGGGTTGCACGCAGTTCAGGTGTTGTGCGTAGTGGCTCGTTGGTGCAATGTGGTGGAGGCACAATGTGATGTGGCAGCTAGTTTGACTTCGTTGATGGAGTCAGGGGTGAAGGCAGAGGGGTTGATGGATTTGTTATTTTCGGGTAGATTCTTTATTGTGTTAGGTTGCTTGTTTTGTTTTAGGTTGAGTATGACCTGTGATTTGGAGATGAAATAAGTTGTTTTATTGCTTGATGATCATGTGTTTTTCATTTAGTTGAAGGGGAAGAAGGGTTAGGGTAAGTGAGAGGATAAAAGGCAGGGTTGTTAGGGAAAAATGCATTTTACCTCCTAGAACTTTGGGTAATGTGCACTTAAGTCCCTAAACTTTGGGTCATGTATGTGAGTCACTTAAGGGCAATTTTGCCTAAAAAATAGTCATGTGTAAGGATGTGACCAATTCTGTTACCATTTGACTAAAAACTTGACCGAATGGCCGAATTGCACATTTTGGAAAAGTTAGGATCATGTTTCATATTTTTAAACTTTTGGGACTAAAGTGCACATGGGCCATAGTTTAGGGGGATAAAATGTATTTTTCATTAAAACAAAGAACCCCCACCACACTTATTACACTAGTTTAAATATCTGAAAAACGAAACTTACTAATGTCATATACAAAATACATATGAAACTAGTGCAAACTTAGGGAGACCAAAGGATGCAGTTAGGGGTTGTAGCAAGAAGAGGACTGGAGCACAACGACTGGTAGCGTCACGATGGTCAGCGGGGTCATGGCAGCCGATGAGGGCATGGCTAGGTTGTGGTTCCTTCTCTCTTTGGTCTTTGCACTTGTAGATCCAACATGGATCGTTTCTATCCTTCCCTTTCTACTTTTTTCTCCTTCATTGGCTTTAACCCAACTAAGTCAATCGATTCAACTGTTTTTCTAACAACCGGATGAGTTCAATTGGTTTTTGTTGGGTCAATTGCATGATCGATCTAAATGATGATTTTGATCAGTTAATAATTGGTTCATTGGATGAACCAGCCTGTTTTTTTCCTAGTTTAAAAACACAAAGTAAATGCCTTTGTTGAAAGCTCACTCTTGGTCTATAAACTTTGCCTATACTAATTTGTCAAAGTCGAAGATGCATTTGACATTTTAGCTTGTTTGTTGAAGAATTAAATTTATACCACTAACACATATTCAACAAGATTGGGAGGCTTGAGGACCACTGATGTTAGTTTCTAGTAGACAATATAGAATCTTATATTTTTTACATTGCAAATTATTTAACATATCTTTTGAACACAAAAATAGTACAATAATTAAAGTGAAAGTGAGGGAAAATGGAAATGACAAAGATCATAGTGAGTAAGAAAGAGTTACTAACTTAATTTTTAAAGGTTGAAAGGTGTTGATGATCAAATTTAACTACAACATTTTAAAATGATTAGACACTATAATAACTTGAATCATTAATCCAAACTTGTTGAGTAAGATGCTTAACTAAATAGCAAACTACGAAAATGTGAGCTTCAACAAATTGAAAGCATTACCTTTAACCCCAGGGACCGATTTGATGCGTGCGAGATGACTTAGGGAAAAATAGTTTGGGTCAAAATGATTTGGATGTAGAATTGGGGGATATTTCAGGGAAGTAATAGATGTGGGAAAATTTCAGCTTAAGTAAGCCTGAGCGAGATTTAAGGAATTTTTTCAAAAAATTTAACTTGAGAAAATGGTAAGTTTTGATTTGCAGTGGTACACACAAATCATCTACTACAAAACACTTTTATTTGCAAATAGTTACAGTGAACAACCATTGAAAAAACCACTATAAATGTAATGCAATTACATGCATATAACCAAATGCTTGAGAAACTAGTACAGTGCAACAAATAGTCATGTGCTTAAGTAAAGGAATTTAGTTTGAAATCATATATTCACCATAAAAATTACTCATATTCAAATCATCAAATTATAAAGTAAATAAAAAAAAATGAGTATAGATAAGGAAACATAAACCAAAAACTAAGTATAACTCAATTTTTAATGAACAAAATTCTTAACACTAATGATAATTAATAAACATTGTAGC
The DNA here is from genome assembly GCA_029884605.1 of Ormosia emarginata. NCBI lineage: Eukaryota > Viridiplantae > Streptophyta > Magnoliopsida > Fabales > Fabaceae > Ormosia > Ormosia emarginata. Next base: position 20,813,603 of record JAQQTP010000077.1, on the reverse strand, counting down.
ACTCTTCTAGTAACTATGAGGAAACTAATTGGGAGTGACCACTTGAGGAACCATTGTTGGCCATAATGGGAGCACCAACTGGAAAACATTTTCCTTTGGTTTGACAAAGGAGGCAACGCGAGTGTCAGGAACAAGATTCAAGGCTCTGCTCCTCATGTCATACTTGGCCATGTTATAACTATAAGTTAAGTTCAAATACAATATATTTTCATCATTTGGATCTAAGCCAAGAATAATAGGAATAGGAATGTGTTCTGCATTCCTCCTCATATGCCTTTCTTCTTCTGAATCAGTAAAAGAGGTCATCCTAAGGTAGTTATTTGAGATCCACTCATTCTCTGAAATAATTTCTGTAAAATCAACTTGATGCACCAAGCTCAATTTACATTGTTTGAGTTCCCAAATATTAAGTATAGGGCTACTTGTTGATTTAGTCACCCAAGCTAATCGTAGATGCCCTTGGCTTACCATTACTGGCCCAAGTGAACCCTTCGACCATGCATCAAAATCATCAGATGAGCCAAACATATACATATCAGCCTGACTAGAACCACCATCAACATCAGTACTGATAATGATGTTCTTCTTTGCTGGGCACACCATAAACCCAAACAAAGTTAGCTTCCCATCAAAAGTAATAGCATCTTGAATGGTGTAACGAAAATTCTTATTTGTATTTAGTATTGACACCTCAGTCTCTATCCATTGTCCAGTCTCCGAAGAGAAGATTTCCAAATTAAGTTTGTTGGTGTAACCTCTTTTGCAAATCCGCATCACCTTGCACCAATATTGAGTATTGTGGGCCACTCCATCTGGTTGTGCTGTTGAATCTTTCTTATAGCATGTAAAATTGACACAGATATATTCATAACAATAACGAGAAGGAGGGAGAGCAACCCATTGCATTGTTAATGGGTTGCATATGTAATATACCCATTGGAATCGCTTCCTTCTGCAGCATAAAAACAAGTCATTAAAGGTCTTAACAACATAGATAGGCTCATTACCTTCAGATTGCATTCTGGAGCAAGGGAGAAAATTGAGGGAGAATCCGAGGAACTCAAATACAGAGTCCTTGGAAGTCGCACTAAGTGCACATCTAGTCTCATCTGGAGGATACATAAAGGTCCATAATTGCTTCTTCATGGACAAAAAGCGAAAAACAAAATTGGGACTAGATATTAGATATGACCATTGCTTCGAGACACACTTGCACCAAATCACATACTTGTGAGGGAGTCTGTGTAGGATTTCAACCACCAAGTCGTGACCGAGATCGTCAAGTGATCTAGTAGACATCTTTTCTTTTCCTTGCTCAACATCAACGATCATGGTGGCTATTGAAATCTAGTCAAGAATAATAAAAAAATCGTTGAGACTTAGACGCAATTCATGCTCTTCTTTTTCTCCGTTATTTAAAAGGGTGAATACTTTTATTTTCGTACGTTACATAAGAGTTTGAATGCATTTTTTCTGCGGGCTTTGCTTACTTGTTTTCTTAATCCTTTCTGTCACTGACTCATGGAGGAAAAATGAATTGAAATGGACTAGATTCTTTTAACCTTGAATATAAATTTTAGTCTTAAAGACCAATTAAGGCATTGTCCAAATTTAAAAGTTATATTAAATATACAATATTGATTCATGTAATTACATTTAATATATTAAAAAATCGATTATTAATCATTTTCCCCTTTGTAGCTTTTTAACTTAAGTACTACATTCATTTTGGTAATTTTTTATTTTCAAATTAATTTTGCATGTGGCTGGTACAGAGTCCCCTGGCAAGACTAAAGTGGTGCCATGCGTTGCGTTCTAGTTAGTGCGGACGTGAAATGAAATTTGAATCCAGTTCCACAAGGAGTCTAGGTACATGCATAGGTTTCAATGAGAATATGCTTGGCATATTCGGGAAACAATATTGGGTATCGGTCGTGTAACATCCGCGTTACTGCTAACTAGGAAAATAAAAATATCAAGTTTAACTTGAAAATAATTAATTAAAATTTTGAAATAAAAAGATTATAGGTGCACGTGTGTGTGTATAAGAAATGTTAGCAACACACTCTTTTGGACACTCCTTTTAACACTTGATTTACTATTGGTCTAAAAGCAAGTGTTGCTAGTATTTCTCTTCTAATAATCCTTTCAAGTATATAAGGTCAACCAATAATAAAGCAAGTGGTGAAAGAAGTATCCAAAAAAGTATGTTGCTAGCATTTCTCCATGTATATATACGTATGAACATTAGGATAATTAAATAATTAGGCATATTGTATCATGTGATTAAATGAATGAATTTAATATACCAAGGGAATTAAAGTTTGGAAACAAAATTTTCTTATATATATATATATATATATATATAGAGAGATATAGAGAGAGAGAGAGAGAGAGAGAGAGAGAGAGAGAGAGAAATTAAGTAAGCATGTGAAGAGACTTAGGGGTAGTTTGGCAACCCTCAAAATCGGTTCAAATTGTTTAAGATAAATTAATCATATAAATTAAGGATACTTTGTAACCACTTTTAGTTTGGTTAAAATTTGTCTTAAACAAGTTAAAAAATTTAAAATTTGAGATAGAAATAAAGCATGAGAGAGGAAAAAATAGAAACTAAAAATGATAAAAAGGATGTGATAGATGTTACAAATAAAAAAGGATGAGAGAGAGTATAAAAAAAGTTGGACTAGAAAAAAACTAACTTTAAAATGGTTTTTTTAAGAACCAGTTTTATCTCAAAATTAGTTTAAATGAGAATAAGTTTTTAAAAATTTAAGTGATTGCCAAACACCTTATATTTTAAATTTGGCTCTATTGTACTTAGATATCTAGTTTTTGGAAACTTCCAAACACTCCCTTACTCTTCAAGAAGGTTGGAACCTTCTTGCTAATAAAATAATAATATAATTAGCACCCACATGTGCCAATGTATAAAATTATACAACTTTAGTTAAGATTAATTAGGAATGACCAATGGGAAGCCTTGCTTTTGGAAGGAGGAGAGAGAATACAAGGCCTAGACTAATAAATGAGGTATAAGGAGGCATGGAGAAGGAAGTCCAATGATTGGCGGGCCATTGCTTTACATTAAATAAGTTCACATATCTCTAGTAATATTTTATTACTAACCATAACCCTTCCCTCCTCTATATAAGGCCATTCGACTAAGTCCTACAAACCCACACCCAAGAACAATTTCTTAGTTGAGTTTGAAAATTTGAGAAGAGAGGGAGAAAGTGAGGTTGAGAGAGAGAGCAAGGGAGAAATGAGAAGAGCTTGGAGGTAAGGAGTAGGAGTTTACCATCAAGCAACTTAGTCACCCCCATTTTCTTGAAGAGGATGAATCCTTGAGGTAGGAAAGCTTCATAGATTGTTTCCTTCTAGTTGATTCATACCTTGTAAATCGATCTTGAAGTTATGGTGAAACTAATTGGACTTGGACTTTACTATTCTTTAAGACTTTGGTGATTGGATGAATCTTGATTTGAAGGATTATATATGGTGTTCTAGATTAAATTTTGTTTCTAAATTAGTTTGCATGATGATTGTGTTAAATAAATTGATGAGTGTTTGAATGCTTGGAAGCTTAGTGGTTTTGAGTATGGCATGCTTAGAGGGATGAAGGTGTGTAAATTGGACTGTTAAGAACATAGGAAAATAGGTTAAAGTCTTAGTAAAATATCAAGTGACGGGCTTCATCTTATATTAAGAATGATACTCTTTCTTTGCGTAGAATTTAGAGGAATAAAAATGGAACATAGCTTGTTACATGGACCTTGATGCCCATGGGTTGGACCTAGTTTAGGAGCTAGGATGCTTTTCTTGTTAGTAATGACATATTGTGTAATTCAGATTAATTGTTAAGTGTAAAAATGAAATTAATCCCTTTATGAAATGTTTGATGCTTGTGGCTTGAACCCTACCATGGGTACTCAAAATTGAATTCCTAAGAAGATTAACTAGTTAATGAAGAACCTAATTTAGTAGCTAATAATACTTGATTATGTTTGTGCTTCTAGTTAGTTGGATTTGACAATGTGTTTGCTTGAGAAGATTGATAAAGAATACTTGAATACTGGATGCACTAAGGTTATGTATGGGAGTTTAGAGGGAAAGGAAGAGGAAGGGTTTAAAGGGAAAGGAAGAGGAAGGGTTTAAAGGGGAAGGAAAGGAAGGAAAATGAGAGGTTTACCTTCTCCTTGTTTGAGAGTGTAAAATATATAAGGGAAAGGAAATTGAGAGGTTTTACCATTTTATCTTTATTAATTATTTTATACTTTTTATTTTTTATTTTTAAAATTTTTTAACTTTTTTCGTTTTTATCCTTTTTGGTTTAGTTATCACCTCAAGCCCACTTCTCAAAAAAAAAAAAAGTAATAGAACTAAAAACCAAAACAATTAGCAAAGGCTACAAAAGAAGCAGGTGAGGCTGCGGTGCCGAACTGTTTGGGATATTTGCAGGTGAGATCGGCACAGTGCGGACGGTAAAATCTGGTGTGGGTTGCGGTGTGGCTGGCTAGTGGATCGACGGCGACCCAGAACGGTGCAGCACGGTAGTTTTGTCGGTACTGGAGCGGCACTAGCGGTGCGAGTCAGATGGCTCTGAGTTCGGCGACGTCAACTAGGAGGAGTGGTGACGTCGACCAGGAGGAGTGGTGACGTCGACGCAGCACGCGGACGGTGCTGTCCAACTCAGTGGGTGCCAGTTTCGGGCTGGAATGAGTTCGAACGGCGGATCGGTCGGCGGTACTGGACACGGCGGTACTGGGCTCGAGCGACGAAACGTGGCTATCAGATTTGCGGGCTGGGAGGCACGGCAAGCGACTATGTGCTCCGGGCGGTGATGGTGTCGGGCTGGAAGCCTTGAGGAAGATGGTGGGTGAAGTGAGTGGTTTGGGATGAAGGATAAATTGATAATTTTATAACAAAACCCCCCAATTTGGGGGCACTGGAATGTGAGGGCTTTGGAGGGAATCCAAAAATCTCATTTTTCTTTCCCTTTTATTTTCAAAACTCCCAAACAAAGATTTCTCAACTCTAAACCCTTCCCTTCCTTCCTTTTCCCCCCTAACTCTCACTCCCAAACATAGCCTAAAAGATGTTGTTTGAATCAAATTTTGGAGTTTTTGAACTTGTTCAAGGTAAGGTACTAATGCAGGTTAAAATTATTATGATGCCTTACTTTCTTAGTTAAAGGCTTTAGCCAAGAAGGCCAAATTAAGCAAAGTAATGAAGTTTTATGGTATTTATAATGATATAGATTAAGATCAAGTAAATGATATTGAAGAATGCCAAAAGAGGACCAAATCCTTATCAAAATAAATAAAGTAGTGAGATAGAAAATCACTTATTAATGCAAGAAAATATTACTTTTATGCATTACTTGTCTCACGGCCGATGTATGAAAAGTAAGCAATTTAATTGAAGAATGACTAGAATTACATTTCTAGAATGAAAGGAAACATGAAAGGAAATGAAAAGTAATTTCTCTATGTATTTCAAAGAGAACTAAGAACAAGTATTCAAGTAATGGCCAATGCCTTATTAGAGGATAATAGGTAGATAATTTGGCTAAGCTAAGAATGTATGGAATTGCTTGCTTGTGCATGATTTTCTTTCAATGGAATAAAAGAAAAGAAAGGAATGGATCCTCGATAAGGGAGGTGATCCACTTAGAAGTGGCTACTCACGCCCAAGTAGTTTACCACACCATGTCCATATGCCTAGAAAGGTTTTTTTACCTGTAAAAAGAAAGAAAGTTGGGGGGGGGGACGCTCTTGACAAGATAGTAAGCTCACGCCTTTGCACATGTGATTAGAGAGTTGGGCCCAATATAGGATTTTGTTTATGCATATAATCCTTAGCGATGCATTCAATGTTTGCTTGAAATTATTTAACGAAATATTAAAATATATTATGCAAGATTGATTTACAGAGAAATGGATTAACAAGAAGGAAACTAAAGAAAAATGCTTTGGAAACACGATTCCCTTGGAAGCATCGTGTGTTTTCAAATTTATGTTGTGACTAAGATTCTTTTCCTATTGTGATTTTCTCACCTTTTTACATGGTTCTTTTAGAGACACCAGAACAAAGTTGAATGTTCTTTATATCGTGATCTAGGTCCGCTATGTTTGGGTTTATATCCCAGAGATATAGGGTTTTGTGCAGGTCGTAGTTTCTACTGCGACATTGGTTCATGATGTGCAGGTCGTAGTTTCTACTGCGACATTGGTTCATGATGTGCAGGAGTAGATTGCTATTCAGTACTCCCAGCTAGTTTTTATTCTTTGGTATGCACCACCGAGCATGGTAGTGGAGGCCCTTGTTTTGTTCTTATGATTTAACACATTAGATGATGCTATATGGTGCTTAGGCTTGGGAAGTAGTTGACTTGATGTTATGTTTTGTATGAACTTATGCATGTACTAACGAACTTCTATTAGTAATCAATATGATTGTACTTTATGATCATATGTATGCTTAACTTGTCTATATCTTGCTTAGTCATACTCATGTATAATTCTCTTAGTAAACAAGCTAATAAATGAATTCTACAAATCCTCTAAAACCTTATTAAGGAATAAAGGAAAGTAGAAATAAATTTCTACGTAATAGCATGATTAGGAGTATTGGGAAACAAATAAATATAAAATACAAGATGGTACGCCTAAGAAATTTCTTTAAAAGATTAAGAACCAGCCCCTAGTCGCAATGATATAAGCCATCCATTGGGTGGTATGAATTGATTAGTGGGAGTTCGATTGACTTGGTCAACATTTAATTGCACTAGCTTACTATCACAATGCTCACCATTTTGGAGTCCAACAAATATTGGCCACTTATCAAACTAGACTATACCAACCAATGCCCTTATATCACTGCTTTTGGGTCATCGACCCAATTGCCCATTTTAGGAATGCCAACAACTCGTGAGCTAACTCGATACATATATATAGCCACTTTTAATAATAATAATAATAATAATAATAATAATAATAATAATAATAATAATAATAATAATAATAATAATAATAATAATAATAATAATAATAATAATAATAATGTAAAAAAAATATATAGCCATGGATCATAATTAAATCATCTAACAATTGTTCTTAATAGTGGTTTAAATTTGAAGATTTTTTTTGGTATTGTGGTCAGATGTTGTCCGTGTCTGCTTGTATACACCTCGACTAATCCACCTCCCAAGTTTGGTCGAAGGTAAGCTATCCACGCTGGGACTAAGAGATTTATAAACATATTCCTAGCAACCTAGCCTCAAGAAATATGCATAGTTGAGATTCAAATCTATGACTGTATTCTTATCCACACATTACATGCTCGTCTACTGCTTAGCCAACCCCTTAGAGGTTAAATTTGAAGATTCAAAGTTTGGCCTATAAGTAGCTTTTACAAATTCTATAAGTTATAAATTTCTACATATAAAAAATGATAAATATAACTTTTCTTAATGTATTACACTAAGTTTTGAACATGAGTTCTTTTAAATTCTCCAATTATATCAGTAAGTATATGACCTACTAAATTATTAGTTATATTGAGGGCATAGTTATCAAAAGAGTTAACCCCCATTTTTGTTGCTCAAAGATTTAATTTGACCCAACCTGTAGACCTAATCCAACCCCCATTTTGTGGGTTTGGTTGGATCAAAACCCATGGGTTTGTGGGTTGTCCCAACTTGCTAGACACCTCTATTCACTACGGTCCCCAACCTCGATTCCCACTAGGCGGGTATCCATAGGTACCTAATAAAATTGTATTACAATTATAAAAATGACAAAAATAATATATTATCACTATAAGACTTTGTTAAGGATTGTGGTAGCCCTAACTTTGACATAAGTAATTTTCCAACTCCCAAAAATCTTTAATACTAAAAAATTATAAATTATGATAGTGACAATAAAACAATACTTGAATATAATAAAATACAATTGGTGTGCTAAACTAATTAGTCAATGATAAAATGATGTTCATGCACAATTCCACAACAACACACCTTATATGCATTTTAACGAGTACACTTGAATACTTTAAATTAGGAGTGAAACTGAGTCGAGCTAAACCAAACCAAGTATATCTCAAGCTCAACTCAATAAGAAAGTGAACCTATTTTTTTGGCTTAAACTCGGCTCACTCTTAGTTCATAAGCTACTCGAGTTTGTTGAGTCAGGCACGAGTCTTATACCCAATAATTTTTTTATATATATTTTAGTTAAAAAGAGTTTAATAATATAAAAAAACAAAATATCTACATATATATATTAAACTACAAGCATTGTATATATAAAGCCAGCTCATGAGTTAATGACTTGAATATATGAAAGCTCAAGCTTGACTCATTTAACAGATGAGCCAAAATCTTCAACTCAAGCTCAGTTCATTAGCTTATGAGCCTAACTTATTAAGCTATTGACGAACCAAGCTGTGAGTAGTTTGCAAGCTAGCTCAATTCACTTCCAATCCTACTTCAAACACAATTAAAATGTCATGTAGTACCCATATTGCCTCCAATTGAAGAAAAGGTTATCCACTTGCTTAAAATTACTTCATTGTGAACTTCTTACAATGAAAAGAGTGATAAGTCTTGAGTTCCATTACCAACTAGTCTCTTTGCCATTTAAGTACTTACACATCAAATACAGAAAAAGAAAGAGTAAAATGATATTTTAGTCACTGAAAATATACCTTACCCATGGTTTAGTGCTTGATTTGAATTAATTATGATTCAATCCTTAAGTTATTCAAATTCATTTCATATTACTCCTTACCTGTGAAAATTTTGTCTATTTTTATAGAAAAATAGAAAAATAATAAATAGATGAATTAATAATAACCCACTTTCAAAATCAATTACTGATAACCCAATTCTCAAACCAAGATCATATATTACCCATTATCAATGTTTTAGCCCAAAATTCCATGACTATCGGATCCTTCATTCATACTTGATATATTTTTCAGGTCTGGGTCTGTGAATGCTTATGTCATGGAGCTCATAAAGATTTTAATGATATCAAAGTCAAGATGATGACCAAGTATAAATGGATGCAAAGCTAACATATTTCTAGGCTTTAAGATCTTAATGTAAGAAGCTCTCTTTGTATTTCAATTATTTTCCTAAAAGTGCTTTTCAAATCAAATGGTTTTTAAGTCTTGGATTATGAAAATCAAGCTTATTTCTTTAAAAATCCAAGTTTTCTAAATCTTAATGTTTATCATGGTTAAATGGGCTTAAAAAATGGGTTCAAGGATGTTTGTAATCATAATCTTAGGTCTAGTAATCAATTTATAGCTTCTTTGGAGGCTTGTAATCGATTACAATGACTTGGTAATCGATTACATTCATGCGAGAATCAATTTTTCAAAAGTCAGTAGGTCTATAATCGATTACACTGCTTCCAGAGGCTTCGTAATCAATTACGTAAGGCTTGTAATTGATTACATCTATGGCAGAGACCATGTTGTCAATTACATTCTCAATGTAATCGATTACAAACAGCCCAGAAAGCCCATAATGAGTTTTAAGAACAATGTAATCGATTACACCGTTATTGTAATCGATTACAACCCTGTTGTAAGTGCGCAAATATTTCCTTTTGAGCATTTATTGCTCACATTAAAAGCCCTAATGACTTTTTTTCTTCATAACACTATATATGGACCCTCTTGGGTCATCTTTTACGCAAAACAACCATTCAAAAACATCATTCTATTGCTCTTAATCCAAATTTCATATTTTCTCCTCTTTTGCTCTGTTTTTGAAATTTCTTGAGATGTTATTGAGCGAACTTCATAGTACTTCAAGTTATAATGTACACTATTTGAGAGAGTTTCTTCTTTGTTTATCCTTGTTTGATTGTAACGAGGGTGAGGTATCCCTCAGAAAATTTGTAATGGTGAGGTATCTCTGCTATCGAGGCTCAAACACAAGGATGAGGTATCCCAATGTATGAGGAGCGCTCTGGGTTGTAATGGTAGCAAGCACTTATTGAAGCTTGCATTAATAGTGAAAAAATCTCGGGTAGTTTCTCGAGGACTGGACGTAGTTCACAAGTGGTTGGTGGTTGAACCAGGATAAATCTTAGTGTTTGCTTTTCTGAACTCTTACTCCTTATATTGGCATTTTAATTTCATACAATTATTTAAATAATCTGTTATTGGCTTGTTAATTTTTGCGAGAGTTTTTCTATCTTCTTGGTTCATTCATTTTATTTGATAAATAACTTCAACATAAATTGTTCTTAACATGTTTGTGAAAAGTTTTCAAAAAAAAATTTAACTACTCAATTCACCTCTCTCTTGAGTAAAGAAGCCACTTGGGTAACAAGTGGTATCAGAGATAGGCTATTGTGTAAAGTGCTTAGCAACTTCAAGAGAAAATGACTTCTTTAAATGGTTTTTCTTCAGAAGGATCTTCAATAAACAGACCACCATTTTTCAATGGGGATGAGTATGCTTATTGGAAAGAACGCATGAAAATTTTTATTAAAGTTATTGATCTCGATGTGTGAGATGCTGTTGAAAATGACCATTTTGTTCCTACACATGTTGTTAATGGTGTAAAAATTGAAACACCAAGAAATGAATGGCTGACAATGACAAGAAAAATGTTCAGTATAATTTAAGAGCCAAGAACATCATTACCACGACTTTGGGGTATGATGAATTTTTCAGAATTTCAAATTGTAAAACTGCTCAGGAAATGTGAGACACTTTACAAGTTACCCATGAAGGTACTAGTGAAGTAAAGATGTCGAGAATAAACATTCTCACCCCTGAATATGAACTGTTTAGAATGAACTCAAGGGAAATCATTCAAGAAATGCAAAATATGTTCACTCACATTGTTAATCATCTTGCTTCATTAGATAAAACTTTTTCTAACGAATATCTTATTAACAAGGTGTTAAGATGTCTAAGCAGGATTTGACAGCCTAAGGTAACCGCTATTTCAGAATCAAGAAATTTGACAATCGTGACTCTTGCTACTTTATTTGGAAAACTTCAAGAGTACGAGTTAGAGCTCAACATGCTAGATCAAAGTGAGGAACATGATAACAAGAAGAAAGGAATTACACTTAAAACCACATCTTCAACCATTGATGATGATGATGAAAATGAAGGAGATGACATGGAAAACTTCAAATTGAATAAAGAAAATCTCAGTCTCCTTATGAAAAAGTTCATAAGATTTCTCAGAAAGAAAGGACCTTAAAGAATGCCACATTTCCCGCCAAAGAAGACCCATCACAAAGGAGAAGGTACTTCTTCCACACCCATATGTTATGAATGCAGAAAATCAGGGCACGTGAAGATGAAATGTCTCATTTATCAAAAGAAGTTAGAAAAGTTTGAAAAGAAACCATTAAAGGACAAGAAATGAAAGATAGTCTACATAGCATGAGATGACAATGACATGGACTCCACGGATAGCTCAGACAATGAGGAAGCTAATCTATGTCTTATGGCTAGAGAAGAAGAAGAAGATGAAAGCAAAGCGACATGGAGGTAATTTCTAACATTGACTTATCTCCTTCTTATAATGAATTACAAAATGCTTTCGAAGAATTACATGATGAATCTCTGAGGCTTACTAATTTAGTTTCTTCATCTAAGAAAATAATTTCTTCTTTGGAAAACCAAATTCTCATTTTAAACAAAGAAATTGAAGAATTAAAAATTGAGAATAAGACATTAGGATTAATTGATGCTAATTCTTCTTGCACAACTTGTTCTTTACATGCTTTAACATCTTCATCTTATTTAACATGTCAAGCTTTTGAAAAAGAGATTGAAGATTTAAAGAATACTCTTTCAAAGTTCACTTTTGGTAGAGACAATTTGAATATTTTACTTGGAAAACAAAGATGCATTTTTTAAAAAGCGGGTTTAGGATACAATCCCAAAAATGAAAAAAAATTACAAAAATTTCTTTATTTCTACAAGTACCTCAAGTAATCCTTTCATTAAATATTTTTATTGTGGGAAGAAAGGACATAGTGCCTCAACATGCAATGTGAGAAAGAACATTAACACTAAAATGGGAACTAAAATAGTATGAGTTCCTAAGGGCACCATGTTTAAAGCTAACACACAAGGACCCAATAAATTTTGGGTACCAAAAGTTAACACTTGAATTTGTGTTGTAGGTGTGCTTGAAGACCAAGAGTTTAAATTGGTACCTTGATAGTGGTTGCTCCAAGCACATGACTGGAGATAACTTCAAGCTTACCTTCCTTGTTCCCAAGTCACATGGACACGTAACCTATGGACATAATAACAAAAGGAAGATTCTTGGAGTTGACAAAGTCGGTAAAAATCCCTCCTCCTCTATTGATAATGTATTATTTGTTGAAGGACTCAAACATAACTTGCTTAACATTAATCAATTATGTGATAAAGAAAATATAGTTATATTTGATTCTCATTGTTGCATAATTGAAGGAAAAGGTGATAAACAAGTAAAATTTATTGGTCTTAGAGTAAATAATATATATATGATTAGCCTTAATGATATATCTTTAAATGATGTGAAACATTTTATGAGTAAAGAAGACAATTCATGGTTATGCATATAAGAATTACACATATTCACATGGATCACTTAAATAAGTTAGTCTCTAAAGAGCTAGTAATTGGACTACCAAAGCTTAAATTTAAAAAAGATAAATTATGTGATGTATGTCGAAATAAAAAATAAGTAAATGTCTCTTTTAAAGTTAAAAATATTGTTTCAACTTCTAGACCTTTACAACTCTTGCACATGGATCTTTATAGTCCTTCTAGAACAATGAACTTTGGTGGGAATTACTATGCATTAGTGACTGTGGATGATTTTTCTAGGTTTACTTGGACTTTATTTCTTTCTCACAAAAATGATGCATTTCTAGCCTTTAAGAAACTTGTCAAAGTTATCCAAAATGAAAAAGGTTTTTGTATTACATCCATAAGAAGTTACCATGGTGGTGAGTTTGAAAATCATGATTTTGAAAACTTTTTGTGATGAACATGACATTGAGCATAATTTTTCTACCCCTAGAACTCCACAACAAAATGGAGTTCTAGAAAGAAAAAATTGATCTATAGAAGAAATGACGAAAACTATGCTCAATGAGGCTACCCTTACTAAGTATTTTTGGGTGGATACGGTAAGTACCGCTTGTTATGTAATGAACAGGGCCCTAATTAGGCCAATTTTTAAGAAAACTCCTATGAATTATAAAGGGAATGAAACCAAATGTCTCACATTTTTATGTTTTCAGATGTAAATATTTTGTTTTAAATAATGAAAAGAATAACTTAGGAAAGTTTGATACTAAGTCTAATGAATGTATATTTCTTGGTTACTCTAATCACAATAAGGCCTTTAGAATTTATAATAAAAGAACAACGACCATTGAAGAGTCCATTCATGTTGCATTTGATGAAACTAACCCAAATGGATCGAGAAAGAATTTTGTTGTTGATGATGTTACAGAGGTTTTGACAAAAATACACTTGGACAACAAGAAGAAAGAAGAGAAAAAGCAAGAGGAAAGCCAAAAGGACACCCCAAATCAAGCGGATTCACAAGTCATGGATCTTCCCAAGGAGTGGAGGACTTTAAAATATCATCATCTTAACCAAGTAAGAGGTGATGTATCTAAAGGTGTAAATACTCGAAATTCAATTAGAAATACATGTAACCATTTGGCTTTTGTTTCTCAAATTGGGCCTAAAGACATAAATGAAGCGTTTAATGATGAACATTAGATCTTAGTCATGCAAGATGAGCTAAACTAATATGAAAGAAATCATGTTTGGGAATTGGTTCCAAGGCCCAATGATCATCCAATCATAGGCACCAAATGGGTCTTTAGAAACAAGCTTGATGAAGTGGGCTTAATAACTAGAAATAAAGCTAGACTTGTAGCTAAATGGTATAATCAAGAAGAAGGCATAAATTATGAAGAAACATATGCACCCGTAGCTAGATTAGAGGCCATTATAATGTTACATATAGATGCATGCATCATGAACTTCAAATTATATCAAATGGATCTTAAAAGTGCCTTTTTAAATGATTTTATCCAAGAAGAAGTATATGTTGAACAGCCTCTCGATTTTGAAAATTATGATTTGCCCAACTATGTTTTCAAATTGAAAAAGGCCTTGTATGGCTTAAAGCAAGTTCCTTGAGCATGGTATGAAAGGTTGAGTAAATTTTTTTTGGAAAATGGTTTTACATGAGGGAAGGTTGACACAACTTTTTTTATTAAAATAAAAAACATGACATACTCCTTGTACAAGTATATATAGGTGATATTATCTTTGGTGCCACTAATGAGTCTCTGTGTAAAGAGTTTGCTAATATCATGCAAAGCAAATTTGAGATGTCCATGATGGGGGAGCTCAATTTCTTCCTTGGACTTCAAATCAAGCAAATAAGGAATGAAACTTTCATTAGCCAATCTAAGTATTGCAAAGAGCTTCTCAAGATATTTGGAATGAACAACTTTAAGCATATGAATACACCAGTGAGTACCTTATGCTACTTGGACAAAGATGAAATAGGTAACCCCGTAGAAATCACTAAGTACAGAGGTGTAATTGGATCATTTCTTTATCTCACTGCTAGTAGACCAGATATTATGTTTAGCATATGCATGTGTGCTAGATATCAAGCAAATCCTAAAGAATCACACTTAAGTGCAGTTAAACGAATTATGAAATATCTTAGTGGCACTTCACAAGTAGGTTTGTGGTACCCCAAAGGTGCCACATGTAGTCTTATTGGTTATTTCGACTCCGATTTCGCTGGATGCAAATTAGATAGGAAAAGTACTAGTGAGACATGTCACTTGCTTGGAAGCTCTTTAGTTTCTTGGCATATCAAGAAACAAAATAGCGTGGCATTGTCTGCCACTAAGGCTGAATATGTTGCAGTCAGAAGTTGTTGTGCCCTAAATCTTATGGATGAAGTAACAATTTCTAGACTTTGGACTTTAGCTAGATCACATCCCTATAAAATGTGACAATATTAGTACAATCAGTTTGACCAAAAACCCTATTATGCACTCTAGGTCTAAGCACATTGAGATAATACATCATTTCATAAGGGATCATGTTCAAAAAGGTGATTACGTGTTAGAATTTGTTGAAACAACTAATCAACTTGCTGATATCTTCACTGAACCATTGCCTAAAGATACTTTCTTTCATTTAAGAAGAGAACTTGGAATTCTGGATCAATCTTGCATTTAATCTTGATGAACAATCTATTTTTGCTACTGCATAATTTATAATATTTTGCAGAAGTGGTTGCTTTTCTGCATAATTACCTTGTCATTAACTATATTTTGAATCCAATACTGACTTGAGTGTCAGTGGCTCGCCTGAGTTTATTTTGCAGGTACTCCATCATGACAAAGTCCTCCAACTGCTCAAAATATCCTCTGCTCTTTGCTTTAGCTAAAGCTCTTGAAGTGTGGAAAAACTCATTGGTTTGATTCTTGGTACAAGTTTAGCATTGGCAAAGTGATGAACTAAGTTTGGCCCAAAATTCTGGTTTACAAGATGTTTGAGAAAGTTTTGAAAGTGTGTTGAAGAGTTTAGGATTAGCATTCTCCTGTTTGAAATGGAAAATATACGTTCAGAAGGCTTGTAATCAATTACAAACCCCTTGTAATCAATTACAAACCCCTTGTAATCAATTACAAAGGTTCTGGCAGGCAAAATATGCAAAGTCAGAAGAGCTGTAATCGAATACATACCTTGCGTAATCGATTACAAAGGTTCTGTCAGCCTAAAATGAAAAGTCATAATGACAGTAATCGATTACAGATACATTGTAATCGATTACACAAGTTACCCAGAAATGTAATCGATTACATCCCTTATTGTAATTGATTATAGCAGAACCTAGAAATATAATCAATTACAACCCCTTGTAATTGATTACAAGGAAGTTTAAAATGAGCCCTTGACACGCGCAGAAGTCATTATTGCCCTGTTCTTCATGGTCTCTCTCTCTTGTCGTAACTCACAACTCTTAAAACCCTATCTTTCTCCCTCATTTCTTCACCAAATCCCTCTATTCCACCTCCTATTCACTTGAAACTCTCCCCTCCACAAAACTCCTCCATCAAATCTCACCAAAAACACCAAAATCCCCACCTTAATTCCTCACCCGTACGCTTGTTCGTCTTCCTTCTCACCCAAAACCCCAACTCCAAAAATCATCACCTTCCCTTGTCTTCTCGTAGTCCCAAACACTTCCAAAATCTTTTTCCCTCACTTTTCTATCCTCTATTTCCCCTTTTTTCAACCCAATGGCTTAATCTTCTCGCAAAACCAAAAAGGCACAAACAGGGGTAATTGGTGCTTCGTCTTCCCAGGCTCTTCCTCTCACCATTCCTAGCTTGGACCTCGCTACTCACTTCAAGACTTCTAAACAAGCTAAAGTTTTTTGCCAATAGTATCACCTGCGGAAAATTATACAACCCGGGTATCTCACTACTAAGTTTGTTCTAGTGAGCCTTTGGAGAGTTTTCGTTTGATTGAGTGACTAGACTTGATCAAATTTTTGAGTTTTAAAAAGGCTACATATCCTGACTTAGTTCGAGTGTTCTATGCTAATTTGAAATTTAAGGATGCTTGTCTGATATCTGAAGTGAAGAAGAAACCAATAATTATCAACTTTAGTCTTTGGTATCAATTAACTGGGCTGAGTATTAATGGTGCAAATTTTACTGGGTTAAATTAATGGGGTGATGAAAATGATTACAAATCTGCATTGAACTCTATGCTGAGAACAGGTTTCCACCATGGTCCGCGGGTTCTGGCTACTGGACTTACTATGGAAAATAGAGTGCTTCACTACATTCTACCGAGGGCCTTGATTGCCAGAGGGGGCAATTCCTCTCAGGTTCTCAAGGATGATGTGCTAGCTTTATGGGCGATGAACACAGACCGCTCTATTAACTGGGCTTATTATGTCATTCAGCATATGTAACATCCCGAAAATTAATAATTTTAGGATAAATGATCATTTTACAATATTTGGGATTTTTAGGAATTTTTTTAGATTTTTCGGAGAATGCAGAATATTTTAATATTATTTCTCATTTTACGTGCACATTGGGCAGAATTGGCAAAACGATTGTAACGCTCCTAAAGTTGGAAAATTTTATTACGAATAGTCATTTTCTAATATTTGTGACTTATGTGAATTCTTTCAGAATTTTTGGAAACGACGAATATTTTAATATATTTCTCATTTTGCGTGCGTATTGAGCAGAGTCGGGAAAATGAAATATTTTTCTCGAGAACCTTGAACTATGGAAACGTCGACAGGGGATCTTACTAAACCCGAGGTCAGACACAGTTTACAAAATTTCACGTCTTTCGAAAAATTTTAACAGATGAAATAATAAAACACTGCAAAGAATTAATCTATCAGATTCGTTAATGCTGACTCCTGCTAACTATAACTATAACTATAACTATTGTCCAATAAATAATAACATGTAATAAAAATCTTATCACACTATTCAAAAATCTACCTTGTGTCAAATCTATTAGCTCTATTTTCAAAATAAAGATTAAATTAATTCCAAAAACTCTTTTGGAAAACTTCCAGGAAATTTCCTCCCATTTCACATTTCTCTCTCTCTTCCCTCCTCACTCTTCTCCACGGCAGAGGCAATATTGGAGCCCAATATTCACTTTCATCTTCCTAATATTTTCTCTCTTCTCATTCTCTTCAAACACCATTTCTTCTCCTCTTCTTTTTCCTTCTCCACCGTGCACCTACCCATTGAAGACCATCTCCATGATTTGCTAAATCAAACCCATTTCTACTCATCTTCCACCATTCCAAGTTCTTTTTGTGGCCATCCCTTGGTTCTTCTTTTTTTTCTTTTTCCATTTTCCACCATTGAAGTTAAAGCTTGGAGCTTTTGAGGTAAAGTCTTCAACTTTCTTCTATCTTCTTCTCATTTTCGTTTTATTGGTCATCTATGTGGCCAATGAGTCATTTTTTTATGATTGGAGTGAACACTTTGGGAATTGCTCACCCTAGAGTTTTCTTGAAGGGGGAAAATGAAAATCAAGAGCAAAAAGGAATAGCATCCTTGTGATTGTCTTCATTTAGGTAAGAGGGAGATGATCCTCTTCAATCAATCTTAGTAGTAAGGAAATGTCTTGTGTATTGTTGTTGATGAGGGAATCCATGTTGGATTTCTCTCTTGGTTATATTGTGTTATTTCTATGATTTTGTAGTTGTTTGATTTGTATGAGTATATGGATTTGCATTATGTGCTTTGATGATTATGAACCTATATATTGTTATTTTGTATTTAGAGGTCATGAATCATATTTTGGATTGTTGGGAAAAATGAATGAGAAACTTGGGTGAAAGATGGGCCAAGGTTCTGCAGAAACGAATTCTGCAGAACCCTTGTTAATGCACTAGCGCTCAGGCGCTGTGCATAGAGCGCCTAGGCGCTCCATGCCCAGAAAGTTTTCCCTATGACACGGCCTGGTGAGCGCTCAGGCGCTTCGTGGTTAGCGTCCAGGCGCTCCAGAGATGGCGCCTAGGTGCCCAGAACAGAATCAACTAGGTAACTGTGAGAGGGAGCTGTGTAATTGGAGAGGTGAATGCTAATGTTGGAAATTGAGATGGAGAGTTTTAAGGGTTATTTAACTCAATGTGAAGCCACAGTTTTAGATTGAAACTATAAGGAATTGGAATGAGCTTAGTGAACTAAAACTTAAGTAAAGGATATCAAGAAATCAATGCATAAAATGGGGGAAATTGATGTTAATAGTGGACTTTGGGAAGCCGCGATTTCAATCATGAATATTAGGAATTGGATTGATCTCATATAGAATAAAAACTAAGTGATTGGTATCAAGAGACTAGAGCATAACACGAGAAGGAATTTAGAACCTTGAGGGCTTGTGAGGCTACGGTTTTAAAGGTTACTTAACCTAAAGGTTTGCATAATTGATCTAGACTTAGATTCGTAGAATTGTTAAACCCTTAGTGGGAAATAGTAATTTTGATAAGCCATAATGTATATTAATATTGAGATTTAACTCTACGTGTTGTGAGTCCCTATGAAGGGTTATATATTTGTTAGTTTAATTCTCGATGAGAAATGATTTATTGATATTGAAAATGAATATATGCCATTGTGGTATTGTATATGATGAATGCATCATTGATGAGCATACATGATTGGATATTGAGTCATCATGCATATGAAAAACCTAAGAGTTGAATCACACCTATGTGCGGGTGCGAATAGACTAGCGTAGGTGCCACATGTTGTTGGCCCTAGGGGGCGTCGGGGTGCGGGTCCCTCACATGGACAGTTTAGAGCTCCTCTGTGCCGTAGGGTAAACCGATGCAAACACACCGACGATCCGGACCGGGACGCTATCCTATGTCGCGATCAACGGTTGAGGTGCCATGTATAAGCCATGATGCGTAAATATTTTATGAGATGAAGCACACTGTTTTAAGGCTAACGAGATACTGACATTACTCCTTGATCATTCACTCTTAAAAGGTTAATGTTTAGCTTCATGGAGTAGGATTTGGTACCATAATGCATCGTGCGTCATTCATCGTTAGTCTCATAAGTTGTTGAGCATGCACATCTATTAAAGTAACTGTTTTACTCATGTAAACGAGTATCTGACCATTGTACTGATTTCTGGAAATCTTATTGTGATTGGGTTGACATTGTTAAGTCTTACTATTGCCTGTTGCTGTTCTGCTTTCTTATTTTTGCTTACAACTGAATTAATTGTGTTATAAAACATGCTGCTGCTGTTGATAAATGTATGAACTGTATTACTCTATGAGTGCTATGCGCCATGCTGTTTTCTTACTCCCAATAGTGGTAATGAAAGACGGGTGTCTCACCTCTTTCTTATATTTAAACATTTCTGTTTTATATTTATATTTGATAAGGATCGTAAAGAAGACAAAGAGAGACCATACCTTGGTTGATTGACTTGAGCGTCTGGACAAGATTTCTTTGACTACGTAAGAGTGCAACTGCATGGTGGCATTGATGTCTGTTGTGTCAACTGGGACGCCGTGTGTCATGTGCATATCGGGTTGCGGCCTTGTCTGCTGGTAGTACCCATCCCTGGGTTACTATTCCTCCCCTTTAGTATTTTTATTCCCGCTATATTTTATTAGACTCTGTAATTATTATATTCTGTGTCATCAGTGATTTGTGTAAATTGACTATAAAATATATATAAGGAATATGATTTTATTTCAATGGTTGTATTAAGGGTTGAATATATCTATATTTCTTTCGAGGCTCGTATTTTCTACTTATGCAAATGAAAAAAAAAGTATAGACTCTTGAGAATTTAAATGACTGTTATCATGACTGTGACACACTTGGATTTAGTAACTGTGGTGTAATGACGATTGTGCCGCAGTTGTTAGATCTAGGTGCGTTAAAGCATATGTTGCACGCGAAGAAGGATCCTCATCCTCTGCCCTATGCCATGCTTATCACTGCGATCCTTGAGCACTTCCACATTCCTTTATCTGGGGAGGCAAATGATGAGACTTCTGATGGGCAAGAGTGCATCAGTGTGCACATTCTAACAACGCTACAGTTGAAGAAGATTAATGATCGCTGGTATTACCTACATCATGGGGTGGATGGTCACATACCCCGAGGCGATGATGAGGACGTTGAGGATGACGCACCTCCAGCTGCTCTAATTCCACCATCTATGGAACTTATACTTCAGGACATGTTGATGATCAGTTGTGAGAGTTGCATACCTCTGTTCACCGCCTTGAGGAGCGAGTCACTCACACTGATGAGGAGGTCACTATTATTCGCGCCTTGCTAGAGCGTAATCTAGGTTATTAGTCGAGGTATGTATCCACCTTCTATGCTCCACCACATACACCCCTAGCTGTTAATGTTGATGGTGATCCTGTTGCTACTGCTGGCACTGCTCCTGATGATACCTTTGCTGCAGAGGAGGATAGCGAGGTCACACAGTGACATTGGGTGACTTAGTCATGATGTTTATTTTTGCCATGACTTATTATTGTCTAACCCATTAACATTTTTTTATTATATTATTTTGTATATAACTCTGTTTATTCTGGTGCCTCTGATGTTTATATACTCTGATATATGTATACTACACTGACGTTTGATATGATATAATGTTTACTCTGGTTTTTACTGCCTTTTGGTTATTCTAGTTCCTTTGATTCTATGGATTCTTAATGTTATCTTTTGTTGATCTTTGTTATATATTCTGTTTGGACTGTTGTTTAGACTGTATATGAAGCTCTGGTTGGTCTGTCCTTTTGTCTAGTGATCATGGATATGTCGTTATGCTGTTGAAACTCTAATGGAATTTTTGAATGCTTATATCGTTTGTTCTCTTTCCTGTCGCTTTTTGATAATGTCAAAAGGGGGAGATATTGCATGAGTAAGGGGCAGTAGTATGCATGAACTCAGGGGGAGAGCGATGTTTTAATATCTGATATATTATATATGTATGTATTGCTTCTCTTTATGTGTGTTGGTTTGTCATCATAAAAAAGGGGAGAATGTGAATGCTTATGTCATGGAGCTCATAAAGATTTTGATGATAACAAAGCCAAGTTGATGACCAAGTACAAATGGATGCAAAACTGACATTGTTCTAGGCTTTAGGATCTTAAAGTAAGAAGCTCTCTTGGTATCTCAATTATTTTCTTAAAAAAAGCTTTTCAAATCAAATGATTTTTAAGTCTTGGATTATGAAAATCAAGCTTATTTCTTTAAAAATCCAAGTTTTCTAAATCTCAATGTTTATCATGGTTAAATGGGCATAAAAATGGGTTCGAGGATATTTGTAATCATAATCTTAGGTCTAGTAATCAATTTATAGCTTCTTTGGAGGCTTGTACTCGATTACAATGACTTGGAAATCGATTACATTGATGCGGAAATTAGTTTTTCAAAAGTCAGTAGCTCTGTAATTGATTACATGAGGTTTGTAATCGATTACACTGCTTCCAAAGGCTTCGTATACGTAAGGCTTGTAACTAATTATATCTTTGGAAGAGACTATGTAATCAATCACATTGAGGTTGTAATCGATTACAAATAGCCCAGAAAGCCTAGAATGAGTTTTAAGAACAATGTGATCGATTACACCACCATTGTAATCGATTACAACCTTGTTGTAAGTGCACAAACGTTTCCTTTTGAGCATTTATTGCTCACATTAAAAGCCCTAACAACTCTTTTTCTTCATAACACTATGTATGGACCCTCTTGGGTCATCTTTTACACAAAATAACCATTGAGAAACATCATTCTGTTGCTCTTAATCCGAATTTCAAATTTTCTCCTCTTTTGCTCTGTTTTTGAAATTTCTTGAGATATTATTGAGAGAGCTTCATAGTACTTCAAGTTATAATACACACTCTTTGAGAGAGTTTCTTATTTACTTATCCTTGTTTGATTGTAACGAGGCTGAGGTATTCTTCAGAAAATTTGTAACGGTGATGTATCCCTGTTGTCGAGGCTTAAACACAAGGGTGATGTATCCCAATGTGTGAGGAATGCTCTGGTTTGTAATGGTACGAGCACTTATTGAAGCTTGCATTAATAGTAGAAAAATCTCTGATGGTTTCTCGAGAACTGGACGTAGGTCACAAGTGGTTGGTGACTAAACCAAGATAAATCCCAGTGTTTGCTTTTCTGAACTCTTACTCCTTCTATTCGCATTTTAATTTCATATAATTATTTAAATAATATGTTATTGGCTTGTTAATTTTTGCGAGAGTTTTTCTATCTTCTTGGTTCGTTCATTTCATTTGATAAATAATTTCAACGTAAATTGTTCTTAATGTATTTGTGAAAAGTTTTCAAATTTTTTTTTAACTACTCAATTCACCTTTCCTCTTGAGTAAAGAAGCGACTTGGGTAACAGGATCAGGTCATCTCAAATGGATACACACATATACGCATGCCACACACATGTAAGCACATTTTCTCTATATGTTGTCTTGATATTTTTTTAAATCCCAGACTTTGATTAAGTATTGTGAATATCCATAGTTTTAACTATCATGTCCTTCACTTATCATGCAGTTGTCAAGTAAAGTGTGTTTTGTCATGGTCTCCTTCATTCTTACTTGATGTATTTTTTGGGCCATGATTAAGCCACCTTAGCCCGGCTACACACGCATACATGCGTACATACACACATACATACGTGCACGTGCACAAACATGCACACATTTTCTCTATACATTGTCGTGATATTTTTCCGAATCCTATACTTTGATTAAGTATGGTGAATATCCATAATTTTTACTATCATGTCCTTCACTTATTATGCAATTGTCGAGCAAAGAGAGTTTTTACATGGGCAAAACTACTATGTACAAGTATATTTATAAAAAAAAGTAGCAAAAAAATAATCAAAACATTACATAAAAAAGTATTTTATATATTTAAATAGGGTTGGCTCAGTCTCGAATTGACCCAACCTAGACCTTAATATGGTCAAGGACTAGGACATGAAAATTGACTTAATAAAATTTCAACTTGAGACTTGGTCCTGTTCAACCTGGCCCAGTCTAGACCATGTACATCCCTTACCTATAAATACACATCATTTAATCAATACATTAATTTAATATAAGTGTAATGTAGATTAAGCCAATAAATACACTAATTTAGTATGTAATAATATTATTTGCACACTATTTTTACTATATTATTCTTACACAACTTTCTTTTTTTATAATAAAATAAAATAAATATACATTTCAACACATTTTCTCTATATTTATTTCCTAATCAAGAAAAGTGTAAAAGTGGTGTATCAATATTAGTTTGCAAATAATAAAATTTACTAATACAAGTGTATCATAAATTAAGTTTACAACAATGTTAATTGCACAGATAACTAGCTCATAGGAACTTCACAAACAAAAAAAGTAGTGGCCCAAAATTTCAGTTATTATTTTATTTTATACTTATTTTTTTTTCCATTCATTCAACCTTTGTGTCAGTCCTATGTAAAATGTTATTTGTGCAAATATCTTTTAACTAAGGAGGTGTTTGTTCAATAGTTGATTTTGAATCTTGGGAGTAAGATTCCTGGAATTGATATTATGAGGAATGGTATTCCTGGAAATCTATTAACTCCATGTTTAGTTTTTTAAACATGATTAGGAATATGAAAACACCCATTTCACCCATAAAAAAAATGGTCATTTGTTGGTCGCACCACCGCACTGAGCACCAAAACAAAGTCATTATGAACCTCTTTGCTGCCGGCCACCCTAGCACAAACTAGTCATCTTCTCGTCCTCTCCATCCCATCACCACCCATCTACCGCTTCTGCTTCTGCCACCATCAATCGCACTAAGTACCCATTTCTGCTTGCCTGCTCGCGCAGTGGGTGGGAATAGGGGAGGGAAAGGTTGTTGCCGTCCAGCGAAAAACTTGTGAATGCTAATGTTTGTCTGTTCATCTTCCTCTTGTTCACAAGTGACAATGTCTTGGAGGGGATTTGGTCCAGGCAATCTCCACCTTCATCATCCCTTCAAGTTTTCATTCCAAACTCCTACTAGATGCTACTGTAGGCGAATGACGATGTCTTGAAGGAGATCTGGTCCAGGCGTTTGGTCGATATCCATGGATGTTGATTAGTATGGCTTCACCAAAACTGATAGAGGTGTTGATGGACTTGTCACTGGAGTTGTTGATGGGCGGAAGGAAGGACGAAGATGGTAGCAATCATCATTGAGACTGGTTATGTTCATTGGGTTGGCAAAAGCGTAAGACATGAATCATTCTCAAGTCGTGGAAATCAACTCAACCCACCACCTCTTGTAGTCATGATTTTGTGGGAATGGTCTTCAAAAAATATTTTTAGCAATGAGTTTTAGGTTGGAGTCTTTTTTTCATATCCTGAACCATACGTGGGAATATTCCATTCCCATCTTAACATTCCCCATAATATAAAACTAACTCTTAAACCAAATACCCCATTAAGTTTATCCAAATAGATTCTTCAAAGAATATTTGCATACACATATACATCATCTCATTTCTATGCAATTTTTACATTTGATACAATTAGTCATACTTTATTTTCTTGTCACCTATACTTTGATTATGTCACCTAGCTAGTGGAAGTGAAGTTTTTTTTTTTTTTGTGCAAGCAATTGCCCATGCAATTCCGAGCCAGAGGTAGTAATTAAGTAAAACCCTCTCCAAAGTGGTGACTCCAGTATTCAAACCCTTAATATTAGAAGTAAGGTTCGCCTGGGGTTGTACTCCACTTCCATTAGGACTAACTATTTCCATTACGACCAACCATTTATAGGTAGGAGAAATTAAGCATGCTACTAGATTAGCTGTTAATATTTACTCCAAGAAGATCTCCACTATTAATTTTAAGTTAGTATGCCTAAATCTTCCTGGAGTATGCATCAATTAAGGCTATCAAAATGGGTCAAACTTGTCAGGTGGGCCTATTTATTTGTTAAAATTAGCTGGGTTATGTAACGTCTTAAAATTAAGGGCAATTATTAAATGATAAAATTATTAATTTGTATTAAGTAATCCTATTTTTAATAGGTGGAATAAATTTTTCTTTTACTTTCTTACTTTTATTTTCAAAACTACCATAAAGTACTTTTACAGTTTAACTTTATTATATACTTCTCTAAATGAATGATAAAATAGGATAACTATACTTTTTTTTATTTACAAGTGTATCACTTGTACTGTAATTTATATAGTGCCTAGTAAAAAAGAAGTATACACTTGCCTGATCAAACAAAAGAACTACGCATCAAAAACACTAGAGCTCACTACATACTCTCATCAAGTGATATACACAAAATCCCAAAAGTCTACATATAAATACAACTAAGTAGTATAGAAGTAGTGAATGATAACATTATGGATCAGTAAAAACAAAAGTATTATAATCAAGGTTAAACACCCAGACAGCTTCTGTTTTGGATCGAGTTATGGGTCCCTGGGTATGGAGCAGAATAGAACCCAGACATTACTGCGCATTCGTAACTGCCTATATGCTAGGTGGAACTCTCGAGAGAGAGAGAGATATGGATGCTAATAATATCCTACATAAATGGGGAATTAATCACAGGGAATAATGATCTATTTGATTTCAGTCAACAGTATTAAATTCAAATTGAATGCTCGAAATTACAACGCCCTAAGACACTCATACATATATGCTGCAAGGTCAGAAGGTACGCATCTATGATCCAATACCATATATTGCCTCGCTTTCGTACAATTTGACTTGAGCGTCAGAGTACTTTTTTGCAGGTACCCACCCCCTTACACCACTGTTGTAGTGGTCGCGCCACAAAGGTTTTCACTTTCCACTACCTTCTTAGGTAGCCCTCAGAGCCCTGTTTTGAACATTGGCACCGTCTGTGGGAAATAATAAATTTCTACTCCCACCATCATCACCACCATCGTCATGGTTAACACGAGGATAAGACAAATATCAACCAATCAGAGTTGTACTTCTACTACACGCAACCCACCATCTGCAAATTGTTGTCTAGCATCTGTCCTTACTTATGAGCCAGTCTTAGAATCGGTTGTAGCTTAACCGGAACCCAGGCAAGATGGGCTAGAGACTTCTTTCACTAGAGAGAATCTCCTTATTCCTTCCCTATGAGTTCTAGTGAGACAACATCTAGGTCCTCTAAGAGTACCATCTGGCGATGCGGGACAATAGGTATTAGCATTGTAACGCCTTGGAGATCAAGTGGAGAATGAAGTTCGGTCTCGCCATGCTGAATCTGATCATCAAGAGCTATCCAGGGTAGAACTGTTCTCTCTGATTAGGCTTCAAGATGAAATAATTCATTTACAAGAGGAGAGAATCCATAACTTGGAAAAAGTTGCCAACCGAGATTATGAAGGCAAAAATTGATCTCTGAGAAGGAATCGTGAAAATAAAGATAGAACTCAGGAAGATGATTGCCATCTAAAAAACTCTAGGATTATGGATCCCAGTCGTAATGCTAAACATGTCTGTGTAAGAGAGCAGGAACACAGAGTAAGGAACACGATTTCCCAAAACCAACCATTTTCCAACTAACTGATGACTTA
Source organism: Ormosia emarginata (assembly GCA_029884605.1). Classification (NCBI taxonomy): domain Eukaryota; kingdom Viridiplantae; phylum Streptophyta; class Magnoliopsida; order Fabales; family Fabaceae; genus Ormosia; species Ormosia emarginata. Next base: position 20,786,423 of record JAQQTP010000077.1, on the reverse strand, counting down.
CAAAATCCCTAGGCATTTCAAGTATCCTACCAATATTAAAGCCTATGATGGTACCACGAATCCTTAGGAGCACTTGGACGCCTACGATTCTATATTTTTGTTTGCTTAAAGTGATGACTTTCTCATATGCTGTGCTTTTCCCCTGTTTTTTTAGAAAATAGCCTTGAGATGGTTCACCACCTTAACTCCAAGGTTTGTGGATAATTGGGGAAGCCTGTCCTCAAGTTTTTTATTGCACTTCACCACTAGCAAAGTGCAGCCAAAATTCATTTCATGCCTTTCCCAGATTAAGCAATGAAAGGAGGAGTCTCTCTGAGACTTTATATCTTGGTTTAACAAGGAGATTGTGAATGTGCATAACTAGGATGAAAAACTCATATTGTACTACATCAGAGAAGGGCTCTGACCTAGACTATTTTCCTTTTATCTTACCAAGAAGGAGCCCAAGACCATTGACAAGTTCTGTACCTGCTCTGATATATACATTAATGCTGATGATGTTCTCTGGGCTAGGAAGCATCTCGAGAAGGGAGAGGATGCTAAGCCAAAGTTCGGACCACCTAATCAACAGGGTCGAAATTCAAAATAACTATTCAGAGGGAAATATGAGGACTACACTCCTCTAAACACATCTCGGGCTCAGATTTATCAAGAGGTAATGAACACCGAGCTCCATGATGTGCAAAGACCTCTTTCTTTGAAGAAGCATGCTTGGAAAGACAAGTCCAAGCACTGTACATGGCATAATGGCCACTGACATAACACGAAGGACTAAATTAACCTCTAAGATGTACTCGAGTCGCTGATCCGAGATGGCCGTTTGGCCTGTTATGTGTACCAATCTCGAAACAACTATAGGGGATGGCGAAATCCCCATATTACCAAAGAAAACGTTCCCCAGTCAGGAATAACAATCTCGACAAGCACATCTCGGGACGCCCAAAATTGAGACAGGGCACAACCCTGAGGTGGTGATCATGAAGAAAATCTTTGTCATGCTGAAGTAACCTGAACAATAAACACCATCTCGGGGGACTTCGCTAGCGGAGGTGATTTTGGAAACGCTAGGAAAAAGGACCTCTGAGCGGTGCTGAGTGCAGCATCCCTCATAAAGACCAAGTCGGACAGAGGCTCAAGAAAAACTCCACTGATCTCGTTCTTTGATGAGGATTATGAAAATACTATGCAGGATCACGATGACCCTATGGTCATTACCGGGATAATCACAAACGCCGAGGTTCACATAGTATTTGTAGATCAGGGGAGCTCGACTGGCATTATGTTCCAGGACTTATTCAACAAGCTAAGATTATCAAAAGAAGAACTAATCCCATACACCAGTGAGTTGTTCAGGCTTACAGGTGATAAGATCACTCCAATTAGGTATATTATGACCTACCTGACTTTGGGGAAAGACTCCCTCCTTAAAACTGTCAAGGTCATATTCTTAGTGGTTAACTATCTTTCAACTTATAATGTTATACTAGGTCATCCTTCGCTCAATGTCTTTAGGGCCGTGATATCCACACCCCACTTGGCCATGAAATTTTTGGGACAACAGGAAAGAGTTGTGACAATCAAAGGAGACTAAGTCATGGCGAGGAAGTGCTAAAACGAGAGCCTAAGGATCGCCAAAAACTCACAGACCGTAGATCGACGCAATGATTTAGCTCCAGCCACTACAGACACTGGCAATGTTCTTTTCACTGAGCTGGACGTACGCGAAGAGATTCACAATACGCGCTCCCAACCTGACGGAGAGCTCTAGCCCCTTTAACTTGGTGCCAAGCCAGATTAAGTAACAAAGTTTGGATAACAACTTAGTCAGGAGGAAAGACCCCAGTTGACCGAGTTCCTATAGAAAAATAAGGATCTGTTTACCTAGACTTCCACTGACATGATAGGCTTAGACCAAACCTTATATGTCATCGACTTTCTATTATGAAGAATGCAAAACCTGTAGCCCAGCGTAAAAGGAAGGTTAGTCCTAAAAGGCAAGAGATGATCGAGAAACAAGTCAAGGAGCTCCTAGACACTGAGTTCATCAAAGAGGTCTCCTATACCACATAGCTCTCTAACATGGTCTTAGTCAAGAACTCCAATGGGAAGTGACGTAAGTGTGTTGATTACACCGAATTGAACAAGGCGTGTCCAAAAGACTCTTACGCTACTTCCCAACATCGACAAGCTGGTGAATAATTCATCCGGTTTCAAGCTATTCTCCTTTACAGATGTTTATTCTGGATATAACCAGATCCTCATTAGTCCAGAAGATGAAGACAAGACAACCTTCATAACCGAGATGTGGAGCTACTAGTACCATGTCATGTCGTTCGTGCTTAAGAATACTGAGACAACTTACCAAAGGATGATGAACAAAGTCTTTGAAGGACAGATTAATAAGATGCTAGAAATATACATTGACGATATGATAGTCAAGATGACAGACACCGGTAACCATATCAGAGACTTCGAGGAAGTATTCGTCGCGATTCGAAAGCACAACATGCGATTGAATCAGGAGAAATGCGCATTTGGAGTGTAGGTTGGCAAGTTTCTAGGGCCTCTATTAACAAATCGTGGTATTGAGCCCAAACCAAAGAAATGTTAAGCCGTGCTCAACATGTGCAGTCCTGAGTCCGTCAAAGAAGTACAGTAGCTGATAGACCGAATTGTAGCCTTCATATGTTTTATGGCCAAAGTTGCCCAAAAGTCTTTTCCTCTCTTCAAGACTTTAAAAAATGGGAAGAACTTTGAGTGGACCTCAGAGTATGAGGTCGTTAATAGCTACTGAGCCTATCAAATTATATCAATTTGTAACATGAATAACCTAATTACTTGTAGTATAAAGCACAACCAGGTCGAGCCCTTGGATCACTCTAATTAAGTAATCAAATTAAGAAGTTAACAAAGGGGAGAAAAGTTATAGATTTAATTAAATGAAAGCAATTAAAAAAATTATAAACAGAATTAAGTAAACAACTAATCCAAAGAAATTAACTAATCTTGAATTTAATCCATCATTGATCATTAGGAATCTATTCAATTACTAATGAGATTCTTGGTCTTAGATCACATCAAGCAGCCTTAAGATAATCCATGAATTCTCTACTAGATAAGCACCCAGAATTTAATTAATTAAGGTTAAATGAATCAAACGTTCAAATAATCCTAAATTAATCTAAAACCTAAAATTCAACCAAGCTTAACAAACAACATCCAAGAAGCCTTTGATGCATTGTTTAGTTTCTACAAACACGTGATAGTTAAGCAACCATCACATGAACACCCAAACTGAGTTAAGCATCTAGTGAAGATGCAGCAGAATCAAGAGAAGGAAGAGAGAAATTTGATTAACAATAAGAATGTAAACATTAATCACAAGATCTCAAAATTAAACATCAAGAATGTTTCAATCCCTAGGATTGATTAAAAGGTTCTTTCCTTTCATTTATTATGCAATTGTCAAGTAAATAAAGTTTTTACATGGGCAAAACTAGTATGTACAAGCATATTTATAAAAAAAAAGTAACAAAAAAATAATCAAAACATTACATAAGAAAGTATTTTATATATTTAAATGGGGTTGGCTCGGTCGGTTCGGTTGGCTCGGTCTCGAACCGACCCAACCTAAACCTTAATATGGTTAAGGACTAGGACATGAAAATTAACTTAATAAAATTTCAAGTTGAGACTTGGTCCTACTCAACTTGGCCCAGCCTAGACCATGTGCACCCCTACCTATAAATACACATCATTTAATCAATACATTAGTTTAATATAAGTGTAATGTAGATTAAGCCAATAAATACACCAGTTTAGTATGTAATAATGTTATTTGCACACCATTTTTACTATATTATTCTTACACAATTTTATTTTTTATAATAAAATAAAAAATATATACATTTCAATACCTTTTCTCTATATTTACTTTCGTAACCAAGAAAAGTGTAAAAGTAGTGTATCAATATTAGTTTGCAAATAGTAAAATTCACTAATATAGGTGTAACATAAATTAAGTTTACAACAATGTTAATTGCACAAATAACTAGCTCATAGGAACTTCACAAACAAAAAAAGTAGTGGCCCAAAATTTTTCAGTTATTATTTTATTTTATACTTATTTTTTTATCCACTCATTCAACCTTTGTGTCAATCCTATGTAAAATGTTATTTGTGCAAATATCTTTTAACTAAGGAGGTGTTTGTTCAATAGTTGATTTTGAATCCTGGGAGTAAGATTCCTGGAATTGATATTATGAGGAATGGTATTCCTGGGAATCTATTAACTCCATGTTTAGTTTTTTAAACATGATTAGGAATATGAAAACACCCATTTCACCCATAAAAAAATGGTCATTCGTTGGTCGCACCACCGCACTGAGCACCAAAACAAAGTCATTATGAACCTCTTTGCCGCCGGCCACCCTACCACAAACTAGTCATCTTCTCGTCCTCTCCATCCCATCACCACCCATCTACCGCTTCTGCTTCTGCCACCATCAATCGCACTAAGTACCCATTTCTGCTTGCCTGCTCGCGCGGTGGGTGGGAATAGGGGAGGGAAAGGTTGTTGCCGTCCAGCGGAAAACTTGCGAATGCTAATGTTTGTCTGTTCATCTTCCTCTTATTCACAAGTGACAATGTCTTGGAGGGGATTTGGTCCAGGCGATCTCCACCTTCATCATCCCTTCAAGTTTTCATTCCAAACTCCTACTAGATGCTAGTGTAGGCGAACGACGATGTCTTGAAGGAGATTTGGTCCAGGCGTTTGGTCGATATCCATGGATGTTGATTAGTATGGCTTCACCAAAACTGATAGAGGTGTTGATGGACTTGTCACTGGAGTTGTTGATGGGCGGAAGGAAGGACGAAGATGGTAGCAATCATCATTGAGACTGGTTATGTTCATTGGGTTGGCAAAAGCGTAAGACATAAATCATTCTCAAGTCGTGGAAATCAACTCAACCCACCACCTCTTGTAGTCATGATTTTGTGGGAATGGTCTTCAAAAAATATTTTTAGGAATGAGTTTTAGGTTGGAGTCTTTTTTTCATATCCTGAACCATACGTGGGAATATTCCATTCCCATCTTAACATTCCCCATAATATAAAACTAACTCTTAAACCAAATACCCCATTAAGTTTATCCAAATAGATTCTTCAAAGAATATTTGCATACACATATACATCATCTCATTTCTATGCAATTTTTACCATTTGATACAATTAGTCATACTTTATTTTCTTGTCACCTATACTTTGATTATGTCACCTAGCTAGTGGAAGTGAAGTTTTTTTTTTTGTGCAAGCAATTGCCCATGCAATTCCGAGCCAGAGGTAGTAATTAAGTAAAACCCTCTCCAAAGTGTTGACTCCAGTATTCAAACCCTTAATATTAGAAGTAAGGTTCGCCTGGGGTTGTACTCCACTTCCATTAGGACTAACTATTTCCATTACAACTAACCACTGATAGGTAGGAGAAAATTTAGCATGCTCCTATATCTGCTGTTAATATTTACTCCAAGAGGATCTCCACTATTAATTTTAAGTTAGTATGCCTAAATCTTCCTAGAGCATGCATCAATTAAGGCTATCAAAATAGGTCAAACTCGTCAGACTGACCTATTTATCTATTAAAATTAGGTGGGTTATGTAATGTCTTAAAATTTAGGGCAATTATTAAACAATAAAATTATTAATTAGTATTAAGTAATCCTATTTTTAATTGGTGGAATGAATTTTTCTTTTACTTTCTTACTTTTATTTTCAAAACTACCATAAGGTTACTTTTATAGTTTAACTTTATTATATACTTCTCCGAATGAATTAAGCGTACAATTGTTAAATACAACCATTACTCATTCATATAGCATTATTATGTATATACGGCATCAAGTAGCATAATTATGCTTTTATTTATTTATAAGTGTAACACTTGTACTGTAATTTATACAGTGCCTAGTAAAAAAAAAGTATACACTTACCTGATCAAACAAAAGAACTAAGCATCAAAAATACCAGAGCTCACTACATACTCTCAACAAGTGATATACACAAAATCCCAATAGTCTACATATAAATACAACTAAGTAATATAGAAGTAATGAATGATAACATTTTGGATCAGTAAAAATAAAAGTATTATCATCAAGGTTAAACACCCAATCAGCTTCTGTTCTGGACCGGGTTATGGGTCCATAGGTTTGGAGCAACCTGCCCCGTCAGAATAGAATCCAAACATTACTACGCGTTCGTAATTGCTTATATGCTAGGTGTAACTCTCGAGAGAGAGATACGAATGCTAATAATATCCTGTATAAATGGGGAATTAATAACAGGAATAACGGTCTCCTAATTTCAGTCAACAGCATTAAATCCAAATTGAATGATCTAAATCTCAACACCCTAAGACACTCATACATATACTCTGTAAGGTCAGAAGGTACACATCTATGATCCAATACCATATATTGCCTCGCCTGTGTAAGTACCCCGAAAATTGCTAATTTCATGATAAATAGTCATTTTATAATATTTGTATTTTTTGTGAATTTTTTTCGAAAATATTGAATATTTTAATATATTCTTCTTTTTACGTGCATGCTGAGTGGAGTCGGGAAAATGAAATATTTTTTCCGAGGCTGGTAAACCTTGAACTGTGGAAACGTCGACAGAAGATCTTACTAAACTCGAGGCCGGGCACAGTTTGTGAGGTTTGCTTTTTTCAAGATTTTTATCTGATAAATAAAAATCATTGTACAATTTATTATCCGTTGGACAATAAATACTGATTTCCGTTAACTGTAATATTTGTCCATTGGACAATAGCTTGTATTAAAAATACTTGTCATATTTTCAAAAGTGTCCACTTTATGTCACATCATGTTGACTTTTTCAAAAATTTAACAAAGTTTCTCAAAGAAGCTTTGTATCAAAGCTTCTCAAAGAAGCTTTGTATCAAAGCTTCTCAAAGAAGCTTTGTATCAAAGCTTCTCAAGTAAGTTTTCCTTAAGCTTTTAGAACATTTTTCCCTCCTCTCTCTCTTTCTCCCTTTGTTCCATGGCAATGGCAGTTTTGGGAGCCAAAAATTAGCTTTTCATTTATCACTTTTTCATTCTAATTTCAAACCCCAAAAAGCTATCATCACTTTTCTAATACTTCATCTCTCTACACTTTTTCTCTCATTTTTTCTCAAGCTTTTTCTCTTCCTTCTCTCTTCTCCTTTTCCACGACACCCACACCATTCTTCCTCCTCCATTGATGCTTGATTTCAAGCAAAGTCTTTGCTTGAGCTAACCATCCCTTTGAAGCCTTTTCATTCTTGTTGGAAGACCATCTTCAAGAACTCAACTTTCCTCTCCATTTTCTCCCCTCTCCCACGACCAAGACTCCATTATTGGTTCATCCAAGTTTTTTCATTCAACCAACCTCATTTCCTATCATTTCTCATCATCTAAAACGTTTTTCCTTTTGTAACCATCTCTTGAATCCATCATTTTCATCTTCTTCCATCAAGCTTTAAAGCTTGAAACTTTGAGGTAAAAGTTCATAGCTTTCTCATATTTCCATCTCATTTTCGTGATCCATGGTCACTTAGGTGATCATGGATACCTTTTTCAAGCTTTGATTATGATTTTTGTGAGTTTGAATATTTTAGGGCTTTGAGGTGGTGGAGGACGAAATTCAAGAGCAAATGAGCTTGCTTTCTTGTATTGTCTTCTCTTGGTAAGAGGGAGACTATCCACTTCAACCTCTATTGGTAGTGGGAAGCTTATTTGTGTGTTGATTTTGAGAAACTCATGTTAGGGTTGCTCTCTTGATTTCATGGTTTTCTAATGATCTTTGTATTAATCTTCTCTCATGTGATTTTATTGGTTGTATTTGTGTATGTTGATGATCTTGGATTGATTTTGATGGATTGGATATAAAAATGGAAAGCAAAAGTTCCTTGCCTTCCTAATAGAGGCTCACGGCCATACCCCCTTCAATAGGGTGTTCATGGTTGAAATTTTGTAACAAGATGAAGAGATAACAAATTAAGTGAATAATAACTAATGGAACAATGAAAATTTCAAACCCTATTTCCCTTGAGGCTCACAGCCTCTTAAGGTGAAAATGCCAAAAATGTAATGTTAAAGTAGAGACTTAGTTGATTAGAAAATTAGAGAATGATTAGAAGTTCATAAAATGGGAAGAGTAAAGAATAAGACTTTATCCTATAACTTAGAACAATTTTAGACCTAAGAAAAGAACAAGAGTGTTTGTGAGGCTTGGAGAACCTTAGAATAATTTTCTAAGTGAGCATAATTAAATTTAAAGTAGAGAACTTAGTTAATCAAGAGAATTCCTCTAGAGAAAGATTTCATAAGAGATGTTAAATTAAAGTGAAACTTCAAAATAAACCTTAAAAAGTGTATTATCACATTTGAGAATTTAATGATATGATGTTATGGGTCCATGAGTGGGACCAAGAATTTTGTTGATGTTTAACTTGGCCAAATTGTGGCATGTTATGAAAAAGGATATTATTGCTAAATATACATAAATATACATTGAGTCATCATGCATTATTGAAGTAAGGCTGTATGCCTAGGATTTGAATCACACCTTAGTGTGGGTGCGAATAGACTAGTGTAGGTCATATTGTTGACCTTGGGGGCGTCGGGGTGCGGGTGTCTCACGAACGGACAGTTGGTAGCTCCTCTGGGCCGTGGGATAGACCGATGCAAACGCACCCTGGAAAGCAATTGATTTTATGGCTGACGAGATACTGACATGTCTCCTTGATCATTCTCTCTGATGTTTGTGTCTAGCTCCATAGAGTAGGATTCTTGGTGTCGAATGTTAGATTTTGGTACCATGTGCATGTGCATAGTAAGTCAACATATTATTTGGCATTTATTCACATGATGATGAACTGTTGTTTTATTGATGTTATAACTGCCTAGATTTGTTGAGCTATTTACTATTTGAATCTTGATGCTGATTATTATTCTTGCTATGTTATATGGGTGTCTTGCGCTATTTTATTTCTTTACTGCCACAATTGGTACTGAATGTAGGATGTCTCATTTCTTTTCTGTATTTTCTGTTATTCAGTATATTTATATGTTTCTCTGAAGACGTTGGTGAAGAAGGGGAAGTGCATGAATTCCCCGGCTTTTGGCCTGACTTTGATTAGTACCTGTTTGGAATATGACGTCTCGTCCACGTGGATTTTTGGGGTATGTTAGGCTGACATTTCATGGAGGTCCAGACTGTTGGCACATTAACTTAAGCATGGACCGCTGTGTCTACCACGGAGACGTGACAGTGTCTCTGGTATGGGATCGTTATGATCTGTCTGTTTTTACTTTTAATGAACACTTGTATTTAGTGTTTTACTTGCCCATTTGCGATATGTGGGGTGATCGTGACTACACTCCATGAGAGGATTCATTTTTATCCTCTGCACGAGCCTTTACTTGTAACTCGTTGCTCCGATAAGGATTTCCTCTGACAGGGAAGACCACAAGGAGGATCCAGCAACGATTCATTCTCTTTAGCTTTAAGGGCTGATACTATTGGTGGCTACTGATGGTTATCTGTAAATCTTTTGGGGAAGCCTGATGTTTTGTCTTTTTGGTGGGCTATATATGTGTAATCATTTTGGGACAGGTAAAACTTTTGCTTATTTTTGTATATCTGTTGATGTAACTAAACAAGTATGGCATAAATATATATATGTGTGATGTATGAATGTATAGTTTACTTCTCATGTTAACTTCTGCTATAATTATGTCTTATCATTTTCTTATAAACAAAAAAAAAAAGAATTCACCAAATTAATTATACGTTTACAAATGAACAAGCTTATCTATATTATAATAAACCAGGTCTGAGTTTATGATTTATTTTCCGCATTATGGGTTTTGGTGTGACGTTCCCTCCTCAAAAAGGGGGCGTTATAGCTTGCATACAAACTGACTTGAGCGCCGAAGTACTTTTTACAAGTACCTACTCACTCGTACCACTGTTGTTGTTGTCGTGCCATAAAGGTTTTCACTTTCCACTACTTTCTCAAGTAGCCCTCAGAACCCAGTTCTGAACATTTGCGCCGTCCGTGGGAAATAATAAACTTCTGCTCTCACCATCATCACCACCATCATCATGGTTAACACGAGATAAGACAAACATCAACCAATCAGAGCTGCACTTCTATTGTGCATAACCTACCATCTGCAAATTATTATCCAACATCTGTCCCTACTCATGAGCCAATTTTAGAACCGGCTATAGCTTAACAGGAAGCCAGGTAAGACGGCCTGGAAACTTCTTTCACCGGAGAGAATCTTCTTATCCTTCCCTACGAGTTCTAGTAAGACAACGTCTAGGTCCTCTAAGAGCACCATCTGACGATGCGGGACAACGGGTATCAGCATTACAATGCCTTAGAGATCAAGTAGAGAATAAAGTTTGGTCTCACTGTGCTAAATCTGATCATCAAGAGTTATCCAGGGCAAAAATGCTCTATCTGAATAGGCTATAAGATGAAAGAAATCATTTATAGGAGGAGAGAATCCATAACCTTGAAAAGTTTCCAATTGAGACTATGAAGGCAAAACCGATCTCTGAGAAGGAATCGTGAAAATAGAGATAGAACTCAGGAAGATGACTGCCATCCAAAAAACTCTAGGATCGTGGATCCCGGTCGTAATGCTGAACTTGTCAGTGTAAGAGAGCAGGAACATGGAGTAAGGAACACGATTTCACAAAACCAATATTTTTCTAACAGACTGATGACTTACAAAATCCCTAGGCACTTCAAGTATCCTACAAATATTAAAACCTATCATAGGATCACGGACCCTTACGAGCACTTGGACGACTAGGATTCTGCATTTTTGTTTGCTGAAGGTGATGACTTTTTCATATGTCGTGCTTTTCCCTTATCTTTGAAGAAAGCTGCCTTAAGATGGTTCACCATCTTAACTCTGAGGTTTGTGGATAATTAGGGTAGCCTGTTCTCAAGATTTTTGTTGCACTTCACCACTAGCAAAGTGCAACCTAAATCCATTTCATGCCTTTCCCAGATTAAGCAAGGAAATGAGGAGTCTCTCTGAGACTTTATATCCTGGTTCAATAAGGAGATTGTGAATGTGCATGACTAGGATGAAAGGCTCAGATTGTACTACATCAGAGAAGAGCTCTGACCTAGACTATTTTCCTTTTATCTTGCCAAGAATGAGCCCAAGACCATGGACAAGTTTTGTACCCGCTCTAATAAATACATTAATGTTGAGGATGTTCTCTAGGCTATAAAGCATCTCGAGAAGGGAAATGATGCTAAGCCTAAGTCTGGGCCACCCAATAAACAAGGTCAAAATTCAAAACAACTGTTCAGAGAGAAATATGAGGACTAAACTCCTTTAAACACATCTCGCACTCAGATTTATCAACAGGTAATGAACACCAAGCTTCAGGATGTGCAAAAACCTCCCCCTTTGAAGAAACATGCGCCGAAAGACATGTCAAAGCACTGTGCATGGCATAATGGTCACTGACATAACACGAAGGACTACATTAACCTGTAGGATGTTCTCAAGTCGCTGATTTGAGATGTCTGTTTAGCCTGTTATATGCACTAATCTCCAAACAACTATAGGGGAGGGCGGAAATACAAAAAAAAAAAGTTACATTCCATGGAGAAGTCCATCTCCGTCTTACCAGAGAAGATGTTCCCCTGTCAGGAATGATAATCCCAGCACAAGCGCATCTCGGGACGCCCAAAATTGAGATAGAGCACAACCCTGAGATGATGATCTTGAAGAAAATCTTTGTCACGCTGAAGTAACCCTGATGGTAAACACCATTTCGGGGGGCTTCGCGAGCAGAGGTGACTTTGGAAACGCTTGGAAAAAGGCCCTTCGAGTTGTGTTGAGCGTTACATCCCTCATATAGACCAAGTCGGCCAAAGGGTAAAAAAAAAACCCTACCAATATCGTTCTTTGATAAGGATTACGGAATACTATCTCGGATCATGATGACCACATGGTCATTATCGAAATAATCATAAATGTCGAGGTTCATAGAGTATTTGTAGATCAAGGGAGCTCGACTGACATTATGTTCCTAGACTTATTCAATAAGCTAGGATTATCAAAAGAATAACTAATTCCATGCACCAATGAGTTGATCAGGTTCATAGGTGATAAGATCACTCTGATTGGGTATATTAAGACCTACCTGACTTTGGGGAAAGACTCCTTCCTTAAAACTGTCAAGGTTAGGTTCTTAGTGGTTGACTATCATTCAGCTTATAATGTTATACTAGGTCATCATTCGCTCAATGTCTTTAGGGCCGTGATATCAGCACCCCACTTGGTCATGAAATTTTGGGCCAACAGGAAAGAGTTGTGACAATCAAAAGAGACCAAGTCGCATCGAGGAAGTGCTACAACGAAAGCTTAAGGATCGCCAAAAACCCTCGTATCGCGGACTGACACAACGATTTAGTTCCAGTCACTACAGACATTGGCAACTTTGTCTTCATTAAGTTAGACGTACGCAAAGAGAACCGTGGTACACGCCCCCAACTTGATGGAGAGCTCTAGCCCCTTTAACTTGGTGCTAAGCCAGATCAAGTAACCAAGTTTAGAGAGCAACTTAATCAAGAGAAAAGATCCCAGTTGACCGAGTTGCTGCAGAAAAATAAGGATCTGTTTACCTAGACTTCCACTGATATGCCAAGCTTAGACCCAACCTTATCTGCCATCGACTTTTTATTATAAAGAATACAAAATCAATAGCCTAGTGTAAAAGGAAGGTTGATCTGGAAAGGCAAGAGGTGGTCAAGAAACAAGTCAAGGAGCTCCTAAACATCGGGTTCATCAAAGAGGTCTCCTACACCACATAGCTCTCCAATATGGTCTTAGTCAAGAACGCTAGTGGGAAGTGGCGTATGTGTGTTGATTACACCGAATCGAACAAGGCATGTCTAAAAGACCCCTATCCACTTCCTAACATTGACAACCTGGTGGATAATTCATCTGATTTCAGGCTATTCTCCTTCACAGATGCCTATTCTGGATATAACCAGATCCCCATTAGTCTAGAAGATGAAGACAAGATAACCTTCATAACTGAGATGGGGAGCTACTATTGCTATGTTATATCGTTCAGGCTTTAAGAATGCTGGAGAAACTTACTAAAGGATGATGAACAAAGTCTTTGAAGGACAGATTGGTAAGATACTGGAAGTATACATTGACGATATGATAGTCAAGATAGCAGACACCGATAGCCACATCAAAGACTTGGAAGAAGTATTCACCGAGATTCGGAAGCATAATATGCAATTGAATCCGGAGAAGTACACGTTTGGAGTGTAGGCTAGCAAGTTTCTGGGTTTCTATTAACAAATCGTGGTATTAAGCCCAAACCTAAGAAATGCCAAGCTGTGATCGACATGCGCAGTCCTGAGTCCATTAAAGAAGTACAGCAGCTGACAGGCTGAATTACAACTCTCACACGTTTTCTGGCCAAAGCTGCCTAAAAGTCTCTTCCCCTATTCAAGACTTTATTAAATAGGAAGAACTTTGAGTGGACCTCAGAGTATGAGGTCATTAATAGCTACTAAGACTATCAAATTTTATCAATTTGTAAATTGATTCACATAATTACTTGTAATATAAGGCACAACTAGGTCGAGCCATTGGATCACTCTAATTAAGCAATCAAATTAAGAAGTTAGCAAAGGGGAAAATGTTATAGAATTAATTAAATGAAAGCAATTAAAAAAAATTGTAAACAGAATTAAGTAAACAACCAATCCAAGGAAATCAACTAATCTTGAATTTAATCCATCATTGATCACTAGGAATCCATTCAACTGCTAATCAGATCCTTGATCTTATATCACATCAAGAAGCCTTAAGATGATCCATGAATTCTCTACTAGATAAGCATATAAAATTTAATTAATTGAATTGAACACCAATCTAATCCTAAATTAATCTAAAACTCAAAATTCAACCAAGCTTAATAATTCATCAAACATCTTTGATGCGTTGTTTAGTCTTTGTAATCCTCATTAAACATGTGATAATTATGCAATTATCACATCAACATCCAAATCAAATTAAGCAATTCAGTTCAAATTTAACAAAATCAAAAGAGGTAAAAGAGAAACTTGATTAACAAGTAAAAGAGAAAGTTGATTAATAAGTAAAAGAGAAACTTGATTAACAATTAAATGTAAAATAATCAAAACTAGATCTCAGAATTAAACATTAAGATTGTCAATCCCTAAGATTGATTTAAAAGATGATAGTTGTTGAGACTATCAAATTAAATCAATTTATAAACCGATTCACCAAAAACTTGTAGTATGCAGTGTAACTGGGTCGAGTCCTTAGATCACTCTAATTAATCAATTATATTAAGGGGTTAACAAGGGGGTTTGGTTTGCAAGAGTAATTAAAAGAAACTAATTAAAAATTGTAAATATAATTAAGTAAATAATCAATCTAGGGAAATTAACTATTCTTGAGTTTAATCTATCCTTGATCACTAAGAATCCATTCAATTGTTAATCAAGTTCTTGGCTTTAGATCACATCAAAAAGCCTTAAGATGATCAATGAATTATCTACTAGATAAACATCTAGAATTTAATTAATCAAGGTTAAACGAATCAATCGCCCATCTAATCCTAAATTAACTTAAAGTCCATAATTCAACTAAGCTAAACAATTCATCAAACACCTTTGATGCATTGCTTAGTCTCTTCCATTCAATTGCTAATTAGATTCTTGGTGTTAGATCACATCAAGAAACCTTAAGATGATCCATGAATTCTCTACTAGATAAACACCCAGAAATTAATTAATTAAGGTTAAATGAATCAAGCACCCATCTAATCCTAAATTAATCTAAAACCCTGAATTCAACCAAGCTTAACAAACAACATCCAAGAAGCCTTTGTAAATTGTTTAGTTTCTGCAAACACATAATAGTTAAGCAACCATCACATGAACACCTAAACTAAGTTATGCACTTAGTGAAGATGCAGCAGAACTAAGAGAAGGAGGAGAAAAATTTGATTAACAATAAGAATATAAACATTAATCGCAAGATCTCAAAATTAAACATCATGAATGTTTCAATCTCTAGGATTGATTAAAAGGTTCTTCCCTCTCACCTATAAGGATGAGAGAGAAGAGAAACATAAAAGAAAATGAACCTAGAGAGAAAGGAGAAAAAGAAAGATAAAAAGAGAAAGTGCAAGTAAGAGCGGCTAGGAGAAAATTTAATTTTTTTTAAGTGGTGGTTGATGCTCTTTAAATAACTATTTCATGGTGTCTGATGTTGCTGCTGTTGTAGCTTATGTTTAATCATCTTCCTCTTAGCTTTAATTGGATAGCTAATTTATATAATTTGGGCTTAAGATGAGAGAGTTATGCCCAAAACATTCTTAACAGCTCTCTAAACTCATTAACCAACTTCAAAGGGCGAAAACACTATCAAAACGTCATATTTTTGAGAAGTGGTTTTCATAATAATTTAAGATCTATGTCTTAGCTTTCAAATGACACATGTTTTAGCTCCAAATGACACCTAAAACATAAAGTTACAACCCAATCTTTGTACACTGCTCAGATTCTAGTGATAGCACATCTATTCTGACTTTCAGGCCCAATTTGACCCACTAGAAATCTGATTCAGCTCTGAAGCTCTCATCAAAGTTGTAGATCTTCCGCTCAGCTTTCTTACAAGGTAAAATTCATAATTTTTAGATATTTATAACTCAAGTTATACCCGAAATATAGAAATAATGTAAAATTCTCAATAATGCTGAAAAATACAATTAAGCTTAATTTGAATCAAAACTTATAAAATGTGGTCAAAACTAATTAATTAATCATATAAGAGGTCCAAGAGACTAAATATAAAGGTTTATTAATATATAAAAATGATGTTTATCAAAAGGGTCTAGCCCTCCAAGAATGGAAGGGAAGAAAAATAGAAAAGAAAGAAATCTAGAGAGAAGGGAGAAGAAGATAGATGAAGAGAGAAAGTGCAAACAAGAGCGGCTAAGAGAAAATTAGGGTTCAATTCGTGGTTGCTGCTGTTGCTTAAATAACTATATCTAAAATTAAAAATCCAAGTTTTCCTTTAGCTTAGGGTTAATCCCATTCCTCTTAACTTTAATTGGACTTCTAATTTGCATAATTTGGGTTTAGGATGTGAGAGTTATATCCAAAACATTTTTCACAGCTCTCTAAACCAGTCAGCCGACTTTAAATGGTAAAAACACTATCAAAACGTCATATTTTTTATAAGTGGTCTTCATAAGAGTTGAATATATATGTCTCATTTTTCCTATGACACTGGTATCAATTCCATATGACTTCTTTAACCCAAATTATGACCCAATCTCTGCTTGTTGTCTAGGTTCTAGTGACAATATCTTTGTTCTGACTTCCAGACCCTTTCTGACCCACTAGACATCTGATTCAACCTTCGAGCACTCATCAAAGTTGTGTATCTTTCTCTCAAATTTCTTACAAAGTAAAATTCATAATCTTTAGATGTCTAAAACTCAAGTTATGTCCAAAATACAGAAATAGTGTAAAATTCTCAATAATGCTAAAAAATATAATTTAAACCCAATTTGAACCCAAACTTATAAAATGTGGTCAAGACCAATCAATTAAGCACATAAGAGGTCTAAGAGACTAAATATGAGGGTTAACTAATATATGAAAATTGTGTTAATCAAATTCTCTCACACTTCACTTTTGCACTCCCAGATAAAACAAAAAATTCAACACTAGGGAACAAGGAACAACAACACAAAGTCAAAAGTTAAAAACTCTAAAACACTCACTTTGCAATGTTGTTCAAGAATGCAAAAGTCTATAAGAAAGGAAAGAAACCAAAGCTTCAAACAATCAAAACATTCATGAAGTAACATTACTTTACATCTCAAACCAACAAGCAAGGTAACTTCAATTGAAAAATATAAATCAAGAATGATATAACCTCACAAGGTACACTCTCAATCCGTCAAGTGTCTACAAGGTAAGTGTTTCATTCAATTCAACCCATGAAAATTTACACTGTCATAAGTTTGCTTATCTTCTACTTCTCCACTACTCAATACACATGCATACACAAATCAAGAAGACTTTATGTACGGTTGTAATGGGGCCAAGGTAAGGAAAGGGACTAATATAGAGATGACAAGTTAAATACCTAAAAGAATAAAAGAACATTGGGGATGAGTTCAAATAACAAGCATAAAAGTTTAACCCACATCCATGTAATACAAATTTTCTTTACATATTCTTTTCCCCTTTCTTTTTTATTTTTTTTATTTTTTTTAATTTTTTTAAGTAGCAACTCTTTCCTTTTTCACCAAATATTTTGCACATTAATTAGCACACCCCCATATTTGTTTAAGAACTCTTCCAATGACAATGTCAATGTTCTCCTATTCCCCAAGGTTAGGTAAAAACATGATTTTCTATTTAAGGCATGTTATGAGCTAAAGACAAGGAATGATCAAATAAACTCAAGGGGGTTAATAAAAAAAATATGCAAGGTTGACTATTTGGCTAAAGTAGCTAAGTTAAGAAAAATGTCTCAATCATGTTCATGTATGCATGTGAAAATATAGCCTAAAAAAAACCAAAACAAATTCTAGAGTAACAAATTCCATGAGTGAAAATCACACAAGAAAGAAGAGAATGACACAAATGCTCAATCTATTCATTAAAAGACTCAAAGTCTCACAAGATATATTTCAATCAAACTCAATCTACTAATCCAATTTCCATTACCAAACTAGTTAATCTCAAGATGAAAGATAATTTATTCACTTATGTTATAAACTTTTAACTTCAATTTATGCATGCTCACAACTGTCACAAATCTCAAAATTTCATTAGAAAGTAATTAAAAACACACTTTCTTATATATATATATATATATATATATATATATATATATATATTTCAAAATAGAAAAATAGAATTTAAAAACAAAATAAAATCAGAATTTAAAAATATAAAATAGTATTTTGAAACAAAATAGAAAATAGAAACAATAAACATAATATAAATTCCTCTCACATACTTAAATTCTACATTATCCTCAATGTAAGGCTTATAAAATATCAAATCATCAATATCTATTAAATATCAACAACAAATTTAGGACAAGTAAAATAAAAGAGAGAATTAAGAAACATCATATATATATATATATATATATATATATATATATATATATAAAAATAGAAAAATAGAATTTAAAAACAAAATAAAATCAAATTTAAAAATATAAAAATAGTATTTTGAAACAAAATAGAAAATAGAAACAATAAACATAATATAAATTCCTCTCACATACTTAAATTCTACATTATCCTCAATGTAAGGCTTATAAAATATCAAATCATCAATATCTATTAAATATCAACAACAAATTTAGGACAAGTAAAATAAAAGAGAGAATGAAGAAACATCATTATCAAGTGATGTATATGATTGCTTGCAAGTGGACCTCCTCCATTGTATCCTATTGAACTCCCTCATAGAATTGTTTGAGGTGATGTCCATTGACTTTGAAAACTTTGTTAATTACCTCACTTGTGATCTTCACTGCACCATAAGAAAAAAAATTACTAACTATAAAAGGACCTAGCCACTTAGAATGGAGCTTGTCGAGCATGAACTTGAGGCGAGAATTGTACAGGAGGACTTTTTGGCCAATAGAGAACTCTTTTCTTGTCAACATCTTGTCATGAAGAATCTTGGTCTTTTCTTTGTAAATCTGAGAATTCTCATAAGCTTCCAACCGAATCTCTTTAAGTTCTTGGAGTTGGAGTTTTCTTTAGGATCCGGCTTGGTTCAAGTCAATGTTGCACTTCTTTACCGCCCAATAGGCCTTGTGTTCAATCTCCACTAGAAGCTGGCATACCTTACCAAAGACTATCTATAGGGAGACATGCCTAAAAGAGTCTTGAAGATAGTCCTATATGCCCATAATGCATCCTCAAGCATCTTGCTCCAATCTTTTGTATTCGGTTGGACTATTTTTTCCAAGATTTGTTTCAACTCCCTATTCGAAACTTCTGCTTGTCCATTGGTTTGTGGATGGTAGGGAGTCGAAACCTTATGCATCACACCATATTTCTTCAACAATACCTCCATATTTTTATAACAAAAATAAGAGCATTGGTCATTGATTATAGCTTTTGGAACTCTAAACCTGCAGAAAATGTGAGTCCTGACAAAGTCTAAAATAATATGAGAATCATCAGTCCGAGTGGCATTTGCCTCAACCCACTTAGATAAATAATCAATAGCTAATAGATGTAAACAAAACTAAAGAAATTGGGAAATGGACCTATGAAATCAATGCCCCACATATCAAATATCTCACAAAACAATAATGGTTGTTGAGGCATCTCATTCCTACAGGAAACGTTACCTGTTCGTTGGCATTGTTCACAATTCTTGCAATAACTGTAAGCATCATGAAACGAGGTGGGCCAATATAATCCAGTGTCTAAAATCTTCCTAGCAGTGTGTTGTGGTCCAAAGTGACCACCACATGCAAAGGCATGACAAAAATGCAGAATAGATTGAAACTTATAATCAGGCACACAACATCTAATCACTTGATCACTACACAGTCTCCACAGATAAGGATCATCTCATACAAAATATTTGGACTCACTCTTAAGCTTATTAATCTGATACTTCTTAAAATAAGCACGTAACTCAGATACAACTAAATAATTCACTAAATCAGCATACCAAGGGTCCTTACCTCATAACTGAAAAAGTTACTCATCTGGGAAGGTCTCTCGAATAGGAAGAGTGTCCACTACTTGTGGGATCCAACTGAGATGATCTACCATTAAGTTATCTGCTCGACTTTTATCTCTGATCTTAATGTCAAACTCCTGCAAGAGCAACATCCATTGAATGAGTCTAGGCTTCGCTTCGGGCTTCTTTAACAAGAACTTCAAGACCGCATGGTCAGAGAAAATAATCACTTTAGTTCCCAACAAATAGGAATGAAATTTATCAAAATAAAAAATAATGGCTAAAAGCTCATTTTTAGTGGTGGTGTAATTGGCTTGGGAAGAATCCAAAGTACAAGAGGCATAAGATATCACATGAGGTTGCTTGCCAACTTGTTAAGAAAGGATGACGCCAATTGCAAAGTTTGAGGCGTCACACATCAGCTCAAAAGGAAACTCTCAATTTGGCGACTGAATAATGGGATAAGAGGTTAGGTTCTTCTTCAATTGATTGAATGCCTTCTTGCAATGCTCATCAAATTTGAACACTACTTCTTTTTGAAGAAGCCTAGACAATGGAAGGACAATTTTGCTTAAGTCCCTGATGAAATGCCTATAGAACGTTGCATGACCAAGAAATGAATGCACTTCCCGCACACAAGTAAGGTAAGGTAAAGAAGTAATAACATCAATCTTTGCCCTATCTACTTCAATATCTTTACTAGAAACTACATACCTTAAGACTATGTCTTGTACTACCATGAAATGAAATTTCTTAAAATTAAGAACAAGATGTGTCTCAATGCACCTATCAAACAACCTAGTAAGGTTGTCTAAACATGCATCAAAAGGATATCCATAAATTATGAAGCCATCCATAAAAACTTTCACGCAATATTCTAATAAGTTAGAAAAAAATGCTCATCATACATCGCTAAAATGTACTTGGGGCATTACAAAGCTCGAAAGACATCATTCTATAAGCAAACGTGTCAAATATTCATGTGAAGGTTATCTTCTCTTGGTCCTCTAGGGCTATGTGAATTTGAAAGTAGCCTAAAAAATTCATCTAAGAAGCAATAGTGTGACTTACAAGCTAACCTCTCCAACATCTGATCAATGAAGGGCAATGGAAAATGATCCTTCCTAGTGACTTGATTGAGCTTCCTGTAATCAATACAGACTCTCCAGTTGTTCTATACTCTAGTAGGGACTAGTTCATTCTTCTCATTGACAACCACAATTATCCCAGTCTTCTTGGAAACAACTTGTACCTGACTCACCCACTTGCTATATGAAATAAGGTAAATGATGTTAGTTGACAATAGTTTGCTCACTTCTTTCTTCACCACATCCAAAATCAGAGGGTTAAGTCTTCTTTGGGGGCTACCTCACTGGTTTGGCTTCCTTCTCTAATAAAATCCAATGCTTGCATGTGGAGAGGATAATCTCAAGAATGTCTGCAAACGTCCATCCAATGGCTTTCTTATGCTGCCTCAAGATCTGCAATAATTTCTCTTCCTGTTCAGGCTGTAAATTCTTTGCTATTATCACTGGTAGCTTCTCTTCTACTTCCTAGAACATATACTTCAAATGTTCAAGAAAAGACTTTAACTCAAGGGTAGGTGGTTGCTACATTGAAGGTATCAATCTAGTCAAAGAAACTAAATCTGTTGATTTAACTGCAACATCACCTACAATCTGTGTACATTCTTCCAAAACATCATCAAATCCCATATATGCAGAAATCTCATAACATATTGCACACATACTAGTCTCACTATAAACAAAAACTGAACATCTAGAAAAATCAATACTATATAGAAATCTCACAATTTCAGAAAATTCAACTAGCATATCAACATTTATATCATTAACAAGTAAATTAATGACATCTAATTAAAAAACAGAATGCTCTTATAAGGGATATTTCATGACATCAAATATATTAAATTGAATAATGTTATCCTCAAATTCCATCGAAAGGGTACCAACATGCACATCAATCTTATATATTGCAGTTTTTAAGAAAAGTCTGTCCAAAATCAATAGGGGTTGACTATATGCAAATTCATCTTCTATGTTTAGAACATAAAAATCTGCTGGTAATATTAAATTATTTACCCTTACTAAAACATCCTCAAGCATTCTTGCAGGATCAGTCATGCTCCTATTTGCCAGCTGAATGATAATTCCGGTTGACTTCAACTCTCTAATCTGCACAGATTCATAGATTGATTTTGGCAACACATTAATTGAGGCACCCAAATCCAACATTGCATGTGTAAACTGCTTGTTGTCTATTGTGCAAGAAATGGTGAATGTTCTATGATCCTTGCATTTAGAAGGCATATTTGGTTGGATCAAGACAGAAACATTTCTTCTCATGCTCTCTTTCTCATTTCCTTTCAACTCCGCATGTGTGTGCACAATTCCTTCAAAAACTTAGTATATTTTGGAATCTGCTTTATTGCTTCTAGGAGAGGTATATTGACTTCTACCTTCTGAAAGGTCTCCATAATCTCCCCGTTAGATTCAGTTTCAACTATCTTCTTTGATTGAGTCATTCTATTGGGAAAAGGAAGAGGAATGTTGATAGTAAATTTTTCTATATAATTTTTCATTAACTTCTAATTTTTCTTCAAATTCTTTGCATGTTCTATATTCTGCTAAATTGAATCTTCTGCAAAATTCTAGTTTGCTGGATTTGATTTTTCTGCACAATCTCTGGTTGGAGTTGGGTTGGAGCACTCACATCTTTGCCACTTCTCAAGGTTATGGCATTCACATTGCCTTTTGGATTGTTAATTATTTAGGAGGGAAATTGACTAAAACCTTGAGTCTTGAACTCATTGATGGAAGTTGTAAGTTAACTAATTTGAGTCTCCAAGTTCTGAATGGTGATCTCGGTTCTCTGTTGAAACTGAAGGCTATTGGTTGCTAATTGTTTCACCAAGTTTGCCAAGCTAGGTTCTGAATTGATACTTTGCTGCATGAGTTGTTAATCTCATTGGTTGTTGAAATTGTTGCTTGCTCAGGCCTGCTGCATTATATCTAGTCTGTTGTTGCTACTGTTGCTGAAATTGGTCAGAATTGTTGCTATACTATAGATTGAGATGATCTCTCCATCCAGGGTTATATGTATTAGAATAAAGGTCATACTTTAGTTGCTACTAGTATGGTGTGCCAAGAAATATGTCAGCCACTGCTTCACTGTTTTCTTAGAGTGCAGGACACTAGTTTGTTGGGTAATCTAGCAAAGAACAGATTCCACAAAGTTTTGCTGAGGACTGAATTTGATTTTGTCCTAATGCTAGTTTCTTAACCAAGGAGTCAGCTCCTCCAATTTGTTCTCAATTCTCTTTTGATCAGCATCAGAAACCCTTACTTCATTTACTCCTCTAGTTGAGGTAATGACTCGTGTGCCTAATTGTTGTGCATTTGCTATCATGTTTGCTATTAAATCTCTTGTTGCAGCAGGGGTTTTGTCCACTAAAGCTCATCCAGAGGCAACATCTACCATGCTTCTATCCATACGTAAAAGTCCATCATAGAAATACCGAATTAGTAACTGGTCACTGATTTGGTGATGAGGATAGCTTGCACACAACTTCTTGAATCTCTCCCGATACTCATGAAGAGTTTCTCCTAATATCTACCTTATGCCATATATATCCTTCCCAATGGTAGCAGCTCTGGAAGCAGGGAAAATTTTTTTAAGGAATAGTCTCTTCATATCATTCCAACATGCTATGGCAGCTGGTTGCAAGTAATACAACCAATCCTTGGCTACTCCATCTAATGAGAAAGAAAAGACTCTCAATTTGATATGTTATTCTAGAATTCCCTGAGGCTTCATGGTCAAACAAATCACATGGAACTCCTTCAAGTACTTATGAGGGTCTTCACCTGCAAGTCCATGGAACTTTGGAAGCAAGTGTATCAATCCAAATTTCAATTCAAAATCAGCATTTAAATCAGGATATTGAATGCACAAGGGTTGGTAATCACATTAGGTGTTGCTAGTTCCTTAAGAGTCCTATTATGCATGCTATCAGCTATGTGTGCAGTGTTACTTATATTCTTAAGTTCAGTTTTAATTTTAGACAATATCCTTTCACTATGTCTACGAGCTCTATTAAGTGTATGCAAGGTCCTCTCAATCTTAGGATCAATGTTAAGCAAATGGTTACTAGAAGACCTAGTTATACAACATGCAAATGTGCAAAAACATAAGATATGTAAAATGGACTATACAACACTAAAATTCGACCAAAATAATACTAGTTACACCCTATCTACATAATTTTAAAATTATGAGGTCACCACAGGGTGAAAACTACTCAAAAATTGTACCAAAAAATGTAATAAAAAATCTTCCAAAATCGAAAAAGTTGTCTAAATAATGGAATTTAGCCAAAATATGGTGGAACTCACCGCATAGCTATAAGCCTTATAGAACACATCATTTTCCTTCAACTGACCAATTTTTAGACCAATATGAGCTTTTTTGTCTGTACAAATTCCACTTGGAAGCCAAAATTGAGTTAGAAACTACCTAAAACAAGGAAAACAGGGGTTAATGATGGGTTAATAGCTAATTATACTCCTAATATGATTGATTAAACTCATAATGAGCCCCGACAATGGTGCCAAAATTTGATAGCTGCCGAGACTATCAAATTATATCAATTTGTAAGTCGATTCACCAAATTACTTGTAGTATAAGGCACAACCGAGTTGAGTCCTTTGATCACTCTAATTAAGCAATTAGATTGAGAAGTTAACAAAGGAGAAAAAAAGTTACAAAATTAATTAAATAAAAGTAATTAAATAAACTATAAATAGAATTAAGTGAACAACCAATCCAAGGAAATCAATCAACTAATCTTGAATTTAATCCATCATTGATCACTAGGAATCCATTCAATTACTAATCAGATTCTTGGTCTTAGGTCACATCAAGAAGACTTAAGATGATCTATGAATTCTTTACTAGATAAGCATCCAGAATTTAATTAATCGATGCTAAATGAATTAAGCACCAATCTAATCCTAAATTAATCTAAAACCCAAAATTCAACCAAGCTTAACAATCTATCAACATTTTTCATGCATTGTTTAGTCTCTACAATCCTTATTAAACACATGGTAATTATACAATTATCATATCAACATCCAACTCAAATTAAGCAATTCAATTCAGATTTAACAAAATCAAAAGAGGAAAAAGAGAAACTTGATTAACAAGTAAAAGAGAAACTTGATTAACAATTAAATGTAAAAATCAAAACAAGATCTCAGAATTAAACATAAATATTGCCAATCCCTAGGATTGATTAAAAAATGTTTAGCCCTCTATGATGGAAGGGAAGAAAAACAAAAAAGAAAGAAATCTAGAGAGAATGGATAGGAAGAGAGATGAAGAGAAAAAGTGCAAGCAAAAGTGGCTAAGAGAAAATTAAGGTTCAATTCGTGGTTGTTGTAGCTGCTTAAATAATTATCTCCAAAATTAAAAATCCAAGTTTGCAATTATATTAGGATTAATCCCCTTCTTCTTAGCTTTAATAAGACACTTAATTTGCATAATTTGGGTTTAGGATGAGAGAGTTATATCTATAATATTCTTAACAGTTCTTTACACCCAGCAGCTGACTTCAAAGGGCGAAACACCATCAAAATGTCACATTTTAAATTGGTTTTCATAGTAGTTTAAAGAGCTATGTCTCATCTTTCCAATGACACTAATCTCAACTCTATATGACTCTTATAACCCAAATTATAGCTCAATCTCTACTCATTGTTCAGGTTCTAGTGACAACATCTCTATTCTGAAATCTAGGCTCAATATAACCTACTAGACATCCAAGTCAGCCTTTGAGCTATTTATCAATGTTGTAGATATTTCTCTCTTCTTTCTTATAAGGTAAAGTGCGTAAATTTTAAATGTCTAGAACTCAAGTTATTCTCAAAATACAAAAAAAATGTGTAAAATTCTCAATAATGCTGAAAAATATAATTAAATTTAATTTGAACTCAAACTTATAAAATGTGATCAAGACCAATTAATTAAGCACATACGAGGTCTAAGAGACTAAATATGAAAGTTAACTAATATATAAAAATTGTGTTTATCTGTTGCCTTCCAAGAGTTGAAGAGGATGTCGTCCACACCACCAACGACGCAGTTAGCTCAGTTATAATAAGAGAAACAGACGAAGGTCAAAGGTCAATCTACTTCGTCAGCAAAGTCCTTAAGGCTCTGAGATTCAATATCAAAAGATCGAGACGCTTACTCTAGCACTGTTAATCATTGCAAGAAGGTTAAGGCAATACTTATAGTGCCACCCAATAATAGTGAAGACAGACCAGCTAGTTAGACATACTCCATAAGTCGAATCTCGCAGGGAGAATAATCGCTTGGTCAGTAGAGCTCTCCAAGTTCGGTATTACCTATGAGCCAAGACCAGCTATAAAGGCTCAGGTGTTGTTCAACTTCCTGGTTGAGCTCACACCGAACTTCAGCCATCCTTGGGGGCATTCCTAGATCATTTATGTTGATGGGTCCTCGAATCCCAAAGGGAGCGGTGTCGAGGTCATGTTGGAAAATGAAGCAAGCCTCATATTAGAACTTTCTTTGAAGTTTAACTTCTCCATTTCAAACAACTAAGATGAATGTGAAGTATGCATTGTAGGCATTAACATGGCAAAGGAAATAGGAGCCACAGACATAGTCCTATGTAGTGACTCCCAGCTAGCAACATCCCAGATCTGAGGGGAATATCAGGCTGAGGAACCTCTACTGTAGAAGTACTTAGCCAAAGTTAAAAGACTGATCGAAAGTTTTGACAATGTTAAAGTGGAGCACATCCTAGGAGAACAAAACTCTAGAGCTTTCATCTTGTCAAAGCTTACCAGTACTAAGAGCCCAGGCAATAACAGGTTAGTGATTCAAGATACCCTACTTGCTCCCAGTATCACAGACAATGAAGTCCTCCTACTAGAAGATGATGAAACCTATATGATACTCATACTTCCCTACCTCCGTAGTGGCTCATTACCTAAGGATAAAAAATAAACCTAGAAGATAGTAGGGACAATGGCCTGGTACACCATTTTAGACAACTAGTTATATCACTATGATTTCTCTTTTCCTTTCCTCAAATGCCTTAGTCATAAGGAGGTAGACTATGTCCTAGCCGAGATTCATGAAGGAAGCTTGAGGTATCATCTTGGAGACAAGTCCTTAGCACGAAATGCGCTAAGGGCTAGATACTACTTGCCTCTCATGGAAGCTGATAGCAAAGAACATGTGTAGAGGTGTGACCAATGCCAACATCACTCAGACATTTATGAAGCACCACCAAAGGAATTATCAACGATATCTATTCCCTAACCATTCTACCAATAGGGAATGGACATCTAAGGACCCTTTTCCCCAAGCTCTAGGGTAAGTCAAATACTTAGTGATGGTCATTGATTAGTTTACCAAGTGGATTGAGGTAGAATCATTGGCCACAATCACCTCCACGCGAATCCAAAAATTCATTTACAATAATATCATTAGCAAATTTGGAATCCTGGAGTCAATTATTACAAACAATGATACCTAGCTCACAGATCAGAAGTTAAATCATCTCCAGGCCAAGCTCAAGATCAAACAGCACTTTACCTCGGTGGAGTATACAAAGACCAACAGACAAGCTGAAGCCACCAACTAAATTATATTTTGAGGGATTAAGAAGAGACTTGATGATGCCAAAGGGAACTGAGTAGAATAACTCAATCATATCTTATGGGCATATTAAACCACGCCACATTCCTCCACTGGAGAAACCCCATTTAAGTTAGCCTATGGTTGCGAGGCTATGATCCCAATGGAAATAAGAGAGCCGAGCTGGAGAAAACAAAATTTCTCTGAGGAAACTAATCTAGATCTCATCCATTATGAATTAGACTTGCTTGAAGAACAGCACTGCATCGCTCATGTCCGGAAAGCCGCATTCAAACAGAGAATCGCTGCATGATATAACTCCAAAATGATTCCACGATGGTTTAATCCCGGTGACCTCGTGTTACGTAGGGCGAATATCAGTGGCAAGAATGCAAAAGATGGGAAGTTAGCTCCTAACTGGGAAGGACCGTACAGAATTACGTCCAAAACCAATATGGGAGCCTATACTCTAGAAACCCTCTCTGGCAAGACAATCAAGAACTTCTTGAACGCAAACAAATTGAGAAAATATTATAGCTGAATATTTTTGTGTCATTACTATTACTTTTTCTATGTAAGAGACACCATTTGATATTAAAGAATTAATCATTTATTCAATATTTGCTTATTTTGTTTACTTATGACCCACAACCCACAAGCTTACCACACATTGCCTAGGTTCGAGGAATACAGGATCCAAAGAGGATAAGCTATTATGATATCCTTACATGATGGCTAGATAGTTAAGTCCACTAAATCGTTATCCGAGGTTAAGGAGTGCACTCAAGGGTTTTCAGTGGTACCCATATGGCCTGACCTTAACCTACAAACCGACTAGGTTTATGGAGGTTAAGCGTAACTGACCGTAGCTTGAGATAATGGATTCCACACTAAAAGGCTTTCATGTCATCTTTACAATTTCAAATTAACCAATAAGCATAGTAAAAGGTTTAGCATGGTTACGCATTTCAGACCGCTGCCCGAGATAGTGAACATCGTTCCAAGAGATTTATGTCACTGTACACAAGTCTTACTGTGTCAACTACTCCTAAGTGAACCCAACCATTGAGATCGAGCTTTGGACTCATCTTGGCCTGGCAAAATAAAAGTTCATTAATAAGTCGTCGAGTTCAAGTGTTGGACACATCTCGGTACGTTACACAAATAAATTGCTAAGTGCAAAATGAACACTGAGATTGAGCGTTGGACTCATCTCGGTTTCACAAATACGAATTCAACAAGTATCAAACAGAGTCACCGAGATAGAGCATTGGACTCATCTCAAAGAAAGAAAGAAGACATCAATATGAAGAAAAAGCTAAGTATTAAAATTAAACAAAATGTGTTTGAGGTCAGGACTTGTCCAAATACATCAATAAAACCCCACGCAAGGGGCAATGAAATGAAAAATGAAACAAGTCAGGCATTAGAAGGTGGGGTTTGAGCCTCCGAAGTCACCACGGCCACCTCGGCCTCCGCCACCTCGGTCGTTGTTGCCCTAACCTCTTCCTGGTCCTTTGTCGATGTTGCTTTTACCCCTTCCCTGCCACCCACACTCTGGTCCACTTAATTACTTGAAGTAGTCTCGGGAATAGATGCATCAACAATTTGGCCATCCTGAACCATCCTTAAAGCTCCAATTCCTTCTTCATTTAAGCTAGGGTTAAGAAGACAGAGTTGGTTTAGAGCATTCTCGAAAGATTCATCCACGGACCTTGACTAGACACCTTCCTTGATTTCTTCTTTCAGCCTAGTTTCGGTCTGTCGTAGAAGTTCATATTGAGCCTAGACACCATCAGCATGGACTTGAAAGAAACTAGGTTCTCTCTCAATACATTCTCCTAAGTTGCATCGGCCTCAGTAGCCTTTGCTCAGAGCAAATCTATCTTG
This sequence comes from Ormosia emarginata, assembly GCA_029884605.1. Taxonomy (NCBI): domain Eukaryota; kingdom Viridiplantae; phylum Streptophyta; class Magnoliopsida; order Fabales; family Fabaceae; genus Ormosia; species Ormosia emarginata. Next base: position 20,757,016 of record JAQQTP010000077.1, on the reverse strand, counting down.
GCCACTTGGGCCCATAGAGAAACAACCTCAGCAACTTCCGCAGTAAGACATACGACCTCGACCTGGAGCTTACCGATCTCAAAGTTGCACAACTCAACCTCTTTGGTAGCTTGGGTCAACTGCCCATTCTTCTGGGCAACTTCTAACTAAAGACTTTGTTTTTCACCTCGAAAAGTGTTAAGCTTCCTCTCTAAGTTGGAAGTCACCCGAACAGACTCCCAAGCTTCCTCTATAAATCGAAGAAAAGAGGTGATGCACAGACTCCGTAGTTAGGCCTCGTGGAGGAGCTCTGTCATGTTTCGTGTTCAATTAACATGTCAGACTCAGAAGGGCTCAATAAGGCTCCATCAATGAAAGCGATAAGAGCAGCCCCACGAGTCCACACTGACTCAGCTGGGAAACAGAGTAGAGCACCCTTTGAGATAGCAGACCTCGGGCCAGATGGGATCTCAAACACCCCGGGCTCCTCTGGGGTAATCTCAATGGCCGGCCTTTTCCTCTTTGGATCCATGCTGCTTTCGGCCAGCCTTTTTTAGAATTGCAACGGTAAAGTAGGAGAACTGTTCCCAGCGTCTCGGACCTCAATGGTTATGGGAGGTGGGTGGTCTACCTTGGTCGAAGGCAAGGGGACTACACTGCTCGAAGGTGGAAAAACAGTGACAGTCACCCTTGGGGCAGCCATCGGGGCCCAAGATCCGGACACCTCACCCCCTTTAGCTGCCAATCTTTGAGCCAGGCACTGAAGTCCACTTTGTGGAGCCATACTTTCTGCAAAAGGAGAAAATGTATTACAACACTTAAACAAATATTAAGTGCAAGAAGAAAAAATGAGCAAGACAAGATACCTAGCAGGGCTTTTATGGAATCAGCGAGCTTATTTAGGATATCCTTACAATAGATAATCCCATTTTCTTTAGTCCAATATATTAGGAAGCGTAGGACCTCGGCCTCGAGAAAAGAGATCTCAGAGATTAGAGTCTCTATCTATCCATTCCTCCGCTCCCAGCTAGCTTGGGTCCAGTATAAATAGAGGTATAGTTGGCCTTCTGGGGTGACAAAAAAAGGTGTCGACCTTAGAGCCCCTTCTATCCTAAAAAAGTATTTTTTGATATTCTTAAAGGACTCTTGGTATGGTTTGAAGACCTTGCGCCCATTCTACACTCGTAGTATGACCCATTCCTTGGGTTTGTTGTTTCTAAAGGTCAACAACCAGGAAAAAAGAAAGAAGAAAGAGTTGACCGAGTAAGGCCAATCGAAGACCTAGCAGACGAGCTCGATAGCTCGAACAAATCCCAAGAATTTAGATCGAGTTGAGTAGGTGCCACTCACAAGCGATTGAGGACACCTATCTCAAACTTGGTGAATGATAGTCATCCTCTGATTCGAGTAAACAGAGCCTCATACATATATATGAAATACTCACCCTCTGTATGGACCGAGCACACTCTTTCATCCTTTAATTGGTGCTAGATTACGAATTCCCGATCTTTCAACTTGTCCACGGTTAGTTGTAAATATTACTGCTTCTCGTGGGTGTTTTTTACAGTCTTCACGTTAGACGGGGTGCCTAGGACCTCTCGATCCACCCATTGGTATAAGCCCACATCTCGGGGAAGAGTAAGTTCCCTCTGTTTCATAGGTGCTGCCCTCCGGTTTCACATCATACCTACAGAGGACACACTCGTGTTAGACTTTAAAGAATCACTCATGTCTCATAGCGCCATCATAAGCTCGGACAGCGGATGAGCTAGCCTATGCCTCGCCAACTCTCTGGCTTGATCTGCCTTCTGGAACGCCTCCAAGACCCTCATCCTAGACGAAGAGCTCGGACCTCATCAGAATCCCCACGATAGGCTTGAAGCCTCTGTCATGGCTAGGGTGATGGGGACAAAGAAGGACTTAGAACCTCTACCGATGGGCCAATGTTTTGCACTATCTCCTAATTCCCTAACATCCCCCTAACTAAATGTCTATATAAAGGAAAAAAGGGTGAAAATGATAAGTACCTTGAGTTTTGGAGAAGAAAAGAAGCTTCAAACATTGAAAAGAGTGCAGAAGAAGCCTAAAACCACCTTGAAGCCACCAATAGCCATTGCACGAGCTCACTGGAAATCACGTAGTTTGCCAAAGAAAAAAGCTTAGGAGTGCGAGAGTAGGAAAAAAGTAGGAAGGGTTAAACCTTATTCTTATTTATAAGCGTGAAAAAATCACCCCAACCGCTGTTGTTAATGGGGGCAGATGCCTTTTCTTTTATTTCAAAACTTTAAAATGGATAATCATGACGCCTTCTTTTCAAAATTTAAAAACGGCTAATCATGATGTTTTGAACCCCAAACAACAGCTTCCATTATTCTTTCACCACGTGACGTACTGTTTCTGAGCAAAGCTGCTAAAAGGATAATATGCAGAACATTCAAAATTGAAGCTACACATGAGGTTTGAGAAGGACGCCTAAGCCGGACCACGAACTTTCATCAAGATCGTAGAAAAACCATAACTCGGAGCTCGGTTCTAAACCGAACTACACTCATAACATGGACCCCATGAACTACACATGTGAGCAACCTATTATATACCCCTGATAACTGAATGATGACTTAAGTAGAGCGATCCAACTCGGATCTCAGCCTTATCATTAACCCTGGGAGACATACAATGACACATCACAGACCTCTGCCCTTTGGAAAAACATCGCGAGATTCGACGTTAACACTATGACTAGATCCCTTTGTCCACTACACTTTGTGTGCTCCAGTTGAGCTCATATCTTGACACTTAATTGTCTCATCTAAGCGTCAAGTTGGGGGTAACTGTTCGAAACTGAGTTATGGGTCCAGAGGTCTAGAGCAACCCGACCCTCCAAAATAGAACCCAAACATTATTACGTGTTTGTAACTGCCTATTTGCTAGGCGTAACGCCCTCGAGGGATATGAATGCTAATCATATCCTGCATAAATAGGGAATTAATCACAGGGAATGACTGTTTCTCTGATTTTAGTCAACAACATTCAATCTAAATTGAATGCTTTAAATCTTAATGTCCTAAGACGCTCATACATATACTCTGTAAGGTCAAAAGGTACGCATCTATGATCCAATACCATATACTGCCTCCCTTGTGCATAAACTAACTTAAGCGTTTGAGTGTCTTTTGCAAGTACCCACTCCCTTGCAATACTTATGTCGCTACTGTGCTACAAAGGTTTCCACTTTCTACTACCTTCTCAGGTAACCCTCAGAACCCAGCTCCAAATAGCTTCAATATCAATCAACAAAGAAATCAAGGTCATCACTGCTCCTATGGAAACAACATACAAATAATGAGAATATTATAATTTTCATAAGGGAAACAAACTATATAAAATGCTAATATACAAACTAGGGTACTTCCAACTGTGTTAAATCATAGAACAAACATTATACAATAATTCAAAGTATAATGATTATCTATTATCTCATCAATATATCAATTCTGTAATTAGAGCTTGTAGCAAATTATAAAGATAATGTTAGAATGATATTGTATGATGTTTATACAATGCAATGCAAAATGCTACATAGGATGGTGGTGCCATATTTTTTACGTAAGAGAGCTCTTTAGACTAAGGCGTCTCTTAGTCTCCAAGGCCTTTTGCCGCACCAAGCTCATCCTTGGGCATCATAATAGTTTCCATGGCCTCTTGCCATACAAGCTCATCCAAGAACTCTTGCCACACAGGCTCATAATAGTTTCCAAGACCTCTTGACACATAAGCTCATCCAAGAACATGATAAAATTTGTTTTTGCTCATCTAGGCATTAGGGTTCATTTCCTTTTGGATCACCCTTAAGCCTTTCACATTCTTTTTCAATATCTCATACTTGAATTGATACTAAATACATATACCAAATCGAAATACAATCTATCAATTTTTGAACATTAATCCTCAAAGAACTCAAAGAAAACCCTAAGTTTAGGCAAATGTGCATTACGACCATGTTGACTCAAAACCACATATTTCATCAAATTGTCTTAATGTATATTAGAATCATCACCATTTCATGATCAAATATCATAAATAGGACCAATTAAGTAATGACACCTCAAATGCACAATTATAAGGCTTATGGCCGAAACTACCAAGAGAGAATTTAATCAAGAATTCTCATTCTAATACTTGATTAACATATAATTATTGAAGATGTAACCTTAATTAAACTTTAATTTCATATTAGATTCATCAAAGTCCTAACTTTTTCAAATTAGGGTTCTTAATTTGGACCCCAAGAACCCTAACCCTAAGTGATCTTTGATCCAAAGAAAAAAGATTTATCAAATTAATTAATTCTAAGCAAAAACAAGACCAAGAATCAATTATACTTTATAAAATTATCCAAAATCAAGTATTCTTTCAAAATCATCTCATCATATAAACATTCCTTAGAACTAAGAAACAAGTATATAAAAGCCAAAATCATACCAAAAATCATAATCTAGTATACTGGATTGAATTAAAAAATAAGAAGATGAAAGTGCCTTTCTTACCTCTTGTCCAAGCTATTTAGGTATAATGTACTAGGGGGTGGAAGAAAGGATCTTGAGCTTGTTTCTACAAATTTCTTGACTCGCGAAACTTTTTAGTTTTTGTTGAATTTCCTTCTCTTTTCTCCTTCTTCTTATTTCTTCTTTCTTTCTTTTCTTGTCTTCTTCTTCTTCTTCCTTCATTTCTATGCCTTAGTTGAATTTACTTCTTTCTTTTTTCCTAGATGTTTTTAGAGGTGGCAAAACGGGTTCAACCCGTTGGGTTATTACCGCCAACCCGTAATTTTTTTCGGGTTGGGTTCAAGATTTTAACCCATTTTTGATTTCCAACCCGCATAACCCGCGGTTAAGCGAAGCAAGTCTTGAGTTGGCTTTCGGCGGTTGAGTTTTTTTAAAAAAGTGTTACAAATTAGTCTTATTATTTGTGTTTGATATTTTTATGAGTATGATACTAAATTTATTTTATTTATTTTATTTTTTAACCTCTATAAATTATAATTTTTCTATTTTTTAATTTTATGATTTTTTTATTTTTTATACATTTTATTTTATTTTTTAGGATCAACTCACTTACTTTTTTTCATTTTTTTTCTTTATGCGGCCAACCCATTGCCAACCCGTAACCCGCTAACCTAAGACTAAAGCGGGGTGGGTTTTTCCAACCCATTTTTCAAAACGGGATAATCGCCATTACATTTTTTGCGGGTTGAATCTAATGCTGGAAATGGCGTTTGCCATCTCTAGATGTTTTTGTTAGTTTTAAAAGATATGTTGCTTAATTAAGTGATTAAGTGTTTGATAATTATGTTTAACTAACCAACCAAATAGAATTAGTTTAGTGTCACCAATTAGCCAATCATCTTAAGTTTAGTGTCTCATATGCTGGCTAACTCCCACTAGCCAACCAATTAGCCAATCATCTTAAATCATTATCCAATCATATTAAAACTAGTGTCTTACAAGGTGGCTAACCCTTATTGGTTGTTCTTTATTTTATTGTTTTCTTCTAACTAGTTAGTCAAAGTAACTAAACAAGTTTAACTTCTAGTATTTACTTAGTTAAGGTTTACTAATTCCTTTTTGGACAAAAGTACCCCTAGTAAGACTTTCAAAATTATAATTTCGTTACTAATAAATTTAAATACTTTTACTGAGTATTTTGACCTACACTCTTCATACCTAGGTAGTTTTTTATGCTCTTTTAAATATAGATGATTAATAAACAAATAATAATAGATAAAACAATGTAAATAAATTAAATCCTATACAATATATTTTAATACTTAGAGACCTTTAAAATATCATATAAATTAGCTAAACGAGGAATGTTGCAGGGTAGGCCTAAAATATGGTGACCTATTTAAACCAGTTCATAAAAGTCCTGCTTATTTAATTCACAGAGTAAACAAGTTGACTCATTTAACTCACGGGCCAACTCGTTGGCCTGCCTATTTTTTTCTTAAGTAATAATAATAATAATAGACTAGATACCTACTCCTAGTTCCAAATCCAATCAAGCCAATTCCTCTTTTCTTGTTATTGGGCTACACCTACTAGACTAAAAGAAAAATTAAATTAAAAATTAAAACTTAAATAAACTGTTAAATTAAATAAGTTTGCAGTTTGTAAGCTTGAATTTTATTTGATGATATGAATTTGTTTTAGAACTTGAAAGATTAAATAGTTAAATTAGTTATGAGTTTGCTTTAGAAATTAGAATTAGAAGCCTAGTTTTGATATGATTGTAATTATTAGACTTATTTTGTATAATTTTTAGAGTGAGACTATTGACACTTTAATATTTCTATCTACACTCTTTGCTTTTTAATGTTTATTGACATTTCCAAATTTATCCTTATTTAAGCCCACATATTGCTCTTAAATAAGCCGAGTTAGTAAGGGCATGTTTGGTACGATGTGTAAGGTTTGATAAGATAAACTTATATAATACATTATGACTTTATCAGTTGTTTAGTGCGATTACAGTATTGTATAAACTTATCCAGTATATTCATCTTATACATTAAAATAATGTATAACTTAATCAGGCCTTAGATGTATGATTAAGCCTGATTAAGTTTTGATAGATAAACTTCTATGGCAACCACCACCACGCAGCCTTTACCACCCCCTGCAAGATAAACTAGCAAATATCAAACCCCAAACCTCCATAGCCAAAACACCTTGTTCTAGTCAAGCCACCACCGCACAACTTTTACCGCCAACTATCAGGAATTAGAACCACCATACTAGAACCTAAAACCCATAGCAATTGCTGTCAACATCCACCCCAAGCCATCATCGATCCCCACCATACCAAACGACGAAACACAGAGAACCCCTTCCTCCTTGCTAAGTCTACTCCGCCACCATTTCCTTCGTCATCCTCCACCGCACGTGACCCCAGCAGCCCACTCACAAGCTAACGGCCACCATCGCGTCCCAACCCCAAAGCACCAATCGCTCTGCCATGAATTGCCATTGACCAGCTCGCCTAAGATGACAAGCGTCGAGCTTGCGTCACCGTTCTACTTAGACCATATCACTGTCGAGAACTCCACTGCTCTGCGCTCCACCGCGAGCCTCCCCTTTCATTTGTTCATTTATCTATTCTTGAGAACATAAATTTCATTATTTTACGATACAATATCTTATATAATATAGCACCAAACATTATATTATGAGGCATAATATAATCAAGTCTTATCATAACTTATCTATTAAACAAGCTTTAAAATACCAGCCGGTTTAACTTAATGTCTTTCTAGCCCGTCTGTTTAACTCGAGAACCTAAACGAGTTTAGCTGGCTTGTTCAACACCCCTAGCATCAATTCTGCTTTTGAAAGACGCACTAATTTCTCTTCATTAGCTGAAGATGTGAGGGATTTTAGACGTTTAGTGATGTGTAATAAGTTCTTTTATTTCAAAAGTCATACATAGCAAGAGTCAACAAGCCAGCCAGGTGCTAACACATCATCACCACAACTAGTAACTACCAGTTACTTCTACTTCTACTACTCTGTACCACCATATCTTTCACTCTCTCACTATCTAACAACCAAAATGGTTCATTCTTCCATTTCCACGTTAATCGTCCTCTGCAATCTTCTCCTTATTCTTGAGTTCTTCTCTGCTGCCGCCGCCGCCGCCACCGACGATGATCTCCGCCTGTTACTTCACTCGAAGAAGCTCATCAGAGACCTCAATTTGTTCCCCGACGACGATCTCAACATCGTTCGCGATGCTAATTCTTCGCTGTCTCTCCAACCCCGCGAGATCGTCGAGAAGCGCCTCAGGTTCCCCTCTGTAGTGGGCTCTGACTCTGATTCTGGGGTTTCCGTTGAGGATTTGGGTCACCACGCTGGGTATTATCGGATTCAGCACTCTCATGCCGCAAGGTTTGGTTCTTTCCGGTCTTTTACAGTTGTACGATTATGGCCCTAATTTCTGTTTTGAAATTTGAAGTAAAATTTGTACTTGTTAGGGAAAAAATACTTTTCTTTTTTATGTTTTCTCAATAAAATTTTAATTACAAGACATTTTGAAAAAAAAAATAGAAATTCTTAGATGAACAATACCTTCCCTTAAATTATTATTTAACATATTTAAAAGTATTTTTTTAAAATAGATAAATTTATTTTCAAATATTAAAAAGATAGATAAAATTCAATCGTGCTTCTACAATCTTATACGTTAAATAATAATTTAAATATTTATAATAAATTATCACTAATTAAAAATTACTTCAAATTAAGATAATCTAAACACATTAATCCCTTTTTTTTCAAAGCGTAACTTAGTGGAATATGCTTGTAGCAACGGCAGTGTTTTTTTTTTTTTTTTTTTCCTAAAAAAAAAGGTGAATACAGTACACTATAATAGCTTACAACTTTTGGGCGGTTAACATAAACCATTTGTTTTAAACTAAAAAGGTTTATGTTATAGACTATAGTTTATAACAGAATTTATTAAAAAAAAATGGTTTATGTTATAAAGTATAAACTATAAAATTATGAATTTACTGTATGAATAGGCTATAATATTTTACAACTTTGCACGGTTATGATTATATCAGTTTAGTAAATTAAAAATATTTGTCGTTTTTTTTAACCGTCGTGTACGTAAAATTCATTGCAGGACATATTATAATGTTTCATGGTTTCATACAATAGTGGTATTGTAGAATTGGATCGTTATTATATTTTTTTTATTCATTTCTCACGTTTTGGTTGGATGCGGCAGGATGTTCTACTTTTTCTTTGAATCACGCCACAGCAAGGAGGATCCTGTTGTGATTTGGTTGACCGGGGGACCTGGCTGTAGCAGTGAATTGGCTTTGTTTTATGAAAATGGCCCTTTCAAAATTGCTGACAACTTGTCTCTTGTGTGGAATGAGTATGGTTGGGACAAGGTATCCTAAAAGTTTGTTTCACAGAAAAACTGTCTGCGTTATAAATATAATGCAAAATTAAGTGGCTACTGTTTCTGAACTTAAATTGCACTTAACACATATAGGGGGAAAGAGTGGTATGAGGCCTACAAATATGCAACAAGTCATTTGTATAAATTCTATTAAGTACCATTTTGTCAACGAAAGACATGACATTAGACGGAACTTTGAATTACCTGAATGATTTGTCAAGGAGAAACCTTTGATGATTAGGAGAGGGAGTTAGAAATTGAAAGAATGTTACATAAAACCATATCAGAAGAATCTGAAGTCCCGACTCTCTTATTTGGATCAGTAGATAAATGAGTAGATTTGAGTAAAGGCAAAAGGGATTGTAATTTTCTAGCTTCAATATTGCCCGAGTTTTAACAGAATTGGAAATCCTAGTTTAAATGAGGACCCTGAATGGAATAAAACTTTTAAAGGGGGAATTAGGCAAGTAGAGAGACTATGAAGGCAAGGAAAACCCTCTAAGTAAGGAACATTCCACACCCAAACATCCTCCCAAAACTTGATTAGAGTACCATCGCCCAATCCAATTTCTTTTGGAATATCCAAAAGAGACCAGTGGTCTTAACAAGACATCCCTGAGAATTAAATGCATGAGTTGCTCTCTTGACACTGAGTTGGCATCTGAATTACGCCATGATGAAGTAGTCTCTAAAAGTGACACAGCCATTTATGAAATGGTGCAGAAAATGAATAGCTGAATAGAGAGTTGGGCTGTTCAGGAAATAAACAAGTATATGCTATTAGTTCTTTGGTTTATGGGCTGTCAATTTTCGTATAGCATATACATGCACACAACCCTCCTCCCTTCCCTGGAGATAATTTTTTAAAACATTGAAACAGATCAACTCATTGCTTGTTATAATGGTGAATCTTCTGAAAAGAATTATGTTAATAAAAAACAGTGAATCCACTCATTCAAACTTTATCAAGTTTCTTGTTGCAGTCCGTTTGGGATTTGAACAGCTGTGGACTGTCATGCATATCTATCCTTGCTGTCATGTTAGTGCTCATAATGGGGTCTGTTTGTCTTTGGTGACCAGTTGTTTTGAATATTTTCCATCTGTATACTTTTATAGTACTAACATGTAATTGTAGCTACAAACTGATTTGAGCAGAAGCAACCACTTGCTGTTTATCATGCTTCACAGCTTCCTGAAAGGTGTGAGATGGGGTTCAACTGTCTTACTGAAGGAAACCAATTTAATTTGCTTATGTTTTAGATCATAATTAATGTGTACAATAAAATATGGTTTTCAATAAGTTTTGACTTTGAGAGTTGTCTAACTTTGAATGTTGTTATGAGGATAGAAATAAACTTGATATCCTAATTGTTACAACCTTGACAACTGCTTTCTGTAAAGTTCTTTACCTGTGAGACTTATTTATGGGAATTAAAATATTTCATGGTAATCTTGTAGGTATCAAACCTTTTGTATGTTGACCAACCAACTGGAACTGGCTTTAGTTACAGCACTGATTTGCGTGACATTCGTCATAATGAAGAGGGTATTAGCAATGACCTGTATGACTTTTTACAGGTACTTGTGTTTGCTCTAAATATTATTGATAGAATTTTAGTGCAATTTTCCTTTATTACCTAACATTTATTACTTTTGGGATGGAAGTTGTATTTCTAAACTTCTTTATGTTAAAATTTCCTTGTTAATGATGTCCTAAATTTGGTAAGAATTCCGGGCTAATCTTCACCAGCAATATCTTGACTTAGGAAGTTCTTGTTTGAGAAAGAGAGTTTTGGAAGCCATACTCAAATGTAGGTGAAGGCTCGTATATTTATATGCAGCTAAATATGGTTACAGTATAGTGTAGTACGAGTAGTACAACTAATTAAGAAAGACTAAAATACCATCTTAACACTCCCCTAAAGTTGGATTATAGATGCTAAATTGTTATCGATGCCCAACTTGTTACAAATATAATCAACTCTATTTCCAATTTTCCATTAAGTGCCTAAGTAAAAATATTAGCTAGTTGCTCTCCAACGTGATTTGTGGAGATCAGGGACAGACCCAGAAATTTTGGGCAGTGGGGTAAGGACAAGGTCAATATCTCTCTCTTCATATGAGAAAAAAATAGTTTGGTGGAAGTTACTCATCATCCACGTGATGGAGGAAAAGTTTGGAAGACAATGGGGGCTGAAATGGTAAAATATCACAATGATAATAGGGAATTTTTAAAATTGAGTGTGGGCATGTGCCCCACTCTTTTCTATCTGGGTCTGTCCGTCACCGGTGGAGATAGACCATAGTGAATATTTTATCGAATAAAATGACAATCAACTTTATGTGTTTTGTCCTCTCATTAAATATTTGATTTGAGGCAATGTGAATTTCAGCTTGATTGTCACACTAGAGCTTCATAGGTAGAGGGCCTTTGAAGCCAATCTCGTCGAGTAAATAATGCACCCACAATAGTTCACAAGTGTCCTGTGTCATAGCTTGGTATTCTGATTCTGCACTTGATCTGGCCCCCACATATGCTTCTTACTTCTCCAAGAAATCAAATTTCCACCAAGCAAAACCCAATAGCCAGATACCAATCTTCGATGTATGGACATCCTTCCCAATCTGCATCAGAATAACCTTCCACACTACAATGCCCACCTTCAGCCTTGCCAATGCCACTAGCTATAGCCTTTTGAGTATTATCAGCCATAGGAGCCACTGCCGGACACCCTCAGCCATTCATGGGTGCTGGAATTGATACACGCTATCACAAGTGTGCCCAAACACACAGGTATTGGCAGCTGGCCACCAGGAGACTTGCCGGTCCTCCTCCCAGCACCGGTCTACAAGCAATGATGAGTGATGACCACCTTTGGGTTGCTTGGAAAGCTGAACAGCAGCCAAGTTGAGGGCTGCCCAGATGCTGAAAAGTGACTTTAGGTCATGATGGCCAACATTAGAGAAACAAATTTAGTAGAAAAAGAGAGAAAAGAAATTTAGGAAAAGGGTCCTGATACCATGATAGAGAAAGAATTTTGGAAGCCGTGCCCAAATGTGGGTGCAGCGTCTGTATATTTATATCTCAATACAGTGTAGTATGAGTAATACAAACGCAGTGACATGGTAAAATTAATTTAGAAAGACTAAAATATTCTCTTAATAGTTATTTTCTTTTTCCCTCAGGCCTTCTTTACAGAGCATCCCCAATATGCAAAGAACAACTTTTTTATTACGGGTGAATCATATGCTGGGCATTATATTCCTGCTTTTGCAGCTCGTATCCATAGGGGAAACCAAGCTAATGAAGGAATTCATATAAACCTGAAGGTCTGTTACATAACATAATGAGCCATTCTTTCTCAGTGCCAGAATTGTATCAAAGGGTAACAATACTTGCTTATCTTATTTTAATTGTTTGAGCAGGGATTTGCCATTGGTAATGGGCTTACTGATCCTGCAATTCAGTATAAAGCTTACACAGATTATGCACTGGACATGGGCATAATTAAGAAGGCTACACATGACCGCCTTGACAAAGTGTTGGTTCCAGCCTGTGAATTGGCAATAAAGCTATGTGGTAATTTACGTTTGACATTTTTCCTTTCAGCTAATGTTGTGTTTCTTGTCATGTTTGTATGTTTGGAGTGAGGGCTATAATGGATCAAACTGAGTCAAACATTCCAATGTTTGAATTCCTTTAATTGATTTTTGAAGCATGAATTCAACCCCCAGCTCAATTCCACTACTAAATTTGAGTTTGAAACTTAAGTTTGAATAATGGATAAAATATTCAGGTTTGAGCTTGATTTTAATAAAATTTAAATTGTTTCTAAAATGTAATTTTTAAAAATTCAATCAATTTAGAATGATAGAACTACATTTTTCTTTAAAAAAATAACTTTTATATATAAGTAATGTAATAACAATATAATAACATATGTTTAGGTATAATGATTTTTATCAATATATATATATATATATATATATATATATGAATAAATAAAATATGTAAATCAAATTAGTATATGATTAGAGTTATAAAGTCCTCTGTGTGTTTGTGACTCTGTGCTATGTTACACAAACATTATATATTTAAACTGCATATATATCTTGCATATTATTTACCTGTATATTAACTATTATTTTTTAAGTATATAATTAGCATAAAATGTGAGTTACTGTTTGTATTTTCTAAATTATTTTGAGTTTTATGAAGTTCATATACAATTTTAGATATGGAAGTATATAGTGAGAGCACTAGTTTGTTGATTTTCAGAGATTTTATAGTCCTGATTGTTAACACAAGGTCGAAGGGTCGAGAATCACTCACTGATTCTCACAGGAAACCAGTGCTCTCACTTGTTTGAAGCCTTCTTCTGGTTGGCTTCTGTTACTTTTCTGCTTAATATTTGGTTTAATCCTTTCAGGCACCAACGGAAAGATTCCCTGTGTTGCTGCATTTGTAGTTTGTAATGCCATATTCAATGACATCATGTTACATGCCGGTGATATGAATGTGGGTAAAGCAACTTCTTCCTCTTCTGTGTTGTTGACATGTCAGTAGTACTTTATGTTGTTGACAGATGACATAAAAGTTTAAGGTTTAAACTGATATATGTGAGGGCCAAAGAATGACTATTAATTCACTTTGACACAAGCTCTTATGTGAAAGCTCATTTAGCATGAAGCATGGTCAAAATACAGCTTTCTTGCTACCTCATACTGTAAATTAAATTGAATGAGGCCAATGGGGATCAATATCATCTATTCCGCTCGATCATATAAGCCTTGAAACCCTACGAAAAAATCACTCAACCTAAAAATTAAGTTGTTCAGTGAGGAGCAGAGAAAGGATTTTCATTGTCTTAAACAAACTGTTGAAACCTGATACCTTTTATTCTTGTTTTCCAGAATTCTTTTTCTTTTTTTATTTGGGGGAAAAAAAAAAGATACTCAAATACCGTATATACCATATGGAGAGGTCTAAGGAACCAGTTTATCAAGTTTTGGAACACAGTTAAATTGATGAAGCATTCCCCACGCTACAAGTAGGCATGCAGATAATTGACCATTTTGCAAACCAAAAATCCGTTTTATAAACACCTTCTTTAACTCTTTCTTAGTTGAGGATATTTTAATTGTGAGATTTTATAGCAAATGTTTCTGCCTTTTATGCTTCTAGTTGGTCAGAAGAAACTCACTTGATATTTATGGAGATTGCAATCTTGAAGCAATATGAGCATATTCAAAATTTTGACCAGCAGTTATATACTTATGCTGCAGCACTATGACATCAGAAAGAAGTGTGAGGGGAGCCTTTGCTATGATTTTTCAAACATGGAAAAGTTCCTGAACCAAAAATCTGTTCGGGATTCACTAGGGGTTGGGAAAATTCATTTTGTTTCTTGTAGCACTGAAGTTTATATCGCTATGCTGTTGGATTGGATGAGGAATCTTGAAGTTGGTATTCCTGCCCTTCTTGAGGATGGAATCAATTTGCTTGTTTATGCTGGGGAATATGATCTCATCTGCAACTGGCTTGGTATGTGTTTACTATTAACCCATGGTTAGGATCTGTTGAAAATCTAATATTTCATATTTAAGACCTTTCAATGCATGAATTGATGGACCTTTCCCTGGTGGTACAATTTCAATGAGTAGGTAATTCAAGATGGGTTCATGCCATGGAATGGTCTGGTCAGAAAGAATTTGTAGCTTCACCTGAAGTTCCTTTTGTTGTTGATGGATCAGAAGCTGGATTATTGAAGAATTATGGACCTTTAAGTTTCCTTAAGGTCTCTGTCTCTTTCTCTCCACACACAATCACATGCTTGTGCTATGAAAACTATGAATATTAACTCGAATAAGCCACGCTCTACATAGCAAACAGGGTAAATTATATATTACCTCCTTCAACATTACTATGTCCGAATTACCCGAAAACTTAAATGTACAATTTACCCTCACACACTATTCAGAAATGCTAACCACCTCCAATTTTAACATTACATCCAATTCATTAAAGGTATGGAAGGCAGAAAAGATTACTGGTGCTTTTTCTGTTAATGATTTGGACAATGTTACGCACTATTGAATATTAATATTGTATGGGGCTAAATTGTACGCCTTGAAAGATTTTGGGGTGATTTGCAGAGTGTATAGTTGAAGGGGTAATCTATAGTTTATCCTTGTAAATATGTAAGAAATTGCCATGGTGAAATACAAACTTGTGCTTGTGATGTATAAAGCACGGACACACCATTTTGGTGATGTGTCTGCATGTCGGAATGTGTCTGACATGACTCTTGTACGGCACACTGACGACATGTGTTTGTACGTATCCAATTTAAATTTATTTTTTCAGCTTCGACACGCCATGGACATGGTCATTTAAAATTTTAAACAAAAAAAAACACACACACACACATAAAGGTTGGGTTTGTTTTAAACTCCTAAGCAATTTTTAATAATATTTGTATGTATACTTGTACATGGCTTGTTCTACTAGGACAAATTTGTTTAGGAAATTTTTTTGAAAAATGTCAATAAAAATTATGCTCTTTGTTTTTTTTGGAGAGGCTTACAAAATAATAAATATTAACACATATAACAAATATCAAGATATTGTAAATCTTGAAGTCTATATATAATATGAATTATAAATCTTTTTTTAAAACGTTTATATATATATAATGTCGTGTCCGTGTCTAACAATTTTTAGAATTTGGTGTGTCCAATGTTCGTGATCATGTTAGTATCTGTGTTTTGTGTTTGAGCTACATATCTATCTACCAATGCCTTATAGCTTTGCTCATGGTCAGTGGAAAATACTTATGCAGTTCAACATTATATGTAACTAAAAACAGGTCCATGATGCGGGTCACATGGTTCCAATGGACCAGCCCAAGCCTTCATTAGAGATGCTGAAGAAGTGGACTCGGGGCACCCTTTCTGAATCTAGACCTGATGGGGAAAATTTGGTTGCTGAGATGTGATCTCTTCTATTACTTAATTAGTCTTGCAGAAGGGAATAAAATGAGAAAAGAAATTGCAGTGGAAGTGACCGGTATGTGTGGTATGTGTAGCCCCCCAACCTCAATGCAATCTCTAAAATGACAGTGGACTAAGAACTCGTACCATGGAAGAAAAGACCTATCCTTATGGACTTCTGTGCTTGTATGTTTGCTGCTTTGGATGCTTCTTTGTTTTTTTTTGGTACATATGGGTGCTTATTTTTGTTTCCTATAACATCGGATTTCTGCATATACTTAAAATAGATTTCTCATTTATTGTTGGCTTGAAGCATCGGGTAATTGGGTTTTAGTTAAAACAAAACTTGGTTCTAATCTTCTCTCTCTAATCATTCCCTCCAACTTCTTTAATTATTCTTTATGTGTTCATTAATTCAATTAAGTATGGTTGGAAGTAACAAATGAAGGGATTAAAGTTTTGATTTTTCAATTATGACTCAAGACCCGTGGTAGCTTGTAGGGCCTAATCTTTGATGAATACTGTTCTTTCTAGTGAAATTCATAAAATAGAAAACTAACTCGATATTGAGAGAAGCAGCTGAAAGCTGGAGCAGTATTCTAGGAGGTATGCAAGGATTTGACTTTAAAACGTAGTAGTGGTATTTTGAGATTTATTTTACTCTATACTGATTTATGAATATTTAAATTATTTATATATTAAATGAGGTAACCACTTGTACTCTGTTTTGTCTCTTATATTGTAAGGAACCCGTTATTTATTCAATTTTTATATTTTAATTTTTTTTAATTTATTTATAAATTTATTCTGTATTCTGTGAAAAAATTATAATTATATATAATTTAATTTGATATTTTTTCACATAAATATATGATGTAAATACAATATATATATTTTTGATGTACGAAAAAAAAATTTCGTATTGTAAGTGGTGAAACTATGCTTACGTTTGGTACAAATTGAAATTGTTAGACCGCACTCCACCTCGGATTGATTCAATTTCAGCGACGAAGTTGCGCTCATGTTCGATGAAATCAGTGATGGATTGCTTTGTGGATGATGATGTCAGCGAGAATCAAGGTTAAAGTTGTCCTCGTAATTCATCAAAAAAAACAGAAAAAAGTTGTCCTTAATGTTGAGGAGATTCGAGTAGGGGAAGTAGCCAGAGCATGGAAACATGAGGATCACTAGTGTAACCAGAGAAGTCGTCGGAGAATGCTGATTCTGCAAGGGTAGAGAGAGAATAAAGTAAGGGGATTTTTTTAAAACAAATTTTAATATATATCAAACTTCCTTAATTTTTAAGTGGTAAGAAATTTTATTCCAATAACACTTACTTTATGAAAAAATTTCCTTTAATTTTAGTTGTATACGAAAACGCAACCTCAGATGGAAGGAAAACAAGGGATATGAATGGAGAGTGAAAAAAGGTTGCTAAAGATAATTTTTTAAATGAATCATATATGAGATGTTAAATGAATATCAACAGGGAATCAAAGAATTTAAACGCGGATATTTTCCAAATGAAACGTATAACATATCTAAGAAAATAATCGATGGAAGGAGAATCAATCTCCGTGTTATTGATAATTAAATTTACTTCAATACCCTTCATCGAAGAGTGATAGACAGCTAACATCCAATGGTCTTCATTAAATCTTATTGTAGACTTTCTAGTATTTCATAGGTGAGAAAATATAATTACTTCTCCTTGATTTGAAGCTTACGCCTCTCTTTTTTTTTTTTTAAAGAACTTCCAAATTGTACAATTAATAGATAGATTATTTTTTAATTAATTAATAATAATTTTTTAATCACGATATATCTTTTTAAATTTTATTTATTTAAATTGTTAATAAAATTAATTCTTTCTAATTACAAAAATACAAAAATTATATCATTTTTTCTAAAGTTTAAACTCGTGTGCAAATATTATTTTTAAATTTTTTTATTAATAAAACAAAACAGAATAAATATAAATGAACAAAAAAAATAAAACATAATTATTTTTTTTTTTAAAAAAATTAATAAGAGAATAAAACGAAAATAATTTCACTTTAATTTTTAAGAAAATAAAAGTTAAGCATTTAGAAAAAAAAATTCATATATTCCTTTCACTTTTCATATATTTTAAAATTATCAAATACAAAAAATTATTTTTCATCTTGTCATTCTCTTTCTCTTCTTCTCATTACTTATAATCCGAAAATACTGTAATTTAGTTAATAATGGTTTAATACTGTAAGGCAATGAAAAAGCCCAGCTCCAGGGCCCAATTTCAAATTTCAATACAGAGGTTCTGGCCTAAAGCTTAGCAACCTCTGAGGAAGGGAATGGTTGTTGGACGGAGAATAGAAGATAAACTAAGAGAAGGGTAAAGTCAAGGACAATAAAAATAAAATGCGTTTATCTGCTGCTTGATGCTCCCAGCATCTCGTGTTAAATGCCGGGTACCTTCTCATTCTCCTTCTTTAATTTATATGCACTTATTTCAAATATCAAATCCCCATAAATCTCTCTCTCTTGAATTTTCAGTAACCCAACTATTACGGGTCGATATTATGTTGGATTTATGGGTGGATTCGCCTTCCGTGGCTACCCTTTGTGACTAATGAAATCAATGAGTTTTTGGTCTCATGCTAACTTCTTCCTTTTATGAGAGCCAACATATTTTGATTAACCTGGATGGATTACCAATTTAACAATAATAAAGGGCCCTTTGATTTCAAATCCTTGAAATAATTTATATGAATAAGGTAGCAACATTAACTGTTCCTAAAACTCAATTTTGATTATGCTAACAGGAAACTGTCTCCGGATTACCCTCCAAACATGCCCTTGTTTTCCTTTCTTATGTTGTTGTTGTCAGCTCTCTTACGTTTTCAAAAGTTGGAATTTTTATCTTTGAGTTTGATCTTCTATGGTCATACTGGTAATGTGCTTTCTTGGTTGGAGCAGGATGTATGCATTTTCTTCAAGGGCATTTGTTTGCTCTTATTTTACATATATGGGATAGGATTGTGTTTATGGCCTCACTTTTGGTGTTTTTGTGCCTGGTTCTTTTAGCGTGTTTCCCTAACTGATGATATGCTGAGAAATTAGACAGCTTTGTTGCAACTTTTAGCCTCTTAGGATTATTGTTTTCTTTTAGTTTCTCTGTTTATGAGGATGTGTTTTTCCTGGTTTCTCTTAAAGAATAATTGCTTCTAAATAACAAAGTTGAAAGTTGAAACATAAACAAGGCCTTTTATTATTTTACTGTACATTTATGTGAGAGACAATGTGAAGTAGAGAATCATCGGAACTGGTGACTTTCAAATAGTAGGGGCTAGGAATTTTATTTATTTATTTTTATTTGTACAGTAAACTATCATTTTGAATAACAACGTAACAAACATGAAATTTGTGTGAAACGAAGAGGGTAAAAGGATAATGAATGAAGAGAAAAACAATAATTTGTGGAGTTTAAATGTCTCTTTACCGTTATTATTAATTTGATTTATGCTTGTAGATTTCGTGTCGGGAGTCTAATGCTCTTTCAATGGTTCATTTGTTTCTGGGAACGAGTTGGATCTACTTTATTGATCTGTTACAAGTGAGAAGACCTAATAAAGCTCTTACCCCTGACATTTGCAAGGTATGCTGGAATAGTTTTGAGATTTGTGGTTATTCGTTCTTCATTTCCCTGTTGCTTGGAACTCATGATGTAGACTGTTTGGTTTTTGATGGGATGGGGAACCGAGTATGGCCTCCAACTTTGCAAGATTTCCAATTTGTTATGGAAGGGTTTTAACAAGAAAAATGAGACTATATTTTTATGGGGATGTGCTTTGTTTTCCATAGTTTGGTCTTTACAGACAAAAAATTAGGATTCATTGGAGTTTCAGTCAACTTGGCTTCAAGCATACTTGTCTCAGTCAGCAAGTGTAATATATATTTCCTCTCTGAGAAAAAGATCGCTTTCTTACTTTGACAACCTCGATTCGGAGGTAATATTTCAAACTTCCAAATCTTTTGTATGAAACTGAGTCTGCTGGAAATAGTTCAAAATTCAAACTTCCCAAAACTTTGACAATCATCTACAAAGGTTACAAAATACTAAAGATCTAACTTGGACTCAATAGGACAAGGAACCCAAACATGAGATGACTTATCTCAAAAGGGTGCTCAGCACCTCAGCCTGTTTATTAACCCTTGGAAAATAAGTACTCCATTGATGTTTGGCAAACTGATATGAGTCACAATCTAAAAAGAAACAGAACTCAAGGTGTGAAACAGTTTCTTCAAAACTGGTAAGGCGGGATAACCTAAACAACAATGAAGCAGGAATGCAGAGGGAACTACCAGAACAAGGAGCCAATTACCAACCACAGCACAGATTCAGACACGTTTTATAGGACCTACAACCCATTGGACTCACAAACTCAACCAATCATCTTCATCCTAAGATCTTGAAAAAGACAATAACCGGGAAAGAAATGAACACTAGAGTTAATTGCATGAGTATTTTACTAATAAACAACAAATTCAAAGGAAAGTGAGGTAGACAGAGGATCAGGAAACAGGAAAGAGAAGGGAAAGGACAGGTTGTTCCACTCCCTTTCACAGGATCAGACAACCCTTTAGCTAGAATGACTCGTCGAAAATTAGAAGAGGGATGGAATCAAAGGATACATGTATTACTTGTCATATAATTTGTAGCACCTGAATTAATGACCCATTTGCATGGAAAAGACATGAGACAAGCTGTGTGTTTACTTGACTGAATGAAGGTTGCAGTGGAAGAAGACTTTAAACCATGTGAGGCTTGCAATTGGGTATAACAAGCAAACTCATGTGCCCTTGTAAGCACCTGCCTAACCTCTACCCCTGAGGTGTGTGTTGGTAGTAAACCATCTTGAGTAGCAGCATAAGCAAATATTTTACCTGAGTGCTGTCTAGAAGTCTCTGCAGACTTGCCTTGCAGCTTCTTACAATTCCTTTTCATGGGACCTATCTTAACACAATAATAGTAGACACAGGGACTACTATCCTTGCCACCATCTCTATTATCATCTTGGCCACCCACGACCACCACGACAACCTCACAACCACGCCTTCCCACTCTTCCTCCTCAAGTTGGCACTGAACAATGCAATAGTATCACCATACTTAGATATTTTGGAGGTCACATCCTCTGAATCTTTAGAAAACCAAAGAATTTAGGTATACACTTTACTCATGGAAGGGAAAGAGTACCCTATCAGAAGTTTGAGTATTGGCAATCTTGTACTCCAAGCCTGTCATCTTCCATGAGCCACTTTCTCCTCAGTGCTCACTACCTTAACCAATTTAGAAGGTGCGTCATCTGTCAAGTGACACTCTTTATCAATACCTAACATATACCACTTAATTATCCTTCTCCATGGGGGTTAATTTGTCTTCTCAGTCATTCTCCACTCTGTAATGCTAGCTGTGGAAGAAAAAAATCATGTCACTGTCTTTTTTCTCATTATAGCTGATCCCACCAATTACCTCTAACTCCTTGGTGTCAGCACTCTTCTCTATTTTCCTTGGTGTCAACCCAGGTTAAAATGCACCTTCCTGGACTGAGTCAATGCACTAGAAAACAAAGTAGAATTACCTTATGTTAGGTACCCTAGGATGACTAAGGTGTATTTTAGGGAAAAGAAGGGGGTGCATTTGGAACTTAAAGTCCCACGTAGGCAATGTGGGAAGTGTGACCTCATGTAACACCCTACTGCACTGTGGCAGCAGGGGAATGTGGGAAGCAATTGAGGGATTTGACTATAAGAGAGAGGGAGAGAAAACAGAAAAGGTAGGAAAAAAGTGAGTTGGGTAAGGGTGGGAGAGATCCAGGCCTCTCGAATTGCCTGGGCTACTTATGTTTTCTTTTCTTGCTTGAGAGTTTCACACTTACCCTTGTTCTTTGCTACTGATATTTTCCTATATCTGTGGCTGAAGTTCAGTAAATAATACAGAAACTCGTAGCATTTTATTCTAGTTCTATCACCATAGCAGCAGTAATGAAGTACAAATCAACATACCCACATTACAACACAAACATCAGACCACACTGAAAATTGGAGAATCCCCAACTCGCTCTACCCTCAGACTGACAAACGCACTATTAGTTCCTTTTTCAAAAGATGGAAATCCTCTGATTTTCTTTTCCCTGTATGTTCTTGTATCTATATACTAATAGATTTGTCTTTGTTTATTCCTTATGCTAATTCATCTTTATACACCAATTATTCCTTTGGACAGCTTTGACACTCTCTGTAATCCTTTTTGGTGGATGGCCAATAATTATATAAATACTCTTCTTTACATGTATTTGAAACCTGTATCCCCTTTCTTTTGACTCACATGCCAACATATCTCTCTACTTTTGATATGCTGCATCAGACACTACATGTGTAATATCTTTTTAAAAGCATATGTTAATATTTGCGCTTTGACTGTTCATCCATGGTGGGAATGGAGTTTAAACTGAAACGACTCCACATTTTGGTAAAATAATGCAACAATAGGATTTAAGACCAAGGTTATAAATTGCAGTTGCAGTTGCGTTGCTATTACATAAATTGCAGAAAAATGTGGCTGATGCAGCCACAATTGCTTCATTGCAGTTGTGGAGACTTTCAAAACTGCAATATTGCGGCTGCAATTGCAGTCTGCAGCAGCAATTTAAAACCCTTTTTAAGATAGCAACCTTCACTTAAAATTGACCACAAAGATTTTAATTCGAAGACTTAAATCCAAATATGAATTCCATAAAAACTCTAACCCAACCCCTCTCTAGTGATAAATGTTGATTGGACTTGTTACTCTCCTTTGTTTTCCCCTGGTACTATTTATCTGATTTTGTTTCTTTCCTGGACAATGTCAGTGATGAACAATAATTTGCCTTTGGGAAGATGCATGGATTCTCCACTGTTGATGGTTTTGTGGAGATAAGTGACTGCTTGGCAGAGATGATTAAATACGTGGCTAATGAACCATCTGTTGGGCTTTTCTTTATCCAACAGCATACTCAAAATGCAGTTCCCAATGTCATCAAACTTAAGAACAATGTTATTGAGAAGTCGCATGAAACAACTTTAAACATAGAAGATTTGGAGGACTCTGTCACAATGGTGAGATCAATGAAAGAGTGTGGATTCCCCATAGCTGATGAGATGATTGGGGACATTAAAAAATCTCTGGTAACCATGACAACGAAGCAACCAAAAAGAGGGTTAATCCATCGGTCAACATCAAATTTTCAGACAGAGAGAGCTAGTTTTTGGGGTAATTCTGCAGTTTATGCTCAGGAGGGCAGTGAAAAAAGGGGTAACTATTTTTCAAGTGTTTTTAAGTTTTCAAAACAGAAGGCTAGCAATCTCAAGTGGCCACAACGTGATTCTACGGGATCAATAGATTCCAAGACTGAGAATTCACAGCTGTACCCTAATCTGCCATTGGCAGTCACATCTGCAAGCACTACTTCATCTTTACAGGGCATAAAAACTGATGAGCTGCCCCTGTCAAGGCAGGTTGAAGATGAATCTCAACCTGAACAGAGTGATATTAGTGATCTTGGGAATAAGTTATTGTCAGTGTCAGAAAAATATGATGACTTCAAAGCTAATAAAGAAGCTAAGCTAGAGGAGTGGCTGGATGGAACTAGCAAACATGACATTAGTTGCCGGACAGGTGATGAGGAAAGGCTTTAGCTTGGTTGCACTTGGTTACAAAGCTTCAGCCTGTATATAATGTTGTGTAATATCTAATTGTCTTTTAATGCTTGATTTATATAATACTGAGTTTTATGAGGACAGGTGTTCTATACCTTATATAATAGTTGATTATGTTCCCAAAGAGAATAGAATGTATGACCTGAAATTCAAATGGGGAAATTTTGGTTCTTCCTTCCATCCCTTTTTTTTTTTTTGGGGGGGGGGGGGGGGGGATGGTGTTTCTTTCTATATTTGATCTTTTCTGCTCTGAGAAATCCTTTAGAATAGCTGGGCATAAAGGGTTATTTCATTGTAAAATGTGACTGTGCAATCAATAAAAACAACTGATTATACTATTATGAGATTGGTTTCCTCCTCAACAGCTCAAAATTTCCCCTTATTTAGGTTGTGTCTGGAATCAATTAAATTGAAAATGATTTAATTTAATTTAGAAATTAAATTATGTTTAGAACTTATTATAAAAATGAGATTTAAATTGATTTGTAAATCATTTTCTTATGTTTAGAATTTATTAAAATAATAATTGATTTGATTTAAATTTATTATTTTACATTTTCATCTTTTTAAAAAGTAGTTAAAAATAATTATTAAGAATAAAATAATCTATCTATAAATTATTTTATTGTTTGATGGAATTCTTAAATAAAAAAATAAAATCTATAAAATTTTAAAAATTAAATTATTTTCTATTTTTTAAGATTCTAAATATAAGATTTAATTTACAAATCAAATTATTTTTTACTATTTTATATTCCAAATACACTCTTATTGTTGTTCTGGTCCTTGATAACTACATTCAATTGGTATGTTTCTCTTATTTGTTCCCGACATAAGGGCATTGAGGATAACTTAGATCAACTGGCATGTAGTGGCTTTCGTTACCACAGCATGAGAAGTGCAAGGATGTTGATCTTTTACATGACTTCCTTCAAAATCCTGTAGTTCATCAACAAATTCCCGAAGACACATTAACTTAGGAGGCGCCAAGTTTCCCTTTCTACGGCTAAGGACTTCCATGAAAAGGCACCTTAAAATTCACCGACTCAAATAGAAGTACTACAATCAACAGCAGCTATCTTCCCTTCTCTACAACACCCATATCTCGATCAACCAGTTGTTATCCCTCCCCAAGCGCTCAGATCCGCATTGGTTATGGAAAAGTGCACTTACTGGTGGTGGGAGTACAGAGTATGATATTAGAGGAGAATGGACTTCTCCTGTATATACATGACATTTCACAAATTTTTAAACGGCATCAAATTCCAATTCAATAATTAAGGGAGGTAGATGCCATTTCTTAAATTGAAGGAATATCGTGTATAATACGCCATAACCTAATTTTCCCAAAATATACCACGTTATTGCAAATGGCTATAGAAAACTTTTGCCAACAATTGACTAACTTCACATTATTGCAAATTGCACCTAAATTTCTCCCTTAAAGCGGTAGAAACCGGCATTGCCATGGTGTGACAATTCCCATAGAACATTAGATGAATCTAACAGACACCCGATCTGTTCTCAATTGTCGAAATAAATGACACCAAAAAAGAAAAGGAGTATACATGGACAGTGAAATTACAATAGAAGAAGCATCACAGTTGGATTTATAAAACTTCACTTGAATGAGGGGCAAAGCTTAGTCACAGTTACAGAGAATATGAAATCATGGTATTTTACAAGGGCATCACAATCAATAAAAATTAACTCCAGTTAACCCATATGTAACAGCTTCATCATCCAATAAAATCCTTAGAAAGACAAGGAATTAAGGAAGAGAAATAGGGCAGTGTCTAAGCTATGAGCAAGATGACATTGGAGAAAGCCTCAACAACCGAAGATTATGCATAAACTCAGCACTCAATCTCATGAAACCCAAGTGACACCCAACGTTGTGCACTTTAACTTAGAAAAAAAGCTAGTACAGCGCTTAAGAAAAGTTTTAAGGAACACGATTTTCATATCATAAAGTATAAGTCACAGCTTGTGGTTTCATGTCCTCATAAATCATCCCCAACATGAAATCAAAATTTCCTCGGGTGCAATAAGGCACACTTGCGAGTCCACAATCTTATATACAAGGTGTATTTTCTTTTTCCTGGTTGCTGCACTGAACCTAAAATGACAATAGCCCGTCTCAATTTGCAATAGACATGAGCATAATTGAGACCTATCACAATACTGTCAGGTACCCTATTCACAAGTTTATCTCTTGGGTGGCCAGTATATCCAACTATTCCAGGGATCTCAGGAAGGTGGCTTCGCCTGTTTAGACCAAGGCAATATCAACTTTCTGTTCCATGTTGATTTAGAATTAGATATAATACATGCCAGTTTGTGGCATCAAACCACCATCAGCACCTAAGCTGTTTGCAAGTAAGAGAACATCTTCAATTTGTTAATCAAATGCACCGAGGATGATCCAGCCAAAGAACACAAATCCATAACATAACCAAAGAAAACAGCTACCTCAAGGCTGATGTACGAAATTTGGTGAACGGCCGGCGCCTTAATTGAAATATGATATCTGTGTTTCATTCGAGGGCCGATGTCATCTAACATTGTCATCAGGATCTTGGATCCAATTGTATTCTGATGATCTATTCATTTACAAATTATATTTACTAAAACCCTAAAATGCATTTCTTACAAGTTATCATTCATTAAAAAAATGTTAAAGGAATATTGTACATATCCTACTGAGGATAAGAAGAATGACACCTGAGGATCCAACAGAAGCACTCAGAGAGTACAAGTTGAATGGCTTCCAAACTCCGAAGTCTTTCTGCTATTTAATATGAAAAGTTTGTTTATTAAGAGGTAAAATCATATATCTTAAATTCCCATTGAATAACATAGTAGAGTGCTGGCTTCTCTTCTTATTGCATATAATACACGAAATATTTAATCCAAGAAATATTTGTTAGGTATGTCTCACCTCTTAGGTGAAGAAAGGCCATTCACTCATGGATTTGACAAGTCATTTTGATTTTTCCCTAGAAATATTTTGAAAGTTAGTATTATATTTCACACTGACAAACTGCATAACTACAAAAAACAAAGTACAATAAATTGAATAAAATATTAACACATGTACTCTTGAAAATTTAAGTTAACATTCTGTGGCAAACAAGCTTGGGAAAATAATAATTTGATTAGAAAAAGAAAATGTAATTGTGTAAAGAAGTAAGGTGCAACTATGGGGAAGATAAGATATCTTCCAAAACAGCAAACTAAAGAAAAAAAAGGAAAAATAAAGTGTCAACAACACAATAAATTAGGGTACCCTTTATAAAAAAAAAAGAACATGCATATCTTCAGCTGCATAAGAGAGAGAAAATCTAATTAAGAGAAGCATAAAAAAAGATAAGACAATTATTGGTATTAGGAGAAGTAACTACACCAAAGATATGGTAACAAAAAGATCAGAATGGAAATGGAAAGCAGCTGGCTGGTGGGATACGGAGGGGTCTCGTGTGCTTTAACTACAACATGATATACTAATTCATCCATATATTGCCCTTACGACTTGAGAAAATAGACCCCGTTACCCATTACCCATGTTGCTAGCAAGTTACCATTAACTCCTTGTATTTGATGAGAACATAAGCTAAGAAAAAAAAATCTTGGAAGACCACAATAAAAAGATGATAATTCTGGACTGGGTTAACATTCTGGTTAAAGTTCTGAATTCTGACCACATATCTAAAATCCACCAACTGTACAAAATAAAGTATCTACAGCCTCTTTCCCAAACTCAGCATCCATCTCTCATCTTAAACATGCCAAACTAAAAATCCAACATCTGAAAGACAGCAATGTATTACTTTATCTTTCCAAAAATAGCCTTTCATAACAAAGGTAACTAGGGGTACTTAGTTACCTATAAAAAAAATATGAGAACTTAAATTCCAAAAACACATCATAAGACAATTAATGCAGCTCCAGGGAATGTGCATTTTGAAAGGGGACACTGATTATCAAAAAAAAAAATTTATAAAAAGAAAATTACCTGAAACAAGCAAATCAGGAAGCACTTGATCTGCTATCTGAATCTCTTCTGATACTTTGGTGGCACTCACCCCATTCGTGCTAGCATGAAGTATGGACCCATTGCTTTTCTTCACCACTTTTGCCTTTCTGAGTTGACAGATATAAAAAAGTTAATTTCATATCAAATAGAAAAATGATATTTCAGATGTTGAGAAACTTATAAATACCAAGAATTTCTGCTCAAACCTGATTAACTTTCGCTTCATAATGCCAGCTTTCAGCTTTGACACCCCTTTTATAAACCATGTAAAATATTATTTAAATTGCTCTAGGCAAGTAATGCATAAATAGAGGAGAAAGAATAAAAAGAAAGAGAAGCAAAGAAACAATAAAAGTTAAGGTCTCATGGTATCACCCACCTGGTTTAAGAGCCACAGAGGTTGAAACAGGTTTGCGATTGCCTCTCTCAGCTTTAATGGAAGCAATGACAGAATCAGCACTTGGCCCCAACCCTTTTCTTCCCACCAGCTTCACTCCAAGCTTTTCATAAAGGTAATTCAATCTCATTTCATCACCGCCTCTTACCTCTCTTAGGTCAAGAACCTGTTGTCTTGATAGTAGAGTGTAAACATGAAGCTGCTGCTGTTGATTAAAATGTGACTGAAGCTGCTGAAAAAGTAATTTGTTTGAGTGTTGTTGGTCTTGTTTTGCAACTTCATGACTCTTCTTTCTAGGCTCACTAAATGTTACCCTCAAGATTGCTGGTGACTTAGGGTCTGCATTCTTCTGATCAAAAATGACAGAAAAGCTCCCAAATTCTATATCAGGTTCTCTAAATAAATCTGCAAGAAGGGAAGCACAAGAATGAGCATTTGACGGGGTCCTATCAACCTTCATCCTCAAGGATCGAATATTAGCATAGTGGGCCATATTTGAAGCTTCTCTTAGACCACTTAGAAAAGCACCGTGCATAGTAGCAGGATAGCGCCTAGTGGTTGCCTCCCCAGCAAAGAAAAGTCTACCATCTCCCACACTTTCTGCTAAAATATCATAATCATCACCTGAAGCTCCAACTGCAACATTAGAGTATGAACCAAAACAGAAGGGATCACTACCCCATCTAGTACAGACAGTTTGGATAGGTTCAGGAACGTTGATTCCTTTCGGTTCATAGATACCTGCACACAGATAAAGCATTTAGCTTCATACATATTTACTAAATAAAATAGTAAATCAATTTTGAGAAATTTATGACTTGTTTCATTAAACTGAAATTCAGTAATAAAAACTTAATTCAGAATCTTTTTATTTGATAATTCAGAAAGATTACTGCTGAAAAAATAGCATTAAGAAATATCTGATGCAATATTAAAATATATGTACCATCTCAGTGGTATTTTAGATCCAGCATTTACAGGATATTCCAAGCAAGAAAAATAATACAGCTTAACTTAGATATATTCAGAATGAAACTTATAGCCTAAGACACATGATAGGGAATTGAGGAAACCATGCAAACTACTTGATATATTTGCCATTAGACTTGCAACTTCTTATCCTATAAATTTTTCTTTTGGTACATTCTTATCTTGTAATTTTATTAGCTGATTTATGATGGGAAAGAAAATATCTAGGTTGCATTTTTCATATAAAGATTACCCTTGAGAATTTGAAGAACCCTCGTGACTGCATCTGTAGGGGGCATGCTCTCAAACTTATGTGCAGCTTCCCCTGCTACTAAAGCAATCAACAGGGGACCACCGGCAACTGTTGCATAATTGTAAAACAGAAAAAACTCCCCACGACTACTTGAATCATCAGAAAGATGCCCAAATGTGTCAAGATCCATCTCCCAAAACACATGGGGAAAAAGCATGGCAACCTTATTGAGTAGACCAAAACCCAATCTTTTTATTCCGTCAAGCTTTCTTTGAGGTAACTCTGGTATAAATTTGATAGACCCTTTCTTTAAAACACCTAGTGGAACAGTGCACAATGCCATATCACCCTCAAAGACCTGACTTCCTGCAATGACCTGCACTCCATCGCTACTGTACCTAACAGTATGTACAGTTTTCTCATATAAAACAGGCACATTCTCAGCCAAAGCTTGAACCAGCTTTCCATTTCCTCCAGGCAAAAAGCAATGATCTCCTCCCATATCATACGGATCATCTTGGTCCCAAAACGCGAGTGAAAGATTTGATAGTAAACCAGCATTTGCATACTCCAAATTTGCAAGATGCCAATTGAACAACTTCATCTCCTCATCATTCACTGCATGCCTATATAACTGCCTGAACGTTTCCAACGCTGCACCAAGGGACACATCAACAGAGACCTCCCCCATCAACTGCCTAAGCCTGCTCGCCTTGTCTAGCAAACGATTGAAAGCTGATTCCACCTTTACATCCATATCAGGGTCAACTGGCTTTCCATCCAGACTATAAAGCGGACACCTATCTCTCACCTTATATAGCAGATCACCTAATTGCCTAGCCACAATCCCAAGAGGATTCCCTAGTGTACCTGTCAAAACACTACCACCTAATTCCGCAGCTGCACATACCCTATTCCCTCCCTCCATTTTCTTAGTATAAACCCGTCCGCCAGCACGCTTCCTCCCTTCCAAAACTGTCACTTTAAACCCAAACCGCATCAGCTGCCGTGCAGCAGCCAATCCGGCAAGGCCAGCACCGATAACAATCACGGCCGGCTTGCTCGGTTCAGCCGGAGTCTTTTCCTTAATGAGGGGTGCAACACCAAAATTGATATAACCATGCGAAACCAGATAATTATAAGCAGAATCCAAAAGGGTATGGTAATGTTGAGGTATATAATCAATGAACATTTCCTTAGTGACCCAATTGCAAACATTCTCACGCCATCTAGCAATAATGTGGTTCCTGATGAGAGTATAGTTCACCTGTTCTATCCCGCCAATGACCGGGAGAACCCCAGCTTCGATTTCCTCCTCGGTTAGCGAATCGGCCGGGAAACCAGAACTGAGAGCGATCAACGCCTCGGTTTTCGCTTCTTTGTTGATTACAATGATCTCATCGGCAATATCAGGTACAGAAGAAGATTGCGTCGATGATGACGATGGGTTTCTTGCCGAAACCGAAACCGAAACCGAAACCGAAATCGGAGCATCAGAAGAAGGAAGAGGAGGAGCATAAGAGGGAAGATCGTTGTTGAAAGAAGAAGCATTGAGGATGAGAGGGGCGCGAAACGATGCAGGGTTGCGTTGGGACCTGCCGCGCCTCCTCTTCTTGGGGACGGAGAACGAAAAATAGTGGTTCAAGGTGGGGTTGGGGTTGGGGTTGGGGTTGGGGTTAGGGTTAGGGTTTTGAACCCAATTTGGGATCGAATCGGAGTTGGCGTTCAAGAAAACGTTAGGGTTAGCGTTTTGCTGAGGAACCAACGGAAAGGAAGAAAATTGGGGTGGGGGATCCATCACACTGTGATTTGATTTTTACCAAATTTGAAGGTTTTAATGGCAATATAGTTGTGACCAGAATCTTGCATCAACCTAGCTCATCCATAAGCCACCACCATAGCTATGACCGCAACCACCACCTTTCAATTTCTGACACATCACATCGCCGTTCACTACGAAACTGGAAGCTCCCCAAAAGAGCTATTTTGGAATATTGTGTGTGTTTCTATGGATTGTTCTAAAATGCACCTAAATGGATGTGGTGCATTCATGCACCAAGATTCAATAACCGTTGATTTAGCTTTAACATTTATTTTAGTATACGAAATTTTATGTATCAGTCATTCTTTGATTTAAAAAAAATCATAACTTAATCTTTAAAATATCAAAACACCTGTCACTTTATTCTTTACTTTTTTTTTGCCGTTAATTAAATTTAACGAATATGTACACATAATACATTAAGTGTAAACTTGAAAGTTTATATGACCTCTCCTCGCTCATAAAATGATGCAATTTTGATTAATTTTTATTATTATCGAAAGAAACAGAACGAAATCATTATTTACCTTTGCTTGCTTTGACTTTGTGCATGGTTCGAAAAATTGGAAGCCCTCACAGTTCTCAATCACATTCATAGCCTTAGCACAATCTTAACATTCAGATATGTTTTCTTCCTCTTCCCACTCAATGCTTCAAATAAAGTTGTGAGTTACTGTCAATTATCATTGTTTTCGTATAATTGAGAATCGATCTCCATCTTGGATTCCCACCATTATTCACTCTTTAGCTTCACTACTGCTTCTGCTTTGCTTCAATTTGCGTCTGTTTTTACTTAGGGAAGGAATTCAAGCGAGAGACACCAACTTAGTTTTGAAATTTCTACTAAAACCCTGGTGATCGAAACTTATAGGCTGGCCATATATATACTTAAAAATTGCAACTTTGATTTGAGTGTTTTATAATTTATATTCATCTATACCTATTCAGTCTCCTTAAGTGAAGGATTGCCTTTTGCGTGTTGGATCTACCCAAAGTCCAAAGCATTTTTCTTTTTTACTTCCCAAAGCCAGCCACGGATCCAATTGAGAAAATCTTGTTAAATTTTGAAACTTTTGCATTTGATGAGGTTTGTGACTATTTGTGATTGATTGGAGGGAGAAGGATGAAAGACTAAGTGGATCCTATTGCATTTGGCATTGAGGTTTAGAAGCTGGGTTTAATCTTTTTGTGCTTCTCAACTCGTTGTTAGGGATAAAATTGGCAATGATGGGAGGCCTATCTAGCAAGATGCCTAGTACTAATGTCCCAACACCCATCCAAATGGGTACCTATTCTCTGTATGCTACAGTTTTGAGGTCTTATTGAGCTGCTTGTGTTGAAGATCCAAACTTGCAATCTTTAGATGCCACCATTCAGGAGCGCACCGGCAGAGTGATCTGCTCACTTGCGCATGGGGTTGAGGTTCGTTCCTTACCGATTGACTCGCTGAGAAAAGTGACTAGCAATCTCCTTAAAATGAATCAGGAAATTGTCAAAAGTCATTCTAGAGTGCAAGCTAGACATATGGAACAAGAAGGGCCAGGAGTTATTCTCCTTGGTGAATGATTTTTTTGAAAATAGTCTCCAGACATTAGACTTCTGTAATGCTCTTGAGAAATGCTTAAAACGAGCTCGTGAAAAACAGGTTGAAGTCAAGTCATTGAAAGACATTGTAAGAGCTAAAAAATTTCAAGGAAGCTGGGGACCTCTTTCAAAACAACGTCGTTTTAGAGTTTTTTGAATCAAGTAAGAAGTCACGTTAATATCTAAATTAACACTTATCATACATCTGTATGTGTCAAGTTTAACTAACGAAAAAGACGAAAAAATTAACATAATAAACGTTTTGAGATTTTAAAGATTAAATTATTAATTTTTTAAAATTAAAAATTAAAGTCTCCAATACATGAAACTTCAATGACTAAAATAAAGATTTAGTCGTTTGAATTATCACTAAAAAAGAAGAAGGGTAGGGATGAAAAACTTGAAACATGCTTAAGTGGTCATTTTTTAAAGTTTAAATAATTAATCCAAAAAACCTAAAGAGAAATTGTTTACATATTAGTCACTGTTCGTCTCTCTTCCCTCTCATCGACGGAGAGACCATCTGTGCCGCGGGTAGGGTGGCAAGGATGTTACCGACGCTGAAGTTGGCTGCCGGAGTTGGCAACAAAGTCTTTGGGGTTGCTAGACTGGCGATGGAGGCAGACATGCGGTCTGAGGTCATGCTTTTCCCTTCCCCTCTGCAACTCCCAGACCTCACCGGAAAACACCCTAAATGGGGCTTCCAGCTGCAGCACCAGCTTCTCTGTCCCGCGATGAAAAGGTCGAGTCCGAGGAGAGGGCTCACTGCAATAGCCTTTACTGCGATGTTGCCGTCCAACGCCAACACCCTTTGTTGCGATGTTGTCGTCTTCAAATCCTCCCAACGGCAACTTTGCAAGGCTCCGATGACGAATCAACGACGCGCAATGAGTTGGAACGCGATTTTTCGATAACTGATTTTGACTGGAACCTCTTTCACCAGGATTTCTCGCCGCCAGCTGTGCCTCCTCCGCTGTCGCACCCGCCCTCAGTGTCGTGCGTGGATGATCTCAGCGGACCAGATCCCCTTCTCCTGGGAGCAGATTCGCATCAACCGAACCAGATTCAACCAATTGGGAGCAAATTTGTGCTTGGAATTGTTTCATTTGCTGCTTGTTCATTTCGATTTTCAACCAATTTGGAATTGTTTCATCTGTTGCTTTTTCCTTTATGAGGGATTTGAAGTGTTGTTTACCCTAGTGAAGATGGAATTTTTTTGGAAGAAGATGTGGACCAAAAGATAAATAATTATAACTTAAGGGTTCAAAAATAATTACTTATAATATGAGGGACTTTTTATTAATATTACGAAACTGGTAATAACAAGTGAAAAAGGTTAGCGCATCTATACACCAAAATCTTTTAGGTGCATATTAGAAGCCTCCTGCTTCTATTCTTATTATTTTTTATTAATTTTGATATTTTTATCATAAATAATTTATATATATTTTTTATATTTTATTTAATATTATTTATTATATTTATTTTTATTATTATTTTTTTTATTAATCACACACTTTTAAAAACATATGCAATACTTACATTTTTTTAAAAAAAATGAGATGATTTTTTTTTTATATAAATTTTTAAAACATCCTCTCTTTTTTTTCCTTTGTCGGGTAATCCCTTCATCCTTTGACTTTAACTTTGGGGTGTGAGAGTGATATTAATTTTGTGGTATAATTAGATTGTTCCTCTCAACAATGTGTTTATGCGACAATGGCCCATTAACGGCTTAACTCAATCTCTACGCATATCTCCCAGTAACCAACCAGAAGAGAATCAACCTTTCATTTTTTTATTTTTTTAGATGAATCAACCTTTCTTTTGACAATAAATATAACTAATACTACGACGGATGTTATAATGTATCCTACTAGGTCATGGTACATCCATACACCCTATAAGATATCTGCAATTACAGGTAACCTTGTTTCTTCAACTAGTTTTTTTGTCTCCTATTACCTTTTTTTTTTGTAAACCTTGAATAAGAATCCACCACTTATCATCCCCGTTCCACCACTCCTCCTCCATCTCTACCGTCGCCACCACTCGTTGCAAGATTAGAGTTGTCATCAACCTCTTCGACAAGAGCACTTATGTGGTCGCTCTCTACTCCGAGATTCGTTGGCAACCAATTGGTTGGGATCACCATCGGGGCCCATTCGCTTGGAATTGTCATCTTTTTGCGCTAACGCACACCTAGAACAGTCTTCGACGGAGATGACAGTTGACATTTCAAAAAAGCGTTGGAGCTTTGCTTCAAAAACCTCTCCCCAAAACTCCTGCAATCGACCTCCGGCAAGACATACTCCCTCGTGCAGACGAACGAGTTGGGTCGTTCGTCGTTGAAGAAACTCGGTCTGCGTTGACTCACTGGGCTGACACAAGCGGGCTTGGTCTTCTTCAATCCGATATTTTTAAGATGATGACTTGTCTCCGGAAAAAGAAGCAAAATCCACTGTGAGAAATTTCAAGGATTGTAAACGCCCAATTTTGTTTGAAACTCAAAAAAAAATTAAATTAAAAAAAATAAAAATTAATTAATAATTGTTTATATTTTTAATTAAATCCTCTAATCATGTTTTAGTTTATTTATTTTCTCACTTCATCTTGTTTTATTTTGAATGTACCAAAAAAAAAAAAAAAATAATAATAATAATTTGATTTAATAAGTTTTTACCTTTGAATCTTTACTTGGAGCTACTCACCACTATACAATTCGGCCACGTTATTTCCTTTTCCACCATTGTCCTTCATTCTCTCTCAAACCTCAACACAAGTTCTCTGTTTATTCAGATGTTAAATATTTAGTGAGTAAATCTTCATTTTAGTCTCTAAAATTTTATACAATGATCATATTAGTCTTTGAATTTTAAAAGCTAACAACTTAATTCCTAAAACCTCAAAACGTCAATCACGTTAGTCTATGCGTCTTTTTTTATCAATTAAACTTGACAAACACGCAAGCGTGTCACGTTAAGTGCTAAGTTGGACGCTGATGTGGCTTCCTCCTTGCTCCAAAATGATGTAGTTTTGCGTTTGCACCAAAAAATAAAGGTCCCAAAGCTGAAACGACGTAGTTTTGCGTTTTGGCCCAATTGCAACTCTTTAACGCTATCGTATTGGAGGTGGAGGGAAAATTTACATTTCTCCTCCAATTGCAACGGTATACATTTCCCAAACCCTAAGTTTCCAAATTAATTTATAATCTCAAATTCCCTAAATTCCACTTGATTTCTCTTTAAAATCAACCTTGTATTGCTTTCAAGGCTCCCTAGCAACGTTGAATTCGTCGTCTTCCTCGTGGGATTCGAGCTTTAGAAAGGTATGTTGCCTAAACTCTAAACATTCCCTATGTTGAGTGGTCATTGTGGTCCCTGTTTTCTATTTTTTTTTATGGTCTTGCTTGTTTTTTTTTTTGTGTGTGGTCCCCTTATGTGTGGTCCTACATTGCATCTTAGCATTTTGATAGCACAACACAACACATGAGCACTTCAATTTTTTGTGTTTTTTTTTTGTAGTTTTTTTTATAGTTTTTTATATGCACACAACACACGTGTTGTTCCATGTTTTTGTGTTGGTCCCCTTGTTCTGTCAGCAAATTTTTTTTTATAGTTTTTTGTGTTGGTCCCCAAATGAACTATCAATTCATTGTTTGTTTTTTATATGTACAAGTGTTTAATAAGCAGTATACTTATATATGATAGTGATGCACCTTCGGATATGATGTCATTAGTTGAACTTTTTTATTTTACCAGCCATTAGAAGGTGTATCAATCATCTAATAATGAAGTCTAGCATAACAGTATCAATAATAAGAGGACTAGTTTCCACCTTTTTCAAACCATATCCATTATTTACAATATCTGTCTAAAAAGAAACACGATGAAGTATTTTGCCACAAGTCACATGTCTAACAGTTGCTTATTGAGGGTATAATATAGTTCGCTCTATAATCAGAGGATACAGAAAGTATGAAGACCTTGTTGATAATTGGAAATGATATGATAGATGGAAGTTTCAATCAGACTATTTCAATTAGATGTGTCTGATTCATTTTAAGTTACCTTGCAAGTTGCAACATATAGATACAGTCTGTAAGCAGTATACTTTTTTCCTTCATCAAAAGTAAAAGGACAAGCATTTTTTAAAAAATATTTTCTGCTTATTCAAATTAGTGGGTAGTACAACACACAAAGAAATATCAAATACCTAATATAAATTATAATCTGTTTCATGACTAATCTAAAATCATATCCCAATTCCCACACTAAAATCACAACTGCCAAGGCCTTGGATATATTTATTTTTAATTATGTTTAGCAACAAGGAAACCAATCACAGTGCACCAATTTCCATGCTACTTCTTATGATTCAGAGATTTATACGTTGGATAAATATATTTCTGGCATGCAAAGTTTAAAAAGAACTTAAAATGCAATCAATGAAGTAACTTGCTCATCATGCTCCAGTCTCAATTTGGGATCTCCTATTTTTAGTTTAAAAAGCAAGTTAACCTCATAGAGAACCAAATACTATTTAGTGTCAAATTTATATCTAAAGATGAGTAATGCTTCAACTTGATTAGATTTTCCAAAACGCTATAGGAAAATAGTAATCTGACCATAAGTCAACGAGTAAAGGGAATCAAACGAGATATGCTTACAGTTTGCATTGGCTTATTTGTCTTATTAATGTCATCATTTGAGCACTCCTTTGTCATGTTGATGTTATTAATGTCATCATTTGAATAATGTCATAAGGTTAGTGTTATTAATGTCATGCTTTTAGATATTTTGGTGCAATTAATACCTATAATTTCTCTAATTTTGTGCATGTAGGTAGCAACATATGTAGCTCCAAGTGTGACTCCCACAATTCAAGCTCCAAGTGTGACTCCCACAAATCAAGCTCCAAGTGTCACTCTAACTCCAGCAACTCAAGCTCCAATTTATCAAAGTTCTTCTCAACCTCCCCATCCTGTGTGTTGCTCTTCCTTTAATTCATTTACTTGTACTATTGATTCGCTTGTACTTTGTTGGACTTGTGTACTTGTATTTTCCTATAGGAAATCAACAGATGCATTGCTACACCAAAAATCTTACCAAGAGACCTGGACCCTAAATATGCTTTGAGTCCCATCCTAGAATAAGGTATAAACTCCCTATCGAACTACCTAGTTTAAGGCCATTGCATCCACCTGCTACTACATCAGTAGCATCTATTCCATCATCTATTCCAACACACTCTGCCACTGTAAGTACTGCAGCAAGACCTATTCCACTAGTTGTTCCACCACCTATTCCAACACACTCTACCACTGCAAGTGTTGAAGCAAGACCTGGTCCAACACTTGTTAGTGCAGAAACACTGGCAGCAACAAGTGAGGGTATAGTAACAAGGTTCATGAGATTCATACTAACCCCTGGTTTCAGAGGTGCTCCACCAAAGAAGATGAACTGAAAATTTGTCCTTTTTAGATGATGTATAGTGCTTATAATGTAAATGATAGTAGGATTAAGTCCTTCTTTTTGAAATACGCTTATAAAGTATTGTTTTTGAAAATGTTGATGGTCATTTTGGATGTGTTTATGGTACATTTGTAAATGTCTATGATCCTTTGTAAAGGTTGGTGATCTATTTAGGAATTGGGAATATTTTTTGTAAATGGTCAATATAGAAGTTTTACATAATTATGAAAGAAGCTTATATTGGTTTATGTCAAAAGTTGTAAGACCTACTAAAATATTAATGCAATATGTTATGTTTTGCAATTCCAAGTGTGTTCATCTTATATTAAGTATCAAATTGCAATCCCAAGTGTGTTCATCCATTTCAAAATCTATTTCTTTGTTCTTTGATTTATGTATTTGCTTAAAATTGAATTACAGTAAATATTAGAAGACCAATGCACATTCACAAAGAGTTTTAACAACTCAATTTTCATTCATTTTATTAGATCACAAAGGCCAACTGACCAATTACACAGCATCACAATTTCCTAATTCCCTACACTAATAACATAATATCACCCTTGCATATTCTAAATCCAATTACTTACTTCTCTAAACAAACTAAGCCCCACATTATGATAAAAACCAACATCATAATACACTGGCTAATTACACAATATCTTAAGACCCTAACATCAGCTTCTAAGCTTCCAATCTTCCAAGCAACATTCAATCTCCATTCTTGATTCTCACTTGTAGCAGCCCTACTAGCAGGTTTAGTTGCAGCTTCAGTAGCAGGTTCAGTTGCAGCCCCAATTCCATTATCTTCTGCCTCATTATCAACCCATCAAAAATAGTCACAATGGTCACCATTCTGCAAACCATCACATACACAACATAGTTCACATTGCAAATCAAAAATAAAAACAACAGTGCTTGTCATAACAACTTTAGTTCACTTAAACTCTTACTTTTGCCTTGTACTTATGGCAGCCATAAAATGGTCTACCAGGATTGGCCATGGTTTTGGATCTTCTTACCACTATTGTTAGACCACAAAGGCAAACCCTACCACTGTTCCTCCCATGTAACAAGACAAATTGGGTATGCAACCTACACTTTCACTCTAACTTCCTTCAGTGTTTGATGATGCGAATTGGGATGAGTTTCCACCACTCATCATCTCCCAACCTTGCCAACCTGAGTTACGAATTTGGGGTTATTCTTTCTAGGATTTTGCAGAAATGAATTGAGGCTTACTATAATGGAATTCAATTTGGGGGGGGGGGATGGTTTTAGGCCTAAACGACATCGTTTCATCATTGGGACCTTTGTTTTTTGGTGCAAATGCGAAACTATGTCGTTTTGGAGCAAGAAGGAAGTCACGTTAGTGTCCAACTTGGCACTTAACGTCCACGTGTGCTTGTCCGTCAAGTTTAACTGACGGAAAAGGACAAAGGGACTAACATAACTGACGTTTTGAGGTTTCAGAGATTAAGTTATTAATCTTTAAAATTCAAGGACTAATATAACTGGTGCATAAAATTTTATGGACTAAAGTGAGGGTTTACTCATTTTTAGTTTAAGTTTTTTTAAATTTGGGCCATTCAGACTCATTGGAAACCCATATATATAAAAAACCAAAAAAATAGAAAAATGAAAACAAACAAAAAAAAATAAAAAATAAATAGTTGGTGCTGGAGGAGTGTTTTAATTACTGAACTGAGTTTCTTGCTTCTCTTTCTTTGGGCCAAGGCTAGTTTGCCTAGGTAGTTTAGAGAATTAGTGAAAAATAAAAAAACACTAAAAAAAATAAAATAAAAATACAAAGAAAATATATAAAATAAAAAATAAAAATTTGATTTCTTTGGGTTGGTTTGATTTGAGTTTAGTTGACTTGTTTGCTTTGTTGATGTGCTTATTTGTTGACATATTGCTTGATCTTAATTGAACCTTGTTGAGAAGAATAAAACGAAATTAATTGAGATGTGATAACTTGTTAATCTTATATTTTTTTTAGAATCATCTAAGTTGTGACAACTTGATGATTCGTCTTTTAAAAAAAAATCATAAAAAGAGGGAAAATCAAATGAATTTTTAAAACAAAAGTCTTTTCAAAATTAAAAATAACTAACCCACAATCATTTTTCTAAAGAACGACGTGACTTTAAATTCCTCATTGCATCAGAAGATACGTAGGAGCAGAATCTCTATTTTGTCAAGCCAAATCTAAATTTTCATAGTTTATTTGTCTATTTAGTTTATCTTTTAACAAAAGTGGTCAAACAAATACTTTCAAGAGTTATAAAAAATTTGCATAACTGACCTAGGGTAACTGTCTTAGAACAGATGCATTAGGGATGTTGTGGGATTAAGTCTCCACCCTTCCATGTACATAATTAGACTCTTGAATCAGAAGTTTTGAACGTAGACCTTCTTTCTTAAGTTTTCTATTTTTTTCTAATAACAAATAAAATTGGTAGCAACTCCTACTTTTTTTTATTTAAGTTGTTATTCTATCACGATCACAGTCACAACAACGAGTTCCTGGAAGCTTTGAATCTAGTAAGGGCATTGGGAAAATAACAATTTTAATAGTTTTTGGTGCGAGCATGTGGGAGAGGCTGAAGTCCGTGAGGGCCACGTGACCAAAATGCTGAATGAGGACGTTGTCAGGCACCAATGAGGAAAGGGATGAATAAGTGGGAGAGGACATCCTTTTAATGTAACTAGTTGTTTAGATTGTAGGTAATAAAATCTAGCCCTTCAAGTATTATAACCATAAACCAAAAGATGTCATGTAAGGTGCAATCTTGCACCCTTACTAGAAGTAGAAGGCTGCATATTAGACGGGCCCCTAATATTGCATGTATAACTAGCTAACAACAATCTTAAACACTTAATTCTCCTTTATATCCCCTCAAGCTCATATGAAGTATTATCTCAAACTTTGAGTTTGGACTTGAGCTTATGAAATATAGAGCTGGAGACCAAGGATGGCAAAATTACCAGTGTCTGTGGAGATTTGCAAAGATTATTCACCATTTGGTGGCGAATGAGTACCCATTTAATAAATGGGCCAAAAATAGGGATTATAGTACCTGCACCTGAGGGTACCTACGAAATATATATTTCATTCAATATATTACATATATTATCATTTTTTCCTTTTACTTTGAGATGAGATGAGAATATATGTTTTATTATTATTTTACAATGATTTTTTTTTATTGAATGAATCCATAATGATAAAATTTGTTGAAAAATATATGCCTTTGGTGTAATAATTATTTATATAGATTGATTATTACAAAATATAATTGAATTTGGTACATCATTTGTGATATTCTTTTAATTTTATAAGAATCTTAAATTGTTGAACAAAGTTGTTATATGTGATGAAATTGTGTGAGGTGGAGAATGCAGTTACTGATGTGAAACAAAATATGCTCTATTTGGTATTGGTAACTACAAGGCCCTGAGACCTGATGACCTATATGCTATTTTCTTTAAGAGTCAATGGGATATCTTAGGAATCTCTGTGTGCAGTTTTGTGAAGGATGTTTTCAATAATCCCTTAATGATTAGTGAAGTGAATCAAACTATGATAACCCTGATCTCTAAGTTGGATAATCTTTATCTAGTTTCTCAATTTCGACCCATGTCCCTTTGCAATGTGATTTACATGGTGGTGACCGAAGTCTTGGCAAATCGGATTTGTAACACTATGTTGGAACTCATTGCACCCACTCAATGTAGTTTTGTACCTGGGAGGCACAATACAAATAACATTGTTATTCTCTAAGAAATTATTCATACAATGAGAATGATGAAAGGTAAAAAAGGTTTTATGGCCATCAACCTTGATATTGAGAAAGCCTATAATAGATTGTGTTGGAGCTTTATTTGGAAAACTTTTCAAGACATTAGCTTCGGAGAGCATTTTGTAAATCTAGTTCTCCAATGTATCTCCTCTCATATACTATGTGCTTGAATTGGAATGGCAATCTGATTGATCATTTTCATTCCTCTCACAACATTAGGCAAGGTGACCTCATTTCACCTTTCCTTTTTGTTCTGTGTTGAAAGGCTTGCTCACCTTATTGAGAAGGTTAAAGCTAAGGGTAATTGGAGACTCGTCTCTTTGGGACGAGGTAGACCAAAACTCTCATACTTCTTCTTTCTTGATGACTTAATTCTAGTAGCAGAGACATTGATGACCCAAATGGACCTTATCAAAGAATTGTTGGACTCTTTTTGCACTAACTTTGATCAAAAAGTGAGTCTTTTTAAGTCTAGAGTTTACTTTTCAAGAAATATGGGCCATAATAAGGTAGCGGAGCTTAGTCATTGTTAGACCATTTATGTACCGCAAGTGCACGGGTCATTCAAGTAATACAGATACAGAGTAAAAGTTCGTTCCCACGGGGATAAGGTTTCCATTACTAAGTAGCAACCAATAGCTTAGCTAAATTCTATCCAATGACATATAAAATAAAGAAAGCATAAATAAACTAAATATAAACTACCAAAGCAATAACATAAGGGTTTAGAGATCTAAGAAATCCTTCTTCACTTCCTACTTCATACTAATGATATGCAATCCTTATAAGCAACATCAATGATTAGTTAATTTAGCTTGAGAATCTGATTTAGTCAAAAGTATATGTCTAGGTCGATCAACCCTGGTGTCATTTACCTAATCCACTATGGTTCTTATGGTTGCACGAAGACTAGTGTAAACTTCACTAATAAACGATCTATTCTCAAACACATGCTAATACATGGCTAAAAGGTATATTTCTATCCCGTTAGCGAATCAACTCATCCAAGCCAATTGAACTTGTCGAACATGTATTAACCATACCATGTCCATCTCAACAAATCCCTATGTCTAGTTCATTTGCATCAATTAACATCATGCAATTGTTGATCAAACAAGAGCAAGCATTAAGCATAGGCATAGAAGAACAAAGCTAAACATCAATAGAAACTCAAATTCATACATAAACATCAATAATCATATAAAGATCTAAAGTAATTCCTAAATACAGCTTCTAATCCATTGAACACGAATTTACAAAGCAAAACAGTGCTCAAAAGATAAGGGAAAGAAGAAAACTCAGGGAGAAGAGGAAGGATGCCATTGATGAGATCCTTGAAGCTTGAATCCTCTTCCTTAAGGAAGAGGACCTCCAACCTAGCCTCCCTAGGCCTCCAATCAGCCCAGAAATGAAGTACTGGTTGCAGTTTCTCTAAAACCTACGGAGCTCTCTAACTCTACCAAAGCTCTCCTTAAAAATTTATTAAAAAACTATTTCTAGACTCAGCAAAACAGAGGCACGTCGTGGCATTCACTTTCCACGCCGCGGCGCGTGTCAAATTAGGTCAAGGGCGCCGCGACATTGATTTCCCTTGCGCCGCGGTGTTCAATATTTCGTAGCCTCTGACTTTTTGATGCAGGGACACTCATGCCGCGACATTGAAATACCACATCGCGGCATTGAGGTCAGAAATACAAATTTGGTTTCCTCTTCCCATTTTGGCTCAAATACTCCATATATCATCTTGTTTTGAGTCATTCCTATGATAGAAAAAATACCAAATCAGTAACGAATATAAATTCACTTAATCACATATCAAATATGCATAGTTTGTTCAATATCATATAGGAAAGGTATCAGAATTGGATATAACAAATATAAGCACAAAACCTTCCAAATATGCATGAATACAAGGACTTTAGCACTCTTTATAGCTCAAATATGGGGCACAAATAACTACACTTTGTAGAGTTATCACACCCCCAAACTTAACCTTTTGCTTGTCCTCGAGCAAAACAAAATATGACTAAGTAAATTTCCTTCACAATTTATACACATCTAGCAAGTTTCAATCTTTTTATTCTTCAATTAAACCAAAACTACTAGCATGTAATGATTACGTCAATCCATAAAAAGTACAAATGCCCCAAAATCAGCTTCACTTATACATAATCTGTCACATGCTAACAATCCAGCTTCCTTCCATGCAAATCACATTATCCACGAACATACAAGATAAACTTCTCATATTCAAATCATACACATCCGGATAACTTTATAAACATACATGCTTATGAATCATTAAATCCACAAAATTGATCCTAAAC
Organism: Ormosia emarginata; assembly: GCA_029884605.1. Lineage (NCBI taxonomy): Eukaryota > Viridiplantae > Streptophyta > Magnoliopsida > Fabales > Fabaceae > Ormosia > Ormosia emarginata. The sequence goes on along the minus strand of JAQQTP010000077.1, from coordinate 20,712,670 downwards.
TCTCTCTCCACTAATGTAAACCATACACAACTGAGGATCAAGAGGGTCTTTAAAGCTTGTAATATTAGGCCAATGGTATTGGGCGTAAGAAATGAAGGGAAATGATACATAACAAACATTGAGGCACATAAACATATTATTTCAAGACTTGAGAACAAGTGAACTAGCGGGGTATTCAACAGTGAAGAATCACAACTTGCCAGAACCATGCAATGCTTTTCATTTTAAGCTTTTCTTCTTGCATTGTTTTGCTTTACTTTTCTCTCTTTTCATTTTCTCTTTTTCTTTTTACTTTTACAAAGCAATTTCTTTTCCTTTTTCTTTTTGATTGCATTGAATTCCTTCAGACTCATTTTTCTTAAACACATATACCCCTACTCACTGAACTCACTTCAAGAAATAACACATCATGTACTCAACAGACATTGAGGGTAAGAAGAAAATGCAATGCTTTCACATGCATTAGAACAGTTAACAGGGTAAGGAATACAATGGTAATGAAGAACAAATAAGGCCAAACAATTATCAGGCTTCAAAAGGGACCTAGAGATATAATCATTCAGGGTAAGCTTTTTAAGGCTCAATCGATCCAAAGAATGCCCTAATCATTTCCTCAGTCATGTACAATCTAGGATTTCGCCTCAAGAAAGTTTAAAAATAATTTCTAGGACAATCGAAACTCTACATGTACATCCATAAACTTTCTCTAAACATGCACTCATATCATTCTCAAAGTTACCCTTGCATCTAAGCAGAATGTAAATCATACATCAAAAGCAACTGAATTGGTTCACACGCTTCAAGATCACATAAGGTTTCACTCACAAATGGGCAAATAGCAACCTTTCATATCATGAACAACCAATACAACAAGCAACAGTCTTTTTCAACAAAGTAGGCATTCAAATAGATGAAACTTTTCAATATGATATGCATACATCATTTGCATAATATTAAAAAAAATTGAAACTTCTTTTCAAACTCATCAGTAATAACCAAATCAAATAGAAACTCATTAAAACATGATGGCTATCACAACTGCATCTTTAAAAGTATCATCACATGCATACATAATACATCATATTCTTCCAAAGCATGTAAAGATACTCCCCCAAACTTAAGTGAGATAAAGTCCTCACTTTCCATGAAGTCCTGGGTACTTGAGTCTAAATAGATACTAAAAAAATAAAATAAAATTGAGAGCTGAATAATAAAAACAATTATATTAACAAAAAGAATGAAATATGAAAAAAAAATTGAATATAAACAAAATATACACAAAACAGAGCATCACGTCACGGCGCACAGCATCCACGCCGCGGCGTAACAACTCGTCTGCAGAATTCTGCAGAAAAAACTCAATTGCGTCGCGCGTAAAACATGTCAACGCCGCGGCGTAAGAAGTTAGATCTTGCTAAATTTAGCGACTTACACATTTTTGTTCTTGGAATTGGTCCAAAGTGGCCTCCAAAGAATAGCAAAACTTGTCTAAAAAGCTATTTTACAAAATGTACAACTAAAAATTATAAAAACTACAAAAACAACATATTTAACCTATATATAACTAATAACAAAACAAAAACATATAAACTAATTAAAATCAAAGCAATCAAACATACTAAGATATACAAGAATGGAAACTAACTAAACTACAAAATCAAACATACTAAACTAACAAAAACACAAAATCAAACATACTAACCTATTTATGACTAAAAACCTAACTAATGCAAGAAAACTAACTACCTTACTAAAACATAACATACTAACATATTTAAGACTCTAAACTAACTAAAGATACTAAAATCAAACATACTAACTACAAGAACACAAAAATGAAAGATACTAACATACTTAAGACTTTAAACTAAAGAAAAGCCTAAAAACTAACTAAAACACCAAAAACTAACATACTCGCATATTTATGAATTAAAACTTACTAATTACATACTATTTAACAAAAACAATAAAACCTGGGTTCCCTCCCAAGAAAGGCCTGAGTTATAGTCCTGGCAGGACTTTCACCAAGTAAACCCGCCAACTCTTTCGATCATGGCCAGTTTGATCACAAAAGTAATGGATTGGATGGTAGGCCTTCCTTCGCCTGAATAGAGGTTCTCCGTTGGGGGTTCTCGAGCTCCCTCAAAGGCCTCGAATGAGTAAGTTCATCCTCCAGTTATTGTTCCTATATACAAAGAATGAAGACTGAAATTAACATAGATTATTTACAACTTGAATTAGAACTAACCAAACTCATTGTTGATATTAGTAATATGGAATTTAACCGTCATCCCCCAGCAATTACTAAGGAATAAGGCTAAAAACTTTGGAAATACACCATTGTCCCCGGCAACGGCGCCAAAAACTTATTAGACCATTTGTGTACCGCAAGTGCACGGGTCGTTCAAGTAATACAGATACAGAGTAAAAGTTCGTTCCCACGAGGATAAGGTTTCCATTACTAAGTAGCAACCGATAACTTAGCTAAATTCTATCCAAGGACATATAAAATACATAAAGCATAAATAAACTAAATATAAACTACCAAAGCAATAACATAAGGGTTTAGAGATCTAAGAAATCCTTCTTCACTTCCTACTTCATATTAATGATATGCAATCCTTATAAACAACATCAATGATTAGTTAGTTTAGCTTGAGAATCTAATTTAGTCAAAAGCCTATGTCTAGGTCGATCAACCCTGGTGTCATTTACCTAACCACTATGGTTCTTATGGTTGCATGAGGACTAGTGTAAACTCCACTAATAAACGATCTATTCTCAAACACATGCTAACACATGGCTAAAAGGTATATTTCTATCCCATTAGCGAATCAACTCATCCAAGCCAATTGAACTTGTCGAACATGTATCAATCATACCATGTCCATCTCAACAAATTCCTATGTCTAGTTCATTTGCATCAATTAACATCATGCAATTGTTGATCAAACAAGAGCAAGCATTAAGCATAGGCATGGAAGAACAAAGCTAAACATCAATAGAAACTCAAATTCATACATAAACATCAATAATCATATAAAGATCTAAAGTAATTCCTAAATACAGCTTCTAATCCATTGAACACGAATTTACAGAGCAAAACAATGCTCAAAAGATAAGGAAGAGAAGAAAACTCAGGGAGAAGAGGAAGGATGCCATTGATGAGATCCTTGAAGCTTGAATCCTCTTCCTTAGGGAAGAGGACCTCCAACCTAGCCTCCCTAGGCCTCCACTCAACCCAGAAATGAAGTACTAGCTGCAGCTTCTCTAAAACCTGCGGAGCTCTCTAACTCTACCAAAGCTCTCCTTAAAAATTTATTAAAAATCTATTTATAGACTCAGCAAAATAGAAGCACGCCGCGGCATTCACTTTCCACGCCGCGGCGCGTGTCAAATTAGGTCAAGGGCGCCGCGACATTGATTTCCTTTGTGCTGCAGCGTTTAATATTTCGTAGTCTCTGACTTTTTTGATGCAGGGACACTCACGCCGCGACATTGAGGTCTGAAATACAAATTTGACTTCCTCTTCCCATTTTGACTCAAATACTCCATATATCATCTTGTTTTGAGCTCTTCCTATGATAGAAAAAGCACCAAATCAATAACGAATATAAATTCATTTAATCACATATCAAATATGCATAGTTTGTTTAATATCATATAGGAAAGGTATCAGAATTGGATATAACAAATATAAGCACAAAATCTTCCAAATATGCATGAATACAAGGACTTTAGCACTCTTTATAGCTCAGATATGGGGCACAAATAACTACACTTTGTGGAGTTATCAGCCATCATCTTGGTATCCCTATGATTTCTAACTTGAGATAAGTACTTAGGTGTATCGATATTGCATCATCGTGTGTCCAAGGATGACTATAACTTCTTGGTAGATGTAACGCCCCAATTTTTAGAAAATATTTTGAATGTACTGTTTGATGTTTTTCAAGTTATTGTGTAAATGACCGTTGTGTCCTTATTTTACTGTTTCTCGATTTCTGCATGAAATACAAATACGTTTATACAGGCTCAAATTTTATTTGGTCTTTTTACGTAATTTGTTCCGAGACGGTAAAATAAAAGTTTTTCCAGAACTCTTGTTTTAATTTTTTGGAAGATATACGACAATTAATACCGTCATCAGTAATTTTATTTGAACTTTTTGAGCAGTTAGCTACGTTGTGGGAAAAAATGGGAAAATGACCATTACGTCCCGAACGTCTTGTTTTTGTCTTTTTTTTCTTGTTTTTAATTGTTTTCTACTTGATTTAATGCCCGATATTACTTGTCGTGATTTTATATGGACTTTTTGTGTGATTTGCTCTCGAGCGGGAAAATAATATTTTTCGGGTAGGAAAAATCTTATTTTATTATTTAGAATTGGGGGATCTTACTCAACCCGATTCTAAATGAGACAAGAAATAATCTTTTAATTTTTAGGATTTTCTTGTCAAATAAAATAATTTTATAATATTATAATATTATTTTATTAGTCAAGTATAATAAAATGATAGTGGACCCGAAAATGTTTTGCGGGACCCACGTTTAGCTAATCTGATTAACTTAGTAGCTTAATTAAACATCATTAGCAGATAGAACTTTCCGAACAAGTGACTCTCACTAGTGACTAAGTGATAATAAATGGACAGTGTGACTAGGCTTGTGAGTCACCCATGATCAACCAATAGGAGGCAAGCTTGTTAAGCAAGTTTTAATCCTAACCTTTGATGCATCCAAGGGCTTGGATGAAGCCAAGCAAGGTGCCCACCTTGCATGCTCTTTGATGAGCTACGGCCAAGGGAGGAAAGAAGTCATTCTTCACTTTGCTTCCATGCAAAAATTCTCTCTTCTCTCTCATCAAAAACCCTAGCCACCATTCTTGTCTTTTCTCTTCACCATTTTCGGCCAAGCTTACTTCTTGATCATCCAACCACCCAAAATTAAATCAAGCCAACTTTTCTAAACCTAAACACCATCCTAAGAACATCTCTAGTTGAGAGTTCTTGCAAATTCTTGCATTTGGAGCTTGAAACCAACCTTGAAGATTTTACCTAGAAGGTGAAATCTCATGCTTTTCTTTTCTCTCTTCTTTTTCAAAGTTCTAAGCCATGATCTATCCATGGTTTAGGTTCTTTTTCATGGTTAGTAACTTGTAAAATTTCGTTTGAGATGCTAGGTATTTTGGTGGAGAAAACCGAACCCTAGGAGGAGTGAAAACAAACCATTTGTCTTCATTTAAGGTAAGAGGAAGACTAATCTTATCATCCCTTGGTGGTGGTAAGAAGATGGATTAATTTGTGGTGTTTGTAGAATCCATAAGGATTCGGTGGTGATGTGGTTGTTATATGTTTATTTGTTAATTTTGTGTTTGTTAGTAGTTATGTGGTATTTGTTAGTAGCTTTCTCTATTTGGTGATTGTAATAACCTTGCATGTCTACAAGCTTTAAGATGCATGTCTACAAGCTTTGATAATATTGCATGTGTTAGGATTGTATGATAAAGTATAGAATTGCATGATAATGTATAGGATGTGAACAACATGTCAAGGAATGCATGTGTGTTCCAAAGAACACTCCATGATGGCTCACGGCCACTAACAAAAGTGGAGAACCAAAATGTTCTCTTAATTTTCTTAAAAGGTGATTTAATTAACCTAGGAGAATTAAGAAAGTTTCAAGTTGTTTAAATCAAGAAAAATGAATTTGGAAATCAAATGGCATAACCTTACATTTTCGGCCAACAAGTCTAACTTCAACATTTTGATTTCAAAAATTATTTTCTAAGGTAATGATTTGATCAATGTAGACAATACAAGAGACTTAACATGTATTTAGAAGATGAAAAACAATTTAGAAATCAAATACAAAGTTTTTATCAAATTCGGCCAACATGCCAAATTAGGTATTCATGATTTCTAAAATTAATTCCAAACTATTTTCAATCAAGAAGAAGCAATACAAGTTAAAGTAAATTTTCTACAATGAGTTTTAAAGAAATAAAGTGGTTAGAACTAAGTTTACGAGGTTAATATTAATGATTTTTACTGTAAGGAGAAATACAGTAACTTTCGAAAATTTCTAACATATAGCTCATGCTGTATTTTGAAGCATGCTAGTGATTTTCCAAAAGGATTAATTACATGGTTTAAAAAATTTTATAAACAGAATTTTTATGGTAAAATCAGGAAACCATTAATATAATTTTCTAAACAAAATACTGTCAATTTTTAGTAAAAACGGACAAATAAGATAGAAAAGATGTCCAAAAGACAGTATACGGTATGGAAAATATTATACGTAGTTTAAAAGTATTATTTAGTATTTACATTTATTTAAACAAAGTGATTTTTAAGGAATTCGGTCAAGAAAATGATTTAAAAATCTTACGCGATTGAGAAAACGTATTAAAAATCCTACGCGATTTTGAAAACAGAAAAATATATTTACGCGATTTCAAAACGATTATAAAAACGACGAGATTTTGAAAACGCGATAAAATTTCTACGCGATTGACCGTTCTTCGTTTTTTTATTTGTCGGAAAAATGTGAACCCGCATGGAGTTTTCTTTATATATATATTTGTTGCCAATGAGGGCAAGCTTTCGCTGTTGGGAAAATGAGAACCCGTACAGACTTTCTATTATCTGCCATTGAGGGCATATTATCTTAAGGGCATTTTCGTAATTTCATATATTTGGAATTATGTATTGTCTTTATGCCAATTTTTGGTGTTTTGGTTGACGAGACGAATCACATCGTGTTGTCGATGCGATAAACATAGTGTGGTTCATTGTTCTAATGAACTTGGAGACTTTAGTGTACGGGATCCCACGTGTGACGGTTGGTAGGCTCCATTTGGGCCGTGGTAAACCGATAGCACACTAATGGACTCGACACGCACTATATTTAATCGAGGTTTGTAAAGTCTAGTAGTACATTGTCTATAGTGCCACAACGGAAGACCGTGAACTATACTACGCCTGGATGGTGGATTCCCAGTGTCGTAGGCTATTGACGCAACGTGTGACAGCGTAATAGTTGGTTGGGCAGCCGTGGTACTAATAGATTTTGCAAGTCATTCTCTCTGATATCTGTTTGTGTTTAACTCCATGGAGTAGGATTGTGTCTTAGTATATATGATTATATCTTGGATGATATTCCATTTTCTCTATTTATTTTATCTGGTTATATCTTGGATGTTATTCCAATATTCTCTATTTATCTTTATCTGGTTATATCTGGGACGATATTCCATTTTCTCTATTTATCTTTATCTGGTAATTATTATGACGGTTGTCTATTTCTTATTTTATTCTATCTGTGATATTGTTTTATCTGTGTTCTTTTTTTTACTGTGTTATATCTGTGATGTTATGTAACGTTATGATATCTAAGTTTTACTCTATTTCATTATTATTACTGTTATAGCTTTTCGTATTGCATGAACTGTATAATTGTTATTTGTCGTCTTCTTATTGGCCATGTTTGTGGTGATTTTAGATTGTCTTACCTCTTTATTGTATGTGTTTCCTGTATATTTACTTTGTGCGGTAAAGAGTTTGAGGAAGAAGAAGAGAACGACCTCTTGAGGTCTTGTACCCAGGAGGAGGAGGAGATCAACAAACCGACGACCAGTTTTACGATCAAGAACCATCTGATCATCCATATCCATTGGATTGATTTGTTTTGGTATGGCTGTGCCCGGATTTTTGGGGTTCGTGACGCTGGAGTTTCACGGTGGATCTCTATCGTGGAACATTAGAGGAGATAGAGACTCGGTGACATATCTTTGGACGGATGACGGTGACCCTACGTCATAGGTTTGATGGAGAGCCGATTATGACTACCACAAGTGTTTCTACACTTAGAGTTACCATTATCCATTAGGCGTCATTTTGGTGGTATGACCACGAGCCTAGTGAGATAAGTATCGTATCGACCGCGCGATCACGTTATCGCCGAGAGTCGAGGCATCCAGATATTTGTCCCCCGATGATCATTTTCATGACGAGAGTGATCCTTCAGAGGAGTAAATATGTTTGATGTTTTTTTTTTTTTTCGCGTCTGCGTATGGATGTATATATTGACACTTTTACTTGTTTTTATTTACTTGTTTTCTTTTAAATATTTGTAATTGTAGTTGTAAATTATTTGTATAACTTATAACATAGAACATATGTATATTATGAGCAATGTTGTTCTTGTCTAATTTATGTTTTCCGCAATATTTTATTTTTATTAAACTGTCTATCAGGAATTACTTTACAACCCATATTATTATTTGACAAATGTTTTACAACTTGGGTAGATTTTATTTCTATTTCTTTTATTTTCTTTTATGTGTGACATCCTCCAAAGGGGTGTTACAGTAGACAAAGTTAAGAAACATCTTACAACTTGGAAGGTTAGCTAGGTATCCTTTGCGAGTAGAATAACATTGGCTTAGTCAACAATAATGAACTTGTCGGGCTATATTATGCAAACCACTAAGATTCCAATGGGTGTTTATAAGGATATGAAGAAGATTTATCAGAGCTTTATAGGGGGAGATCTAATTAATAAAAGGAAATGCCACCTTATTGTTTGGGATGACATTTGTCTACCTAAAGATTGTGGGGATCTAGGCCTTAGGTCCCTATGTACTCTTGTGATGCCTATCTCATGAAGTTAACATAAGGAATGGTGAGGAATTTAAAAGTTCTTTGTGTGCAAGCTCTAAGAGCTAAATACAAGTGTGGCACACAAGCTCTTCCTAAGGTGCATAGTTAGTTTGATTGTTCTATTACCTAGCCTGGAATAACTAAAAACTGGGAACATATGGAGGAAAATGTGTTGTCGATTCTTGGAGATGGTACTACAACTCAGTTCTGGCTTGGTGCTTGGGTCTCAAACATTGGGCCTTTTAAAAATGTGACAATGGTTTGGATCCCAAATTGGGAAGAAAATTATTTGGTGATATCTTACTATTATGAGGGCAGTTGGAATTGGGAGTTAATTTCCCAATGCATGTCTAAGGATATTTGTAGGGGAATAGCGAGTATTAAACCACTTTCTCTAACTATTAGTGTACATGTTCCAACATGGAAGCTATCTATTGATAGGGCTTTAAGCCTTAGTTTTGCATATAAGGTCCTTAATGAGCATGATCAAGTGGCCACTCCAATCATGCGCTTTAAAAAAGCATCTTGGTCGGGACCACGAAGAATTAGGACTTTCTTATGGTTATTGGTGCATGGATGTATCCTTATTGATGAGGAGCAGAAGAGAAGAAGAATGTTGACTAATGATCTTTGTCTTCGGTATGAACAATATATAGAATCCATTATACACCTTTTTTTCGCGACTATAGGTATTTGTCAGAACTGTGGTTTCAACTTATCAAATCTCAAGTCTTAAGCTACTTTTTTCAGCATGGGATTATATGATTGGTTGATTGCGAATTAGATAGAAGATTGAGGGAGTGAGGTTGGATACGCTTGGAATATACTATTTGTGGTTACTATCTGGTTGTTTTGGAAGGATCACAATAAATGGGTGTTTTCTCATACCACGCAACCTGCCTTTGAGCTGGTACTTCGTGTTCTCAATTATACCCGACTGGTCATGTAGAGCCATGTTGATAATCCGTTGTTGGTTGACAGGGTGAACCATAGGAATGAAAGGTTTATAGTTTGGTCGTTCCTTCCAAATGGCTTTCATAAGTTTGATATGGATGGGTCTGTGTATTAAGACTCCATACAAATGACATGTGGTGGTTTGGTGAGAGATAATGTTGTGACATTCGTCAAGGTTTTCTATTGTAATTTAGGCATCTGCTTAACTTTCAAAGTATAATTATAAGCAGGGACATATGGAAAAGAAGGCGTGCATGGGCCACGACCTCCCCAAAAAAATAAAAATATATTTTTTATTAGATACTTATAATGTGAAACAAAGGTTAAAGTCTAAAGAATAAAATCTATTTGATGACAAGCGTTAATATCAAGAAACTATTTTGCTAAAAGGCTTAAAAGAAGATAAGTGATGCTTACAATCTCATCTTCACGTGTGCTTTGACAGATAGACTATTACTAATACTAGGTAATTAAAGTCTTACAATTACAAAAAAAAGTTATTTTAAATTATATAAAAAAAAAAGAACATTCACTTTTCAATTTGTCTCACCGCTTTTCAGACTCCCACACAACACAGACAAGCGCATTAAGATTAAGACATAACTCTTCATTCATTCTCTTTGTTTATCTTAAACAAATTTATTGTCCATTTATAACCTCAAAGGGAGTGGTTGAGCCGTGAGCAGAGAAGTCGTAGCCGTACGGCAGAGATTCACTGACTCAACAAGTTCAATTTGAGGGAGTTGAGTCCCAGGCACAAGAAACATCTCACCTTCCAAACTTTGTTGTAAGTCTCCATATCTTATTTCTTAAGATATTCATCTATCTAGTATTTTATTAAAACTATGCCCCCAGCCTCCTTATATTTTAATTCTTCCTTTTTGGTTTAGTGGTTTACTAATTGGCCTTTATTTTTGCTTTTAATTTCTTTTCATTGGTTCGAGTTAATATCATGTCTTGTTATTAATTTTTTTATCTATGTCTAATGTGTCTACTATCAATTTGTACTTTCTATTTATCTTTTTATTTTTGTAATATATTGTTAATTTAATTGATTTTAGTTAATTTAATTTATGTTCATTTGTTCTCCTAAGCATACTTAATTTGATTGATTATTTGATTCGCTTGGTGTTGACTCTTCCTGTTTCAACTGCTACTATTGGGATATCTTTTTCAACTATAAATATTGTGAAGAATAGACTCATAAATAAGATGGAAGATGACTTTCTGGCCGATTGTCTAATCACTTATATATATTGAGAGGAGGATTGCTGAGAAATTTGATACATATTCTATTATTGATGAGTTTTATGATATGAAGGAACGTCGTGCTCGATTTTAATGAAGGTATTATGCATTATTTTTGTACTATAATATAAAATTTATTAGTAGATACTATGATATAATTTGATGATGTGATTTATAACTTTTGGCCCATCCACTAAATATTTTCTATATTTGTCCCTGATTATAGGGTTTATATCATGGCCTTAGACTTACGCAGCATCAAAGGGTTCAAAAAATGATAGTCAACATAGATTTTGTGATAGTCGTGAACCTTGTTCTTCATAATTGCTTGGCTTATCACATTGTGCTTCACATTTCAGGAATTCAAGTTACTGCTATAGGATGACTGGGTAGTAATTGTCTCATGCAATTAGGCAAAGTAATATGTATATAAATTTCCTTGCTAAACTTGGCCACTCAAGTCCTTTCTCATGTACTATTATTGAAAATCTCCCTCAAGATTTAGTTACATTAACTCTATGAGAGTAACTCACCCACACATAATTGCTTAAGTTTGCTTGTTTTGGGCTTTGGGCTGTTAAACACGTTTATTATTAAAAAAAAAATAAGGTTGTGGTATGTGATGTTAACACTTACTTTATTTTTGTTTTCTTTTTGTAATTTTTAAGATTATATTTTAAATTATTAAATACTCGCGGATACCTGTCTACTTATAGGGATCATAAATAGGTTCACGCGACGAGGACTAGAGTGGAGTAGGGGCAGGTGAAGCAATACCTGCTCCTGCCTCACCCTGTTAACATTCCAACTGGAGACATATTTAGTCAATATATCATAAATTTGTCAGTAGAGAGAATGTGGTGTATTTGAACTTGTTTCTAAAAAACTTTCTCCCTAATAAAATGTAAATCTAACTCAAAGTGCTTGGCTCTTGAATGAAGAATAGGATTAGCAAATAACATATTAACATTTAATTTGTCATAATAAATTGTTGGCACTGATGTAATAGTTGGCATTGAAGCTTAGTAAGGAGTGACTATAACTAAAGCAATTCTATCATGACTAAGGCTAGATTGTGATACTCAGCCTCTATGCTTGATCTAGAGGCCACTGATTGCTTCTTTAAAGTCTAAGAGACCAAATTAGAACACACAAATAAAACACAGTGACTAGAAGTTGATCTTCTGTTATCCGAATCAATTTCCCAGTTTGAATCATATAAGGCAATCAACTTTAGGTGTGATGATTTCCTTATATGAAGATCATAAGATATAATGTCATTGAGGTACCTTAATGTCCTTTTAATCGCCCTCCATTGAGACTCAAGTGAATTATGCATAACCTAACAAACTTTGATCACACAGTATGTGATTTATTGTCTTGTGACAGTGACATATCACATAACTCCTACCTTTGACCTGTAGAGTTTTGGACCTACAACTAGCTTGCTTCCCTGAGCTAAGAGTTTCTAGCTTGCTATCATTGGAGTTGACATAGGTTTACACTGTGATATAAGTCAGTTTGCTTGGATGGAGTTAATTTAGAGCCATATGCATCATAGTTAACACTCATGCTTCAAAATCAATCAAGGACAATATGATCCTGAGCTTAGGAAAAAACATCTCATACATATAGCACCAGTTGCCCTCTATCTCCTTTAACTAAGACATACACACCTATTCTCCAATGCCACACAGCAAGCACATGAAGTCCTACTCACCATTATTTCCCTCAATCTTAAGACGTTGACGAAGAGTTTAATTTGCACATCATCGTCCATGGTGCAAACCAACATGTACTTCATCATGCCCAAATTCAACCAGTAATAATTATGGATTGGTTACTAGTAGGAGCATCGATCTCTATACCTGGTCAATCCATCATCTCCCCTTGAGGACTATCAGCGCTTACACTATTCGTTGAAGGATCATACAAGATAAGCTTATAAATTTTATCCAACTTGACATCCAAATCCCTATACAATCCTATGACATATTCAATAAATTCCTCCCAATTGTACCCTAACCTAGACTTACCCAAATCTAACCAGTTGCCCTAACGTGGTCACCACGATGTTTTGCAACCAATTCAAGCATCTGAGGAGGAAATTCTCCCAAGATATCCATTGAGTCATTACTCATGCTATGTTCCCCTTTTTCCATCTCCTTCAATCACACCATTCTGAGAATAACTCAAAACACATAAACACCCAAATTCCAACAGACAAGCAGCACCCCTCCAACCTAATAATAATAAAAAGGCTAGAGCAACGCAAGGCAAGGAAAAAAATTAGCACCCAATGAGCAAGATATTGATAGTAGAAACAAAATCAAGAGAATAAAGCAATGTCTAAAGTAAAAAAATGCAAGAACCAAAATTGAAAATGAACGAACTCGAAGACACTAGCAAATTATTACAAGAAAGGTGAGGGAACAAGAAATCAAAATCAATGTGTGTACCAAGATAAATAGAGGATAATCTTAATCTTAATGTATTTATAAATAGAAGACTAATATGATTTTGTGTTATCTTTAGACGATAAAAATAGACATTTATATACTTAGTTAAATAAATCACTCACTGTTAAGAGATTTGGATAAGACTTTCCACTCCCAAGTGCATAGGTTCAAATCACCTTTTAGCCGGTAGTCTAGCTTGGTGGTCATTCCTCCCATTGAGATTCCCTAGCACCCTGATTGATAATATTAGAGTAACATATCCTTAATACCATTTAGTAAAAAAATAAAATAAAGGTTAAAATATGTTTTTGGTCCTTACATGTGACATTTATTTTTAAATTGGTCCCTATACTAAAAAAAAGTTTTCAATTTAATCCCTATAAGTATAACTATTTGCATTTGGTCCTCGTTATTTGTTGTCATAAGTATAAGGACCAAATTATTATGAAGCATATGGACCAAAAATATATTTTAACCTATATTTTTTGATAGGTGACAGTCATTCTCATTTTAATTCTTACACTTCATTATGTTATAAATGGTAACAAACAACGATAACCATATTGAAAACGATCATATTATAGAAACTAAATTGAAAACATTTTTCGTATGTGGACAAAATTAAAAATTCACTTCTATATTGTAAATGAGACTAATCTCAATCGAGAGGGACATTTTTTTATCCTACTACTCTCTTTCTCCTTAAGAGTATGATTATTTTTTTATGGTATTCTCTTTCTTCAATTACTATATGTCATTTATTCTACCTTAAACTAGCCTTTCACTCATGTAATGCACGAGATAATTTTAAAATTAAAAATAATTCAAAAGAATAACATAAAATAAAATTTCTTTTGATTATTTTGTTTTGTAATTTCATATTAAAATTTGAATTGAAGACAAACTTATTATAAATAAAAGTTTGTTTTTAAATTTAGTTACAACTGAAAAAAATAAACACATAAAAAATAGCAAGAACTTAAAAAAAATTGTATATCTTAATTGAATTTGTTATATATGAGAAGATGATTGTATTTAAAATAATTATATTGAGTAGTCAAATTCAAATATAATGTGAAATCAATGTACACAAAAAGAAATGACTTTACATTATAATCTATTTTGCTAAAAAGCTTGAATATCGATATGGGATGCTAATACGATACGATATAAAAACATTGACAAAGCAAAGTTTATAAATTATGAGATATGAATGTAGCTAAGATACAACATATAAAATTAATATAATATAAATATAAAAGCACAAATCTCAAACTAAAATAAAGACATTAATGTAATAAGTTTGTTTTAATTATTGTAAACACAATAAAATATTATTATCTATCTAATTATTGTGATATCCTACTTGAAAATTAGTTTAAATTGCTCCAAAAATGACAAATAGGAGCTATATATTGAAAGATTTGAGCTTGTAGCATATTCAATGGTATCAAATATATTTAAAGATATTTGAAGACTGAAATTATTATAGCTACATTGTAGAGACGCTTATGAAAATACCAAATTAATAATAAATACCAAATTATTAAAGGTCGTCCTATAAGAAATAGGTTAGTGCTCACAATTTCCTATAAATCATGTAGTGTGATTTTATACACAAAATTGAAGTATTTGAAGATTTTGCCATGAGATATTCTGACACATCAAACATTGATTTATCATCACTCAAGTAATTAATGCGTAATAGAAATTTTTCTAAAATTACAAAGTCAATATCAATTCAAATACATATCAAATAGAAAGAAAGAATTTAATAAAGAAACATGATAATACATATAAAATTAAACCGATTTCAGCTATAATAGTCATAACAGTCATTAACACACGTTTCTTTAGGGAAATAGCTATTAAAAGCTATAGTAACCATTAATCACAAATTGAAAGCTTTCTAAAAACAAAACATTAAAACAGATTTCAGTTATAATAGCCTTTAACAAACTTTTTTTAGGGAAGTAAAGTAATAAAATAAAAGTATTTTTAAAATTGAATATTAAAAAGTGAACATAATTGCAAAATCATATTATTTTCATAAGTGTAAAAACATATTAAATAATTAACACAATTATAAAATATCACATTTGTCTATATAAGATTATCAATCAAAATTAGGATGATATCTAGAAAGAATTATCAATCACATGCAAATAAAAGTTGACATGAAGAAATCATATTAGGAAAGAATTATTAACAAACCAGTAAAATTTCCAAATTTAATTAGCAACATCCCTTATAATTGAAAAATAAAATAAGTGATCATTATTTTCCATATTAAAAGTAAAAATTAAATGGTTGATCAAAATAAAAATGGAACTAATTAAATAATAATTAAATTTTAGAAATAAAAATTAAACCTCAAATTCAATTCATCAATTAACTAATTTATAGACATTTTTAAAAAATAAATTAATTACCTCTTCCCTATTCGTTCGTCCTAGTTTTGCTATGAACATGTTGCAGGTTTTGATGGGAAACCCTAGCTGAAAGGGTTGCGTCAGGGAGAAATCGATATACATGGAAAACACAATAATTGGATGGAAGATTGTAGGATTCACATCAAGGAACGCGTGAATGACCATTTTTTCTGGCAACATGATCACTGAGAAAGAGTTCATGCGAAGCACAGTGGAGTTGCCCAAATAAGATGGAGTTGCCTAGATATGATGTTTCGGCAAGCTGGTTAGAAGCAGTTCTTCTAAAGGACGAATGTGAAGGTGAAGGGGAAACATGAGTATGTGGTGAAACAGAGTGGTAATCTGAGGCAAACATAGAGTCAAAGCCAAATGCGTTGCCTAGTTATTCTGATGAAGAACAATTTTATTTCTAGCGAAAAAACACACTTCAGTCGTTGATGGAAAGTGAAGCACTGTGAAAAATTTTGTTGTTGTTTCATATTTCTATATCATCTCCTTCAATGAGTCGTTTTCATTTCGTTGTTGTTTCATGTTTCTTTTTTCTTTTTTCTTTTTTCTTTTTGAGCTCTATTTTAAAAAAATTTATAATTTATAATTTTAATACATAATAATTGAAATACCAAATTTTTATTTATTTTCTTATCTTTCAAATTTTTTTTCCTACGTGGAAAGATTTTTTATATGTGGTGACACATGTACATATTCCTTTTAAAGTGTAACATGGGATGTCATATAATAATTATTATGATCATGTATTTGCCATATAACAACATTTTAAACATGTAGTGTCATGTCAAAATATGAAAGCATTTCAGGATATCAAGTTACTTCTATAGGACGATTGGGTAGTAATTGCCTTATGTAGTTAGGGAAAGTAATATGTGTATAAATTTCCTTACTAAACTTGGTTACTCAAGTCCTTTCTCATGTACTATTATTGAAAATCTCCCTCAAGATTTAGTCACATTGCTTTGGCAAGACTCTATGAGAGTAACTCACCCACGCATAATTGTTTAAGTTTGCTTGTTTTGGGCTTTGGACTGTTAGCCACGTTTTTTATTTAAAAAAAATAAGTTTGTGGTATGTGATGTTAATACTTATTTTATTTATGTTTTCTTTTTATAATTTTTAAGATTATATTTTAAATTATTAAATACTTGTGGATACCCGTCTACTTATAGGGATCATAAATGGCTTCCCGCGATGGGGACTAGGGTGGGGTGGGGCAGGTGAAGCAATATCTGCCCCCACCTCACCTTGTTAACATTTCTACTTGAGACGTATTTAGTCAATATATCATAAATTTGTCAGTAGAGAGAATATGATGTATTTGAACTTGTTTCTAAAAACCTTTCTCCTTAATAAAATGTAAATCTAACTCAAAGTGCTTGGCTGTTGAATGAAGAATGACATTAGTAGATAACATATTAACATTTAATTTGTCATAATAAATTGTTGGGACTGATGCAATAATTGCCATTGAAGCTTAGTAAGGAGTGACTATAACTAAAGCAATTATATCATGACTAAGGCTAGATTGTGATACTCAGCCTCTATGCTTGATCTAGAGGCCACTGATTGCTTCTTTAAAGTCCAAGAGACCAAATTGAAAAAAAAAACACAATGACTAGAAGTTGATCTTTTGTCATCCGAATCAGTCCCCCATTTTCAATCATATAAGGCAATCAACTTTAGGTATGATGATTTAAGGCAAACACAGTGACTAGAAGTACCTTAATGTCCTCTTAACCGCCTTCTAATGAGACTTAAGTGGATTGTGCATAACCTAACATATCTTGTTCACACAATATGTGATTTATTGTCTTGTGACAGTGACATATCACATAACTCCAACCATTGACCTGTAGAGTTTTGGACCTACAACCAACTCGCTACCCTGAGCTAAGAGTTTTCGGCTTGCTATCATTGGAGTTGACATAGGTTTACACTGTGATATAAGTCAGTTTGTTTGGATGGAGTTAAATTAGAGCCACATGCATCATGGTTAACACTCGTGCTTCAAAATCGATCAAGGACAATATGATCCTGAGCTTAGGAAAAAACATTTCATACATATAACACTAGTTGCCCTCTGTCTCCTTTAACTAAGGCATGCACACATAATCTCCAACACCACACAGCAAGCACATGAAATAGAGACGTTTAAATTGGTTTAAATTGCTCCAAAAATGACAAGTGGGAGCTGTATATTAAATGATTAGAGCTTGTAACATATACAATGGTATCAAATATATTTAAAGAAATTTGAAGGCTAAAATTATTACAGTTACATTGTAGAGACGTTTATGAAAATATCAAATTAATAATAAATACCAAATTATTAAAGGTCTTCTTATAAGAAATAGGTTAACGCTCACAATTTCTTATAAATCATGTAGTGTGATTTTATACACAAAATTGAAGTATTTCAAGATTTTGCCATGATATATTCTGACACATTAAACATTGATTTATCATCACTCAAGTAATTAATGTGTAATAAAAATTTTACTAAAAATACAAAGTCAATATCAATTCAAATACATACCAAATAGAAAAAAAGAATTTAATAAAGAAACATGATAATACATATAAAATTAAATTGATTTCAGCTATAATAGTTATTAACACATTTCTTTAGGGAAATAGCTATTAAAAGCTATAGTAGCCATTAATCACAAATTGAAACTTTTCTTAAAACAAAACATTAAAACGATTTCAGTTATAATAGCCATTAACATACGTTTTTTAGGGAAGTAAAGGAATAAAATAAAATATTAAAAAGTGAACACAATTGTAAAAGCATATTATTTTTGTAAGTGTAAAAATATATTAAAAAGTGTGAACACTCAATTTTGACTAAACTCCAAAAAAATAAAAAATAAAAAAAAAAAAGATAAAAAATAAAATAATAAAAAGATAAATAATAATAATAAAAATTATTTTGCAGCTTGCTTGTTACTTTCTGTCACACTCACTCACTACAACACTCAACCTCTCTGCACACACTGACTCCCACTGCAGCACACAATCCCTCTTCACTCACTTCACATCACTCTGCATGTTTTCACTCACTTGACAAGCATCCACAGTGCACACACAACCCATTTTCACTGCCACACACTACTCACTCATGGACATGACAAGCTTCAATGGATGGCTAAAAAAATTCAATACAAAGACAGAGAAAGGGGCAACCAGAGAGGGGATTTTCTCTCCATTTTTCTTCCCACGTATAACACAGCAACCTCCACCATCTTTACTTTCATTTTCTTCACCCACAACCACCAATAATCACCTTGATCATCCTCACTTTCATCCTTGAATCCCTATTCACCATCCAGACCTCTTTTAAGCCACCCTATTCACCATCTTCTTCATCACCACAAACCATCACCCACACCACTTCCAAACCACCATCAATCACCAATCCATAAGCTTCATCTTTCTCCTAGCTTCCAAAGCCACCCACTACCTCCATAGCCACCACCAAAGATTCAACCATAATCATACTCACAACCAACTTTCACCACCCACTAACTATCCCAACTACCCAACCACCACCACCTTCACTTCTATAACCCACTACTCACAACCATCTTGCAACCACCACAAACCCACCACCCATAACTAAACAACCACCCAAACAACACTCCATCATCAACCTTCATCACCCACCATTAACAACCTTCACCCACCCATAATCACCACCATCTTCAACCTCCCACCATTGCAACAATCACAAAACTACCATTAACAACCCACACCACCCATCTTCAACCCAACACCAAAAGCAAAAAAACACCTTCAACCCTCCACCACCTTCAACCTCTCACCACCTAAAGAAAAAGAAGAGAAAAACAACAACCCACCACCGTGAACACCGCGAGCTCCATCGCGACCTCCACGCTCTGACCTGCGCCGCTTCGTCACCCAAACCGAGACCAACAACCACTGCACCAAACCCGAATTATGCCCTCATCGCAACACCGACCCAAGCCGACCGGCACCATCGTTTGCACCTAACCAGCCCCACCGCTCAACCCGCTCGACCTACAGAGCTCGATCCGCGCAACACACTATCGTGACCTGCTCGAACTACCACGACCCGCTCATCCACCAGTCTTCGTTGCTCCCCGCAAGACCAGATCCAAGACCTAGCCACTGTCACTCTCCAAACCGCCACGATCTAGATCCTCTAGTCACGCCGACGTCGCCTGACTGCGACTTGCCACCAGTTCACCGTCAAAGATCAGCTTGCTGTCAAAACCAGAGACTGCTTCGCCTTCGCTCTTTGGTAACTGTAAAAATCAAATCCCCATCCATGTGACTAAAGCTTTATTTTCTCTCTTCCATTATTCTTGGTGTTTAGCTTCTAAGACTTGTTTTTTGTTTTTGTTTTGAAATGTGTTTGGTCTTTCTTTATTGTTGTCCAAATGCTGATTTTGCTAATGGGCTGTAAAGGGGTTTGAGCAAAAGACTTGCTTCTAAGTTGAGTTTGGGCTTAAGGAGGTGTTACTCAAGTCAATATTTTGGGCCATTCAAAAAATATAAGGGGTTCATAACAAAAAAAGAAGATTAATCATATAAAACAAAAAAAAAGAGTTGATATTGGATGAGTGTTTTAATTAGTGGGTTAAATTTCTTGTTTTTCTTAAGTTAAGGTTAGTTTGTTTAGTAGTTTAGAGGCTTAGTGAAAAAAATGTAAGGACAAAATACATAGGATTAGATAATAATAATAAAAATAAAAACTAAAAACACAAAAAAAATGCAAAAGAAAAAAAATACATAAAAAGGGAAAAAATGAAAAAAAATGAAAATATAAAAATACATAAAAATGAAAAAATATATATATGAAATTTTTTTTGCAATGACCAACGATGATGATTGAATAGCGGATGCTATCTTCAATGTCGTTTGAATCATAAAGGGTTTATTTAGTAGTCCGGTACTAACTTGAACCCTGTGCAAGAATGAATTTGTTTTCAAAAATAAAATCTCTTTTTCAAAAAATATTTTTAAATTAAAATCAATCAGCTCACTTATTTTCTAAAGAACTATGTGACTTTGAGTTCCTCATTGCACCAGAGGGTACGTAGGAGCAGAATCTTTATTCTGTTAAGCCAAAAATTAAATTTTCATAATTAGGTTGTTTCTTTTTTTCCTTTTCTAAAAAAAAAAAAAATTATAATGTTTTTAAGAGGAATAAAATAAATATATTTGAGATTATCAAATTTTGCACAACTGACTAAAGGTACTGTTTTAAGACAGGTGCGTTAGGGGTGCTGTGAGATTAAGTTTTCACTCTTCCCTATCCTTAACTAACTCTCGAACTTGATCTGGTTTTCACAAACTATTTTCTAAGATTGATTTTTCAATTTTTCCAAAATTCAATTAAAATTGGTGGCGACTCCATTTTCATCATTTTTAAAATCCCGCGAGTTGCTATATCCTTGCGATTTCGGTCGTGACAGATGGCGACTCCACTTTCATCTATTTAAAATCCTGTGAGTTGTTATTTCGCTATGATCTCGATCGCGATAGATGGCGACTTCACTGGAGAAACTTGTAGAGTCAAGTCTGTTGTTGTTAGTTATGCAAATTAGTAATAATCTTTGTTTATTTATTTTACTCCTTTTTGTCCTTGTCTTTGTTTTCTTATTTGTTTGTAAATAGATTTTATTTAGTACTTTTATGTTCATATTTGGTAGCATTATCTTATGTATATTTTGACTTGTATATATATTTTTGTGCTTAATTGTTGAAATCTTATGGTAGATGATTATTGGTTGGCTGTTGTATATATGTTTTTGTAGGTTGGGGGTAATTTTGGTCTTTTGATTTTTTTTTGTGTAAGTTTGTATGCTTCCTCACACATATCACTATCATTTACCTCACACACCTTTTGGGCTCTATACTCGAGTCCGTGCGAACCCGAGGATAGGAGGGGTCTCGACCTTTGTTATTGAGAGGCTTCATGCTCACTTGACATTGGTTGAGACACCACTCAGATTGTTACCAATATCATGCACTAGTCATATTGAGAGGGTTTATCCCTACTTGTGATTAATTCATAAATTGAGTCCTTATCTTTCGAGATAGGGGTAATCTGGGGACCATGACTTTTTGGAAGTTTAGACTTATCCCAAAAATCTTGCATTAATAGATTGAACATAGTGGCTGCCGAAATTAGAATCGTGACTATAAGGAAATTCGACCTTAGGTTCCACTTGACTTGGGCACAAAGGGAGAATCCTTCTTCTTTATCTATCCATTTATCATGTCATTCATTCTTGCATTCAATTTTTTTTAAAAAAAAAATCAGCATAAAAGAAAGGAAAAAATACTTCATCTTGCATTATTCATGGCTTGCATTTCCATACCATTCTTAGCATTCTAAAAAAAAACATTTTTATATTTCCATGATTTTCATAGCATTTTTGTAAAAAAAAAAAAAAAAGATTAAAAAAAACAAAAATACATCATTTTGCATTTCCATAGCATTCATAGCATTTTTGTAAAAAAGAAAAAAAGATTAAAAAACAAAATACATCACCTTGCATTTTCATGGCATTCCTACCATTTTCTTTAAAAAAAAAATACATCACCTTGCATTTTCATAGCATTCTTACCATTCATAAAAAAAAAAGACATCTTGCATTTTCAGGGCATTCATAGCGTTTTTTTAACAAAGGGGAAAAAAAAGAAAAATGTTTTCAAAGTTCATTCATTTCACCTTATACATCTCATGCATCACATTCATTCCATCTTATGCATCTCATCCATTTCATCTCATTCTTTGTTTAATGTTATCGCGTTTCAATAAATCAAACTAGTTCATGAATCATTGTGCAGCTTAGGAAAGAAGAGACCAATTAAACCCAAGTTTATAATATCAGATCTTAGACCAGAATTGCTGCAAATAATCCTGAGATAGAGAGAAACTTGAGCAGAAAAATTGATGAAATAACAGGGAGGATGGATGAGATGTCTAAGACCCAAGTAAGGATGGAAACAATATTGCAAGATATGAAGGAGTCTATCCACTTAATCAGTGGAAATAGAAATGCAAATGAGGTTGAAGCGTATGCAAATGTGCCATCAATAACTGCTATGATATTCTTGACTATAACCTCAGGCATTGTTGTGGGGATCCATGAGGAACCACTTCAAACAACCTCGATAGTCATGCCTATTAGGGAGGGGTATCACGCCTTGGAAGGCGCTCATATTGAAATTCCTGGTTACGCTGGCCCTACCTGGGAACAACCTTATGTATATGTTCCAGAGCAGGCAACAATGCCTTGCTCTGGAAATAACCATGTCATGACTGAGAAAGACAAGATGAAAGAAGAGTGGATGAGAAGATGGAGGAACAAATTAAGACAATCAAGGGCCCCAGTGCTTATAGACCCCTCAGAGTAGAGGAACTGTGTCATACCACAGATGTCGTAATCCCAAAAGGTTTCAAGATTCTTGATTTTGTCAAGTATGAGGGGAGTGGCAACCCTCAGTTTCATTTGATTAGTTATAGAACCAAGATGGTTGTTTGGTCCAAGAATGATAATTTTCTCATTAGCTTTTTTCACTAGAGTCTTACAGCTCCTACTTTAGAGTGATATTTTCAATTAGATCGCTGTAAGATTTCTCATTGGATGGAGTTGGCTAATTTATTTATAGATTAATATAAGTTTAATCTAGATGCAGCTCTTACCTGAGAACAATTGAGCTCGATGCAGAAAAGAAGTGAGGAAACCTTCAAACAATATGCCCAGAGATGAAGGGCTCTCGTAGCTCAAGTTCATCCCCCATTGACTATGTCCAAGATGTGTTCGTATTTCTTGGGAACCCTGGGAAATCATTTTATTTGGGCAATGGCCGGAATAGCCTACAACGATTTTGCTGACTTGATAGCTTCCAGAGAGAGGATTGAGATTCTGGTAAAAAACTGGCAAATCGCCAACTGACAACAATGAAGGTGGTTTTGAAGAAGGAGTTTTCCCCTAAGAAAAGGGAGTTTGAAGTGAACTACGTGCAAAATCAACGACCTTCGCAACCCCACTTTCCACTGTCTTACCTTGTCCATGCTAATCGCCCTCCAATAACTCAGGACCTCTGAACAATGGATGATCTAGGGCATTAACTGATGTGATTGCCATAATGTTGAATTGATATAGACTTTCTTGAAGCATTGTTGTAATGGATTTGCATGGATCTCAGCGTACTTTGTTTCCATTCCCTATGTTCTTGGTACTCATGTTCTCTTTCTTGTCTTTCTTTTCTTTCCTTTATTTTTGCTTCTTTTGGGTTCAGACCCCATGAGACTCTCATTCTAGAAAAATTGATGGTCATGAAGCCCACATGTCCTGGTGTTAATCACAAAAACAAAAAAAAACAAAAAAGAAAGAAAAAAGAAAAATAAAAATGAGCGAAGAAGTAGTCACTTGGTATGCACTATCCTTTTATCTCTAAATTAAAATTTTTGAAAATAAGCAATCAAGATTTGAAATGAAGATTGATCATCTTTCTCTATTTTTCATAAAAATTTATCTTTTCATTATCTCTCGTTGTCCCTTTTTTAGCTTGAAAGTTTTCTTCAATTTTAAACCATGGACAAGGATCACCCCTACACTAGGGGTTAACAAAAGTAAAAAGGGTGATTTTCGTGAAAAAAAGGAAAGAAAATGAAATGAGAAGGTCACAACAAAGGTGAATTGTTGAAGTGAAAAGAAAATGGGAAGAAATAGAGAATAATAAAAGAAAAGTGTGCTTGAAAGCACAAAAGCAATTGACAAAAGTTTAATTTTGAACAAAGATCCTTGGTCTCATTCAACCCTTAAACACTTGTTTGAACCTTATATCTTTCATTTCATAACCTTTTACCCTAGCCACATTATAAGCCTTAAAAGGTCTATTATGATCAATGAAAAATTACTTTTATTTTCATTAACTTTAATTTTGAGACAAAAGGTTCGTGCTCTGTTGAGTTTTCAATTCCTTGCTCTTATAAAACAAAAAGAAAAAAAAAACAAAGAAGAAAAGGAAAAAAGGGAGGTACTTGCTAATCCTACACTAGGGCAAATCTTTTTAGTCAGTAGGGTGAGTTTTTGCTCTATTCAATTTGGTCTTAGACTGGGGCAACTTTTTCTTTAGTTCAATTTGACCTACACTAGGACAAATTCTCATTAGTTCAATTTGGCCTTGCACTAGGACAAGTGTCTACGATGTTCAAGTTGACTCCAAACTGGGGCAATTTTTCTTTTCCCTGGTTCAATTTATCATACGTTAGGATAAATATTTTGGTCATTAGGGCATCTACCCTATTCAATTCAGTCATAAACTGTGGCAAAGTTCTCTTTGGTTCAAGTTGGCTTAATGTACATGCTCAGTAGAAGGCAACTAAAGATCATTTTCATGAAAGTTGAATCAATCCATACTTGGGCAACACCTCTTTGAATCCCATATTTTTGTTTGTGTCTTTTTCCATATATTCATCATTTGTAAATTTTCCTTTTGTGTAGTGAAACTTCCAACACCAATCTAGAAGTTGTTCACTTGGTCAGTTTCTTTGTTGTTGTACTTTTGAATCCATGTATGTTTGTTACATAATGCCTCAAGTAAGGTGAATATGAGTATAACACTATGATTTGACCATCTAATGGTAATCTCCTAATGAACAATTCAGATCGAAAAGAACTTAGAACTTCCAATTGAAGAGAAAAATGATATCTCAAGAGGTAATTCAAAAACAAGAGGTACTCGAGCAAAAAAAATATGGAAGTGAGAATTTTAAAGAAAGCACATAAGAAGAGCATAAAAATGGGTTTTAGTTGCAAAAGCTTTTTCGAGGAAGCGCATGAGTTAAGGAAGTCTCAATTTTCCTAAGAGACTTTTTCAAAGGCCCATGGCCTGATGGTTGTGTCAAAAAGAATTCCAAGTCCTTAGTTTGACGGCTCTCATCATATTCTAGGTGTAACATCTCGAAAAGTATTTGTTTAATTATAAATAATTATTTTATAATATTCTTGATTTTTAGGAATTTTTCTGAAATTTTTCAGAAATGACGAATATTTTAATATATTTCTAGTTTTACGTGCACACTGAGTTGAGAATTGCTGAGGTCAGTGTAACACTCCGGAAATTATTTATTTTACCACAAATAGTCATTTTCTAATATTTATGATTTATGTGAATTCTTTCGGAATTTTTCGGAAACGATGAATATTTTAATATATTTCTCGTTTTGCGCAAATATTGAGCAGAGTCGGGAAAACGACTGTAATGCTTCGAAAATTGGAAAATTATGTGACGAATAGTCATTTTATAATATTTGTAATTTTTGAGAATTTTCTGGGAATTTTTTGAAAACGTCAAATATTTTAATATATTCTTCGTTTTGCGTGCGCACTAAGCGGAACTGGAGAAACGCGATGTTTTCTCCGAGAACCTTGAACTATTGACATGTCGACGGGGGATCTTACTAAACTCGAGGCTGGACACAGTTTGCGAGGTTTCACGGTTTTTGAGAAATTTTAACAGATAAGATAAAATAATACTGCATGAAATTTATCTGTCAGATTAATTAAATACTGACTTCTGTCAACTGTAACTATTATCCATTGGATAATAACATGTAATAAAAATCATATCACATTATCCTAATGTAATCTACTTTATATCTAATCGATTCACTTTAATTCAAATTTAATGTAAAATAATCAAAGCTTCTTTGAGAAGCTTTGACCAAACAATGACCAAGAAGCCCTTAGCTTCCAAGGGAAGCCACACACTCTCTCTTCCCTCTCTCTCTATGCATGGCTGTAGCCCATTTTTGGGGGAAGTAGTTTGCATTCATTTAACTTATTTCACTACACAAAATTCAAATTAACCTAAAAACATTTTCTTTCTCTACCTTTCTTCTTCTTTCTTCATTTTGCTTTTCTCCTCCTTCTCTCTAGGAGAGCTCACAGCAGCCCCCTCTCCCACACCTCAACCATCACAAAATTTCCAACCAACCACATTTTCTTAATCCTCTCTACCTCCTAAACACCTTTCTTGCTTGGAGCTTCTTGAAAATCCACCATCTTCATCACTTTCTTCAGGCTTCAAGGTTAGGGTTTTTGGGTAAGCTTCAAGACTCTTCTTCTCTTCTCTTTATTTTCGGTTTCAAGGGTCTTTTAATGACCATCTACACTCCATTTTTCAAGCTTTTTTGCTATTCTAATCAAATTGAATTTTCTAGGGTTTTGGGTGACACCAATCCGAAATTTCAAGGGAGTTCTTGGAGGTTTCTCTTGATTTCTTCACTTGGGTAAGAGGAAGACACTCCTCCTCAACCTCTATTAGCATCTAGGAACCTTGATTGTGTTGTTTGTGGAAAAGCCCTAATGAGGGTTATTCTTTGATTGCTTGATTAGGATGTTTGCTTGTTGTTTAAATTTTGTTTATGCTATTAGATTGGTTGTTTGTATAAATTGGCATATTGGAATGGATTTGGAGACTTGAAATGGAAAAAAATGATTTGGGATTCACCATGGAGGGGTCACAATTTTGGGCCCAAGGATTGGGTCTCTTGGTAAACAATTTGTATCAAGTGCAAAACTTAAACTAATTGAATGTGTAAAATAAAATCAATGGAAGAAAAAGAAAGTGGGAGTGCCTCTTGGGAGGTCACGGTTTTTGGGCCAAAAAGGGTGGTCTTTTTGTGATCAATTTGTAATAAGTGCAAGCCATGATGTAATCAAGTGGGTAGAATAAAAATTGATGGAAGGAAAATTTGGATTTGGAACCTTTAGTGAGGCCACGGCCTCTAGGGTAATTTAGGATTAATTAGGGAATTTTGGTAACTTTGAAATTTAAGTAATCAAGTGGCTAAAATCCTAAGTAATGAACTAGAAAAATTACCAATTGGAAGAATTGAAAATAATTGGAGATTCCATAAGTTTTAAAGAACCAACAATGAAACTTCCATAAGACTTAAGGGAATTCCAAGAGAGCAAGAACAAGAGAGTGTGAGATTCTAAGGACTTGGAATAAATTACCAAGTGTAAGAGAACGAATTACATTAGAGAAATCAAATTATCTATGAGAATCACATTAAAGATAAACCTTTTAGGAAGGGTAAACCTTAAACAAGAATGCATAATGGACCTTAAAAATGTATTACCTTGATTAATTTCAATATTATGATGTTATGAGTTCATATGAGTGACCACTTGTATATTGAAGCTCTCTTGGCCAATTATGGCATATTATGGAATTGTATGAAATTGATTATCATACATGTTCATGCATAGAGTCTTATGCATTGTGATTATCCTGTGGACTGTTGTAAGGCCAAGTTGCCTAGGAGATTGAACACACCTTAGGGTGGGTGCGAGTAGACTAGTGTAGGTCATGTTATGACCTTGGGGGCGTCGGGGTGCGGGTCCTTCACAATGGGTAGTTAGTAGCTCTCCTACCTGCGGGGCAAACCAATGCAAACGCACTGACGATCCGAACCGATACACTGTCCTATGTCGTGATCTAGCGTGGACTGTCTGTACAATGCCTGAATATGCACGTGGAAATTATTGATTTATAGTACTTTGGCCGCGGCAGCCAAGTTACAGACATGTCTCCTGATCTTTCTCTCCGACTGTTTGTGTCTAGCTCCATGGAGTAGGAATTTGGGAAAGCATGCATGTGCATCATGAAATAATCTGTCATTGTAAATCATTACTTTCTGTAACCATGAATTGTCTGATCATTACTGTAATGAATGTCTGCCTGGAACTGTTTATTCGCTTACTGTTGGACTTACTGCTTATTATTTGGAAATGCTGTTCTGAATTGCTATTTGGGCGCATTGCGCCTTTTTGGTTTCTGGCTGCTATAATTGTTAATGATGGTAGGATGTCTTACCTCTTTCCTGTATTTCTATTATTTGTTGCCTGTGTATATACTGTATCTACCAAAGAAGACGGCAAGGAGGTTGAAGCCCCTGATTTCCCCGGTTTCTGGCCCGATCAAGATTAGCATCTACTGAAGACGATGGAGGCACGCATGTGCGGATTTCTGGGTAATGTGCGTCTGACCTTCCTCGGAGGGCCAGAGTGTTGGCACATCAACTTGAGTTCCGATCGCTGCGTCTATTTGGGAGACGTGTCGATTTCTCTAGCCTGGAGACGTCATGAGACGCCGATCTTCACTTGCTATGTCAGCCTGCGACTGGAGTATTACTTGCCCATTCGAGAGATGTGGGGCAACCGTTACTACACCCCACAGGATGACTCTTTTGATTCCACTGCTCGGGCTTCTGCCCGTGCCTCTGTGGTTCCGATGGAGGTTTCCTCGGACGAGGAGGACCCCGTTGAGGATCCTAATACGGTCCCTCCTCCTCTAAGGGACTAATTTTACTAGTAGCTGCTGATGGCTGACAGTATTTTATTTTGAGGGCCTGATGTATTACTTTTGGTGGGCTGTATATTTTGATATTCTGGGGGATGTGTATGTAAAATCCTTAGGCAGGTATAGTTTTGCTTTTTTTGAAAATTTTCAGGCTTGTATATAAAGTACGAGTTGATATTTAAATATATATATATATATATATATATATATATATATATATATATATGCATGTCATTCAGATGTGAATTTTAGTTTTTGTCTCACTCCTTACTGTTGTTCAAGTTTCGCCACTTAGTTTATTAATTAACAAAAAAATAATATATTGCTGTTTCACTTACGTATTAAAGCATCGAACAAGTTAACTTTAAACTAAATGAACTGGGTCTTAATTTAGAAAAATTTTATTTTCCGCATTTCTTCTATTTGACAATGTGATGCTCCCTCCCAAAAAGGGGCGTTACTCTAGGTCCATGGCCTAATGATTGTGTCAAAAAGAATTGCAAGTCCTTTGCTTGATGGTTTTACAGAATTCTAGGTCCATGATCTGATGATGTGTTAAAAAGAATTCCAAGTCCTTGGCTTAATGGTTTTACAATATTTCAAGTCCATAACTTGATGAAAAGTCCAGAAGAAAAAAAAAAGAAAAAGAAAGAAAAATGGATGAAAAAAAAGGAGAATGAAAAATAGAAGAAAAGAAAGGAAAAAAAAAAAGCAAGTCAAGAAGATTTCAAGCCAACCGAATGGTTTGATGAAGAAAAACATGTGAACAAGAGTTTGATCAGTCGAAGTTTTCCAGGATCGTCAATGGTTCAAATGACTTTTAATAAATAAATGAACAAGAGTTTGATCGATCGAAGCTTTCTAAGATAGTCAAGAAAAATGAGCGCATTGACTCTATTGCATTGTATTTTCTGTTGAGCACATCGGCTCCTTGCATTTTAATTTTTGTTGAGCGCATCGGCTCCTTGCATTTTAATTTTTGTTGAGCGCATCGGCTCCATGCATTTTAATTTTTGTTGAGCGCATCAGCTCATTGCTTTTTATTTCTGTTAAACGCATCGGCTCCTTACATTTTAAATTCCTATCATTTACCTTTTAAGCGCATCGGCTCTTGTCATTTACCTTTGAGCACATCGACTCCATGCATTTTAATTTTCTGTCATTTATATTTAAGTGCATCGGCTCATTGCATTTTAAATTCTTATTATTTCTTTTGAGCGTATCGGCTCTTCGTATTTTATTTGTTCTCGCTTTATTTTGCATTTATTATCTTATGTATTGCCGGACAAAATTGAAGTTCATGTCTTTACTCGTTTCTTACGACGATAATATGAAAAACAAAGACTATTCTTTTTATCTAGTAAAAAAAAGTAAAGATGGGCAACTGTGAATACTTACTTTTGACCGAGCTCCAAAAAAAATAAAAAATAAAAAAAAAAAATTAAAAGATAAAAAGGTAAAATAATAAAAATATAAATAATAATAATAATAATAATAATAATAATAATAATAATAATAAATGTTTTGCGGCTCTACAACACTCAACCTCTCTGCACACACTCACGCCCACTGCAGCACATAATCCCTCTTCACTCACTTCACATCACTCTGCACGTTTTCACTCACTTGACAAGCATCCACAGTGCACACACACAACCCATTTTCACTGTCACACACTACTCATTCATGGACACAACAAGCATCAATGGATGGCTAAAAAAATTCAATACAAAGACAGAGAGGGGGGCAGCCATAGGGGGTTTTCTCTCCATTTTTCTTTCCACGTATAACATAGCAGCCTCCACCATCTTCACTTCCATTTTCTTCACCCACAACCACCAATAATCACCTTGATCATCCTCACCTTCATCCTTGAATCCATATTCACCATCCAGACCTCTTCTAAGCCACCCTATTCACCATCTTCTTCATCACCACAAACCAACACCTGTTGGATCCTTAATCCAACATTGGCCTTATATGTGAATAATTATGTATTGTGAGTTGTCACTTAAGGTTGAGCCCAATTAAAAGTGATCTGATAAGGTTTAGATTATTTGGGCTTTAATGTATCTAATAGGATATGGGCCTTTAATGTGTAGAGACTAAATGGTAATTCTATTTTTGTGATGGGCTAAAATAGAAATGCCAATAGATACCCCTAGGGCTATCAATAAAATAGGTGATGGTCCCTAGGTCACACGTATCGTTCTCATCTTTCCTAACATCCAATCATCAGAAAGAAGCAGAGGGAAAGCTAAGGGGTTCTCTCAGGGAATACGTGTAGATCTGGAAGACCAAAATCGCATGACCACCGCACGACTCTAAAGAGTTATTGGTCATCATGAATTCAGGTACGCTTCCGCACAATTTCCTAGTGATCAATATGATTATTTTTAGGTTATAGATGATTGTTTTCATCTATGGGGTTTATATCGGTTCTAACAATTAGTATCAGAGCAGGTCATGTTTGATCATTAAGAAATTCTTTATTTTTTTATGAATCTGGTTTTGATTTATATGATTTAAAATTGAATTAAGCGGTGGTTTTCTGGATATTTACGTGTTTTCCAATTGTAAATTTGATTTGTGCATATGTATGATCAGGAACCAATGTATTGTTTGTATATATATATATATATATATATATATATATATATATATATATATATATATATATAATTAAAATCACACGCACAAACGTAGATTGATTTTATCAATTTGTATGTATTGTTTCTAGAAAATTACAAATGTTATATGTTTATTTTGGGTATATTTTTTTGCCATCCTAAATTTAAATATTGGAAAAGTTTATATATTTTTTGGGATAAATTAATTTAAACAACATGTCACCAAAGTGACATCTCTTGTGGAGATTAATTTATTTTTAAAATATAAAAGGTTGTGTGCTTGTAATTTATGTAGATACTGATCGGCTCAAAGGAAGGTGAGTATTTTACATAATTACAAGTGCATTTGTGGTGATAAATGCATGATAATTATTCGATTTTACATGTGAATAATGAATCAGCCCAAAGGAAGATTTATTATTTGACATGTTCTTATTATTAATGTTTGATTACTATGCCAGGGTATAACTGAAAAGTTAATATTTTATCCAAAGATAAAATATTAATGGATTCCTGGTATCTCGAGATGGGATTTACCTTATTTGAATTTAGTATTACTTTGATTTTGAAACTTATCTGAGCATGTTTTGTTTGTTTATTATTTTCTATTCAGCTATGAATGATCCTGCGAGTATTACTGCCAATATTAACTCTATTCCTATGCTGAATGACTCAAACTTCAAGTCCTGGAAAGAAAATATCTTGATAGTTCTTGGAGTAATGGACATCGATATTGTGTTAAGGGTTGATTCTCCCCCACCTTTTACGGATCAGAGTACCTCTGAAGATAAGAGAGAGATAGAAAGGTGGGAGAGGTCAAATCGCATGAGTGTGATGATTATGAAGACGGTCATTCCAAAAGCATTTAGGGACACCATATCTGAAAAGATAACTACAGCTAAGGAGTTCCTTGCAGATATTGAAAAGAGGTTTGTCAAGAACAAAAAGGCTGAAATAGGTACGCTCTTGGCAAAACTAATTTCAATGAAGTATATGGGTAAGGGCAACATCAGGGAGTACATCATGGAGATGTCTCATATTGCTTCAAAGCTGAAAGCACTTAAGCTAGAACTCTCTGAGGACTTGCTGGTGCATCTGGTTCTGATATCTCTTCCGACACAGTTTGGCCAGTTTAAGGTGAGCTATAATTGTTAGAAAGAGACTTGGTCTTTGAATGAGCTTATCTCACATTGTGTTCATGAAGAAGAAAGGTTGAAGCAAGACAAGACAAAAAGTGCTCATTTTGCCTCTACCTCAAAGTATAAAGGTAAGAGATTGAAGAGGAAGATGGATAAGGAAGCTGCAGATACAGCGCCCCAAAAGAAACAACAAAAGAAACCAAATGAATCAGGAGGTAGTGGTTGTTTCTTTTGTGGAGCTGAAGGACATGTGAAGAAGCATTGCAGTAACTCTCACGCATGGCGTGCTAAGAAAGGTATGCTTCTTAATTTGATTTGTTCTGAGGTTAATTTAATTCTGGTGCCTAAACACACATGGTGGATAGATTCTGGTGCCACAACTCACATCAGTGTGTCTACGCAGGGTTGCCTGAATTGCCGAAAACCGAGTGATAGTGAAAGATACATCTATGTAGGTGACGGCAAGACAGTTCAAGTTGAGGCAATTGAAAAATTTAGATTATTGTTAAAGACTGGATTTTATTTGGATCTTGATGAAACATTTATTGTACCATCTTTTAGACGAAATTTGATTTCTATTTCTGTTTTGGACAAATTTGGTTATTCTTGTTCATTTGGGAATAGAAAATTTAGTTTGTTTTATGGTTCAAAATTGGTTGGTTCTGGTTCTTTGTCAGGTTACGATAATCTTTATTCGCTTAATACGATTACTTCGTTTAATGAATCTCTGCAATTAAGTACACGAGGCATAAAAAAGAAATTAACCGATGAGAATTCAGTTGCGTTATAGCATAAGAGATTAGGTCACATCTCTAGACGGAGAATAGAGAGACTTGTGTCAAACAAAATTCTAGAACCCTTATATTTTACAGATTTTGATATTTGTATCAATTGTATTAAGGGCAAACAAACCAACAAAAGGAGATTTGAGGCCAATAGGACTTTGGACGTCTTAGAACTTATACATATAAATATTTGTGGGCCATTCCCTACAGCTGCTTGGAATGGTCAACAATATTATATAACATTCAAAGACGATTTTTCAAGATATGGCTACATTTATCTAATTAATGAAAAGGGAAAGTCATTGGATGTGTTCAAAAATTATAAGGCTCAAGTTGAAAACCAACTCAATAAAAGAATCAAAGGCATCAGGTTTGACCGTGGTGGTGAATACTATGGCAGATATGACGGTTCAAGTGAACAACATCCAGGACCTTTTGCTAAATTCCTAGAGGAATGCGGTATCATCCCACAGTATACTATGCCAGGCTCGCCCACTATGAATGGTGCTGCTAAAAGATGAAACATAACGCTTAAAGACATGGTAAGAAGTATGATTAATCATTCTACCTTACCAGAATCACTCTGGGGAGAAGCACTTAAAACTGTAGCATATATCCTCAATAGAGTTCCAACTAAAGTAACTACAAAAACCCCTTATGAACTTTGGACAGGAAAAAAGCCTAGTTTAAAGCACTTGCATGTTTGGGGTTGTCCAGCTGAAGCAAGGCCTTATAGGCCAAATGAAAGGAAATTGGACTCAAGGACGGTCAGTTGCTATTTTATTTAGTACTCTGAAAGGTCCAGGGGTTACAAGTTTTATGATCCCACAACTAAGTCAATTTTTGAATCGGGAAATGCCCGATTCTTTGAGGATGTCGAGTTTGCCGGGAGAGATATAGTTAGAGACATTGCCTTTGAAGAGGAATATGTTGATATTCCCATAGGTGTTATTGACATTGTTCAGGAACCTCTTCCTGACCCTGTTAAAGACACAATAGATCAAGACAATATCGAACCTCTCATGCAAGAAATTATTCCAGAAGAACAAACTCTTCCACCTCAAGAACCTATGCTATTAAGGAGATCCACGAGAGAAAGGAGAAGTGCAATACCAGATGATTACATTGTATTTCTCCAAGAACATGAGGTTGACATTAGAGTGATGGAAGATGATCCGATCAACTTTCGTCAAGCCATGGAAAGTTCTAACTCTCAAAAGTGGATTGATGCCATGAATGAAGAGATTAAGTCCATGAAGGACAATGACATTTGGGATCTTGTCCCATTGCCTGAAGGTACAGAACTCATTGGTTGCAAATGGATATTTAAGATCAAGAGGGATTCAAAATGTGATGTTGAAAGATATAAGGCTCGTCTTGTCGCAAAGGGATTTACACAGAAAGAAGGCATTGACTATAAAGAGACTTTTTCTCCGGTATCTTCGAAGGACTCTTTCAGGACTATAATGGCTTTGGTGGCGTATTTCGATCTTGAGTTACATCAGATGGATGTAAAGACGATGTTTCTCAATGGTGACATTAATGAGACAATCAATATGGTGCAACCAGAAAACTTTGTTTCGAAAGACTCAAAGAATATAGTTTGCAAACTTAAGAAATCCATCTATAGGCTTAAGCAAGCATCTTGACAATGGTATTTCAAGTTTCATCAAGTAATCATCTCATTTGGTTTTGAGGTGAATTTGGTAGATGACTGTATATATCATAAGTTCTGTGGGAGTAAGTATATTTTTCTAATTTTATATGTTGATGACATTTTGCTTGTCAGTAATGATATAGAATTATTGCAGGAAACCAAGAGATTTCTAGATAAGAATTTTGAGATGAAAGACCTTGGTAATGCGTCTTTTGTATTGGGCATACAGATACACCGAGATCATTCTCGAGGTATTCTTGGATTGTCACAAAAAGGCTATATTGAAAAGGTTCTCAAGAGATATGGCATGCAAGAGTGTAAACCAGGTGATACCCCTGTGGCTAAGGGAGACAAGTTTAGTCTCAATCAGTGTCCTAAGAATGGCTTTGAAGAAAATGAAATGCAGAAGATTCCCTATACATCAACAGTAGAGAGTCTGATATATGCTCAGGTCTGTACGTGTCCTGATATTGTGTATATTACAGGGATATTGGGCAGATACTTGAGTAATCCAGGATTAGACCATTGGAAAGCAGTCAAATGGGTCATACGGTACTTACAGAGAACGAAAGACTACATGCTCACATATCAGAGGTCGGATAAGCTTGAGATCGTTGGGTATACTGACTCTGATTTTGCTGGATACCAAGATAGTATGAAATCTACATCGAGCTATATATACCTGCTGGCTGGAGGTGCTATTTCTTAGAAGAGTACTAAATAGTCTCTTATAGCCTCTTCTACTATGGCAGCAGAGTTCATAGCATGTTATGAGGCATCCAATCATGGAATTTGGCTGCGAAATTTTATCACGGGGCTACGCATAGTGGATGGTATTGAAAGACCACTCAAGTTATTTTGTGACAATAAATTAGTAGTTCTATTTTCCAATAACAACAGGAGCTCGACAAAGTCGAAGCACATAGACATCAAGTTCCTTGTTGTTAAAGAAAGAGTTCAGAGTGGACAGTTGTCTATAGAGCATATCAGAACAAACTCCGTGGTTGCGGATCTACTTACTAAAGGGTTACCACCCAAAATGTTTCATGAGCACACTGCTCATATGGGTGTTATGCCATTAAGTGATGTTCAATTTTAGTGGGAGTTTGTAACTTTTAAATGCTTTTATGATATAAACTTTTTTTTGTTTATGCATGATTTAAGAATATTTTCTACAGAAATAAAGTTTTAGTGTATTGACACTCTAATTTTATTATGCTTTGATCTCACTAAGGTTTAAGGAGGACCAATGGAATTAGGCATGTTAAGATCACATCACATGAAAATTTCATGCTACACATTCATATCATGATCCATGTCATTCATTTGTATCAGCATATGTGACCATTGATGGGTTGAGTTACGATAATTGTAGCGAAGACTACTTTGATCCTATGTTGGTACGATTGATGGACCAGATTGGTTATAGATACTTTCGGTAATGATAATAACATTGAGCTCATGTGGTTAATTTTGCAATACATAATTATAAGGTTACACATATAGTCCAAGTGGGAGATTGTTGGATCCTTAATCCAACATTGGCCTTATATGTAAATAATTATATATTGTGAGTTGTCACTTAAGGTTGAGCCCAATTAAAAGTGATCTAATAAGGTTTAGATTATTTGGGCTTTAATGTATCTAATAGGATATAGGCCTTTAATGTGTAGAGACTAAAGAGTAATTCTATTTTTGCGATAGGCTAAAATAGAAATGCCAATAGATAACCCTAGGGTTGTCAATAAAATAGGTGATGGTCCCTAGGTCACACGTATCGTTCTCATCTTTCCTGACATCCCATCATCAAAACGAAGCAGAGGGAAAGCTAATAGGTTCTCTCAGGGAATACGTGTAGATCTGGAAGACCAAAATCGCACGACCACCGCACGACTCTGAAGAGTTATTGGTCATCATGAATTCAGGTACGCTTCCGCACAATTTCCTAATGATCAACAGATTATTTTTAGGTTATAGATGATTGTTTTCATCTAAGGAGTTTATTTCGGTTCTAACATCACCCACACCTCTTCCAAACCACCATCAATCACCAATCCATAAGCTTCATCTTCCTCCTAGCTTCCAAAGCCACCCATTACCTCCATAGCCACCACTAAAGATTCAATCGTAACCATACTCACAACCAACTTTCATCACCCACTAACCCAACCACCACCACCACTTACTTCCATAACCCACCACTCACAACCACCTTGCAACCACCACAAACCCACCACTCATAACCAAACAACACTTCATCATCAACCTTTATCACCCACCATTAACAACCTTCACCCACCCATAATCACCACCATCTTCAACCTTCTACCATTGCAACAATCACAAAACTACGATTAACAACCCATAACCACCCATATTCAACCCAACACCCAAAGCCCAAAAACACCTTCAACCCTCCACCACCTTTAACCTCTCACCATCTAAAGAAAAAGAAGAGAAAAACAATAACCCACCACTGTGAACCCGCCGAAGCTCCACCGCGACCTCCATGCTCTAATCTGCTCTGCTCCGTCATCCAAATCGAGACCAATAACCACTACACCAGACCCGAATTTTGCCCTCATTGCAGTGTTGACTCGCACTGTTGTTCGCACCTAACCAGCCCCACCGCTCGAACTCATGCCTCCAGATCTCGCCAGCATCGCAGTCTGCACAACCACCCTAAAGCAGACCG
Source organism: Ormosia emarginata (assembly GCA_029884605.1). NCBI lineage: Eukaryota > Viridiplantae > Streptophyta > Magnoliopsida > Fabales > Fabaceae > Ormosia > Ormosia emarginata. The sequence continues at coordinate 20,674,616 of JAQQTP010000077.1, read as the reverse complement.
CGACACCGCGAACCAGAAGCAACGAAACCAGCACTCACAACCCGCTCAACCATCGCAGCTTGATCCGAGTGACATGCCGTCGTGACCTGCTTGAACTATTGCGACCCGCTCCTCCACTAGTTGTCGTCGCTCCCTAGAAGACCAGATCCAAGACCCAGCCGCCGTCACTCGACAAACCACCACGATCCAGATCCGCTAGTCGCACTGACGTTGCCCGACCGCGACATGCCACCAGCTCATTGTCGAAACCAGAGACTGCTCCACCTTCACTCTCTGGCAACTCCAAAAATCAGATCCCTATCCACGTGACTAAAGCTTTATTTTCTCTCTTCCATTATTCTTGGTGTTTAGCTTCTGAGACTTGTTTTTGGTTTTTGTTTTGAAATGTGTAATTGCTAGCTAACATGGATAATAGTTTTGATGATAACAAACATGATGAAAAAGGTAGCCCAACCATCTGAATTATTTTTGTTTGTGCTAAAACATGATTTACTTATTTTCTCATATTTCATGTGCTCTTTTCGCCAAAAACTTGAGATATCCTTAAAGAGCTTCTTAGTGCTTCAAATTGTAATATTTGCTCTTTGTGAGAGTTTCTCTTCATCTATTTTTCTGCTTCTTTGTAAAGATGGTGGGGTATCCCTCAAAGGTTGCAAGGGTGAGGTATCCTTTGTTGTAAAGAATGCGAGGTATCCTTCAAATGTTGTAAAGGGGGTGAGGTATCCCTACAGTGAATAGGGTGAGGTATCCTTGCTATCGAGACTCAAGCACAAGGGTGTGGTATCCCAAGGTGTGAGGAGCGCTCAGGTTTGTAAAGGTCGCATACACCTGTTTTAAGCCTGAAGTTAGAGTAAAAAATCTCGAACTGTGTTTTGAGGATTAGACATAGGCCAGAAGTGGTTTAGTAGCTGAACCAAGATAAATATCGTGCCTGCTCTTATCTCCTTTATCTCTTTATTTTTAGTAATTTATTTAATATTGCTTACCTATTTTTTTATTATGTTTAAATATTTCTATTATCTTCTTTATTCTTGCATTTGTTTAATATATAGTTTCAAAGAAATTTGCTTTTATAATAGTTTGCGAAAAGTTTTTTATTACTCAATTGACCCGCCTCTTGAGTACTGAAGCTGCTTGGGTAACAAGTGGTATCAGAGCTAGACTCTTGTCTAAAGAGCTTAACCGCTTCAAGAGTACATGACTTCATCAAATGATTTTTCAGAAGGAACTTCCATAAACCGACCACCCTTTTTCAATGGGGATGGTTATGCATATTGGAAGGAAAGAATGAAAATTTTCATCAAAGCTATTAATCTAGATGTGTGGGATGCTGTCAAAAATGACGCATTTATACCTACGCGAAAGGTCAATGATATAAAGATTGAAAAACAAAGAAGTGAATGAACTAATAAGGACAAAAGAAAAGTTCAATATAATTTAAGAGGCAAAAACATCATTACCACAGCTTTGGGGTATGATGAATTTTTTAGAAATTGCAAAACTGCCAAAGAAATGTGGGACACTTTACAAGTTACCCATAAGGGTACTAGTGAAGTTAAGAGGTCGAGAATTAATTCTCTTACTCGTGAATATGAATTATTTACAATCAACCAAAGAGAAAGCATTCAAGAAATGCAAAAGAGGTTCACCCACATTATAAATCATCTTGCATCATTAGGAAAAAAAAATTTCTAACAAAGATTTGATTAACAAAATGTTGAGATGTTTAAGCAGGATTTGGCAACCTAAGGTGACAACTATTTCAGAGTTAAAAAATTTAGCAACTATGACTTTTGCGACTCTTTTCGAAAAACTTCAAGAGTATGAATTTAAGTTAAATAGACTCAATCAAAGTGAAGAAAATGATAAGAAGAAAAATAAAGGAATTGCACTCAAAGTCACTTCCTCAACTAATGATGGTGATGGTAATAATGATGATGGATAAGACACAGAACTAAATGAAGAAAACATCAGCCTTTTGGTAAGAAAATTTAGAAAATTTCTCAGGAAAAAGGGAACTCAAAGAAAAGCGTCATCAATTCCAACTTGCTATAAGTGTGGTAAACTTGGACACATGAAGATGGAGTGCCCAAGTTTCGAAAAGAAAATGGAAAAATTTGAAAAGAAACGCTCGAAGGAAAGAAGAACCTACATAGCATGAGATGACAATGATATAGACTCAACTGACAGTTCAGATAGCGAGGAAGCACATCTATGTCTTATGGCCAAAGGAGAAGAAGAAGAAGAAAGCGACAATGAGGTAATTTCTAACTTTGACTTATCTCCTTCTTATGATGAATTACAAGATGCTTTCGAAGAATTGCATGACGAATCAATAAGGCTCACAAAATTAATCTCTTCCTCTAAGAAAACAATTTCTTCTCTAGAAAATCAAATTCTTATTTTAAATAAATAAATTGAAGAATTAAAAATTGAAAATGAAACTTTGGGAATTATTGATGAATGTACAACTCATTTTTCACATGCTTCTACATCTTCATCTTGTTCTTCATGTCATTTGCTTGAAAAAGAAATTGAAGATTTAAAGAACACTCTTTCTAAATTTACCCTTAGAAGGGATAATTTAAATATTTTATTAGGAAAACAAAGAGTTATTTTTCAAAAAGTTTGGAATAGGCTATAATCCGAAAAAATAAAAATGAAAAAAAATAAAAATGAAAAATAAAAATACATAAAAAGGGAAAAAATGAAAAAAAAAAAAAATAAAAAAAACATAAAAATGAAAAAATATATATAAAATTTTTTTTTTTGCAATGACCAACAATAATGATTGAATAACGGATGTTATCTTCAATGTCATTTGAATCATAAGGGTTTATTGAATAATCCGATGCTAACTTGAACCTTGTGTAAGAATGAATTTGTTTTAAAAAATAAAATCTCTTTTTCAAAAAATATTTTTAAATTAAAATCAATCAGCTCAAACTTATTTTCTAAAGAATTACGTGGTTTTGAGTTTCTCATTGCACTTGGAGATACGCATGAGCAGAATCCTTATCTATCAAGTCAAAAATTAAATATTCATAATTAGGTTGTTTTTTTTTTTCTTTTCTAAAAAAATAAATAAATAAAAAATAAAAATAATTACAATATTTTTAAGAGGAGTAAAATAAATATATTTGAGATTATCAAATTTTGTACAACTGACTAAAGATACTGTCTTAGGACGGGTGCGTTAGGGGTGCTGTGAGATTAAATTTCCACCATTCCCTATCCATAATCAACTTCATAACCTAATCTGATTTTCAAAGACTATTTTCTAATATTGGTTTTCGAATTTTTTCAAAATTCAAATAAAATTAGTGGCTATTTCATTTTCATCATTTTTAAAATTCCATGAGTTGCTATATCGTCGCAATTCCGGTCGCGACAGATGGCGACTCCACTTTCATCTATTTAAAATCCTGTGAGTTGCTATTTTGACGTGATCTCGGTCGCAACAAAAAGGAAACACAATTGTTAAATATAACGTTGTCTATCTTAGATTATTAATAAAAAATTATGATGATATCAGGAAAGAATTATCAATCACATGCAAATAAAAGTGGACCCGAAAAAATCATATTAGGAAAGAATTATTAACAAACCTGTAAAATTTCCAAATTTAATTAGCAGCATCTATTATAATTGAAAAAAAAAGTGATCATTATTTTCCATATTAAAAGTAAAAAATAAATGATTGATCATAATAAAAACTAATCAAACAAAAATTAAATTTTAGAAATAAAAATTGAACCTCAAATGCAATCCATCAATTAACTAATTTATAGGCATTTTTAAAAAACAAATTAATTACATCTTCCATATTCGTTCGTCCTGGTTTTGTCATGATTATGTTGCAGGTTTTGATGGGAAACCCTAGTTGAGAGGGTTGCATCAGAGAGAAATCGATATACATGAAAATCACAACAATCAGATGGAAGATTGAGGGATTCACATCAAGAAATACGTGAACGACCATTTTTTTTTTTTTTGCAACATGACTGTTGGGAAAGAGTTCAGGCGAAGCACAGTAGAGTTGCTCAAATAAGATGGAGTTGCCTATATATAATGTTTAGGCATGCTGGTTAGAAGCAGTTCTTCTAAAGGACGTAGGTGAAGGTAAAGGGAAAATATGAGTATATGGTGAAGCAGAGTGGTAATCTGAGGCAAACACAGAGTCAAAGTTGAAGGTGTTGCCTAGTATTGTGAATGGAAAATGAAGTACTGTTAATAATTTCGTTGTTGTTTCATATTTTTATATCTTCTCCTTCAATGAATCATTTTCATTTCATTATTGTTTCTTTTTTCTTTTTTTTAGCTCTATTTAAAAAAAATTAAAATTTATAAATTTAATACGTAATAATTGAAATACTAAATTTTTATTTATTTTCTTGTCTTTCAAGTTTTTTTCCTATGTGGCAAGATTTTTTAGATGTAGCAACACATGTACATTTTCTTTTTAAATTGTAACATGAGATCTTACGTACGTGATTATTGTGATTATATATTTGTCACACCAATATTTTAAACATATAATGTCACGTCGAAATGACACATATCAAAATGTGAAAATATATACCTTCTCTTATTATCATTATCATTATTATTATTATTATTATTATTATTATTATTATTATTATTATTATTATTATTATTATTATTATTATTATTCACTCAAATCTTTCTATTTTTTCTCTTTATAAGTTACACATCAAATCTTAATAAATTCCCAAATTTAGTTAATTGATTATCTATCAATTTCTCTTTTATATATATATATATATATATATATATATATATATATAAAATCAAATCTCAATTTTTTATAAATAAATCTTAAATTTAAATATTTTTATTATTTTTTCAAAAAAAATTAATCTGCACCTTTTTTAATTTTAAACATCATTATCAAATTAAGATTTTAAAAATCTAATTAAATGAAAATATATACTAGTTAGTGTTATTATGTATAAAAACCAAAAGGCAAAAATATATTTTAGCCAAAGACAATAAAATAATAAAATTTAAATTTATTTTTTATATTTATTTTATTAATTAAATTATACCATATGTTTATTAATATTTTTATATATATATATATATGATAATTTAATTAACAAAATAAATATAGACATAAAATAATAAATTTAAATTTTATCCAAATACAAATCCACTCAGTGAGTCGTGACTAGTAGCCGCTTCCCAGTTCCCAATGAAATCTTTTCATTTAATTTCCTTACAAACTGCGAAAACTAAGGCCCACTTTTCTCGCTGAACTGTCTTTCTCTCTTCACTGTCACTTTTTTTCCATGACAGCCACGACTCGCCTGAGGCGACTCGGCACCGCTCTCGGAGCAGCCATCGTCTGCGGCGGCGCAATCCTCCTTTATCGTCCAATCTCCTCCACCGACCATGCAGGAGGCGGGTCCCACCTCGCCGCCGTCCGGCAGAAGATCCACGACCCCTTCGCCGTCGTCCCGTCGAGAGAGATCCAGCGATCGTCCCTGATCGGCGCCAGCTCCGCCAACCCTCTCGACATCCTCGTCATTGGCGGCGGTGCCACGGGTTCCGGCGTGGCGCTCGACGCCGTGACCCGAGGACTCCGAGTCGGTCTCGTCGAGAGGGAGGATTTCTCTTCCGGAACTTCTTCCCGCTCCACGAAGCTCATCCATGGAGGTACAAGACAGTTAGCAATCATAATCAAAATGTTTTGTCAATCAAATTTTGTTTAAATTTTTTTTTTGGTATTATAGTTTCCATGTATTTGATTTTTAACACAACTCTTGCAACAAATGCTTTGAACAATGTTCAATGCGTTATAGGATAAATGACGATACTGAATCGGAGAATGCAATTGTTCTGTTGAGTTTTGATGAACTCATCCTCTAAAGATAGAAAGGAAGAAGGTGACGGAAAAAGAAAAAGAAGAGCAGAGATATAAAAATGATTGGCATTCATTTATTGAAAGTCTAGTAAAAGTCAAACACCTTTGAATTTATCAAATTTCATTCTGAATCAAGTTGGCTACAAGTGTTGTTTAGAACAATGTTGATCCTGTGTGTAGATTTTCAAGTAGGTGTTCTTCCATGTGCTGATCTGATGTTTCCATAATTCTTTTTTATTGTATTTAATTTGTATCTATATTCTTATTCTTACTGTTCATGTCGTTGCTTTCATTGTTATCATGATTTGGTTGAATAATTGGCTTGGCTAAAGAGCACATACTATGGCTTTAACAAAAGATGCAGCAAACGTTGTGGAAATCTGGTAGGCATACACAATTTGTTTGCATGATGAATATTGATGTATGCTATAAAAATATAATTTTGAAGTAGTTTTTGCAAGGGAAAGGTAACATATGAAATGAAGTTACTAAACTTAAAACTATAACTATGGCATACTTTTGGGATCTTGAATTTAAAAGCAGAAGTCAAAGATGGTTAGCTGTGTTCATGACTTAGAGGCTTGAGTAGTTTCCTTTGATATAAGTTTTAACACAAGATTTATAAAGGCCATTCTTCATCTTAACACTGAAGATACTGACCAGCCAGAGATTTTTAGTTCCGTAGGGCAATGGTTTATTCATTTGATGTCTTGTTTTTCCCCCCTTCTTTTTTCTAAGTAGTAAGTACTTTGGGATCTAATATTTCATTGTTTGTGTAAAACATTAGGTGTTCGTTACTTGGAGAAAGCCGTCTTTAAACTTGACTATGGGCAATTGAAGTTAGTATTCCATGCACTTGAGGAGCGCAAACAGGTTATTGGCAATGCACCACACCTATGCCATGCTTTGCCTTGCATGACACCATGTTTTGACTGGTTTGAAGTTGTGTACTACTGGGTTGGCTTGAAAATGTACGATTTGGTCGCAGGAGCACGACTCTTGCACTTGTCAAGATATTATTCTGCAAAAGAGTCTGTTGAGCTCTTTCCCACTCTGGCAAGGGAGGGAAAAGATAGAAGTCTGAGGGGCACAGTTGTTTATTATGATGGGCAGATGAATGATGCACGGCTTAATGTTGGATTGGCTTGCACTGCTGCATTAGCTGGTGCAGCGGTGCTGAACCACGCTGAAGTTGTATCCATACTGAAGGATGATGTTGGCGAACGGATAATTGGTGCACGAATTAGGGACAATTTAACTGGTAACATATCCTTTTATTTCTAACTGTTACCAGAGACATCTATGGTTTTACATTTAACTTTTTTGGTTTATCAGAAATGGTAAGTTAACAAGTGTAATGTAGGATAATATATCTGTCTAAATAAGTACACTTGGACATTGTATGGCAGACATACACAATCTGCAGAAGCATTTTTTAGAAGTCTAAAGAAACTGCATTGGCTTCCCTTTAGAGGAGTTATAGATTGAAACCACATATTCACTGCCAACCTTCCCCCAACATTTCTACTCCCGTACAAAAAACATATCTGCAGCTCAAATTAAACTATTGGTAACATCCATTCTAGAACTATAGAGCTTTGCATTGTGGATAATTAAGAGTATAGTTTTTATTTTAATTTTCTTTTGCTGTTATTTTTATGCATAAGGTTGATTCATTTACTAAGCAATTACTTAATATCAGATGGCAATTAATATACTATTTAATGTGAATTAAATGATGAAGACTTGCCTGTATGTGTTTTGGGAGGGGACAATTTTAAAATGAATACAGTTTCTTTGCAAGTATGTATATTACAGGTGTGGGTGCACATCTTAATTTGTGAGTTTTAAGCATCTTAATTAAATTTTTAATAGTTTGATAGTTAATTACTTCTATTTATTATTTTACATGTTGCAGGCAAAGAGTTTGATACATATGCGAAAGTAATTGTGAATGCCGCTGGGCCATTTTGTGACTCTGTAAGGAAAATGGCTGACAAAAATGCAAGAGATATTATCTGTCCAAGCAGTGGTGTACATATTGTACTCCCTGATTATTATTCTCCCGAGGGAATGGGCTTAATTGTTCCTAAAACTAAGGATGGGCGTGTTGTTTTCATGCTGCCATGGCTGGGACAAACTGTTGCTGGAACTACAGATTCCAACACTGCCATTACTTTTCTTCCAGAACCAAATGAAGATGAAATACAATTTATATTGGATGCCATATCTGATTACCTTAATGTTAAAGTATGTTATATACCTGGCAATACAAGCGACTTTTTAACTCATTACTTTACTTCCTTTTCTTTCTGATGTTAGATTCAGAATTAAATGATCTTGTGCATATTGCTTGTTTGGAAATTTTTTGGATCATCTTAGCCAAAAGCAAGACAGTATTTTGCACAATATATCCGTTGGCTCCATTGCCATAAAATTCAATCTGTTCATTTGTAGGAACTCTTCCCCCCTTCTTTTTAATTAACTGGGTCTGCCCTTGTACATCTTTGATTTAATCCAAAGCAAATAATCCTAGTGAGCTGCCACTCAATCTAGATGTCTCTTTTTCTTTAGGCCTTTCTTCTTTTTACACAGTTTTCTATTGGGGACTAAATAATGCTGGGAAAATTTAGGTTCGACGCACTGATGTTCTTTCTGCGTGGAGTGGCATTCGCCCATTAGCAGTGGACCCTTCAGCTAAAAACACTGAGAGTATCTCCAGGGATCATGTTGTCTTTGAGGATCACCCTGGTTTGGTCACCATCACTGGTGGCAAGTGGACTACCTACCGTAGGTAATTATTTAATGGGCCAAGCTGAAAGCTGTTGAAGTTTGTTCTAATGTTGTTTCATTGGCTTGGCATATTATTAATCATATTGACCATTCAGTTACTCCATTTAACAAGTAGTATTTAATTATTTTTGAACTTTTCCTGCTTCATTCATTGTTGCCTTTTGTTCTCATTATCATTCGAGCATGCAATGTTCCTATTACACATAAATATTATTCTGACTACAATGTGTTTCAGCATGGCAGAAGATGCTGTTAATGCAGCTATAAAGTCAGGGAAGCTGACCCCCACTATTGGATGTGTGACTAACAATCTCCGGATTGTTGGTGGCGAAGGGTGGGACCCTGCTTCTTTTACAGTTCTTACTCAACAGTATATACGCATGAAAATAACAAATAGGGGTAAAGTTGTTCCTGGGGTAATGGACACTGCTTCAGCAAAGTACTTGTCTCATGCATATGGAACATTGGCTGAACGTGTGGCTGCCATTGCTCAGGTTGGCTTGTGTATAGTTTATATTTTTCCATAGTAGTATTTGCACAAAAAATTTGGATAATGTTTTGTTACATTGGTCTATTTTATTAAAATTTGATGTTTGATAGAGCCCAATGGTGTCCGTCAAGTGATGTATGTAACAAACCCCACCTAGAAGGATAAGGCTTGTTAGAGATATGAAAAACATTCCTTGACATTCCACTATAAAGGTAAATGAAATATCAGTGGTGGATCTTGTTAGAGATATGAAAAACATTCCTTAGCCTTTTGGGTGAAGTTTTTAGCCGAGTTAGTTCTTGACATGGTATCAAAGCCAAGTGGTCATAATTTGATCATTGCTGCCCCCATTCTTCATAATTACATTAAATTTCAGCACATGATAAAGTGGACCGATGCATTGTCCATGCTTCAAGCATCATGTGTGAGGGGAGCATGTCAGACATATAAAAATGAAACCTGGATCTAACAGTGGACTCTTGCATTTTAGATGAGATTTAGTCATTTCATGATTTAATCCATGGGGAAGGTTAGATTGAATCTGTATTTTGCATGTAGAATGAAAATTTGGGTAAGCGACTTGCCCATGGTTACCCTTTTCTGGAGGCAGAGGTGGCCTACTGTGCTCGTCACGAATACTGTGAATCTGCTATTGACTTCATTGCAAGGAGGAGTCGTCTTGCTTTCCTTGACACTGATGCAGCAGGAAGGGCATTACCTCGTGTGATTCAAATATTGGCAGCTGAGCACAAATGGGACAAGTCAAGGCAGAAGGAAGAGTTGCAAAAGGCTAAAGAGTTTTTGGAGACTTTTAAATCGTCAAAAAATGCTCAGTTCCATGATGGGAAACACAATTAGTAAGTATTGTTGATCATCTCCCCATGAATTATGTTTAGAAACTCTGCAATTATCAAGTTGTTCACTTTTGGTATCAGAATGAATGAATAATACATAAAATAATTTCTAACTATGTAATTTTTTCAGGTTCTGGACTTGAACGAGAAGGGTATCACCTTACAAACATGTTAGTATTCATTTGCCAGTTTCCGTGGATTAATAGATGACCACTGCCAAAGAGAGTAGCTTAATAAATCTTTGGAATCAACTCTGAAGAATTTCTTTGATCGATACTGTCTTGCACATGAAGCCTGTCAAGACCTTATACCTCTGCCAGTTGTCCATCAAGTTAATGTAATGAACCGTTTGGCTGTGAAGATTTAAAACTTTGTATTTTTTTAATATACAAATGAATTTATAACTCGTACATTATGTAGCCTATTAATGTTGTGTTGTCCTTGTGTGTGTGTGGGGAAAACGATCACGATCCAATCCTACGTGAATTTGAGGACTTTGTGGACAAAACACTGGAGCTATTTTCTGTTGATATTTTAGTATATATTTAAAAGAAGTTTTCATTTTGGACCCATCTATTAATTTGATTTTATTTTGATTTGGTCAATAATAGAAAGTTTGGTTATGATTTTTTGTTCACATTTTTCTTGTTTTTTTCCATGACTTTCTGTTCATGTTTTTCTTGTTTTTAGCCATGACTTTGTTCACGTTAAAGATAACATTTCCTATTTTCTTTTAACATCTCCTATTTTTTAAAAATAAATTAAACGTTCATATTTTTTATATTATAAAAACATGAAAGTTTTTTTGAGATATTATTTATTTTTTAATAGAAAAATAGAGAATACATTGTAAATTTAAATAGTGTTCTTATCTGCAAAGAATATTGAGACATAAAGAGTTTTTAAGTTGTTTTATTTTAGGGGTGACATTGCTGAAACACTACTTGTATAGAAAGAAATAGAATTACTAATTATCTTAAAGAGAATGACTTAGTTCGTGACTTAATCCACAATTTGCAAGTATATTGGTCAATTTTTCTTTTAAATTTTGAGATAATATCTTCTACAATTTTAAGGTGGATTTTTGTTCTGCCATAGAGATTGAAAATAAGTTAAGTCAACTGCTAATAATGATAACAACAATAACAAACCTTTTAAGTTTGAGAGTCTATTTTTTAAGAGATGAAAAAGTAAGATGTTCTTTTGTATTACTACGAAAAATGTTGTTTCTTCTCTTATTACAACTAAGCCTAGACAAGTTGATCAACTTATAGCTGAAAACATAAAAGAAATTAAAAATTGAGTATATGATGATTTTATATGCAAGAATTATATTTTAAATGCTATGGGTGATGACTATATGATTATTATTCTTCATATAAGACTGCTAAGGATGTTTGGGATGCTTTGCAAAAGAAATATGATACTGAAAAGGCTTGGTAAAAGAAATATGTTTTAGTTGTTATATGAAGTATCAAATGGTTGAAGAAAAATATGTTGTTTCCCAATCCCATGAACTCTGCAAAATTACTCATTAAATTTTGTCTGAAGGTATGCAGATTGATGAATAATTTTAGGTTGCTGTGATGATTGACAAACTGTCACCAAGCTAGAATAATTTCAAGAAGGAACTGCGCCACAAATCGAAGGAGTTTTTGATGGAAAGCATGATCTTCAAACTCAGGGTTAAGGAGAAGGCTTAAAAACAAGATTCGAAATAGGATGTTTTTGTTGTTTCAAACAACAACAATAAAACTCCAGCACACTTGAAGTCAAAGAGAAAGAATATGAAGTCGAACTACAACTAGAGCCAGAACCAAAGGTATAACCAGAATAAGACCAGGAATAACCAGAACTAGAATAGAAACAACAATGGACCCCCTTTAAGGCAACAAACACACAATAACAATCAGTTTATGTGTTATGCTTGCAACAGACCTGGTCACATAACTCGAAATTGTAGGAATCATCGTCCTACAGTTCAGGCTAATGTGATTGAGGAAAGGCCACTTGTGGCTATGATTATTAAAATCAATATGATTTATGGTTCTGAAGGATGGTGGGCAGATTCAAACGCAGCTCACCATGTGTGTCATAATCGTTCCTTGTTCAAGACTTATTCTGATGTCAATGACGTGAAAGTGTTGTTGGGTGATTCTTACACCACTAAGGTAGTTGGAACTGGAACTGTAGAATTGAAGTTTACTTCTGGAAAGACACTTCTTCTAAATGATGTTTTGCATACTCCAAAAATGATGAAGAATACTGTTTCTAGTTTTCTACTTAAAAAGAATGGGTTTGTTCAAAACATTGGTTCTGATCAGTATGTCATTACCAAAAACGAATCATTTGTTAGTAAGGGTTATGCTTGTGATGGTATGATCAACCTGAATGTTGAGATGAATAAAATTGCATCTTCTTCTTATATTGTTAGTACTTTTAATGTTTGGTATGCTAGACTTTGTCATGTTAATAAAAGGCTAATTAAAAATATGAGTAATTTAGGTATTATTCATAAAGTACAACTGGAGGACTATGACAAATGTGAATCTTGCAGTCAAGCCAAAATAACCAAGACTTTACACAAATCTGTAGAACGAGAATCTAAACTTCTAGATTTGATTCATTATGATATTTATGAATATGATGGTGTTTTAACCATAAACGAGAAAATGCATTTTATTAATTTTATAGATGATTGTACAAATTATACCTATGTTTATTTGATGCACCATAAAAGTGCTCTTGATATATTTAGAGTATTTATGAATGAAATAGAAAATCATTTTGGGAAAAGAATTAAGAAATCTCATAGTGATAGAGGCACAAAATATAATTATTGAATTTAATAAGTTGTATGAAACACTTGGAATTATTCATGAAGTAACTGCACCTTATTCGCCTAAAATGAATGGAAAAGATGAAAGAAAAAATAGAATACTATCTGAGCTCATTGTAGCTATTTTATTGAATTTTGGTGTATCTTCTCTTTGGTAGGGAGAAATTCTCTTAACTGTTTGCTATGTTTTGAATAGAGTTCTTAATTCAAAAACTAGTGTTTCACCTATTGAATTATGACTAAATAGAAAACTAAATGTTTCATATTTTAGAATGGGGTTGTTTGGCTTATGTGTGAATATCATATTCTAAAAGATCTAAACTAGCAAGTAGAGCATATGAATGTGTTTTTATTAGATATGCATTAAATAACAAGGCATATAGGTTCTTTGATATTAAAAATAAAGTGATTATTGAATCACTTGATGCTGATTTCTTTGAAGACAAGTTTTCGTTTAAATCTAAAATTAGTGGAGGTTGTACAGAAAATGTTGTTGCTAATGAGTCAATGTTGTCTAAGTTTAAAAAATAATCTAATATTGAAATTGAGTTAAGAAGAAGAATAAGACCTAAAATATCAAAAGATTTTGGGCCTGAATTTTATGCTTTTAATTTAGAATAAGATCTTATTTCTTTAGAAGAGACATAAATCTACTGATTCTGTATTTTGACGAGAAGTTGTGAATAATGAAATAGATTCTTTGCAATCTAATAAAACGTGAAAACTTATTGATTTGCCTTCTGGCTATAAGTCTATTGGTTGTAAATGGGTACTAAAAAGAACATTAAAGACTGATGGTTCCATAGAAGAAAAATACAAAGCTAGACTTGCAGCTAGAAGCTTTAGAGCAAAGAGAAAATATAGATTTTTTCAATACCTATTCTCCTGTCACTAGAATAACTTCGATTCATGTTCTATTTGTTATTGCTGTTGTGCATAACTTGATTTTACATTAGATGGATGTTAAGACAACATTTTTGAATGGTGATTTGGATGAGGAAATTTACATGGACCAGTCTAAAGGATTTATTATTCTTGGACAAAAACATAAGATATGTAAATTAGAAAGATCCTTATATGCTCTTAAGCAAGCACCTAAGTAATGACATGATAAATTTGACTCTCTTGTTATTAGTCATGGTTTTAGAATAAATGAAAGTGATAAGTGTATTTATTACAAGCTTGTTGGTAATGTGTGCACTATGATATGCTTGTATGTGGATGATCTATTAATAGTTGATACAAATATTAGTGTTGTTAATGAAGTGAAAAATATGCTTAGCAACAATTTTGATTTGAAAGATCTTGGAGAGGCTTATTCTTAGAATTAAAATAACAAGGACAAGTAACGACATTTCGTTGGATCAATCTCATTACATTGAAAATATGTTACGTAGATATAACTATTTTGATTGCAAATATGTTTGTTCTCCTTATGATCCTAGTGTTAAATTATTTAAGAACACTGGTGAAAGTATTAGGCAATCTGAGTATGCTAGCATTATTGGGAGTCTTCGTTATGCTACTAATTGTACCCGACCCGATATTGCATATGTTGTTAAAGTTCTTTGTAGATTTACTAATTGTCCTAATGAAGAACATTGGTTTGCTGTTGGAAGGCTCATGCGTTACTTGAAAAGAACCATGAACCTAGGCTTACACTATCAGAGGTTTCCCGCGGTCCTTGAAGGATTCAACGATATCAATTGGAATACCCTTTTCGAATGATTCAAAAGCAATTAGTGGATACATTTTTAGTATCACTAGTGGAACTATTTCTTGGAAGTAAGAAACAAACTATTCTAACTCAATCCACTATGGAGTCAGAACTTATTGCTCTGGTTACCGCCAGTGAGGAAGCTAGTTGGTTGAGGAATTTGCTAGCAGATGCTCCCTTATGGGAGAGGCCTACGTCGGCTGTTTTAACCTACTGTGATAGCACTGCTGCTATCTCAATTGTTCAGAACCGTTATTACAACAGCAAGAGTCGACATATACTTCGAAAATACAACACTATAAGAGAATATCTTTCTACAAGCGCTATGAGAATGAATTATGTTCAATCTTGTGAGAATCTTGCTGATCCTTTGACGAAAGGATTAGCACGTGAAAAAGTGTGGAACACTTCGAAAGGATTGAGACTAAAGCCTATGGATAAATGAGTCACTAATAATGGTAACCCAGCCTATTGAGTGGAGATCTCACGAAAAGGTTCAATAGGAAAAACAAATCATTAGTGATATACATGGAATCATGCAATTTTACATGGGGTTTTATACTAGCATGATATTCTATAGCGATGGAAAAGATTGAGTTTATTAAAACTCTTAATGAGGATTATAACAAAAGTGGGGTGTTTTGCTACAGAAGCACTCTTGATAGCCTCACCTATGTATATGTGAATGTGAGACCTATAAGAATTTGGCAAATTCTTTAGAGCATATACTAGAACTGGGATAGAAGCACATGGCTGAAAAATATTGGCTTTAGAATTGTGTGCTAATAGGATTGTGTATGATATCTATTTTTATACACTAGTAGGAATGTCACTAGGTAAAGGTTCAAGTTCAAAGAACACATTTATTGATGCATAAGTCTTGCCTGTCTTTCTCAGAGTTTTGTTTTCATTCTTTTAAATATAAGTGGGGATTGTTGATATTTTAGTATATATGTAAAAGAAGTTTTCATTTTGTGGTCCACCTATTAACTTGACTTTATCTATTTTACTGTTTGATTTGGTCAATAATAAAAAGTTTGGCCATGACTTTATGTTCACAATTTCCTTGTTTTTTGGCCATGACTTTCTGTTCACGTTTTCCTCGTTTTTTGTCATGATTTTATTCACGTTAAAGGTAACATCTCTTATTTTTTAAAAACAGACTAAATGTTCATTTTTTTAATTATAAAAACATGAAAGCTCTATTTAAGAGATTATCTTTTTTTAAAGAAAGATAGAGAATACACTGCAAATTCGAATAATTTTCTTGTGTGCAAAAAACACTGATACAGAAAGAGTTTCTGAGTCGTTTATCCTGGGGGCGACGTTGTTGAAACACTAATTGCACAAAAAGAGATAGAGCCATGAATCATCTTAAAGAAAACGACATAGTTTATGACTCAACCAACAATTTTCAAGTTTACTGGTCAATTTTCTTTTCTTTTCAAATTTCAAGGTAATATCTTCTACATTTTTTACAATGTGATAAACATTAACAGTTTTTAAAGCAAATTTTCAAAGGCATAATTATTCCTTGTAACTTCGGGAAAAAAAAAGGATTTTCTCATTAATCACTTTGATTTATGGTGCATTTGGATAAGCTTTTAAAAAAGTGATTTTGATATAATTAAAAAATGATTTTTTTAGAGATTTTTTATAAAAGCAAAAGTTATTTTGCGTTTAGATGAATTAAAATAAAAGCACTTTCTTTTTTTAAAAAAAAGTGATTTTAAGTTGTTTGAATGGTAACAATATAAAAGTTTTTTTTTTATAAAATTATAATAAACATAAAAATCACTTTTCAAGAAACATGTTTGGATAAAAAGTATTTTTTATACATGTTAAAAATATAAAATAAATTCACAATTATTATATACTTTATTTTTTTTATTAAGAACAACTTAATTAAATAATATATTATTCAATAAAAAATAGCTTAAAATTAAGAGTGAATGATGAAAAAGAAAAAGATTATTCATTTTAAAATTATCCTATACTATTTATGTTAAATAAAATTTAAATAAAATAAAGAAAGAAAACATATTAACGATAAATTCAAAACCTTTCATTATAAAAATATGTTAACATCAAACTATGTCAAAAATACATATCAAAAGTATCTAAAAAATGAGTACATAAAACAAACTAATTACGCTTTCGTCTTGATAATTGATCTTTAATAGCATTTCTTCTTTCATTCATGTATATGATATCTACTTGTGTTAGCTCTTGTCAATCACTATAATCAACTTCATCATTATTATCATCATTGAAATTTCGCTTGTTGTCTTGCAAATCACTAATATTCTCAAGGTCTTCGAGAATAACTAAATCACTATAATCCATTCTTCTATTGCGGAGGATTCTCAATTTTGGTCGTAAATGATTAGAGAAAAATACTTTTCTCAATTATTTATATAATGACTCAAAAATTGGAAGGTATATTTTGCATTAACTCAGTTTATTTTATTATTGTTGTTCTTTATTATTAAAGGTTTGTTCTTTGGCTAAACATAGATTTTATAACTTTAGGTTGATACTAGTGAGTTGGAGATGTAGGGTTTTTTACCAAATTGTCATACTTTTGAAACTATATATCAAATTGTCATACTTTTTTACCTACGATGAATATTTTATTACTAACAATTACACTAACACGTATGACATAATTACTCAGAAAATGCCAGTAGAGATGGCACTATCCACGTAATAGCATAATCATTGTTGGCATTTTTCATGTAATTATGTCATACGTATTAACGTTTTTCACGTAATAACATCACACATGATGACGTTACCAATGAATAATATCATGTTACTAGTGAAGCTCTCTTTTCCTTATCTTCCAGAGGACGATGATGATATTTACGTGC
Source organism: Ormosia emarginata (assembly GCA_029884605.1). NCBI lineage: Eukaryota > Viridiplantae > Streptophyta > Magnoliopsida > Fabales > Fabaceae > Ormosia > Ormosia emarginata. The sequence goes on along the minus strand of JAQQTP010000077.1, from coordinate 20,657,163 downwards.
AACAGTGTACATAAGCATATATACAGAGATTGCACTATCCACATAATAGCATCAACACTATTAGCATTTTTCACGTAATTATGACATACTTGTTGACATTATCTAGGTAATAACGCCTAACGCATTAGCTCTATTACATAGTCACTATTTTTTTTAAAATGTATATATCTTTTTTTTATCAGTCAGAAAAATAAACAAAAAGAAAGAAAACTATAGTCTAAGCCTGACTACACTCATTGCATCAGCTAACAAGGCAGAGACTAGATGAGGAGGGCATATGTCTATAGAAACAAAAGGATGGTCTGAAGAAGCTCCTTGCTTTGCTAGCCAGTTTGCACAAGCATTCCCTTCACGTAAGATGTGTGGAAAGCTCAAGGTCCATGAAGGAGACATATAGTTCCTAATGTGATGGATTAAGGGAGCATAATGATGTAAGTGAGTAACTCCCTATATGATCAAAGATATAGCTGTCTTGGAATCTGATTCACAAATAACTGACCTATAGCCTTGTTTTTAAGTCCATTGGAGATTGCTAAAAGCTCAGCATACAAATTTGTTGCTATACCACAAAATCCCGAGAAGCCAATGAGCCACTCCCCATGCATATTCCTTATTAATCCCCCAAAGCCAGATCTACCAGGATTCCCAAATGAGCTGCCATCTACATTAACCTTGAAAGTATTTGCTGCAGGTGGAGTCCAGATAACCTCTTGTTGTTTGCACCTCTTCTCCAATGAACCAAATGTCTGAATTATTAACCCATGTAATGAATGAATATGATTCAAGATATACCACACATCCCATCTGGTGTCCTAAAAAACTTCAGCATTCCTTGATTTCTAAATAATCCAGCAAGTAACAGCAAACAGAGTTCCATTGGTGTCACGTAGATTTTCTTGAAGCCATTCAGTAATGCCTTGAGCAAAGAAATTTTGGCTCTGATCAAGCTGCAATACTTCCCAAATCTGTTTTGCTCTATAATAGTCACGAAGAGTATGACAAAGGGACTCTTGATCTGCACCACACCTGTGACAAGAAGCATCAAAAGAAACATGACGTTGAAAACGAAATAAGTTAGTAGGAAGGCTTTCATGTAGTATAAGCCATAAAAAGTGTTTGATATTTTCTGGAAGTTTGAGGTTCCAAACCCAGGTCCAGCTTTCTAAGCGGGCAAAGTGAGAGGTAGGCTCATGAATTAGCCACTGATAAGCAGACTTAGCTGAATAGAGACTAGAAGAAGAGTTACCCCATATCACCACATCATATGAAAACTCATCAATGAAAGTGCTCTTCATTTTCATTTGGATGTCCAAAGGAATTGGAGTAGCAATATTTTGGAAATGTCAATCACCATCATAAAATATATCCTTGAGCTGCAACTGAGTGTCTTGTATGTGAACATAAGGAATCAAATTACAGATGTAATCATCATCTAGCCATTTATCATACTATAATGATATCGCTCCTTTCCCAATTCTTATTTTGAAGCCTGATTGTAAAGGAACAACAATTTTAAGAATTGAGTTCCATATGTATGAGGCACCATTAGTCGGTTGAACGTGCAGTATATGAGCACCATCCAAATATTTAGCAGATATAAGTTTCACCCACAATTTGTTAGGGTTATGCATAATATCCCAAACATGCTTACCCAACAAGGCTATATTTGATTCCCTAGTTGTATGGACCCCAAGACCTCCTCTTCTTTTAGGCTGAATAACAGTATTCCAATTCACCTAGTGACAAGATTTTCCTTCCCATATAAATCTTCTTACACAAGCATCAATACTATCACATACACCTTCTGGTAGCCATAAATTCTGCATGGTATAAATAGGAATAGATGCAATAACAGAGTTTGCTAATGTAACTCTACCAGCTCTATTCAAAAGTTTCCCTTTCCAACCAGCCAATCTCCCATTAATTTTATCAAGGATATAGGTAAAATCATTTTTCCTTACTCTTCCTATAAGTAAAGGGAAACCAAGGTATTTGCCTAAATTATATGTATGTTGAAAATTAATAATTGAGGCAAATTTTGAAACCTTGGTCCGATGAACATTTTTGGAGGTAAATTTTAAATGTATATATCTTATTATTTTATTGAATTCAATTGCTTTGTTGGAAATTTTGTTTTTTATGGCATAGAAATTTTTAGTCATTATACCAGTCATTTATATTGAGAAACTTACTAAAATCTCAATGGACGTAGGTGACCACGATCAGCAGCATAGGCAGCTAAAATATTGTAATACTGCAATATTGTATAGGAAACTTACTGAATTACTGCAACAGGATGTAAAAACATTCAATCTCGTGCACGTTGTAATTTGTGACTTTGCAAAGTTCCTTATACAAGTATGCTAAGGCCACAGATCCCCGATTGTATGTCCTAGCAATGGTAAAGTCTTCTAATAGGAGAAGGAACATCATATGCATATATTTATCAGAATGATTAGGAAATAACAAACATCCAATCAATCTAAGTATATATGTTTGTCCACACTGTTATACGTAAATATCATCATCGTCCTCTGAAAGAGAAGAAGATGAGAGCTTCACGAGTGACATGGCGTCATTCATTAGTAACATCATCACATGTGACGTTATTACGTGAAAAATATCGACATGTATAACATAATTATGTAAAAAAAGCTAACAGTGTTGATGCTATTACGTGAATAGCATCATCTTTGATAGCGTTTTTTACGTAATTACGCCATATATATTGACGTAATTATAAATATTAAAATAATTCACGTAAATAAAAAATGTAAAATTTAGTATATAATTTTAAAAATATAACAATTTAATAAATAATTTTACACTAATGACAATTTCATAAAAAAACTTGGAGATGTAAATCCTTGCAACGTAAAACCAGACATGAATCTCCTAAACATGGAGAAATTGATTAGTTTTGCATGGCAACTAGCCTAGGGTGAGCATTTTCTACTTCAAACCTAAACATAGGATTTCCAAAGCAATAATCGGCCACTGAGATGTGCCACTTTAATATTCTTTTCCCTTAAAAAAACAGAAAGAAAAAACTCAAAGTAATACCACACAAATATCTCAGAAAAAAAACAATAATAAGAATAAAAATAATAAAGCACATGCAGACTTTTTGTACCTGCTTGTTGTCCTGTGCACACCTTTTTATGGAGAAGGAGGAGTATCGTATTCACGTTTTGCTGGATTCTTTGAGTTCGTCCTGTGCACTACTTTTCCTGAAGAAGAGGAGAGGCGATTCAAATTAGGGACAACCTTGGTCATTATCAATATTTTGCAAGAATAATTTTGTAAACAAAATATCATAAACTTGTCTCCGTGTTTTGAGTTGCACTTTCTCTCTCTCTTCTGTCGCAGGAGAGTTTTTTTGCTTTTTCTCATAAACAGTTCATCTTGATTTATAAAAAAAATAAAAAAAAAAAAATTGATTATATTTAAATTATATTTGTTTTAATAATCTTAAACAAATAGGTTAACAATTTCAAAAAGTGCTTATTTTATTAAAAAAAAAGTATCTTTTTTTTTTTTTGTGAAATAAGCACAAACTAACGAGTTCTTATAAGATCATCTCCTTTGAACTTTTAGTTTCATATAAAAAAAATTAACGTGGAGAGAGGGGGAGAAGGAGAGAGGAGCTTTAATGTTGATGTTTTGGAATTAGTGATTTTTAAAGTTTGAGTTGAGAATTGATAAGAGTGGTTTATGAAAATATAATTTTATTTTAAATGACATTTTAAATATAATTTTTAAAATTGAAAGGATCAATTCTAATTCTAATTATTAAATCTATTTCTAATTCTAGGCGCTAAATAGGACTTTAAGGACAACCAACAAAAGAACCAAACAAGGAAAGAAAGGAATTAGAATAACGTTCATTCACTAATAGATGGGATGCCTATTTAGTTTGACTTACCAAAGTTTTGATTTGTAATCATTCGATAACGTAACTCGATAGCCATAGGAGAATTCTATGTATTTTCAGAGTATTACACTGAGTGTACTAAAAAAATATTACACATAGACAATATAATCATACACGTAGTTGAATTAAATTTAAAATATTATATAATAAAATTTTGATTAAATTTCAACCATTTGGATTATTACTCTAAAATTACTCTACCTTGACGTTCAATCGAAAGAACATCAATGCCTAACACTATTTAGATATTCATTAATGCTACGGAGTAGAACAAATGATAATGAGTTACAAAGGGAAGGAAAACAATAGAATAAAACTACAATTGCTCTTGTTTAGAAGAATAATAATGAAACGAGACATAAATTTATTATTCTTGTTTGGAAACTAAATTATAAAAGAACATAAAAAAACCGTTATAATTTTTAACTTCTCAAATAGACTTTTTATTTCATTAAAAATAAACAAAGATACTTAATATATTCCTTCTTATATTATTGTCACATATATATTAAAAAAATTAAACCTTCAAGTAAAAAACATCTAAAAAATACATACACACACATATATATGATATATTTTAATGAGATTTTTTATTGTGAAAATAAAGATGAAAATTTTAATATATTTTATACATAAATAGTAAAAATTAAAAGTTATGTGATTACTTAAAAAAATTATATACATTTATGTTTTAATTTTAATTATTTATGTAAACATTTAATAGTCAACATTAACTCATATATATATATATATATATATATATATATATATATATATGAAACTGTGCATGATGAATATAAATAAGTGACGATGACAAAATGGGAAAGAAAATGTAACCAAGTAAGGGGAATCCCTCTACTTCTTTTACTCTCATAACTAATATCTATTCCGCACTTTTTTTTTAACTATTGCACTACCTCCCTCGCTCTCTTCTATTTCTATCACTAGAGCCAATTGTCAAGTGCTTTCTTCTTTTGTTTCCATATCAACGAAATGCTTCGGATTGCATCACAGATCCAGCACTTGCACAATAGATCCATCGCCTTCGCATTTTTTCTTCTTTTGAATGGTGTGAGCATTTGGAAGGTTTCAATTTTTGTGTTGCCACTTTCTTTGGTTGCTGAGAAAATGCAAGAAAAAAACAAAAAAAGTATGCTTTGAAAAGTGCCTGTCAATCAACTACTATATATAAAGTAAATGAATATGGTCCTGGTTGAAAAATTAGGTTTAGGGTTAAGGAATAAGGAAACGAAATAGATGGTCATAAATTGAGAATATTATTGAACGATATAATGTAATGTTGTGATATGAAGTGATATAAAAGACAAATTTAATAATCCTATTTATACTAATAGTAGACTCTTAGTCCTAATTAAATAAGAAAACAAATATGAAAATATAATGAATAAGAAATAATTCCTAAGAAATCATCTAAATTTACTCTAAAATATTTTAAATATTTTAATATTTCCTCTCAAGTTAAAGCTACTAAGCTTTTAACTTTAACTTGTTACAATCAATCTCACTAAAATGAAAATAAAAAAAATTTAAAAAGACAACTTCAAGATCTTGGAGAAGCACAACCAAAGGGGCGTTGTTGCAAGGGTGCACAATAGAGGGAGCGTCGTTGCAAAGGCACGTGAGAGACTTCATTGCAAGGGTGCACAACAAGAATGAAAGAGGAATGAAAGAGGCACTGGAGAAAGGGTCAAACTACATATGAGATGGAACCAAACTGCATTTGGGTCGAAGTTGGAATAGAGTCAATCTTTCAGTTTGGAACAACGAAGTCAATCTTTCAGGCTAGATTAAGCGGAACTGATTGGAGATGCTAGATTATGCGGAACAATGGAGTCAATCTTTCAGGCTAGAACAAACAGAACTAATCAGCGAAATTGAACGAAGATGCATACTGGAGATGCTGGATCAGAAAGAACTAATCAGAGATACTAGATTAAGTGGAACTGATTGGAGATGCTTGAGCAACGGAGACGAAACCAATTTTTTAGGCTAGATCATCGAAACTAATCATGAGCAGAGCGAAAAAGCGCAACTGAGGAGCGACTCTATCAACAGATCGAAATTGTAAGAGAACATATCAAGACTTAAAAAAAGAAGGTTGAGAGCATAGTTGTATAACTCAAATCAAAAGTTGACTAGATCAGAAAGTCAATTCACTAGGTCAATGGTTCGATCGCGAATCAAACGCTCGAACTAGAAAACCGAGACAAAGAAAGAAATATTTTTCTAAAAAATATTATAAGAAAAACTATTTGATATAAAAAAATATTATATTAAAAAATACTAAATAAAAAAATGCTATATGAAAAAAATGTTCAATTAAATTGTTATCAATAGTCTTATTTTTTTATACTAATAGTAGATTATTAATTTTAATTAAATAAGAAAACAAATCTAAAAATATAATAAATAAGAAATAATTGTTAAGAGATTATCTAAAATATTTTAAAATACAATCAAGATATTATGAGATATTTTGTAAATATGTTAACAATCTAAAAACATTCCAGCAAACTGCTACAGACCCATATATAACATTAATTACGAAACAAATTATTAATAAAAAGCTATCAATTAAGCAAATGATATAACAGTAGTGGTGCGGCAATTTTTGAATGAATGAGAGTATATGAATCACACATATCAAACTCCTTATACAAATACGTATATCGAGTGGTGAAAGAACTCACCTTACAATGCGATGAATGAACACCAAGCAATAGTCTCTAACTTGCAATGCTTTGAGAAAGTTTGATAAATAAGACGAGAGATAAATATGCAAAATACTTGTTTTTTATCTATACAATTTTTTAGTTTTCCACATTTTACCTTAATTTTGATATATGAATAAAAATTGAGTCTTTGAACGGAAAAAAAAAAAGGAAATAGTTTCTTAAGAAATTCCTTTTTCTTCTTATTTATTTTCAAATTTTGTTATATTTAGTGTGAATGAATGAAATGTGTTTTGGACCAGATTTCTGGTTAACAGTTTAAGAATAACCCGACCCATCAGAATAATATTTTAGATATTTATGTGCGTTATTAGATAAGTTAATATGTTTATTTATGAAGCACAAATCTCTCACAAGATCCTTCATAGATATAGACACTAATTACATCTCACATAAATAAAAAAATTAGTTATAAGATATAACAATATCATGGATTCTGATACTAAATAATAGCATTCAGTTCAGATTAAACTATGATTCTAATCACTCAAGGCTCTCTCATAAATACTATGTAAGGTCTCAAAGGTATATATCTAATTCAAAATACTATCCATCTTGTGCACAGTCTAACTTGAGTATCATAGTGTCTTTTGCAGGTACTCACCCCCTTCGTACCATTGTCACTGTCGTCATGCTACGAAGGATTCCACTCTCATCAGTCAATTCAAGTATTAATCTGAACCTTATTCAAAACAAAATGATATTCTACATTCAATCCTAGAATCAAAGGATTCCCGCGTTTGTCAATGAAAATAAATATGAAATGATATTCATATTCCAAATTATATTCATAAATTTGTGGAATTACATTCCTCCAAAAGTAAAGGAAGGAATGAGATTCTATATTTTTGTGGAATGTGATTACACATTTTTTTATTTAATATATCACTGTTCAATTTATAAATTAACAAAAACTACCCTTCAATATTCTACTAAACCTTAACTTATTTAACTTCATCCAACCTAAATTCATCCTTCAAACTACTAGCACCCTATGTCTAAAGGAGACAATACAAGCTTCTACTATTGCCTAGAAGAGTAAAATAATATTATCAAATTTGATAAAAAAATATTATCATAATTTTTGTTTAAAAAAATTAATCTTAAACATCATTTCAAAAAATGCAAATTATATTATCAAAAGTAATTTTTTATTTTTTTATTAATAATAATTATGTCATTTACATTATTTAGATTATATTCCATATTATATCTCACACACTAAAGTGTAGAATTATTTTTCATTACATATTGTATCACATCATACCAAACTACAAAATTAGAATATGATTCTTATTTCAATTTATCAATTCTCATTTTAATTCCTATTCTTATTCAATAAAATTCTATTCTTTATACCAAACTTAACCTTAAAGTTAGAAACTTGTTCTCCTTTCTTCTTTTTTTGTTTTCCTCATTACCTATTATTCAAATACAATGTAAGAATAGATAGATGATTTAGGCAAGAAAAAAATTATGAAAGGCTGATAAGTGTGCCAGATCACAACGTGCTTTTTTTTTATCTTTCAAGATTGTTAGTAACTTTTTAATCTTTTGTATAAGTTATTTTTTTTTGGTAGATTGGTGTTCTGAAAATCGGTAAGTGTACCAAATCGCAAAAGTAATGAAGAGTGGGTTGAGTATCATTCCCATGAGAATTATGTTGACAATTATTAAGTTTGCCAAATTGACACTGTCCAAGCTATAAAAAAAAGAGAATTAAAAATATAAATAAAAGAAAACAATAAACAGAAAAATAATTAAAATTATCAAGAATCAGATCAAGGGTGAAAAATGATGTGATGAAAGTGTTAGGAGTCAAATTTCACTTACACTCTTTTGTTGCAATTTCAAGCATTGGTTTAATCAAGTTTTATTCTAATAATTCATGGTCAATTCTCAAAATTAATCAATATCTAATCTATTGGTATATCAATTTTCTTTACACTATTTAGAATTAACTAATCCCTTAGTCTAACTCTAAATAAATGTGAAGAATTTGTTTTTAGACAAATGTGTGAACGTCATAAAATTTGATGAATTAGAGTTAGTTTGAATTAAGCATACTAAGTTTAATGTCCACACTCACAACGATATATTCCTAACAATTACAGAATTATTTATTTATCAAAGTTCTAGGTTCGTGCACAATTTTTTCAAATCATACATAATCCAAAAATCATTCTCAAATTGATCAGGTTTAGAAAAGTATTAAGAGAAGAGATAAACACGTAAATAATGAAATAAAAACATAGATTAAACCCATAAAAGAATTTACATCATCCAAGTATCAAGATCCATCATCACCCTAACGAAAGAAGTTTAGTTACACATGGGAAAAGAAGAAAACAAAGAGAAGAAAACGACAAACTCTATAGAAGGTTGATGGAAATGTTGAAGAAAATTCTTAATCTTCAAGTCTAATTGTGCCCACACCAAGCTAGAGTTTGTGCCTCCACTTTGCTCCTTGATAGCTGTTGAAAATCTATGCAAAAGTGAGCTCCTTTGCTAAACTCGTTTTTTTCATTTTATAGAAAAACTGACAGCTTTTCATATCTGACTTGTATAATTTTTCTCACCCTCCAGATGATCGAATTTGCCCTTGATCTTAATAGAGAAGTTATAGGATTTTTTGTTAACTTTTCAATGCAGCAAACGGTGTGTCGATCTGATCTCTGTAACCCAAGATATGACTCAACTAATGAGGAATGGTCAGGATAGTGTGGGAATCCGAATTTTGCTCTAAATCAAATCTCTTTGAGAATCCTTATCGAATCTTCAATCTATTCCTTATTTAAGATTTTGCATCCAATTAGAACTCTAATTAGCATATAAGAATATGATAAGAATCCTTCAAATATTTATCTTCAGGAATTTCTTATTTTTGTATAAAATCTGATAATTTATCCAAAAAGCTTGTTTATCTGATTTCTTATTTCTTTAAGCGTCCAGTCTCTTTCTATGTGTATTTACCTATCAAAAATAAATAAAATACGTAATAAGAAAATAATTTAAAATAATAAAAACATAATAAAACTTGAAAATAAAATTCAATCAAAGAGATTAAAAGATGATGAAAACCCAGAGGTTGAATCGTAGAAATATGAATTTTTAAAGGTTCATCAATTGGAAAAACAAAAATAACTAACTACGAATAAATAAAATTCTCACATAATCAGCTAGCAACAAGGACGATAAGCTTGGAGGAGGTGAGTTATAATTCTGGAGACGAACTTCACTTGATGCATCGAACTTAGCATGGTAGTCAACACAACCATTGCCCTCATAGAAAGTATGCAACAAATAAACTTCCCAACTTCTTTGTAACAACTTATGAATATCACTAATGAGGACAAAATGAGGATGAAAAGGAAAGATCTTCTTTGTCACTAATTGCAAGATATCCATAGAGTTTAATTCACAAAGAAGCAACCTATAACCATTATTCTAAGCAATACATAACCTTGCCTCAATGCAAAGAGTTTTGCCACAAGGTTGGTGGCCACACCCACCAAGCTAGCAAAACTCATCAACTAGTGGTCATTCTCATCATGTAGCAGCCCATTATAACCTGCATTACCGAGGTTGCCTAAAGAGCTCTTGTCAATGTTAAGTTTATAGAACCCAATTGGAAGAAGGGACCAAAAAACCTAAACGCTAAAGTATAAGTCTGTCTCTAACAACTAACAAGCACTAGAATGAATCATATATGTAGAATAAGTTTCATATGAGCTCGTCCAAAGGGGTTTGCCTCCCCTCAAACACAACTATATTTCTATTGTATCATATTTCCCACAGAGCCACAAGAAAGAGAATGTCATGGAAATCGAAGAGTCGAAGAACCTACTTATTAGTGGTAGGGCGAAAAAGTTCGAATACATTATGAAATCAAGCTTTTTCCATATAGGGATAGTCACTGAGCAATCCTGAAAAGCAATGAAGAGTAGTCTTATCATAGAGTTGACACTTACTGCACGTAACACATGTCGTAAGGTGACAACGAAATCATAACCCATTCGTAGAAATTGTATCATGTAGCATAAGTCGGACTAGAAATCGTACTTTTTTAGGTGATGGTAATTTATATACCCAAGACTGTGACTCAGTGGAAAGGTCACAACAATTCATAATGATGAGCCATTTATAAGCAGAGACAAATGTATAGCCTCTAGAGGGGTGGTATTTCCAATAAAAGTAATCATTTAACATACCAAAAATGTCCAAAGCAATAGTTTTCAAACGGTTCATAACCCCAACAAGAAGATAGGTGTGTAACAAGCTGAAGTCCAAGCCAGTATCTAACTAGACATCTTTCACTCTAAGGCTAGTATCAAAAATGTTGACAAAGGGAACCTAACAACATTGAAGACCCTCCTCCATTCAATTATCGTATCAAAAGGAAACATTTCATGCCCCAATCTTGATGCCAAAGCCCGATTTAAGTATAGAGCTAGCACGAAGAATGAACCTTCAAACATAAGAAGAACCACGCCTACTAGGAGCATCAAGCAAGACTGTGTTTGATAAGTATTTGTGTGACAAAAGATGAACCAAAGTTTATCTAACCCCATGTAGCAATTGCCATAAAAATTTGCCAAGTAATGAGATGTTGGCTAATCGGGAGTCCCTGATCCCAAGACCACCATGACGCGTGAGAGATATTACGATGACCCAATTAACAAGATGTAAGCCCGTAACATTATCCCTCTTACCCCATAAAAACCTTTTGACTGCAGTATCAATGGCTTCACAAATTGTTGCAGAAAGTCAATAATTTTGCATAGTGTAAATTAGAATGAAGGTGAGCATCGAAATTACTAAGACAAGTTTATCACCTCTATTAAAAAGACTAGTCTTCTATATAGGTTATTGGTTTATGCAAAGGGCTTTTCTAAACAAAAATTAGACAAAATCCTTATAAAAATTGAATATGTAAAATCATAAAAATGTAAAATGTTGCCTTCTTTGGTGATTCTCCCATATTTTTATTTTTTTTTTCCTTTTTTGATGTCATTATCTACTTCTTGAGACATCTATTACTATATCATTGTTACACACTTACACAGTCATACACACTCTGGACATTCAACTAGGTAACAATTAACAGAGACAGATGGTCTGCTCCACACTTCCCCTCCCACCCCAAACTCCTACACACAAGAAACAACAACCAGACCCACCCACTTCCCCAAACCTCAACACCAACCTCATCACACACTTCACCACCCCATTCGAGCTCAAACAAGCACACGCCCTTCTCATCAAAACCCACCACCACGCTCCTCTCTCTACCCTCCCTCTCACCCGCGTCGCCCTTGTATGCGCCCTCACTCCCAGCTTCTCTTACGCCCACCAAATCCTTCACCACTCAAAGACCCCACCAATCGTTTTCTGGAACTCTTGCCTCAAAACCTTCGCCCAAAACTCCCCACAACATGCCATTTTACTTTTTTATCGCTTGCTCCAAATGGGTATCCTCCCAGACCACTTCACGTGCTCCTTCGTCCTCAAAGCTTGTACCCTCATGTTGGACCTTTCCAATGCAAAAATAATTCATGGGTATGTTGAAAAACTTGGCTTTCGAAGGAATTTGATTCTGCAAAACATGATTGTACATTTATATGCGATTTGCGGGAAAATGAGTGATGCACGCGTAATGTTTGATAACATGCTGCAACGAGATGTTGTCACGTGGAACATAATGGTGAGCGGGTTGATAAAGATGGGTGATGTTAGTGGTGCTTATGAGTTGTTTTCTTCGATGCCACGAAGCAATGTGAGGTCATGGACGGCGATGATTTCTGGGTTTGTGCAATGTGGGAGGTCAAGGGAAGCTGTTGGGTTGTTCTTGGAGATGGAAAGGGAAGGGTTGAGACCCAATGAGGTGACTGTTGTGGCTGTTCTTGCGGCTTGTGCTGATTTGGGTGACTTGGAGTTTGGCAAAAGAGTTCATTGGTTCGTGAATCGAGAAGGGTTTTGTAGGAATATTCATGTTTGCAACACATTGATTGATATGTATGTCAAGTGTGGATGCTTGGATGAGGGTTATAAAGTTTTTGATGCCATGGGAGAACGAACCGTTGTGTCGTGGTCTAGCATGATTGCAGGGTTTGCTATGCATGGGGAAGGAGAGAAGGCTTTGGAGCTGTATGATGAGATGGTTAGATTTGGTGTAGAACCCAATCATGTGACTTTTGTTGGGCTCCTTCATGCTTGTAGTCATATGGGGTTGGTTGACAAGGGTCGTGAGTTTTTATCCATCATGACTAGAGATTATGGAATAGTGCCTAGAGTTGAGCATTATGGTTGTTTGGTTGATCTGTTAAGTCGTGCAGGGCTCTTGAAAGAGGCTCATAAGGTTATTGTGAACATGCCTATGTCACCCAATGGGGTCATTTGGGGGACCCTTCTTGGTGGATGCAGGCTTCATAAGAACACTCTGTTGGCTGAGGAAGCTATGAGACATATTTCTAAATTGGATCCACTTAATGATGGATACTATGTGGTCCTGTCAAATGTTTATGCAGAAGCTGGAAAGTGGGAAGAAGTGGCAAGAATCAGGAAGTTGATGAAGAATAGAGGGGTGAAGAAAACACCTGGATGCAGTTCAATCACAATAGATGGGGTGGTTCATGAGTTTGTGGCTGGAGATGAGAATCATCCTCAAGCAGAGCAGATATTTGAGATGTGGGAAAAACTACTTGTGAAGATGAAGGTAAAAGGGTATGTACCAAATACTTCAGTAGTTCTTCTTGATGTGGAAGATAAAGAGAAGGAGAAGTTCCTCTTTCGCCACAGTGAAAAACTGGCACTTGTCTTTGGGTTGATGAACACCAAACCTGAAATGCCAATTAGGATAATGAAGAATCTTCGTGTATGTGAGGATTGTCATGCTGCTTTTAAACTACTATCAGCCATTGAAAATCGAGAAATTGTGGTGCGTGATCGGAATAGGTTTCATTTTTTTAAAAATGGTACTTGTACTTGCAAGGATTACTGGTAAACAACCAAAATAACACCACTTGCTATATACGTCATTAATTAAGGGAAAAGTTGAACACTAGTTTGTTCATAACTTCATATAGATCTTCCCTATTAACGTTAACCACATTTAGTTTTAAGTTAAATAAATTTTAATTTTATGTTTACGACACAAATTTATCACTCATTGTGTTAACTATTTATTATTTCAATTATCCAATTACTAATTAGATTAGGCATTTAGTACTTGTATCAACCACTCATTTTAAATAGGTATGTAAGTCCAATTTTTATTAAGCGTAAACCAATATTTTAGTCTTCTATAAGTGTAATCCCGTTGGTCCTCAAAAAGTTTTAATATTGATTTAGTCATTCAATTATAGAAAGTGATATTAAAATATTTTTCTGTGTATGGATTGCAAAATTAAGGAATTAAATTAATATTATTTTCTATTACTGAGGCGCTAAATTTTTTTAAAATATTAAAATAAGAATATACTCTATTAATTAAACTAGTCAGTCACCCCAGTGAATATCACGGACATTGTTATTTTTTTGTTTTTGTTTTAATCTTCTCATGTGAGTAACATGAGTGAAGACTTGTATATGAGAATAATAGTCGTATTGGCATAAATTATTTTAAAGCTACCTTTTTTTTAACTAGGCTTTAATGCAATGCTAAAAATGGAATATCATTCAACATTTAATTCTAAAATCATAAGATTTTTATATTTATTTGTGGTAAAATACATGGAAGGCATTCTTATTTTGAATTCTATTATATATAATTTAGTTTGAAGAGCTTAGGATTGAAGAAAAACTATTTGAAATTATAAAATCTCATATAATTACTGCAGACTGCACATAAACACGTGATTTAGTTGAATCAGTATAAACCTTATGTGCATGACATTCTTTACCTTTCTCTTTACTTTCTAAACTCATTCTTTACTGCTTCGATTATACAAGTTCTATCTTGTGAAGAGAAAATTTTATCAAAACCTTATTTCTCAACTTAATTATATCAATAAGAGCTTTTCAAATTGTATAAGTAAACTTCTTGGACATACAAGTCTATTATGAACTTTTCAGTATTCTGACTTTCTATATCTTGTCTGACTATTCTTACCTCTAAGTAGTTCACTTGAAAAAGATTTTTTTAAAATTCTGAATGTCTAAAGAAAATTTGGAATCCAATTCAACCCTCATTCTTGTGCATATATTATCTTCACTAATCTGATTACGTAATTTCTTTTGAAAATCTTATTTATAAATTATAAAAATTTTAGATGTATTATTCATTAATTTAAGTTAAATTATATTTTATATAAATTATTGACAAATTACTCAAACCAATTCAAACGAATTTGTGTCTAAATTCTTTGTTTATATAAAAAAATTGAGATTTTTTATCAATTCTAATTTTAACAAAATTAGAATTGAAATTAAAATTTTAAAATAAAATTAAAATTCTAAAATGTGATTTCAACTCTATCATTCAAACAAAAGTGATTGATAAAAATATCTGAAAACAAATATATCACTACCTTATTAAGGAATGAGAGCACTAGTAATATTAAACTTCGTTGACAATTACTATTAAGAATTTAAACACTCTTAATCATCGTTGCACGGTCACTGAAAAATCGATGACCCGATCACTGTATTGCAAGGAAGCACCAACACTTCAAAGCAAACAAGTATATGTCTGGCTTATTTATCCCGAATGTGACCCGAGTTACTAAAAAAAGAAAGTGATGTACTGTGAGATCCAATCCAGAATGGTGGGCCCCACTTGTAGATATTTACAATTTGTCCTTATGGGTCAAGTACAAACAAGTTGTTCAACACCGGCATAGGTGGCATGGCTTTACTTAAAATAGATATTATATTAGTACATGATATGTATCTTATAAAATATTTTTTAGATATTTTTAAACTATATATTTTAAATAATTTTTAATTTTTTTATTAATACAAGTGAGATATCATATTAATTAAATAAATGATAATATTTTATTATATTTATATAAACTAAAATTAACTTATGCAATATTAATATTTTTATTTTTATATTAATTTTATATATTATATATTCATCGTATCGTATCCTATATTTTTTGAGATTTGTCATATTTAAGTATTGAAATCGTATTATATTCATATCATATATTTATATTTGTATTTCTTAACTATATTGATGCAATTAAAAGGTAGAGCATGTTTTCTCACAAATTCGATAAATTGGCAACTTGACTAACCTCCATCTTGTTTAGAGCTGACAAAATGAGTTTAATTCGTTAAGTTAACTCGTCAATTTGTTATTTTTAAATAGATTAGATTCAATGTTTAAATTTGTTTTCATTTTTTAACTCGTATAATCCGTCTCGCTTAACTCGCGAGTTAAGCGGGGCGAGTGCTGGTCAACCCGTCGAGTTATTAATTTTTTTTGAAACATTTTCATTTTGTTTTTGTAACTCTTTTTCTTTTTTTTTTTTAGTTTTTTTTTTTTATTCCAAATTTACATTTACTCTTTTTATGTGTTAGACCATGACTCACTGATTTTATATCTCTTTTTATAATATTTTTTATTTTTTATACATTTTTTTTAATTTTTTAAGAGGATTAAATTGATTGACCCATCAATCCGTTTAAATTTTTTCATTTTATCTTTTATGCTGATCAACCTGCTAACTCACTTTAAAACAATATGAATAAAGTTTTTCAACTCATTTTTTAAAACGAACCAATCCAACTCATTTTGCATTTTGAAAGATTGAGAGGAATCGGAGTGGGTTGACTTGTGTTGCCAATTCTAATTATTTTGCTTGATGTCTTGCTTGACGAGTTACAACTCCAACAAACCAAGGGTTTCGTTGTACTTCTTCAACTCTTCTAAAACAACAAAGGTTGGAGAAAACAAGAAAATTACACAAGGGGAAGAAAAGGAGAAAAAATCATCGAATACTGTGATAGTGTGTTACGTTTTCTTGAGAACTACTCTTGGAAAGAGCATTTAAATTCGATCTTGGTAGAAGAACTTCAGACCTAGCATCCATAGTTGGAGTTGGAAGAAGAACAAGATATAGAGAATTAAAAGGAAAGAAAGAGGGAAGAAAATAAAGGAACGACATAAGAGAAATGAAGGTGAAGAGAGACAAAACTCACGAAAATTATAAGACAAAGTGCCAACTATTGAGGGGAACAAGGGAGAAAATCAAAAGAGGAAAGCGATAAAGTGACAAAAAAAAGTTAATGAGAAGAAAGAAAAGTAAGAAAGAGTTAGTGAGGAGAAAGAAAGTGAGACAGAGTTAATAATGAGTGAAAGAAAGTGAGAAATAGTAATGGAGGAGAGAGATGTTTTGTTAAAGACTATTAATTAGGTTGTGATAGCAAACGCCCGAGTGTTCTATATTCAATACGTTGCAGTGCAGTTTAACTTTTTTTTTTGTTTGTTTAAACAAAAGTACACATATCCTCATGCAATTCAATCATACAAAGGCATGGAAGGCTCAAGCGTCTATAAATTTGTAATTTTATTAAAAATTTTAATATAAAAAATTATCATTAAAACATTAAATTTTTAGAATTTATGATTTTTATAAATAAAAAATATGAAGACATTAATTTTTATCTATAAATAAAGAGTGAACTTATATTTTAAGAGTGTTAAAGAAATATTAAAATTTACTTTCTATTTTTTGTCCTTCTTTACTCTCTTCTTCTACTTTAGTAATGATGAAAGAAGAAAAAAATCCTGATGACTAGGATTAAGATCTTGAGTTTTACATAAAAATTGTTTCTTAAATACTGCTAACTTTCATCAAGTTGACAGTTATTATAATTACAAAACTAACATTTCTTTTTTAGCCAATAAGAATTTAGCTTATTAACTTAATTTAATTACTTATTGAACTAATAAGATAAATCACATGTCTATCACATGAGACATTTAATTCAATATTGTCTCTCTTGACTCATATGAAATTACCTTCTTTATAGTTTGATAAGTTTATCAAAACATAATATGAATATATATATATATATATATATATATATATATATATATATAAACCCTAAATCTTAATTTAATTACTTATTAAACTAATAAGATAAATCACATATCTATCACATGAGACATTTAATTCAACATTCTCTCACTTGACTCATGAAATTACCTTCTTTATAGTTTGATAAGTTTATCAAAACATAATATGAATTCACATATATATATATATATATAGTCAAACTCTTCTTTACATTGGGTACATCATTCACCGTGACCAAGAATGAAAACTAACATGAGTCATGGTGGTCGTATATCATTTCATCGACATAGTCTCTTCTATGTACTACAGAATTAGTATTCTCCTTGACATGTTATCTTCTTTATAGTTTGATAAGTTTATCAAAACATAATATGAATTCACATATATATATATATATATATAGTCAAATTCTTCTTTACATTGGGTACATCATTCACCGTGACCAAGAATAAAAACTAACATGAGTCATGGTGGTCGTATATCATTTCATCGACATAGTCTCTTCTATGTACTACAGAGTTAGTATTCTCCTTGACATGTTATAAATGGGAAGCACATAATTAGTCTAACAATAATATTTTTATTAAAGACAAAATATGTTATCATCATTCCTATTCAATCATGTATACAAACTCAAAAAAATAGGTAAGACAGAAACATATTCATTCATGAGCTTAGAGTGTCAAAGTACATAAAACATAAACATTAACATAATATACAATAATGCCTATTTTGCAACAATATCCATACTTTCAACATGTCCACTAAATGTTTTGTGTAGTAACCCTTTTGTCAAAGGGTTAACAATCATAAAGTCAGTGCTAATGTGTTATATTGACGCTCTATATTTTTGAACTTCTTCTTTAATGACAAAGTTGTTACCAAGTGACCTCAATACTCAAAGGGGGTGAATTGAGTTTATAAAATATTTTCGCAAATCTTTCACAAAATACTTAATTATCAATTTTCATTGAAGCTATTGATTGATAGAGATGAATGAATAGAGAAGACTGAATACTTTTACTCACAAATGAATCAACTAAGAGAGATAATATTCAAGCAAGCAGATAAAACTAATGCACAAAAGTAAAGGAATATAGTTTAGAATATCAAACACAAGATTTATCCTAGTTCAGTCACTCCTTGTGACCTAGGTCTAGTCCTCAAGTAATCACCTGAGATTTTTCACTAAAACTTCAAGCTTGAACAGGTGTTTGCTACCTTTACAAATTAGAGCATTCAACACACTTTGAGATACCTCACCTTTTGTACTTGAACCTCAACTTCAAGGAATACCTTACCATTACAACTTTGAGGGATACATCATCCTCTTTATAAGATAATCAGAGTATGAATGACATGAAACTCTCTCAAGAGTAGATAATATAAATTGGAGCTTGATGGGTATATGGATTCACACTTTAAAGCTCAAAATAAATGATTTAATGAAATGGTTATGAAAGCTCGTATTAATGCTCAATAAAGACTTTCAAATTAATTTTCTAATCTCCTATAATGTCCAATAACTTGTATTTATAGCCCAAAGCATTAAAAAGTCTTTGGAGGTGGCTGAACCATAAATATCATAAACTAGTTGTTTATTTATGTTTCTAGTATACACATTTATTCTAATAACAACTTTGTTATTCAAATAAAGTTGTAAACAACACATAAACAATTTGTCTCTGAAAAATGTTATTCGAATAATACAAGTGCTATTCAAATAAACTATTTAAAACTTGTTTATGGAAAAACATGTTATTTAGATAATAAATATGTTATTCGAATAAACAATTTAAAAGCTGAAGCGCCAATGCTTATTTTAAACCTTTATTTGAATAAAGCAGGACTTTATTCGAATAAAGCTTAACTAGATGAAATTCTTGGCTTCTTTGACTTTGGTTATTCAAATAAGAGATCATTTATTCGAATAAACATATTTGAAAAACATTCCATACAACTTCTAAACATTGTCAATTGATTCTAAATGATCTAACAAGTTTTTGGACACTTAGTGGTTTTTTTTTTAAAACCAAAAATCATTTTGAAGCATTGAAAACAATGAGCCATTTTGGTTCTTTGAAAAACAAATTTTAGAGCATTAGTGTGAATCTCTTTATACCTTTACACAATGATATAAGTCCTAAAGTTATTCTTGAAAATCTTGGACTTGATCTTGCAACATCTTCATGTTTGTTATGATCAAAACAAAGTTTTTAAAGGTCAATAGTCAATTACAAAAGTATTTCAATTTCATATATTTAACACTTTTAGAATACTTGTCATTTTTAGAAAAGAAGACAGTTGCAAAATTATCACAATAAATTTTTAACAGCCTGAAAATACTGTCAACTACTCCAAGTCCTAAAATAAAGTTTCGCAATCACTTAGCCTGAACCATGACGTCAAAGCATATCATAAATTCAGCTTCCATGGTAGATGCAGCAATGGTTGATTGCTTCGCACTCTTCTATGATATCGCTCCTCTGGCTAAAATATACAAATAGTCATATGTGGACTTTCTTGTATCTACAAAACAGGCAAAATCTAAATCTGAATATCCAACCACCTAAAGATGATCAGATCTTCTATAAGTAAGCATGTGATCATTCGTTCCTTACAAGTATCTTAAGATTTTCTTTGTAGCTTTCCAATGATCCAATCTTGGATTACTTTGATATCTACTTACCATACTAACTGCAAAGCTGATATATAGCCTTGTACACATTTGAACATACAAAAAAACTCCCAACAACAGATGCATAAGGAATTGTTTCTATTTGTTTCCGTTCTGAATCATTCTTTGGACATTGCATGAGACTGAACTTGTCCCCTTTTTGAATTGGAATAAGTGATGCTAAACATTTCTCCATTTTAAATCTCTCTAAAACTTTATTAATATATGCTTTCTGAGACAAGCCTAACAATCCTTAATTTCTATTCCAATCACATAACTTGCTTCTCCCATATCTTTCATTTCAAAGTTATTAGAGAGAAACTTCTTAGTCTCACTTAATAGATCAAGATCATTAGTTGCAAGCAAGATGTTATTGACATATAAAATCAGAAAGATAAACTTACTCCAATTAGCCTTCAAATATATACATCGATCGACAATGTTTTTCTTAAATCCGAAGGATACAATAGTATCATTGAACTTGAAATACCATTGTCGGGAAGCTTGCTTAAGTTTGTATATTGATTTCTTAAGTTTACACACCATGTGTTCTTTCCCCTAAATTGAAAATCCCATTGATTGATCAATATAAACATCTTCTTCTAAATTCTCATTTAGAAAGATAATTTTCACATCTATTTGATGCAACTCTAGATTATAATGAGTTGCTAATGTCATGATAATTATGAAAGAATCTTTCTTGAAAACTAGTGAGAATGTTTTCTAATAGTCAATGTCATCTTTTTGAGTAAAACCTTTGGTAACAAGATCGGTTTTGTTGTGTTCAAGGTTACCATGAGAGTCACGCTTAGTCTTAAAGACCCATTTACTCCTAACTCTCTTGCACCCTTCAGGTAACTCTACAAGATCCCATACACCATTATGTTCCATTGATTTAAGTTCATCTTTCATGACATCTAATTATGTATCAACATTATCACTATTAATGACTTGTGAAAACAAAATTGAATCATTGTCATTAATTCTCAAGTCATTTTTTGACTCTTGTAGATAAACCACATAGTCATTCGGAATAGCAAATCTTTTTTTCTCTTTGGGATCTTCTTAATACTATTTCTTGTGGTTGTCCTATTATAGGTTCATTGTTAATCTTGGAATTATTAATTTGTTGTTCTTCTTGATTGTTATGTGGTTCAACAATATGAGGAACAACAATTTCATAAGTAGGAGCACAAGTTAATAGAACTTGTACTCTAACTTCCTTAATCTACACATTTCGTGAAGCTTTAGTCTCACTGGTCTCACAATTTTCAATGAACCAGACATTTCCAGTTTCAACAATTCTTGTACTATGGGTAGCACAATAAAATCTATACCCTTTATACTTTTATGGATATTCAATAAAATATCCACTAATCGTTTTTGCATTCAATTTCTTTTCATGTGGATTATAGATTTTTATTTCTGCTTGACATCTCTAAACATGCAAGTGCTTTAAATTGGGTTTCCTACCTATCCACAGTTCAAAAGATGTCTTTGGAACTGCCTTACTAGGAACCATATTCAACAAATAAACGACAGTTTTTAAAGCACACATCCACAATGATAAGGGTAAAGATGTGTTACTTAACATGCTTCTAACCATATTCATTAAGGTTCGATTACGCCTTTTTGATACACCATTTTGTTGTAGTATACCTGATATTGTGTATTAAGCACATATGCCACGCTTTTATAGGAACTTAGCAAAAGGACCTGGGTGTTGTCCAGTTTCATCAAATCTTCCATAATACTCACCACCTCTATCTGACCTTACAATTTTCACCTTTCTGTCCAACTGCCTTTCAACTTCATTTACATAAATTTTCAAGGCATCCACTGCTTGAGATTTCTCATACATTAAATAGACATATCTGTAACGTGAATAATCGTCAATAAAGGTAATAAAATAATTTTCTTTACCAAAAGAATTGACATCAAATGGTCCACGTATATCAGTGTGTACAATTTCAAAAAGCTGAGTGATTCTCGTGATACATTTCTTTGTGTGTTTTGTTTGTATTCCCTTAATGCAATTCATACAAATATTAAGGTCAGTTAAATCTAAATCTGGAAGGATGTCATTATTTATCAATATTTTCACTATTTCTTTAGAAATATGACTCCAAACATTTATGCCACAAGTAAGCAGAACATTAATTCACTAAATTACTTTTAGTATTAACATTATGATGTAAGGTCAAAAGAGTTCAACATATAAATTATCAAGATTCAATTTATATAAATCATCACAATGTAGACAAAAAACAATCATATAGGTATGCTTATAAAAATTAAAACATCAATTGTTAAACCTAAAAGAGTAGCTAGCAACATCAAGTTTAGACAAAGAAACTAAATTCCTAAAAATACTAGGTACATAAAAAGTTTCAAATAAACGATAAGTCGCGACACCTTCCACTGGAACCTTCACTTTATTCCCCATGAAAATGAACTTTGTTTTGGGTTTATGGTTTGAATTGTAAGGAATCCTTGCATCGTATAAAAAATATAAGTTATACATCCAGGAACAATCCACCAAGTATTATAAGAAACTTCAGTTAAATTTGATTTGAAACATACATAAGCATTAAACTTACCTTTCTTTTCAAACCAAGTCTTACGGCTTGGACAATCGTTCTAGAAGTGTCTAAATTTCCCATAGAAATAACATCTATTATTGTTTGACTCTTTTTTCTGGATTTTGACAGAGGACTCATTAATCTTTAATGGTCATTTTTTCTTTCCATGTTTCTTTTCAGCTTCTTTACTGCTCCTTAATGGTTCACATAATGGATAGAATAATTTCCTTGATGCTTAAGTTTAGTTTCCTCCTGAACTAACATAGTGTGCAATTTATGCACATTCTATTCATCTTTTATGGTATTATAATTCATTTGGAATGGACCATACTCAAGCAGTAACGAGTTCAGAATGAACTGCACAAGGAAACTTTCATCCACTTTTATTCCCAATGACTTAAGTCTTATTGCAATGTTTGTCATTTCAATGACGTGCTCATGCATAGTACGAGAACCATCAAATTTCATGGTGGTTAAAGTATACATTAATGTCCCAGCAAAAGACTTGTCAGCAGTTTGAGAGCACTCTTCTGAAAAAGTCATGAATTCTTTAGCACTTTAAGTTTTGGAGAGAGCCGACTTGATGTTGTTTGCTATGCTCATTTGCATAAATATCAGAATCAATCTGTTTGACCTTTCTCAAGCCTTATAATAAGCTTTCTCTTCATTACTACTAGCAGTAGTAATAGCAACAATAATATATGTATTAACTAAAAATATTTATTATCTTTGGATATATAAACAAAGCTAATATTGTACTTACACTACCAACAATCATGTCTATTTTTTATAACAGCAGCTAATCAACCTTTAAGTGATTCTTAAATGCCTTATAACAATGAATTTCAATTTATCATATATAAATGGTCATCATGTTATTCACATATCTATTCTATGAATAATTAAAAAATAACTTTAATATAATTTAAAATTAAATCAACTTAAAGATTTGATCACTTTAATGAATAACAAATTTATTATACTTTAATTCTAAATTACAGATACTTCATAACAATTAAAGGATATAAAATTGAATAACACAATACGGTGCATCAAATAATTATAAGTAATTATGTGCATCCCGACATTATGTGCACTAAGGCATTATCATGTGAATATTAACAATTAGCACAAAATACCCAATTTAAACTCGTAAAGCTGGTTTTAATATTCGTAAAGTAGTTTGAAACACATGAAGCAATTTGCTATTCACACCATAAGCAATTTGAAGCAATTTACTCGTAAAGTAGCAACCTTTGTTGGCCCAATAATTAGCATGTAAAGCAAATTGAAACTCGTAAACAACAGCGTGAATAGCTAATAAAAACGGTTATTTTATTCGATGGGAATTGTGTAAATAGCTTTCAAGAATAAAAAATCCCTAATTTTCCCAATTAGGTTCAGATAAATTAAGAAAAAACAATCATCATTGATAAAGAATCATAAATTTTATAATTATGCTCTAATATCATATGTAAATTTATTATTTTTTTTAATTTTAATACAAGAAATTATCATTAAAATATTAAGATTTTAAAATTCATAATTTTCATAAAAAATGTATGAAAATACAAATATTTATTTATAAATAAAAAATAAATTATATTTCAAGAATATTAGAGAGATTTTAAAACTTATTTTATATTCATTTCTTTTTTTTACTTTATTTTTTTACTTAGTGATAATGAGAAAAAAAAGAAAATCTTAACAGTAAAAAATAAAATCTTAAGTTTTACATAAAAATATTCTTTAACACTATTAACTTTTATTAAGTTGATAGTTATTATAATTATAAAATTAATTTTTATTTTTACTTAATAAAAATTTAACTCATTAATTTAATTTAATTATTTATTAAATTAATAAAATAAATTATATATTCATCACATGATATATTTAATGAAAATTGTCTTATCTGTATAGTACATACATTATTTTTAATATTATTTTTTTTATACATTATTACATGTAATATGTGTAAAAAAATTAAATTTTTTTCATAAATACCACATACAATAATATATAAAAAAGTAATATTAAAAATAATATATATACTGTACATGGTAAAAATATCACGATCGTATATTTAATTCAACTGCGTCTACACGCTCAAGCATGCAGCAGCATTTCTCTTTTAATTGAACCGTTGGACCAATGCTGGTTTGACCAATGAGTCAATGTATTGCAACAAATAATCCTTTATTAACAGTCACATGGACCAAAATATTTTATTATATTTTGTAAAATAATTTCATATTACAAAAAAATCATATATATCACAATATTAAATTATAATAATACAGTAAGCTCTTATATTCTCCCATAAGAATCAATCATATTTATTAACAATTTTATAAACTCTTATACTTAATTATTTTTTAAAAACTTTCTTTATATATATATATATATATATATATATATATATATATATATATATATATTATCCTCATATTTGGATAAATATAGAAAAGCTGTTGCACAACTTTTAATATACTAAAATAACTTTTTATAATAAGCTCAATTTTGAGTATTTTGGTTTTTACTTAATTTTATCCCAAAACTATTAGGAGAAATATCTTCTTTGCATAGGCCAATTCTTGGATAAAGTCACCAAAATCATTGCTTTAGCCCAATGCTTTATTGGGTTCACAAATTTATAATTGTTTATTAATTATAATTCATATTAAAATACATATAACAATAATATAACTACTAAAATGTTTATATTCTCTCACATCTCTCTTTAAAGTTCCTAGTATGTTTATATTCTTTCATTTAATATTAATAAAATTATTAAAAAAAATTATAACAAAATATAACAAAACTCTTCCACAATGTCTTACTTCTCACCAACCCTATTAATTATTTGTTGTATAATTGTTTCTATCATTCTTAGTCAACTGCCCATTATTGTATATATTGATTATTGGACACCAACGCTTAATTTTTCTTATAAAATAATTTTTTTCAATTATAATATCCAACTCTTAATTCTTTTTTTTTTCTTGTAGTAGACCAAGCAATTTTCACTCCAAATTAATTTTAATTATTATCTCATATTAACCATTGAAGAAAGACTAAATTTATGTTATTGATTGAGAAAGATGTATTAGAATAAATTAATTATAGAATTTTTAGTACAGAACAATTTATAAATTTTTTATATAAAATTATAAATTTTATAACAATAACAACAATAACAACTAAGTCTTTTTTCATCAAGTATTATGAAATTATAAATTTTAGTTTAAAAATATTTTTAATAAAAAATACATTATGTTTAATATGAAAAAACTCATTTAATAGTTTTATTTTGCCACCAAATATATTTAATGGCTTCTGCGTTTGCCGGCAAAAGTAATTGCTTCAGTAATGAAGATAACAGCCAATAGCTTCTTTACAACCAATCACACCCTTGCTTTCATTGAGCATTTTTACTTTCCCTTATATTGGGTTAGGCTAGAGAACATCTCTGTGAGATCTGACTCCATTATCCCTAATTTTGGCATGCCTTTACTGATATAACTCCATCAGTGGCTTCATTCATGTCTCCCAAGCACATCGACAATTGTTGACCACCAACTTCATCCTTTAGGTTAGAAACAACATGGGTCTATAATACATTTTTTTTCTTCCTTCTTTTGTTTTTTGTGTTAGTATTTCTCTTTCTTTAACAAATTAATCTTCTCATGGAGGAACAATTTTTCCAGGTGCATACATTCTTTTACCTCACTTTTGACAACACAGTTTTGTTCTTATTAAAATTGTTATCATTATGTTTTTGAAAACTTTTTAGGCTAAATTGGAAATTTTATTAATATATTTTTGGGAGGAGAAAAAGGGGGATAAATCCATAAATTCCTACAATATTTTGCCAAATCTAACAATGTTTCTCTTCTCTTCTATATGCTTCTAGAGGTTACTTAGAAGCGTTGTTTAAATTGACGATTGAATGTATATGGTTTAAATTTATTTTCTGGGGATGATTGCTTTTACCTTGCCTTGATTTTGGTTTGGTTTAAGATGACAAATATACCAGTGACAAATGATCCAGTGATTATTCTATCTTCTAAACAAGAAAATAAATTAACAAAGTGCATAGAAATTATTGAAATTTTAATTGATGTTGTTCAAAAGCAAGCAGATCAATGTCAATGACTTGATCAAAGTAGGGTGGAAGGTTTCTTTGGCAAAATTTTGAGCTATTAGCGGCCTGAATTATGAGGATACTCAAATTATGAACAGTGGAATGCACTAAAAAAATGGTCACTATGGTACCAATGCTTTGGAAAGGAAATTGCCATTGCCTGGAATAATGAGAATAATGTTGAATGGTGAGACAAAAAACCTTTGATAGGTTTTCAAAATGAGTCTTGTTGCATTCAATGCTTTAATGTTTGTTTGAAGCTAGTTATATAACGGAATGCTTGGTCCATGCAGGAGTACCCTAGAGTAGCACAACTTCGATACAAGGGCTTAATTGCTCTTAAATTGACTTCCTTATTCACCCTTGGTGATATGCATGCATAGCATCCTCTGGTATTTTACCTGACGGTCTAAAGAAATTATATGATTATCACAATGTGAAAAATCTTGAAAACCAAGATACACTTGGGGTGGGGAATAGTGAAGACCTGGAATTTTGTACTAGTGTTGAAGGTGGCGGAGATAATGAAGACCCAAATTTTGGTGCTAGTGATCATGACACATTTAAAATGACAAATACTTGTGAAGTTGAAGCTAAAAGGGTATATACCAAATATTTCAGTTGTTCTTCTTGATGTGGAAGACAAAGAGAAAGAGAAGTTCCTCTTTTGGCACAATGAAAAACTAACACTTGTCTTTGGGTTGATGAACACCAAACCTGGAATAGCAATTAGGATAATGAAGAATCTTCATGTATGTGAGGATCGTTATGTTGCTTTGAAACTACTATCACCCATTGAGAATCAAGAAATTGTGGTGCGTGATCAAAATAGGTTTCATTGTTTTAAAAATGGTACTTGTACTTGCAAGGATTATTGGTCAGCAACCAAAATAACACTACTTGTGATATACATCAATAATTAAGGGAAAAGTTGAACACTAATTTGTTCATACAAATCATCCCCTGTTAACGTTAACCATGTTTAGTTTTAAGTTAAATAAATAATTTTATGTTTACTACACAAATTAATCACTCATTTTGTTAACTAATTATTATTTCAATTTTAGCCAATTACTAATTAGATTAAGCATTTAGTACTTTGTATCAATGACTCATTTTAAATATATAGGAAATGTAAGTCCAGATTTTTTTAGAGTAAACCTATATTTTAGTCGTATATGTAAGGTATCACACTGAGAAAGAAAAGAAAAATAAAGGAAAAGAAACGAAAATGAGCGAAAGAGAGTTTGAGAGAAAATCGTGTTGTGAATTGTAATTGCATTATTTATGCATTGATACATTGTACAAGTGTTTGATGATCACATATTTTATACATTAATAAACTCTTATTTTTAATCATTAACACTCTTTATGTACTTAATTGAATGAGCTTAGTCATGTTTTGTAAGTTTGGGTTCAAATTAGGTTTAATTGATATTTTTCAGCATTATTGAGATTTTACATTATTTCTATATTTCGATCATATCTTGAGTTCTAAATGTCTAAAAATTATAAATTTTACCTTGTAAGAAAGTTGAGAGAAAGCTCTACAACTTTGATGAGAGCTCGAAGTCTCAATCAGACATCTAGTGGAGTTAATTGGGCCTGAAAGTTAGAAAACGGGTTCTGTCACTAAAACTCAAGCAGTGTGCACTAATTAGGGCATAACTTGAGCTATAGGAGAGTTTTTGGTTGAAACCAGTGCCATTTGACAATTAAGACTCAAATCTACAACTTTCATGAAGAACACAAGAACTAATTCGGATGTCTTAGAGGTCATATTGGGCTTGTAAGTCATAACAGAGGAGCTGTAGTTGGGCCTGAGTAATGTGCAATGATTGGGCTAGAATTTGAGCTATAGGAGTTGTATGGAGTTGAAACCGGTGGCATTGGAAAGCTAAGACAAAACTCTTCAACTCTCATGAAGACCATTTTTCCAGAAAATGATGTTTTAATAGAGTTATAATCGTGTGAAGATAGTTGAATTAGTTAGTACAAGTGGAGAGACAAGCATCATTAATCATCTACCTACTCATTAATCATCCACTCACTCATTAATCATTCACCCACTAAATAATCATCTACTCACTCAATAATCATCAACTCACTCATTAATCATCCACCCTCTCATTAATCATTCACCCACTCATTAAATAACTCTATTGTAATTTTTCACTTATTCACTCATCATCTACCCATTCATTAAATAACTTCATTATCATTTTCCACTCATCCACCCATCATCTACTCATTCATTAAATAACTTCATTGTCATTTTATACTCCTCAAGCTCTATAAAAGGGAGTGTTGGCTGATCATTTTGGGGCATCTTGGCTTAGAGATCAAGATCATGCTATTATATTATTTGTTTCTCTTGTTGTAATTTTCTTTTGTTCTAAATTGAAGATATATTCATCTTTTTCTTCTTCTCTCTTTCTTTCTTCTTGCTCATGAATAACTAATTTTTATCTTGCTTTGGAGAATGGTGAAGCTTTTGGTAATAAAATAAGGTTAGGTTAATTTCTTTCTTGTGCTTAAATGATATATTATTAAGTGGTCATTATATGTGTTGTATTTTGTTTCCAATCAATTTAGAAACCTTCCTTGCAAAATGGAGTTCTTGATTCATTGTAGACAAGTGATTGACACAATGAATGCTTGAACTCATTTATAAGTGTTGGTATTGATAAATAATTAAAGGAACTATAATATAACTACGTATATAATTCTAAATGGACTTTGAATGTTTGATTTTTCGATTGGAACCTCCGTTGTGCGTGAATTTCAATTGAGTTATAAAAAAGAATTAATCTTGTCCTTAATTTATTACCAAAAGTGGATCTCCTAGCCCAATTAAGTTCTTTTTTTAATTGTGAACAAGTTTTATTATTTTTATTGTTGTGACAAATTATTTCCTTACCTCAAAGAATTTTTCTTCATCAATTCCCTGTGGATCGACCTCGAACTCCCGAGAAATTTATTATTTAAGACAACCTGCACTTGGGTTTATATAATTTAATCTGCATAAGTGTTTATAGATTAGATTCTCACTTGAGTTTATAATCGAATTGTAACCATCATTTAACCATTCTAACAACTCATCTAATTGTATTAACAGCCATTTAACTATTTTCCCTTACATTTCCCCTCAAACTTAGTAGTCGAAAATCCTTAACTCTAACTTTGTTCCTAAATACTATGAATTGAGAGCTAGAAACAACCTTAGTGAGAATATCAACCACCTATTCTAGAGAAGGTAGATGACTGTTGTCAATTTGTTTCTAAATCACCCTTTCTCAGACAAAGTATAAGTCTAACTAAAAATTCTTTGTCCTATAATGAAGGATGTGGTTGGTTGCTAGAAGAACGTACGACACAAAGGTTGTCACAATAAACCTTAGGAGGACGAGGTTGAGGAACCTGAAGTTCACTAAGAAGTGATTGAATCCAAATAAGTTCAGCTACTAAAGAAGCTAAGCTACTATACTCAGCTTTAGTACTGGAACGAGACACAACATTTTATATTTTGGAAGACCAAGATATCAAATTTGAGCCCAAGTAAACACAATACACTGAAGTTGACTTGCGGTTGTGACATCCCATCTAATACTTATGCAATTGGGTAAGATGTCACTTTTGTGTGTGTGTGTGACATCTAGTTTGCAATAACTTGAATGATGTATTATTATCAAACAACCATATCAAAAGAATCTGTTTTGACCTTCAAAGTATTACAAAATATTCTATACATATAATCTGTAATAAGGTTGTCACCCTATAAGACTTCTTCCACATCCACCAGTAACTCAATAAACCCTCAATTTCTATACTATATCTATAGCTGGTATCCAATGACTTCTCAAGAATAATCTGCTACCTACTTAAACTTAGGAAAAATCATGGAATACAGAAAACGGTGTAAGAAATTTAAGAATTCTTAGTAATTATAGCATATAAGTGTCATCATGATAATTCTAACTGCTGCCAAATTTTCGTAAACATTTATAGATAATTAATAAAATGGCAGAAGCCAAAACAACTTTATTATTCTTGAGGTGATGTTCATTTTTAATCATCAATTTTCATATAAATTTAACTTACAGAATCATTATTAGAACATCCAGATTGCACAGAAAATTAGACAAATACCACCTAGAGGCATAATCATAGTAACAAGAGTTCACAGAAATATTTACAGAGAACTCATAATGTTGTCACTCAAGGGCTTCTACTAACAGATAATAACAATGATATACAAAATACTATCATAACTACATAATGCCATGCAGATGTAGTGCATGCTTTCTTTAGTTAATGCTATGACTCATTAAATACCTTACTGTGCTCAATTAATTAATTTATCTTTCCATAAGCTCATTCTCAGAACCTCAGGTTCTTATAATAAGTAAAGAGTCTCTTGCTCAACCTACACTTGGTGATAGACTGCTTATCAGTCTTGAGCTCACCCTATACGTGACAGTAGAGCTGGTAAAACGGGTTCAACCCGTTGGGTTGACCCGTCAACCTGTTATTTTTAAACGGGTTGGTTTCAATGTTTGAACTAATTTTCATTTTCTAACCCACACAACCTGCCCCATTTAACCCGCAGGTTAAGCGGGGCGGGTGCGGGTTAACCCATTGGGTTGTTAGTTTTTTTTTTAACATTTCCATTTTGTTTTTTTTAACTCTTTTCTCTTTACTCTTTTTAGTCTTTTCTTTCCATTCCAAATTTGTATCTACTCTTTCCATGAGTGAGAACCATGACTCACTATAGTATTTTTATTTTTTATACATTTTTTTTTTTTTTTTTTTAGGCGGGTTAAAGGGTTGACCCGCTAACTCTTTTCTCATTTTATCATTTATGCAAGTCAACCCGCCAACCCACCCTAAAACGGTGTGGGTTGGCTTTTCCAACCTATTTCTCAAAACGGGTCAACCCAACTCGCCCCGTATTTTGGCGGGTTGAGACAGTGCGGGGCAAGTCGGGGCGGGTTGGCCCGTTTTGCCACCTCTACGTGACACTACTTCGTCACACAACCTTATCCCCTAATACTAGGGCTTTGCCCGTAGTTACTCAATATAAGGGAATAACACATAGGATCACCCCAAGTATAAGGATCATATCAATATCTTTTAAGTCTGAGCACTGTAAGGATGCAAATATTCTTGGCCACTTAGATCATAATCTAAGGATTTAACAAACAACAGGCACACTTTCATGAACATAGACACTCATAGAGAAACATAAGTGAACTCATCATAACATAAGCTAGCTTGTAAGATATCTCATCATTTCATAAGCTGGTTCATAAGGCCTATACCATGGAGAATTCCCTTTTCATCCATTCTACCAGCAATCCAATCCAAATATTGGGAGTTCACGTACATCTCGTGAGCACTCAAGGATGCACACAATTCAATCAATCTTTTTCTTAGCTCAACTTTAACATTTATATGAGCATAATTTTCTCAGTGCATTATAAAACATGTAATAAGTATGCCAGTTACCAATTCATATCACATTTCATATAATCAAGCATATCTTAGATAATTTGGGCAACAAGAAGCATATAATTGGGAAAAAAAAATCCCAAGGTGAGCATTCGGTCAAACATCAAATACAAGCCATAACATACTCACTATTCTCTTCAATCTTAAATTAACATCAATGAGGATACAAGTCAGTAGTAATGGGCTTGGACACCTTAAACATGTAGTCAAGGGTTCGATTCCTGATTTATGTGTATGGAGAAAACGTAGTTGAGAGCAACCCCCTTCTTTGGAGCTAGACAATATCGCGACAGATTAGTCATTTGTCTTTCAGGCAGAGGAATACTACGGGAAAACCTAAAAAAAAATAACATTAGTGAGGATTAAGTAATTTTTAATTATCCACTTCATATTCCAATTAGCATAAAAATCACCAAAATAACATAAAAATGGGATTTATGCAATTATTCTTCTAAAATTTGTTTAAATGAGCCTCGGTCATACTTCAAATTAATGTCCTAATTAAGAATCAATCTAGCCAATTAGCTCAAGCTCAGTGTAATTAGAGTCTAATTAATCTAATTAGCATATAGTTAAACTTAATTAGCTAAACCCCCTAAGAACCCATGATATCCGAGACACTAAGCCAACTCCAAACTCCAAATTTTGCATTCAACTAATTAACTAGCATTCAAATTAACTAAGATTAAGCATCTATTAACCCAATACCATCTCAAATCACACTTTGGTGCAAAAATCACCAAGAACCCGCTACCACTGGGTTCAGTCAAGTCAAGAGAACAAGTTAATTTCATGCTTGCCACCAATCCTTTAAGCTCAACCAAGTCCAAGGAGTCAACAATCAAGAGAAAATGGATGAACAACTCTAATTCCTACCCCTCGCCCTCTAACTCGAAAATAGCCTCTATGGAGAATTCAACATAAATAAATCTCTATCAACATGCAAGTGCATAGGTGAGCATATAGAGTCGAAGGAAAGAGTAAAAAAAGAACAAGGATGCCTACCTCTATCTCCAAGAACTACGATGATGAGTGGTGAAAGTATAAGAAACAAGAAACAAATTGGTGCATGATGTAGAGGGAGATGAGGGAGTCATCTTTCCCAACTAGAGTACATCCATCTGCCGCCTCTAAGGTCACCATATCGAACCTGGAGCTTCACGGTGGAGGTTTTTTTCCTCCTCCTCCATCGCAGCTCCTTTCCCTCTTCTTTCTTAAGTTTTTCTTTTCTTTCTTTTCTATTTCTTACTTCTTCACCATCTCATCTCTCCCTTTTTATTATTTCCCTTTTCTTTCTTTATTTTTCTTCTCCTTCCACCACTTGACTCCCTTTCTCTCTTTATTTTATGTTTCTTTTCCTTACCATAGTCAAAAGCATGTGTGTACATGTACTTAAGTGAAGAAATGTGATGGTGTGTGAGTTATGTATGATGGTGAGCATAAATAAAAGTGAGAGTAATAAGCTACTTAGCCATTAAGGAGTGATATGAGCTTAAGTGTGTGAGATTTATCCTCTATATGTTATATAATTATAACCTATGTACATCATAGACCACATCAAGATTCTTTAAAAATCCCTTGCAAATTCTAAAATCCTTGTGCACTAATTCTAATTACTAAAATTACACTGACGAGCTCTAAGCTCAGCATATTTCATGAAATTTAATCATTTAAATACTAAATCATTTTTAGAGTCTTCATTATTACTCTAAATTCTCTAAATCAATAAGTTTGAAGCTAAATGCTTCTTTACCAAGCTTGTAATTTTATTGGTCTAACTTAAAAATAATATATTATATTAATCTAATTATATTTCTAAACACTAATTAAAATCTTTAGATATTTTAATTAGTGAAGCTAATTATTTGCTTAATTAATTAGTTAATTTATTAATTAAATCTTGAATTGGCTCAATATCTATTTTATTAAATTCTCCACTACTTATAAAAAGTCAATTTATATCTTAATAATTATAAATAATCTTATTTATAATTATTTTAGCTAATTCTCCATTTATTCTTAATTATCTCATGTTTTGATTAATTATCTTAACTAATCATATAACATAACTTGCTCGCTAATTTATCTGTCTACAAGCACATATATCGTAGATACTCACACAAAAATCATAACAATGGTTGCTAAGCAACTCCTATGAGCAAGTTGGAAGGAATAATGTCACAATAATCATCAAGATTAGACCCCTAGTTAGAGTCACTAAAGCTAGTAAGATTCAAGCTGGTGGATCTGTGTAGGTGAAGACCATAGGAAGTAGTAGTATTGAGGTATCTAAGGATTCATTTGATAACCTTCCAATGGGAGTTTAGAGGGTTTTGCATGAATTGGTAAACTTTGGTGACATAGTAACTCAATTCAGGTTTAGTGATCATAATGTACTGCAAACTACTAACCACAGATCTGTACAAGCTGGGGTTTGAGAAGGATTGTTGTAAGTATTTAAGAGAGAGCTTAAGATTAGTTGTCATAGGAGTATGGTATGGTTTATAGTTGGACATGTTGGAAGCAAAAGATCATGGACATATCTAAACTGAGAAAGATGTAAACCTTCACCTTTAGTTGGCTTGACCTCAATGTTAATGAAACGTGAAGATGACCTAAGTCCTTAAGAGCAAACTTGGAATTAGGAGTCTAAATCAAGGTAGAAATCTCAGTTTGAACTCCCAATAATTAAAACATCATTAACATAAACAAGCGCCAACAGTGTAAAAGAGGAAGTGAACTCGATGAACAAGGACACATCATTTTTTGTTGCAGTAAAACCAAGGGCATAAAGGGCAAAAGAAAGCTTCTAAAATCAAGTCATGGGAGCATGTTTCAGACCATAAAGTGCTTTATTTAACTTGCAGACCAGCTTATTATCTCCAATTACAAATCCTTAGGGCTGAATCATGTAGACCTCTTCTTGAAGGTCTCTATTCAAAAACACTTTGTCAATATCCAATTGATGAGCTAGCTAACCTCTAGACAATGCTAAGGTAAGAACTAACCAAATAGAAGTGGGTTTAACCACTAGACTCACTATAGTCAAAACCAGGCCGTTAATTGAGTCCCTTAGCAATGAACCTCACTTTATATTTTTGAATTGAGCCATCTAGATTGTATTTGACCTCGAACACCCATTTACTACCTTTGGCAACTCGATTAGGAGGCAGAGGAACCAAATTCCAAGTGTTGTTTCTTATCAAAGCTTCATTCTCATTAGTCATGGCCTTTTTCCAATAAGGTTAGAGAGGACTTGAGTGACTAAGGTTAGCTCAAGTGCAGCATGAAAAACTTTAGGTTTGTGAGGCTTTTGTAGTCATAGGGTGTATATTAAGAGGAATAGGTTTAGGGTGTGGCATGACAAGATCTCAATTGGATAGTGCTATAGAGACTTACTCAGTGAAATTGTCAGCAATATAGTTATAGTTATTTGTATTAATGATCCTACGTTGTCTAGTTACAGGTGGGGCACCTGGAGATATGATTGGATAGCTGGAACAGTAGTGGAAAATGGTGGAATAGTTGAAAGGGACTAAGAAAGAAAGAAATCTGAAGAGGACTTGAAAGGAAAAATGGTTTCATAAAAAAGAACATGAGGACTGATAATGATCTTGCTAGATGAAATCAAACATAACTTTCTTTATAGTGCCATATTCTAAAAAGGCACATTTTTGTGACATGAAATCAAGTTTCTATTTATTGTATGGCCTAATAAAGGGGTAACAAGCACAATCAAACACCTTAAAGGACTCGTAAGAGGGTGTCTTGTGAAATAGAACTTCTAGAGGTGATTGGTTGTGAAGAAGTGGATGTGAAGGGAATTGATTATGAGGATAACTGTGAGGAAAGCCTCTCCCCAGTAATTGAGAAGCAGAGATGATGCAACTAATAGAGTGAGGCCTACTTCTGTTATTTGCCTGTGTTTTTGCCTAACATTACCATTTTGTTGATGAATATAGGGATAAGATAGCTTGTGAATGATGCCATTAGAGGCAAGATAAGGAGAAAGGGCTAAAAATTCTTTGGCATTATCACTCTTTAAAGCTTTGGTTTTAGTGCCAAGCTATAATTCAACTATGTGCTTGAATTGAAGAAATACCAGAAATGCTTTAGACTTACTATGCAACAAATATATCCAAGTGTATTTAGAGTAGGCATAAATAAAATGGAGATAATATTTGGTGCCACTTTTTGAATTCATAGGGGCTGGTCCACAAATGTTAGTATATACAAGCTCAAGGGGAATATGATATATAGTATTAGGAATAGAAAAAGGTAACTAAATTACTGACATTGGAAGGTATAGGAATATTACAAAGATTTAAAATTTGAAAGACAATTTGAGGAGAGGGGTGACCAAGCCTTGAATGCCATAGCTGGAAAGTAAATTAGTAGATATCGATGTAAGATTGGAGAGAATTGGAGCAACAATGCAGATTGGATAGAAGTTTTCAAAGAAAAAACCCATTCTTTCTAGGGTTCCTGGAGAAGTATCTCCTTGGTAGTTTGAGATTTAACAAAACAAGAGTCAGCATGGAACTCAAAGAAAACATCATTATTCTTAGAAAATTGAAACACACTTAAAAGATTCTTAGTGATACTTGCCACATGCAATAAATTATTCAAGGAAAAGGATTTAGTAAAAAATTGAGAAAAAAAGAATCTCGAGTGCCCTACATGTGAAATAGATA
The DNA here is from genome assembly GCA_029884605.1 of Ormosia emarginata. Lineage (NCBI taxonomy): Eukaryota > Viridiplantae > Streptophyta > Magnoliopsida > Fabales > Fabaceae > Ormosia > Ormosia emarginata. The sequence goes on along the minus strand of JAQQTP010000077.1, from coordinate 20,619,835 downwards.
GACCTGAGCCATTACCTACAAGAACCTTATTTGAGCCTTCATATTCCACTTTGATGGTCAGATTTGATGAATCTAGTGTAAGGTGATGACTGGCTCCAGAGTCAAGATACCAATTGATATCATACACTATTATAGTATGGTAAGAGCAACACTTGTTGCTAGATTTGCATTCAAGGAAGGATTCTTGAAATTAGAATTATGAGAGGAACTAGAGTAGTTCTGGTCAAACATGTGCCAGCATTTGAGAGCAACGTGACCAAGCTTACCACAAACTTGATAGTAGTTTCTGTTGGAGGACCTGTCTCTATTTTGTCTAGATCTACCTCGATTTGAGAGTTTTGTTGGCCTTTGAAATTATAATTTGATCTTCCTTGTTCTTGATTTGTATTAGAACCAAAATTGCCATTGGTGAAGTTCTTTCTAAACTATTGACCAGATTAAGAAAACTAAGCTACATTGGCTTGAGTTGACCCCATTTCCACTTTTCTAAATCTTTCAATTCTCTTTTCTTGTGCCATGAAAGAGCTTCAATTTACCTAACACTATACAGATCTGCTCTTAAAGTAATTACAGTAACAAAAGCTTTATACTCATCTATTAAGCCATCTAAACATGATATGATTCATTATTTTTTGATCCGATTAAGGCCAAAGCATCAACTATTTTCTTGATTTCAAGAAGATAAGTGTTTATTGAAGACTCTTTTCTAGTATTTCCAAGCTAAATCTTGAGTTGTCTCACCTTTGTTCGAATATGAGAAGCAAAGAATTCCTCCAGCTTTTTTCCAAACTTGATGTGAAAATTCACACCCAACCATATAGGTAGTGAATGGCTTGCTTATTAAAGAAAGTGACCATGATAATAGCAATTGATGTCATCTTCACTCATGTTGTCGTTGTCTTCATCTTCCTCAGTAGCAAACTTCTTTGGTATTGATTTGCTTGTGATGTATTTATGAAGCTTATACCCTTTGATTGTTGCTAGGGCTTGTAGTTTCCAAGGCAAGAAATTATCATCATCCAATTTGATTGATACTTGATTAGAGAAAGTGTGAAGCACAAACTGATTTGAGAGGATTGCATGGAAGTAGCTTAATGATTCTCCATGGATGTGAAGATCAAGCTCTAATACCATATAAGGTATCCATTTCAGACTAATAAAGAGAAGGAAGATAAAGGAAAAAGAGAGAAAAAGAGATTGAAAGAAAATCGTGTTGAGTTGTAATTGCATTATTCATGTATTCATACATTGTACCAGTATTTACCGAGTAGATTCTCACTTCAGCTCATAACTGAATTGTAACCATCATTTAACTATACTTGTCGCGACCGATATCGCGGCGGGAGTGGCGAACAAATAAATTGTTTGAAGTCACCACCAATTTTATTTAAATTAGAAAAAATTAGAAAACCTTTCTTTTTTTAAAAAAAAAGTGATCTTTGGAACTAGATTGGATTCAGGAGTCGGTTATACATAAGGAAGGGTAGAGACTTAACCCTACAGCACCCCTAAAACATTCGTCCTAAAATGGTTACCCTAAATTAATTATGCAAAATTTAATAATCTCATAATATATTTGTTTTACCCATTTTATTAAAAAAATAAAAAAATAATTTGTGAAAATTTAAACTTTGACTTGACAAAATAGAAATTTCACTCCTATGTATTCTCAGGTGCAATGAGGAACTCAAAGTCACGTAATTTTTTATAAAATACTTGTGGGTTGGTTATTTTTAATTAAAAAAAGAAATCATCAAGTTGTCGCAACTCAGATGATTATAAAAATTATAGGATTAATAAGTTGTCACAACTCAGTTAATCATATTTTTTTATGTTTAATTATTTTATATTTTTACCCTTTTTAATTATAGATTAATTGTTTTTAACTTTGAAAACATTTGAATCATCAAGTTGTCACAACTTAGATGATTACAAAAGTTATAGGATCAGATCAACAAGCTGTCACAACTCAGTTAATCATATTTTATTCTTTAAAAAGAAATGTTTAAAGATAGTGGGTTGATTATTTTTTTTAAACTTTGAAAAAAAAATTGAATCATCAAGATTACAAAGATTATATGATCAACAAGCTGTCACAACTCAGTTAATCATATTTTATATTTCAAGAAAAAAAATATATGTATTATATTATATCATTTTCATCATTTTTCCTTTTTTTAATTTTCGTTTTTAATTTTTTTTAGCTTTTCAACCCCAACAAGCTTACTACCTTAAGCACACTTCACCCAAAAAATAAAATAAAAAAATAGATTTTATTTTTTTAGAATAAAACAAAAAAAAGGAACAAACAAACATAACAAAAGAAACAATGTTGCTGCTTACAAACAAAAAAAAGAAAAGGGATCTTTTTGAAGGAGAAAACTCAGGCAGAGGGGAGCTCGACGGCGACGCGGCTTCACGGTGGCTGGTGCGGTGGGTGTAGATTCGGTGGTGTGGTAGTCGGCTGGTCTGAAAACAATGGGCGGTCTTTGTGATAGTTGTTGGACGGCAGATCGGATGTTGGGGTGGTGATGTGGTTATGGAGTGAAGGTTAGTGGTTGGTTAGATGATGTGGAGGTTTGGAGGAATATGGTGATTTTTGGTTATGGAGAAGATGAAAATAGTTTGGGGTTGTTGGTGGTTGAAGATAAAGCTATTGGCAGAAAGGATTGATGGTGATGAGCTTGTTGCCAAAATAAAGGCACGTGAAAAAAAAATTGTACGCAGAAATGTGTTAAAGGTGAAGTATGTAAGTTAAGGTTTTGTCTCAAGTATGTGGGTTATGGTGGTTTTATAGGAAAGAGTTAGGTTGAAGTGTTTCGGTTAAAGTGTGACTAGGATTTGTTTAGGATGAGTGTTGGAATTTGTTTATGATGAGTATGTTTAGGATAATGAGGTTTGGTTAAGATGAGTTTGAGTTATGGTTTGTTTAATATGAGTGTTAGGATTGGTTTAGGATGGGTTGAAGGTTTAGGATAACTGACGGGATTTGTTTTGGATGAGTGTTGGAGTTGGTATAGAATATGTTATGAGTTAATAAGTCAATATGTTAGATAATGAGCCACTGAATGAAAGATGAGTCATTTTTTTTTATTTCCCCCTTTTTATTTTGTTACAAAATACTCCGAACAAAATTGAGTGTTCACAATACTAATAAAATTCTAACAACTTATCTAACTGTATTAATAGTCACTTAACCATTCTCCCTTACACTATATAAGGGTTATCGTTTTAATCTTCAAAAGGTTTTGACATTAATTTAATCATTCAATCATGAAAAGTAACATCAAAATTGTCTTTCTGTATACAAACTGCAAAGTTGAAAGACTAAATTGATGTAGAAAACCTCTTGAGGACCAAAGTGATAATACATATATTTTTAAAAGACTAAAATAAGGATTTACTCTTTTATTAATTAAACTAGTTAATCACACCCGCAAATTTCATGGGACATTCTCACGAATAAAATTATTCTGAGTGGAGACTTGTATATGAGGATAATAGTCCTATCAACATAAATTGCTTTCACACTTTTTTTTTTTTTGTTTTAACGAGCCTTTAATGCTAAGAATGGAAAACCATTCGACATTTAGTCTTGAAATCATAAGATTTCTATATTTGTTAGTGGTAAAAACATGGAATGACATCCCAATCTTGAATTTTATTATAATAATTTATGGAATCTTATTCTTCTAAAAAAGGTGAGATTGAGATTCTATATTTTTTTTTTTGTGTTTTTAAGATTCCATATTTTTTTATATACTTTCATTTAATTTATAAAATGTCATACATTACGCTTTTAAAAATTATAAAATATTTTCACTCTCCCTCAAATTTATTTATTCTATCGACAAAATGTTGCATGGTTTTTTAATATTATTTTTATTAAATTTTAAATCAAATTATTCAAATCTTGCATAATGCTAAAATTAATACTATACTAATATCATAAAACATAGGGCCAAAATTATAACGTATCAATTATAAGGAAAAATATTAGTTTGAAAAATATTATCAAAATTTCTGTTATTAACTTGTCGAAAAACTAATTTTATTGTTTTTAAAATGCATATATATATATATATATATATATATATATATATATATATATATATATATATATATATATATATCTTTTATACTTCTTACAATATAATTTTATCTTGGTATTCTATGTATATTTATTTATTATATATCATAGATAATTTATTTTACTGCAAAAGCACACAATTATTCTTTATAATAATAGTAACATAGACAATACTAAATAAATAAATTTTCGTATTATACAACATTTTATAACTTCGTATAACAGTATTAGTTTTATATCTTATTATTATTATTATTATTATTATTATTATTATTATCTGTGTGTGTAAAATTTAAAACTACGTCAATTAAGTTAAGTTTAATTAATTTAAAACAATAAATTTAAATTTACTAAAAATATAATAGTAAATCACGTCAAATATAAAGTTTTAAATAATAAGAATTTTGTTAATAACAAAGGAAATATCAACAAATAATTAAAAATACATGGCCATTCTATTTATCAGTGTTTTAAGTAAATAAAATAATCGAAAGTAAAAAGGAATCATAAATAGGTAATTTAAAATATTAATAGAATATCAAAAGGCTTTAAATGTAGAACAGTTTCAAAAATTAATAATATAAAAAAATAGCACTGCTATATTACACGAAGTGAGATTCGTAAATACATCATGAAAGGATGTTTAATCAATCAGGTTGAGTTAAAAAATTAACTATTATAATTTTTTTCAAAACAAAAATAATTATTGAACCAAATGGTAAAACGCAAAAAAATTATTTCTATTCGTAAATCGTTTCACGAAGGGTCTCGTGACAAACAGGATTTTCCTAAAAAAATTTCAAGCGTAGGCCAAAACATTGAAGCCAGAGGAAACGCCTTCAGCATCATCCTTGAATGGAAGTCAACGTATTACGTATGGCTTTTCAAGTTAAAAAATAAAAATAGAGTGACGCACAACAGAAGCAAGTTAAAGGAAGGAAGACTAGATTTATTTATTATTTTTGTTAGATCTAATATTTTTTGTCCAATTTATAAGTGTTAGATTTTTATTAATGTGATAGTTCATATTTTTTGTCAAAATAAAAAAAACTTAAAAGACATATAAAAAAAAATTAAAAAAAAAGCATGGATACAGATACCAATATATTAATATGTGAATATGGAACAATTATAAAATTTAATCTTATATAACAAATGAGAGTATTTTTTTAGAGTATTTTAATATCTTAAGTTACTTTCCTTTTAAGAATGATAAATATTATTTTTAACTTTTTTTTTAAAATTTTAAATTTAAGTTATTTTTTAATTAATTATCCACATTTCATTTGTAAATATTTTTTTCTCTTTTAATTTATAATTTTTTATTCTATCTGAATAGATTAATTATACATATATTCTTTATAATTTTAAAATTTTTTCTTTTAATTTAAATTTATTTATATTCTATTTGAATTTAATAAAACTTGTATAATGCACGAGATACTTGCTAGTTATAAAACATGATATGATTAAGATACAATATAAAATTTATATAATTTAAAGATAAAAGCAAAAATCTTAAATTAAAATAAAAATAAAAATATTTCATAAGTCGATCTTATTTATTATAGATATAATAAATATTATCATTTATCTTATCGTTATTGCATTCCACTTGTATTAATGAAAAAGTTTTAAGAAATATTTAAAACATTAAATTAGAAGTATCTAAAAATATTGAAGAAATATTTGATACAATATATATCAAATATCAATACCAATATTATAATTATTTTGAATTATCGATACTTTCTAAATGCTATGAAAAAAACAAACAGAAATGAACAATTCTAAAAACGCGTGGCATGAGGTTGTTGGAGAAATAAAAAAAAAGCCTGAGGGAGAATAATTTGTCTTCAATTGAAACCAAGGACTGCCATGTGGCGTTAAAGGCCGTCCCTTTATTTAGATATAATATATAATATAACTAGCATAGTTACCGGTGTATTTCAAGGGTAATTATTTAAATTCAATTGATAATTTAATTTGAGTTAAAATAAATAATTGAATTCTAGACATTGCTACTTTTTTTAAAGTGTTGTTATTGATATTTTTAATTGTTTATCTACATTACTCATTAGTTACTTATAATTTTTTTTAAAAAGTTAAAATTTTGATGAATAGACAAATAAAAATGTTAATAATCTCATTCTACTTTTAAAGATGGATTTGATATTTCGATTTCAAAATAATTTAATATTATTAATTCATTAGTAATCTAAATTTAAAATAAATTAAAACTAAGATTCAAAGTTATTCTAGACCGAATTTTAAGTTAATGATTAATGAACAATTCAGTTTATTAAAATTAAATTTTAGATATTTATAAACACTATTAAATAAGTAAACATTACTAATGCAATGCTTAATATATGCAGAGGATTCTATGAATTGGCCCCATTATCATTTCAATACACAAGTTCCATTCTCTAACTCAAGTTTAAAGCATCTATTTTCTGATACATGTTTAGTATTTGATCATGTGGCAATTGATTATCTATAAGCAGAGCAGTGTTTCTACCTGTATATTACACTATTTACTGTAGTATGACAGGGTATGCAAGGTTTTGGTAAGCTATCCCGTTCGAAGTTTCTAGCTAATAATAATAACCATACCAGACTTCGGGTTATGCAGGACACATGCATGATTAAGAGATACATTATTTTCTTGCTGTATAAGTTGTAAAATCAATCACTCAAGCTATTCCACAGCCATTATCAGGTTGAATCTCTATATTAATCCCAAGTAATAGTATATCAGAAAACAAAAATTCAATAGAGACCAATCAGGCTATCATTAATTTTAACAATCCAATTTTGCCTATCATTTTCATCTTCAATAGAGACTAATCAGGCGTCATAAACTACATAAAACAATTGAAATTTAGTCATACACATGTAATTTCAGATTATATGCATCATAAAAACCATGGGTCAAAAAATTCGTCAGTAAACATAACTTCAAAGATTTAGCTGGTGCCTAATTTATTCTTAAACTCCAAAAGATACATTTAACATTGTGAAGTACTTATATAAAATTAAAAACCGGAAAAATTGGCAGCATTGCAGTTGTTGAGAATTGACCAAATCATCTCAAAAGCATTTAAATATTGAACTTCCATATGCTTATCAAGAGATTTATGGCATGTCTTCCTCTAAATAGATGCCAAAATCGAATCTGCCAAGAAAACTCTTCCTGAAGCTTCCTCTGAAGCTCTTTCTATATTTCTTTTTTTATCAACAAAACACCAGATAAATATAGCAATTGCAGTCCATCCTTCAATGATAAGCTCTACATGAAAATACAACATTGGAAAAAGATTCAACCAATGTCAATGAAAAACATTTTTCTGTGGTCTGAAATTGAAATAGAACATATTACTAATCATGGTTTTAAATTGCAGATATTACGACTGCTGCGGAATATATTGTAGTTATTGCGACGTGAATTTTTTTTAAATTTGTACAAAATATTGTGTTTATTGTAGTTTGATGCGTCCCATTACTTTCCAATGCGATTTGTTACGGTCACAATGTCATTACATTGCAGAATTTTTTTGTAATTTACTTTCATACTACAATTGCAATCTAATGCAGTTGTGATGTGGCTATATCTGTAATATTGCAATTGCATCAGATAATGCAGTCTGCATTTTAAAACCATGTTACTAACCATTAACGGTACGATCATCAGAAGAAAGATTGTTGTGTAGCTCATTTTCCCGACACTGTTATTCAACCACTGGAACAACCAAAACCAATTATATATCAATTATAGAAGAGGAGAGAGAATATACAAATGTCAGAACAAAAAGATTAGTCTAATACTATAACTTTGCATGGGGATTTTCTTAATATGCAGTAGATGCATAATCACCAAATTAATGGGGATTAATTTCTGTTTCCAATTTTCTCCCAAAGAATGCTGTGAAGTAAACATATAATCCAAAATAAAAAGCTTTTTCAGTAAATCGCTAACCACTCCATATTTAATCAAAATGAATTCACACACTTCATTCACAGCCTCGCGTGTGAAGCTCAAGGTGGAAACTTTCTGCAACCGTGACCCAGTGGGTAACCCGAAAAGCTTCTAATTCGGGTCGAATTGCAGGTGGATCTTTAGGTTCTTCTAGCAACAGTGGCGTTGGCACAGCGGCGAAACCCAAAGGCACGACCTTTTTCACAGCGACACAATGGCAAACCCAGTTCTGAAAGATGGATTATGAAGCTCATGAAGAGACGTAACACTCGTCACCTGACAATTAGTGAAGCCCTCGTGAGTAACACGTGACCCAGCTAAAAGGAATTGGCCAAATCGTAAGAAGATGCCGCGTGGGTAGTTACTGTATATGAACAGTAGATTTGAAAATATGTAAATATAATGTTTATATAGGTATATAATAGATAATAGATAATAGATAATAGATTGATGTACAACGTAAGTTATATATATTACTGTAATGCCTTGTATAATATACACTCTCTTTTTAGATAGTGTATGATATATCTCTAAATTATAGTTGTTAATTATGTTAAAAAATATATTAATGATTATAATAAATAATTTATAACTTATTAATTTATTTAATTTTTTTAAGTTGTATAATTATGTAAATATTATTAGTTAAAATTTATAGATTTTTCATATGCATAATTATGATTTTAGGAAAAAAAATTTAAAAAATATTATGTGTAAATATATTATCAATTAAAATTTGATAATATTTTTTATTAGTTAAAATCTAATAACATTATTAGTTTATATATATATATATATAAACTTTTACATACACACAGAGAAAATTGTAAAGGTTTTTTTAAAAAAATATTATTGTGTAAATATTATCAGTTAAAATTTATAGAATTTTTAGTATGCATAATTATTTATGAAAAAATATAAAGACTAGTATAGTTTTTAATTAGTATTATTTTAATTGGTATTATTTACACAGTTGTAAAACTTAAAATAAAATGAACAGTATAACCTGAAAAAGAAAGGTGGTGGCGGCGACGATGGCCGGTGGCTGATGCTAATGGTGGCCGACGGTGGCAGCGGATGGTGGTTGGCGTTGGCGGACAGTGGTCGGCGACGACAATGGTGGTGGTGTGTAAAAAAAAACTCTGCTATTGTAGATAAAATAGAGGGTGTATCATATACCCTAACATAATATGGTGTATATTAGCAACTCTCGTACTGTAAGAATAAATCTGAAGACATGTATGAATTTAGAACACCTAAGACATCATACATGAGATTAATAACATACCTGTATAACTTAGATTAGAGGTTGACTCGGTCAGAAGGTTCGGCCACTGAGTCAGCAATCAGATTGCAAATCAAGCATTCAAATAAAAAATTTGGATATATAAAAAATTAAAAAAGAATATAATATGAAAAAATACCTCATATAAAACTACTATATTAAAAGAATAATATAATAAAACACACTATATAAAAAATACTTCATATTATAAAATATTATGTGATGTAATCAAACTAATAGAGATAATATTTTAGCATCATGTTCAAAAATTAAATTGATTGAATAACAATATAAATTAAAAAAGTAAAAACATAACATAATAAAAACACATGGTCTAATGCCAATGTGTGTTGGTCCGAGTGGAAGGGTTCAGGTCTTTTAAGCATGTGGTCTTAAGTTTGATCCTGAATTAATGTGTATAGAAATAACATCTTTAGGAGTAATCTCCACTTAGATGTCTTACTGTATCATGAGAGATTAGTCTCTCATTTATTAGGTGGGGAGATACTTTGGAAACAAAAAAAAAAGAAGAAGCATGGTCTAATAGTATAATGCACTTAAACACAATGGTCTTTTTATGTACTAAGTTCAAATCCTAGAAGTGAACATTTTAAAATTTTATATATCTATAAACTCGAATCAATCGGTTCAGGCTGGTCAACGGGTCACCCAGGTTTGATTGGGTTTAACCGATACATTACAAAAACCTATAATAAATAAGAACTGAACCGGCCAGAAGTCAGGTCACAAGTTTCTCAGTCTGACTAGCCAGGTCCGCATCAAACAACTATGATTGATGGCATACCTATCTTAGCTATATGGCATACCTATCTTAGCTATACTTTTGGTAAACTGGATAAGAAATACAAAACTAAAAGCGAAGATGAACTGCATATAGAGCATTAGCCTTTACTTGTCTTAGCTATGATTCTATTAAACAATCTTCTTAGGAAGCTAAGGGCCATTTTGGTTTCTATTCTTGAAAACTATTTTTTATTTTTAAAAATAAAAATAATAAAACTTGTTTATGAATGACTATTCTTGCTTGATGTTTTAAAAATTGTGTTGGAAAATGTTGTTTGAAAATTAGAAAAATCAGAACATCTTTAAGATGTTCTCACAATCTATTCTTTTTTCTTTCTTTTTTTTTTCTTTTTATAGTGGCAATTTTTTGATTATCTAGCCTCATTAATGGCAATTCAATCAATAATGAAAACTTCTTTTAAGTTCATCATCCATGAAACCGACATTCCCCTAAAGCCTCTGTATATTCCATGATGCTGAGATGTTATATGTCGTGTTCGTGGTGATACCATCATCTACTTTTAGCCTATTGCTTCTATTACCATTATCAACACTTAACTTTCAAAATAACTAGGACATTTTCTTGCCTATGTAGTCTTGGATCCAAGTTGGATTTATTTTGATAGACTAGTTCTCTGATAGGAAGCATCTACCCAAATCCTTATGTGATACATTACGTGGTGGCTATACTGCAATGTTGCCGCATGGATTAATGGCTTGAGATGTAGCCTCTGATATAGGTGGGTTGAGGGAATTAGTTGAACAAAATCAATGGTCGGACAACAACTGAGAAAGATGTTCAACAAATAGGCTTCTAGCCATCACTAAATATGAGGAATACATTATTGTGTTGAAGCCTTTAATTTAGTTCTAACCATAACTGCAACTATTTTTCATGCCTTCAATTTCTTCTATCTTGAATTGGATTTATTGAATGTAGGTTCAACTATTGATATTTAACTTAAGGGTTCATTAGAATAGATACTTTCCCAATCGACTTTTTGTTTTTTGTATTATTTTTAAATTATGTGTTAGAAAACAATTTTTAAGAATAGAAAAACAAAACCAAACAAAACCAAACAAATCCTAAGTATTTCTTTCTAACTTTGAGTCATTATGCAGATCTCATTGGGCGCATACGCACCACACCCGCATACAGGCACCACACGCATGCACGCGCGTGCACACACACACACAAAAACAAGCGCTAACTCTTTCTCTTTAACTTTGAGTCATTATGCGGATCTCAATGGGCACATATGCGCAAGCGCACACACTCACCTTTAAAAGTGTAGGTCTAGTTGCTAATGACCTACACTAATAGCTGCATGACACACACAATCCTTTAAAAGTTTAGGTCTAGTGGTTAGTGGTCTATACTAATAGTCGCATGACATATTAACTCAATAAAGTGTAATAAGTCCAAAAGTAGACCAATCACAAACTTATAGTCTTATTATGTTTTCTATGTCGATCAATTGTCACAAACAAGCAATCGCCACCAACTAGCAAACATGGCTTGCACATGCAGACCAACAGACTTTTGTAGGCAGTGACATAACATCTTTAGGGAGGAGGGCAATTCCCCCTCCCCTCCCCCCCAATTTTTCCCAGTAAGTATGTTGCATTGAACAAATATCAAGTGCCACATATGTCAAAGAATCAGTCTTTTTTGTTTTGATAATTAATAAGAGTTGTTTATACCTTGGGGAAGAAATGGGCATTGCTCAATCTGAGTTGCAACAAATTTTATCCACCCAGACACCATCATTTACCCCTTAAGATTTGCAACCAAGTTTCGCCACTATTTGTAGGGATGTCAAGGTTCATTGTTTCTCACATCCCTCTTTCAAAATAGCACAGTCACCAACCACCACACACCTTAAACCAAGCCAACAACAATATCGACCCCTTATCACCAATAACCAAAACAACATTCTTAATTACCAAACCCTCCTAATCATTATCCAAAACCTCCAAACCCAGATAACCGAACTCATTTGAAACTACCAAAACCAAAACAACAAAAAAGACAGTGGTGATAATGGCCATGCCCATACAACCACGAAGTTGAAAACTCCTACACAATCACCCTGCTCGACACAACCACCAACAAAGTTCTGCCCGAAAAAAAATCTTAGTTTTATAATGGAAAAAAATTTAAACATTACTATGTTAGAAAAATGTGAAATAAAGAGGGGTAGTTGATAAGCTTCTCAAAAGGTTGTTCAATTTAAATAAATAAGGAGAAAAATAGAGATTATGGGAAATTGATTAGGTTATAGTTGAATTAGTTATTAATATTAGGGAGAATGAGATTTATTATGTATTAAGTTAGAAAAGTTAAGAGCCTTAATTTATTAAAAATAAAAATAGTAAGTATATAATATAATATAATATTATTAAATTATAGGGTGTGGGCTATAATAGTCTTATAGTTGAACTGACTTTGACTTTTCAAATGTGTTAGGCTAACTAGGTCATTTTAAAGGCTTAGGTCTGATACAAGGACAGATGCTGAAAATATTTAGTAAAGAAATAAAAAATCATGAATCATATTATTAAATATATATCGTTTTTTTAAAGTTAGTAAATAAAGATGTATTCATTCTTAGATTATTTAGTGAGTTAAATTTAAAATATACTATTTTAAATTAATGATAAATATACTCTTATTTACTCACTTTAAAAGAGTATTTGTTTTTTCATTCATTATATAGGAAGATTTATGAATAAGGTGAAAAAAATAAAAAAATATTTATATTAGATATTAAATGTATCATAATAGTAATTGTCCTCTATATTATGATTCATAGGCAAAATAAAGTTTTTACATATATAGATTTAAAAAAAAGGAAGAGATTGCAACTGAAAGTGAAAGGAGCTAGTAAATTTATTATATAAAGATTAAAAATTAATAGAAAAATGAGTTGAAATTGTAATATAAATGTATATAAAATAATTATGAATCACATTTCAAATACATATCAAGTATAAATTTTTTTAACTTCACTATTTTTATCTTTGATATAATTATACTGACCTCTCATGAGATTCATGCTTATAATATTGACATTCTTTTTGTTTGAGAAATTACTCGTACCTTCTTTAATTTATATTTTCAATGAGACTTTGTGTAATATTTGTACATAAAATAGAAGATATATTTGTAATTTTATAAATAGAGAAGAGTGTTAGAGTTTAATAATAATATATAAAATAAGAGATGTAGGTATAATTCTTAAATAAGAGTGTCAATGTAATAATTACTTACTTTGTGAAAGATCAATGTAATTATTCATTTATCTTTTAGTAAATTAGATTCAATTATTGGTACTTTTTAACAAAAAAAAATTGTGAGAAAAGGAGGGGCTAAGTTCCATGCTCACCCCCTTAAAGTAAATTAAGCTCCCTAACCTATTTTCTTCTTTCATGGTGGCCAAAACTTGTTACATCATGTTGGATGTAGAGAAAATTCTTATGTATTCTGAAAATGTCATAGCTATAATTTATTATGTATTTAGATTAACTGTGAAAATTTGATTAATTTAATAATCGATTATTACATAATTGATTATTGTTATAGTCGATTATAATAGAATCAGTTTTTATATTTGTATATATTAACGAAAAATAATTTTAAAATAATCTGTTTTGTTTGAATGATATAAAAAAATTATTTTTATGTATTAAATTATTATAAAAGGTATAAAATAACTAAAAAAATTATTTAATTGAGACAAAATAATATTTATATCTCAAAATTTTTGAAATAATCTATAATCAAAAATAAAAAGTTTTAAGTTTCAAGTTGGTGAAAAAAAAAATTATAATGAATTGAATTTCGCGTAAATTTTTTTTAAAATTCTGAAACATTCTATGAACAGTAAAAAACTATTTGCCAATATTTAAACTGTTGACAAAGGACAAAAAACTTTTCCAAACACTCTCTTAGTATATATTTGGGAAAAATTAATTTTTATTCAAGACAATTTTTTTTTTGAAAAAGATTTTTAAGGTAACTTAGTGCGATATTTAGGAAAAGTGTAGATTATTTCTTTACACTACAAAGTGATTATAATAAAAAGTTTGTTTTGAGCATTTTGATTATAATTAAAATTTAATATCTTTACAAAGATTTTACTATATAAAAATAATTTTTTTATACAACCCAAAAAATATATTATTTTAATTTTTTTTTTAACTAACATATTTAAATATACAATTAATTTCATTATAAATGATTATAAAAATATCGATTACACATATCAATTTTCACAGTTAGTTAAAATACATCCTTAGTTAAAAACTTATTAAGTAATATCTTAAATTTAATCCAACAACATAAATAATTATATAATTCTGAGTGTGGGAACCACTGGCTTTTACATTAGCCGTACACGTGTCAGTCAACGCTATCAACGATAGATAAAGCAATATCGAAAAGGACATTCATCCAGATACTCTAGGCTGTACGTTAACCAGAAGTAACGGAAGCTCACTCTGGCTACAACCTGACCCGCACAGCCGAACCTCCTCAGACATCAGCTTCGTTTAATCACCGAGCCTCAGCTTCGGAACCTCAGTTCATTCAAACTCTCTCATCTTTCTCCTTCCATAGTTAGAACCAGTTCAAACTCCTCCTACTCTTCACTGTCAGTGCGTCACGAACCCTAATCCCCTTTCCTCTCTCAACACTCTCCCTTTCTCTCTCACCGATTCAGTGACAGCAGGTACGAAATTCACGTAATTCGCTTCAATTGCTCTGTTTTTCTCTTTTCTTGACTGAGAATCGATCATTCACGGTTTCTGATTTCTGAAATTGAGACCGATTCTTCGTCGGTGCTGATCGTTGGAGCATGCAGCCCCGGATTGGTAATGTAGGATTTTGATCCATCTATTTGCTGTGTTTTGAGGTTGGTTCATGTGATTTTCGTGATTCGGTGAAATTCTTTCTTTTTTTTTTTTCATTGTTTATTTAGA
Source organism: Ormosia emarginata (assembly GCA_029884605.1). Classification (NCBI taxonomy): domain Eukaryota; kingdom Viridiplantae; phylum Streptophyta; class Magnoliopsida; order Fabales; family Fabaceae; genus Ormosia; species Ormosia emarginata. Next base: position 20,604,694 of record JAQQTP010000077.1, on the reverse strand, counting down.
GACTTTGGTGAATTTAATCAATTAATGCTTGATATCTTGTCAAATTTTGTGCCTTGCTGCAGTTAATTGTGTTTCTGACCGGGAAATAAAATAATAATAATGGCGCAGAGTAATTGGGAAGCAGATAAGATGTGAGTATGTTTAATTATGTTTGATGAAGCCAATGGCGTTGATTGATCCATGTAGCTGACCCCGATTAACGGTTATTGTTGTGTTTGTTTTGGCTGCTAGGCTTGATGTTTACATTTATGATTATTTGGTGAAGAAAAAATTGCATAACACCGCCAAGGCATTCATGACAGAAGGGAAGGTTTCCCCTGATCCAGTAGGTGAGAGATAGTTAACGCAGTAGCTTAGAGTGTGTTTGGATTAGCTTATTTTGTGTTAAAAACAATTTATAATCAAAAGCATCTTGAGAGAGCTTTTGAAAAATTGAAAAATAAGTGATTATTTCTCATAATTTAAGCTGAACCAAACATGCACTTAATTCTCTTTAGTACTTTTCTCCTGATTTTGTTATTTTATTAAATGATTAGTCACTGGGCATCTCAACTTAATGACCTGTTTGGAGATACTCTGATGCCATGCCAACCGTTGCATACAATTTTTGTGTACATCTCCACCTGCGTGGGTTATTTAGAGGGTACTTGTAGAGCAATTGATTATAGCTAACACACTGAAAATGCAGCAATTGATGCTCCTGGAGGTTTTCTTTTTGAGTGGTGGTCTGTTTTCTGGGATATTTTTATTGCAAGGACAAATGAGAAACATTCTGAAACTGCTGCAGCATATTTAGAGGTAGCTACCTTCTCTTTCTTTGGCTTGATAGAAATGGTAGTTTATTGATAATTGATAATATTTATAAAAGGGTGGTTTTTTTCCCTTTTGTTGATGAGTTGCAGGCTCAACAGATTAAAGCGAAAGAACAACAGCAGCTGCAAATGCAGCAGTTGCAACTAATGCGACAAGCTCAGCTGCAAAGAAGGGATTCTAATCATCCTCCCCTTGGAAGTCCTGTAAGTGCTATCACTACAGAAGGAGTGCTTGGGCAATCTACTGCCAGTGCTTTGGCTGCAAAAATGTATGAGGAGCGGATGAAGCACTCTAACCCCATGGATACAGAGACATCCCAACCACTTCTAGATGCTAGAATGGCCCTTTTGAAAACGACAAATCATCCTGGGTAAGATCATTGGTAAATTTTATTTAACTTGAAATATGTGAAGTCTTATACATGATATTTACAATTTGTGTCTTTTGCCTAAACAGTCAGATGGTTCAAGGAAATTCAGGAAGTGTGACAGCAGCCTTGCAGCAAATCCAGGCTCGAACTCAACAAACCCCTGTACGTACTTGCACTGCTCAGTGCTTCATCTGCCTTCTCTTTCTTCCTTCCTTGCTTCTTTCTATAGTTTGAGATGCTGGTTTCTATTTTTTTCTCCTCAGCAGGAGATCAAAAGTGAAGTCAACATGGGCACCATGCAGAGATCCTTGCCTATGGATCCTTCTTCAATTTATGGGCAGGGAGGAATGCAGTCAAAGCCTGGAATCACAAATGCAGGTTTGAATCATTAGATGAGAACAGCAATTTAAAGAATGCGATGAATTTAAAATAAATTTGGATTTCCACCACTTTATATCATACAAAACAGGCAACAAAACAATGATGTGGGAGTAATTTAGTTTATTATGCTTTTTACAGTTTGGGGTATCTGCACTGGTTCATTTTACCTAAAGTTCTTCCAGATCATTTTCTAATCACGTTTTATAAGGATCATGTAATTGCTACACAATTTCTTTGGCTAATCATCTTGCTTGGTTTCACGAATTCTCTTTCTTCTTCCTTTTTCAGGATTAAATCCAGGAGTTGGTGGTCTCACATTGAAAGGATGGCCTTTAACCGTAAGTTCTGCTTTGAGCCTTGAGTTCAATTTTAGATATCTATCAATATATCTAACCCATTTTAAATCGAAATTATCATATTATCTAGGGCATAGATCAAATTCGTCCTGGTTTTGGAGCACAAGTTCAAAAGCCTCTCCTTCAGAATGCTAATCAATTTCAGCTTTTGCCACAACAGCAACAACAACAGATCCTCGCACAGGTGCAGGCGCAAGGAAATATTGGCAGTTCGTCAGTGTATGGAGATATGGATCTATTGGCAGTTCGTCAGTGTATGGAGATATGGATCCACAACGATTAAGGGGATTAGCTAGGGGAAGTTTGAATGTGAAAGATGGTCAACCAATTGCAAATGATGGATCAATAGGCTCTCCAATGCAATCCACTTCGTCTAAGGTATCATTTATTCTATCCACCTGGCTGAGAATGTTACATGAATGTGATAAATCTATGTGTAGAACAAATTTGCATGATTAAAAAACTAATGAGTTTACTTTTTGGCTGTCTACTGATGCGGACTTGATCATTTGAATGGTCTGGCTGTGTTTATGGATGATCTGTAGGTTATGTCTTTGTCAGAGTAATCAATCGCACACTATAGTGGCGCTATAGTGCTGTAGCAGTGCGTTGCGGCCTCTGGCGGTACGCCTGAGTTGTCGTGTCGCATTTTACTGGAGCGGCCGTCATGGCCGGGATTGCAGCCAAATAGCGATGCAACCACTATGGTGTTTCTCGCCCCTTGGTACTCTGGGTTCTTGCAACAACACTACGCTTTTACTTCATGGTATCTTTTCTCTCTCTTTCAGCAAATGGTTCTCAAAGAATCCATGTAACCGGCCGTGAGCCACATCATGTTTGTCTACCTCCTCGTATTTCCTTCCATGGTTTGCCGACCTTTAACTCCCCCTTGCTGACGTTTTCCTTTCCCGATTTTTTCTCCCCTTGCGTTGTCTACCGCCTCTTTTCCGGGCCGCCTTGGCCACACCATTGGAACTGTCTCCGTACCTTGGGACCCCGAAGCCCGGCCCAACATCACCGGGACGCGCCCCAGCGCCACCCTTTCCGCCGCCAGCAACGACCGCGCGGCCCGTTTTTGACGGCGTGAGCCACCCCCACGGCCGCCGTTGTACCACCGTGATCGCCTTTCTCTTATCTCTCGGACAATTTTGTGTTCGTGACCCCTTGTCACGACCCCCTTTGACTCCTCATTCCACCGGTTGTTGCTCTATCCATGGCTAACTACCTCCTCGCCTATTTGCAGATTTTTTACGTGGTTTGCATGGTGTTTGCCCGCCCCTTCCTTTGACTACTCAGCAAATTTTAAGGGGTATTTTTGAAATTTTACACCCCTTTATCCATCAGAATGAAATCAAGGTTAGAAACCTACCCCTCTTTATTCGAAAAAAACCCAGCTGCCAACACCTCTGTTCCTTTGAGCAGCACCTCAGCACGTTCCTTTTCTGGCAGGCGACACATTTTCCGGAAGCCCCACCACATATACAACCTTTCTGGCTTCTGTTCGCAGTTGCACGTCCCTGTCTTAGCCTCTCTTTGCCCTTCCATCCTCTGTTCTTTTTTGTTTTTTCTCCCGTGACTTCCATCCTCTGTTCATTCCTTGTGGTATGATGTTATGTTAAGTTGTTTGATTTTAATGTTAAGTTGTTTGACAGAAATTGTCCAAGTGCCTTTTGATTTTATTCTCTTAGTTGCTCAGGATTTATTGCTCAAGAATCATCAGGAGCCTTTGCCTCAATGAAATATTCTCAGAAATTGGAGTTCTTTTGAGTTTTGAGCATTTATATGTGTATCATAAATTATTTGATTTGTATCCCCTATCTTCAGTATAGCGGCCGCTCCACGATCAGCTATACTGCTATAGCATTTTTGGGGTCTGCCGCTCCGCGCTGCTTTCTGGGATTGACTACTATGGTCTTCTTAGCAACAGATATAGACTACTTTGAATCCAAATAGCCTGGTATGAGAGCCAATTAGTAGACCTGATCACGGGGTGGGCCTGGGAAATTCGGGCCAGGCTTTTCTTTGAGAAAGCCCAGATGACCCAACCTGAATAGAAAAAGGAAAGCCTAAGGCCTGGCCTCAAATTCAAATTAAACTAAACTGTTATTTTAAATTGAAGCAAAAAAGTTAGGAAAAAAAATTAAGGAATTGTTTTTTAAGAAAATGACATGTGTAGTATTGTTCAAAGTAATATACATTTTAGGGCACCAGACATCTTAAAATTATTTGATGAGAGATTTTAATTTTGAAAAATAAGTCAATTTATATTTTAATAAAAGTTAAAAAAAGTTAGGTTTAACTATATCTTTAATCTTTATAGGTCACTTTTTTGTTTTTAATAGTTTTCTACAATTTATTTCTCTACTGTTGGGTTCTTATAATTTAAAACTATTTTTAATTGGATCCTTTCTATCACTTGGCGTCATAATGCCATCCAATTATGCATTACGTGGCAGACGGAATGCTTACATTTCCTCCAGATCAACTTCACATGCATATTAAATTTAGCCCCTATAGTTTCACATAGTTTTCAAATAGGTATGGGTTTTTACTCCTTGCTTTTTTATTTCTTTGAAATTGGGTGTCCTTATATTTCTAAATTCTTGTTATTGGATCATTGTTATCACATGCTAACTCCATCTGAATATGATTAATCTTACAAATGGGATGATGATGTATTGCATAGTCAAAGCTGTTGTTTTACTTCACTTCAATTGTTTAATTGTTTTGTCACTTAGAGTGACAACTGACAATGGCATTGGGAATGAGAGAGCCACGGGTCTTGACCGAAATAAGCATATGCAGGTGCACGGATTGTCTAAGCCGTGGCAACATTTTGGAAGACAAGACCTTTTGTCTTCTCCAATTTGTCCCTTTACTTCATAGGTCTCTCAACCCAACTACCTTGCATCATAGACTTAGCTATGACAAGAGGAATTGTATGGAAAGAGAGATGTTATTTTATAAATAACATAATTTTTAGAACAAAACCCTTATTTCTGTGTAAGTGATTAGCACTATACAGTGAGGTCTTATTTTTAATAGGGAAAATAATAGTACAAGTATGTATAGTAAAATAGTACAACTATATACAAAATAGTGATGATGATGATAACTAACACTAACATCTCAACATTGGCCCTCAAGTTGGAGCATAAAAACATGATGCGGCAAGTTTGCAACAAATGTTGGTCATCTGAGGTCCTCTAAGAGATTTAGTAAATACACTTCCTAGTTGCTTGTTTCAATTGTCAAAACTAGTAGAAATACATCCTGACAAGATCTTCTCTTGAATGAAATGGCAATTTCTCTCTATATGTTTGGTCCTCATGAAAAATAGGTTTGTGAAATGTGTAAGGTGGCTTGACTGTCACATATCAGTTGCATTTTTTTTGCTTCCCCAAACTTCAACTGCTGAAGCAACTGTTTCAGACATGAGTTCACAAGTTTACAATGCCATGATTCAGTATTTTGCTTCAACGCACAACCTGGAAACAACATCTTGCTTGTTGCTTTTTGAGGACTCTAGGTTTCCCATTTCCCCGAATTGAACGTCTATCTAATGGAGACCCAACCCAATGTACATTTGTAAACTCAATTATCTGGTTATTTCCATTATCTTCATATAGCAGTGCTTAGCCTGGTATCCTTTTGATATACTGTGGATGCAAATCACAGCATCCCAATGACTTTGACATGGAGTTTGTAGAAATTGACTGACTACAGCAAAACAAAGGAAATATCTAATCGAGCAATAGTAAGATAATTCTGTTTCTCAGCAAGTCTCTGCTACCGCCAAGGTTTTCTGGAGGCTCCGCTTTTTTGGATCAATTGGAATGTCCATAGGTTGGCAGTTTGATATGCTGGTTTCCTCGAATATATCTGGTAAATAGATTCTTTGAGAGATCACAACACTAATGGTAGGCTGAGCCACTTTAAATTTAATACCCTAAAATTTTTTTAAATCACCTGAATTCTTAGTCTGAATGATCAAAGATATACTTCTTCAATTGTTAGATCCCCACCTCATAACTGCCCATAATGATGATGTCATCTACCTAGACAACCTTATAGAGGCATTGACCCTGTGAGGAGCGTTGATTGAATACAAAGTGATATGTGTCACCATGAATTATGCCAAACTGTTAAACAATGGTGTTAAATCTCCCAAACCATGCTTGAGGTGATTATTTCAGACCAAAAAGAAGGCGACGCACGTGGCAAACTAATCCAGACTACCTTTAAGCAACAAAACCAAGTGTTGCTCCGTATAAACCTCTTGGTGGGGTCGGATATCAAGATTTATTGTGCTGATATATAAGGTGCAACTAAATTTTGTTTTTAACTAAGAATAAAATTACTATGGTCCAGCAGCTTCTTATACAAGTCATGCTAGTTCACTTGAGGAGATCCTATGAAGTCATCCAAGTTCAATGCACATTCTGGAGTATAGTTAGATCAATAGTCAATAGTTCATATTTTCTGGAATTAGTTGCGTATTCTTTGTAGTCGAGTAATGTGGTGTGGCACAGAATCCAATTAAAACAATTATAAGATAGTTGCCCTAACTACTGGAGTGACACATTGAAGACAAAATGTAGTTTTTGTCTCTCGGATGTGCTCTAGTCATGTGAAAAGTTAAAGAATTTTCTATTAAATGCACCCATACTTGTAACAATATTTTAGCTTATCATTCCAGCAACTTGTAGATCTTGTTGGTGAAACTTGTATTAAGAATCCATGTTAGGCTTATAACAAACAGTTTATTTCTTCTCTCTGTTGATATGGTAATTTTGTGTTTTTTATGCAGATGAACATGCCACAAATCCAACAATCCACCTCCCAGCAACAACAGGATCCTGTGCATCCACAGCAACTTGTACAGGTTTTGCTTTTATGTTTATTTATGATTTATGATGATATTGGCCTTAGATACTTTTATTTTGTCTTTGCTGAAAGTATATAAGCTAGCAGTTTTTATTTGTATGCTTCTCTTGCTATGTTATGACTGTTTGCCAATTATATTTTAGAATAATCGAAAAAGGAGTATATAAGCTAGCAGTTTTTATTTGTATGCTTCTCTTGCTATGTTATGACTGTTTGCTAATTATATTTTAGAATAATCGAAAAAGGAAAGGGCCTACATCTTCAGGAGCTGCCAACAGTACTGGTACAGGAAATACGCTCGGACCTTCTAATTCTCAGCCATCAACTCCATCTACTCATACTCCCGGTGATGGAGTTGCAATGACGGGTAACTTGCAGAATGTTGGTGGTGTATCCAAAGGTTTGATAATGTATGGTACTGATGGGGCAGGTGGTCTTGCATCTTCCACAAACCAGCTGGTAAATCAAATTGAATATTTTTTAACTTGTATTACCTGGGGAACAAGTAATGTGCTAAGCCTGCATATGTTGCTTGCAAATAAAACATTTGGTGTAAAGAAACAGTGTAGTACCACCCTGTATATTAAAGTAGGGGTATGGGGCTACATGTTTCCTTCCTTTTGTGGCAAATGATTTGGTACTGAGAACATTTTTGCTCATAGCATGTTATTTGAATAGCTGAGGGTAAAGATACTTGAATTATATTAGTGCTATTTAATTACTTGTTTGATTCCCATATGGTGGATTTTGCATCAGTCATATTTATTGTGTATGCTGCAGTTGCTAACTTGCTATCATTCATTCTCAGGACATGGATTATAATAATTATATTGCTATTTTTGGTAATGTGTCTGTAATATTCTTGATTTCACAATGAATGCGAGACTTCAAATCTTCTGCACTATATCTTGTAGAATTTTATGTTTTGTTTCACTATATTGTTTGCTGAATCATATTGTTTTAAGTTTCAGATGGTAATTAGCACTTGATAATTCACATTCTTTTAGTTGCAGGATGACATGGAACATTTTGGAGATGTTGGCTCCTTAGATGATAATGTGGAATCATTTCTCTCACAGGACGATGGTGATGGACGGGACTTGTTTGGCACGTTGAAACGGAACCCGTCTGAGCATGCTACAGATGCTTCAAAAGGTAATCTAATATTCTCATCCTTCTATAAATTTTTATTATTCACATTGACTGGATTGGTGTTTCTATTGCTTCCATTTCAGGCTTTTCCTTCAGTGAAGTTGGTTCTATACGCAAAAGCAACAGCAAAGTTGTTTGCTGTCATTTCTCTTCAGATGGGAAGTTATTAGCCAGTGCTGGACATGACAAGAAGGTAGAATGGATTTCATTCTTTAAGTATACTGCTTTAAGGCAGATAGCAGTTTCAAAATAGCTATAAGACTATTGCAGAACAAATTATATATCTGCTGGTGAATTGTAAATTAATTAAAGAGCTTAAATTGGTTTCCTTTTTTTTTCATATTAAAAACATGTGAGATTAATTACCTATTTTAAATTGCTTGCATTAGTACACATGAATCAGCTGCAATCAGTTATTCATATTGATGTGATAACTGCCTGCTCCTACTAAGCATTCATCTTTTTTTTTTCCCCAATTTTATCTTTTGGTTTAGTGCAAGGCATTTATGTTTAATATGATTAGAGTGTACCAGCTTAGAAATCTTATATAATGGGTATACCTTGTTATCTTAACTGGCATGGTGCCCCTTTCCATAAAAAAAGAACCAGCATTAATTAGTTAATACCATATAATATCCGTTAAGCTGTAAACTATACAAAAAGCCTAAGTATCTATGTGTCTTTCCTTCTTTTGGTCCTATATATACTGAGCATCAATTAGCTGACTATTTCTCCTTCTAAGTTGTAAAAATAAGTCTTCTGGTCAAAACCCCTTGAAATCATCTGTAGTGGTTTTAACTTATTCATTAGCTTATTTCTCTCTTTTACTAATTTTCTACTTAAACCCTATAATTTCAACATGGTATTAGAGCGGTACCATCCTCCGTGACCTAATATTGTCACTATTCTGCAGCCTAGTTCCCAAAAAACCAGAATTCCACTACGACGATGTCTTTATCCCTATGATTCTTTTCTTCACATTTGCCATGCACCAATTATGGCAACCAAAACTTTAGTTTTCTCTTCTATTTGCAATTGTTTCACCGTGTTTCTCTTTTCGACGACCTTTTTCATTCTTTACCCAATATGCTTTTATTAAATCTTCGTCTTTGCTCTCTTCCCCTTCTTGGTATTATTATTGGTTTCCAATGCTGGCATGGCATTGAAGGGGAGAGGGATAATGATGAAGATGCAGTCTTTTACTGCCAACGATTATTGACGATTATTCTGACAGTGAATTTTCTTCCGACCGTGAATCATACCGGTGGTGAATTCTCTACCTGCCGTGAATTATGCCAGTGCTGATTTCTCTACCCACCGTGAACCATACCGGTGGGATTTCTCTACCCGCTGTGAATCATACAGTGGTGATTTCTCTTCCCACCGTGAATCATACCGGTGGTGATATCTTTATTGGCTGTGATTCACACCAGCCTCAGTCTTAATTTCCATGGCTGTGATTCACACCAGCCTTAATTTCAATTTCCAAGGTTTTGGGTCTCCTAAAATTTTCTGTTGTTTGAAGCTTCCAAATGTTGCTTGGAGAAGTTTGGGCCTTGATGTGCTTGATTGCTTGCCAAGAAATTTCCGTCAGGCCAATGATCATTCCAGCTGTCTTGCTGAGTTATCTTTCTAGCAATACTCATCTCTAGCATCCCTGATCTATTTTTCCAGCCACGTGTTATGGAGCCCACTTTATATTTATGTTATTTCCTTTTTTAAAAGTGTTCATTCATAACAAACTTAAAGCTTAGGAAGCTTTAGCTTGAGGAGGAGTGTTGAAATATCTACAAAATATCTTAGAGGGAGAGAATGATGCATAAAAGATTAGGATAAGTTATTCTATTTTAGGGATTATTGTGTTACCTTATTTTTAGGAATCTTACCTTTTTAGGAATCTTGTCTTATCCTTAGGGATTTTTTCTCATCTTTAAGAAGTTATTTGTTCTCTTGTTTGATTAGGATCAAGAGTCTAGTACTTAACTGTACTCCTAATATAAATAGGGGTTAGTGATTTGTCTTTTGTATCACATCAAATCAATATCAATGTAAGATTATTCATTAGCTTATTTCTCTCTTTTACTATTTCTCTACCTAAGCCCTATAATTTCAACATAACTTTTGCATAGGTTTCTACATCATAAGAATTTTCTGCCATTAAGAAGCTATATTCTCAATAATAAAATAAAAGATATCTTTCTGCAGGCATTTTGTGCTGTTTTCTGCTTCTGTGGATTCTAGTGTTCTTGTTCAAATTCAAAAGGAGAAAGATTTTGAAAAAGAAAAATAAGGGGGAAAAAGATCCAATTGGTCAAGTGAATTTATCTTACTGTGGGCTTGATTAATAATTTATGCAGATAATGAACCTGGGCTCGTGACCAGATTGATAGAATGTTCATGATTACTAATTCTATCAATATCCAATAATTTCCTTTAACTAAAGCTCTTTACCAAAATAATGGCCATTTAAATTGGTTTGGATAGGTTATGTTGTACTTGGATTGACAAATATATATAGATTTTTATGCATAACATGCCTTGACAGGTTAGTACCTGTATATATTGCCTATTGTCTGGTATGAGATGAGAGCGAATTTTTGTAGGGATTCTTGTAGTTTTTGAGCGTTGTAAAGTGTTAGATGTATAAAATCATTCATGTGCCTTCGCCTAACAGCTTAAGCTTTTGATTTCATGACATGGTATCAGATCCTCTATGACCAAATGGTTATGAGTTCGATCCTTGCTGCCCCAGCCTTCTAATAAAATGTTGAATTTCAGCATAAGGTAGGTGGGCTTGTGCATTTGTCATGCTTCAAGCCCAAAGGGCTCTTGTGTGAAGGGGTGTGTTAGATATATATAACCGTTCATGTGCCTTCACCTAATAGCTTAAGCTTTTGGGAGAGTTGGTTCATGACATACAGAAATAAGTCTAAGTTAATTCTACACTTATACTGCATGCTGGTTGATTTATCAAATCCTTTGGGGATAATTCTTAGGGCATATAGTCACCATTAAACTAGTGTCTTCAAACCCGAACCAGACCAAGCCGGTTTGACTAGAAAACCGGTGGACCTTGCAAGGTTCTGGTATGGCTAAGAGCTAAGAACCTTTTTCACTCTAAACCCGTGTAATCTGGTCTGAACTGGCTGGTTTTGCACTAAACCAGTGAACCAGTCGATGGATTGAGGTTGGTGCAGTTTCTTATTGACCACGTGGCAGCATCTCGTGTGACCACATCATCAGTAATTTGGTCAAGAGGCTGTTCATTTAAAAAAAAAAACTAATATCAGTACAACTAGCATAGCAAAGAAGGACCAACCATTTGGCCCGCTGACTTCTTACTTGATTATATGCAGCATATTATATTTAATATGAAATTAAGCATGTTATTCTTATATAGTACTAACAATTAAAGAAACTAATACATTTATTTTTGTTACAAAGATTTTTATTATATTACCTAACATATATGATAACAATAAAATAAACCAATCAATTTATATATTATGATTTGTACATATTTGCTTCTATTTTAAATTATTGAGAGAGTGGTCTTTCTTATTTATAATGCAAAATAAAATATTAAAAAATGAGTATTTTTCTTACAAGTTGCAATAATTGAAAACAAGAAGAGTAAATTACTTACACCTCCCCTCTCCAAACTTAAACTTACACTTTCAGCCTGTTTATTTGCAAAACCTACAAATGCCTCTCCGCTGTAAATGGAAGGGCAAAAGGTGTTAAATTTGTTGTGGAAAGACTAAAGTACTCTTAATAATTCCTGTTAATGTATTGTACTTGTTAAGAATATTTTTTAATCTTGCCTAAGGTTGTTTGGTCACGTGAGAAAAAGACCAATAGAAGTTTCAGTAAGAAAAGTAGATCAGATGGAGGATAGCCCAATAGTTAGAGGTAGAAAGAGACCAAGAAAAGTTCTAGGACAAACCATTAAAAAGGACTTAGATCTAAATGACCTTTCTGAAGACTTAGTTTATGATATAATACAATGACGTTGTTTGATTCATGGGACCGACCCCATTTAGTGGGAAAAGACTTTTGTTGTTGTTGTTGTTGTGTTATGATAAACATGCTTGACTTTACTTGTTAAAGTAAATATAATTGCTTTATATTTAAACAAAATATAAAGTTCACTTATATTTGTTAGATATAATTTCTTTAATTGAACAGGAAGTATTATTAAAGCGAAGAGAGGTAAGTACACCTGGGCCGAGGATAAGGTATCCTCAAGATCTGAAAAAACTAAAACAACCAAAACTGTAACCCAAAACAAGAGAAAAAGAGGATACTAGGAGTGCAGTAGGGCTGTGAAACCCCCTTGCATATCAGTGATAGCAACACTGTTGAAAGAGCCAATGAGCAGAAAACCAGATTTAAGCTAAAATCAAAACCCTATCCCAAAGTAGATTTATAGGCAAGGAGAACCCCTAAAGATTCATGTGTTCTGCTCCGACCAAATGCACAAAACAATAGCAAAGGTTCAACACCATCAAAGAATTTTGGCTTCCCTCATTTTGCCAAAACTTTAAAATGAACCACCAAAAACTAGTATGAAGCAGAGGAACACACCTAGTACTCTTTAAAAATCCAGAAAAAGGTTACTCCAAAGAAGATGGTTGCCTTGAGTGAAAAAATAGGTGTCTTCTTGTTTCTGAATTTGAATTGCATAAAACACGTGTTTTAGTTCTGTGCTATTGACATGTTTTGGCATAAAACACTTGCGTTGGCATGTTTTGCTGGTTTAGACTTTTATTGTGTAAAAGATACAGATGCTCATCTTTTCCCTTGTTTGTAGGTTGTTCTGTGGAACATGGAGACACTGCAAACACAGAGTACTCCAGAGGAACACAATCTTGTTATTACTGATGTTCGCTTCAGACCAAATTCAACTCAGCTAGCAACATCTTCAATTGATACAACCGTGCGGCTTTGGGATGCTGCAGATGTAAATTCCTTTTTACTAATTATTCTCTTTTAACTGCTAATACAAAATTTTCCTTGTCTGCCCTAGGTATGAGATTAAGATCTGCTTTCAATTGAATGTAATGCCTTCCCTGTGGGGATTATAATTTTGGTTACTAACACTTGATATGTTTTGTCATGGAAATAGGTATTATTATGATCATGTGTTTGCCCCTTTTTTGGCTCAAGGAATTCTGTTTTGAGTGGATGCATCGGTTTCAGGTTTCTGAACCTGTACAGTTAAAAGAGATTGTATGCAAGTCTTGATTTTATTTATTTGTTTATGTTGGCTTAGCTCTAAGAGATTCAAGAAAATTCAGCAAAAGATAATTCATGAGTCTGAGTGTCCAATATTATGGACCTTGATCCTATATACCAATTGTTAGAATATTAGCATATTTAGCTATTAGAATATTAGCATATTTAGCACATGTGTAAATATAGAGTCAATTGTAATTATGATGATTGCTTTAAATTAGCTCCTTGATTGATTGTAATTATACTATATATAAGAGATCATTGTGCAAGCCAAGACACCCATTCAAACCTGTGTTTCTTGACCAATGATTACTAAGCAGGGAAATATGGTAATGGAGATACCCTGGTACTTCTGGAATTACATCTGGAAACCCTTCTTTGGCCATTAGGTTGATGGGTTAGTGGTGTGGTTGCCCCCTTTCTCAAAGATTGAAGTTCAAAACCCAAGTCTAAAACACAGAAATTATGCACCTAGTGGGAATAAGGTTTGGTTGTTGTTGTATGTTTTGGAGTCTTTAGAAGTTTTCTTTTTTACTCATGGATAAAACTTCTTTTGAAGTTGATATGTATTTATCTATGGTAAATATCTTGGCGTTTTTTTTTTTAACTTTTGTCATTGGGTGCTGAGCCTGATCATGAAATCAGGTGTTAAATCTTATAGCTGTTACGTCGTAGACGATAGTATCTGTTTTAAGTGTTGGTTTACATGCTTCTGGGACTTACCTTTGGCTTTTACTTTTGCAGCCAAACTTTTCTATACAGGCATATACTGGTCATACTTCACATGTGATGTCCCTGGATTTCCACCCAAAGAAAAACGACCTTTTCTGTTCTTGTGATGCTAACAATGAGATTCGCTTCTGGAATATTAGTCAATATTCTTATACTCGTGTTTCTAAGGTCATTTATGAAATTTACCTGATTTAGTTATCATAGATGTGATGGATTTGGGTTATTCTCTCTTCTGAACCTCATTAAATTAATCAAGCAGGGAGGATCTGCACAGGTGAGGTTTCAGCCAAGGATAGGACACCTTCTGGCTGCAGCATCTGGCAGTGTTGTGTCTCTCTTTGATGTTGAGACTGACAGACAGATCAACTCATTACAGGTGTAAACATGGGCACCAAACTTCAGGAAATCTAAAGAAAATAATAAAATTCTTCAGCACTATTTTTTTATTATAATATCTGGTAATAATTTGAATTTGATGTATTTCTAGGAACACTCTACAGATGTACATTCTGTCTGTTGGGATACAAATGGAGATTTCTTGGCATCTGTGAGTCAAGAATCTGTCAAAGTGTGGTCACTTGCCTCTGGGGAATGCATTCATGAACTTAGTTCCAGTGGAAACATGTTTCATTCTTGCGTTTTTCACCCAAGCTACTCCACTCTCTTGGTTATTGGAGGTTACCAGGTATGTTTGAACATATCAAGTTGTATTGTATGTATGGGTACCTTTTAACACTCTTTTTCGATTTGCATTGTTTTTAATTTCAGTTGACTATTATATTTTTCCTTTTTTGTTCTCTTTATAACATGTTGTGCATGCTCAGAATGAATGATAGGGGGAAGATATATTCGGGGTTATGAAGTTGTGAGAACAAAATCAAAGGGCCTTGAACTTTGTTAAGTTTGTGAAAGATGATTGTGTAATATTTAATGTCAAGATGAACAAGTGATGCAACAAGTTTGGCCATTTGAAGAGAAGCTATGTAGGAAACTTAGGAGATAATGGTATCTTCCATCAGAAATATGGTTTTGGGATAAGGCTTTGTTTGTTGTTGTGCTGACACGGCTAGGTAAAATATGTCTGTAGAAAAATTGCAATATTGAAGATAAGTTGAAGGAAATCTTCCACAATGAAGACATGATGTGGGCTGTAGATGATTCAGTGCAAAAAAGGAAATTCAGGTTGGAGGCCTGAAGGTAGTAAGAGAGTAACCTAGAATGGCAAGTGGAAAAATAAAGGGAAATATGGTTGCAACAGGGTAGAGTGCAACTCTAGAATCTAGGTAGGACTAAAGCAGCAATATCGAATCAATGGATAGGATTCAAGTTTAGTTTCAATCAGGGTTTCATAACATCAGTTTGCATTTGGATGTCTCTGTTTTCAAAAAAAGCCACTCCATTATTTTCTAATTTTTCATTTGCAACCTCAACCTGTTAAATGTATTCGATGATTTACTGTGACAGTGTTTTGCATCATATCACATGATTGCTAAAACTTACGTTTTCATTTGATTAATGGTTTGCAGTCACTGGAGCTATGGAACATGGCAGAGAATAAATGTATGACAATACCAGCTCATGAGTGTGTGATATCAGCTCTAGCACAATCACCAGTGACAGGGATGGTTGCTTCTGCCAGTCATGATAAATCTGTAAAGATTTGGAAATAAAATTGATGGTCCTGTGGTTCAAACAGCCATGTCAAGTGTTCTACCTGTTACTTTCTCAAGGGCAGTACCAGTCCGAATAAAGAACAGGATTGAAGAAATTAAAAAGATGAGCATGGGAGAAAAGAATCCTCCATGTATTTATTTATTTATTTCTTTTTTTTTTTTACTCCTCTTCACTTCTTCATTATCTACTGTGATAAGGGGCTTGTGCATTTTCTCTGTTCACTGTGTAAAGTTTGGGCTCATCTTTCCCTCTTCCTTCTTTTTTGATTTTTTACTCTTTTTTCTTAAAAAAAAAATTTCAAATCTTCAGTAGCCAGATATTGTGGAAATGATGTTTTTGTCATTGTTATTAACCACTCCTCTTTTGACGTCCAAAATGCATGTTTTGCAAGTTTACATCATTTAATCAGTAATCAATACATAAAGTGATTTGACTGGTTGGAGAAGTCCTTTATCATCATTCTTTAATTCTCTCCTGTCAGATGTTTGAAACCCATGTTTGCGGATTCAATGACATTAACTATGTTTTGTTCTGTTAAGAGAGAAATAGAAAAGGATTAGTAGGCCATAACACAATTGTATTAGGCAGAGAGAGACATATATACTGTGTATAGGGAGAAAAGATGATACCTAAAAGACTAGAGTACCCTTATACATTAAGCACATTGAACATATGTCATTATTCTTAACACTCCTTTTCAAGTTGGAGTATAGATATTAATCATACTTAACTTATTACATATAACACTCTATTCCCTACTAAAGCTTTAGTGCATATATCCATTAATTGGTTTACAATTTGAATATGCTTTAACAAAACTACCCGTTGTTAGAGCTTTTCTTGAACAAAATGACAATTTAATTTACTTCTATGTGATTTGTAGGATTATTAGAGCAGTTTGATTGTCACATCATATCTTCATAGGATGAGAGATCCTAACACCAAGTTCATCTATTAAATGAGATATTTACATGAGTTCACAAATTAACTTAAACCATTGTCTTATGCTCAGATTCAGCACTAGAACATAAAATAATACCTTGTTTCTTATTTTTCTAAGATACGATATTACCACCAATAAATATACAATACTTAATTGTGGACCTTCTGTCAACTGGGGATCTTGCCTAATTTACATCGAAGAATCCCTCCACTTTGTAGGTACTTTGATCTTGATAGATAATCCTAGGACTTGGTACTCCTTTAAAGTACTTTAGAATGTCAACAATTGCATCCCAATGTGCAGTTTTAGGTGATGACATAAATTGACTAACTACACTCACTGAGAAGACAATATTTGGTTGTGTTATAGTGAGATAGTTTAGTTTTTTCACAACTCTCCTATATCTTTCTAGGTCTTCCAACAAATCTCTGTCCTCATTATTCAACTTCACATTAGCTATCATAGGAGTATCAGAAGACTTACTTTCTATAAATCTAGTATCTGTCAGCAAATCTAGCACATACTTCCTCTAGGAAAGAAAAATCTCCTTCTTGCTTCTATACATCTTGATCCCAAGGATGTATTTTAGCTCTCCTAAGTCTTTTCGTTTGAAATTGATTATGAAGAAAAGTTTTAAGAGTGTCAATCCCTATACTATCGTTGTCGGTTATCATAATGTCATCAACATATACCTCTAGAAGGATGCACCCAAATCTAGTTTATCAATAAAACACTAAATGGTCATATGCACTTTATTGCAAGCCAAATTCAATTACTGTTGTACTAAACTACCTAAACCATGCTTTGGGTGACTGTTTCAAGACATATAGGGATTTATGTAGTTTGTAAACCTTGCCTAACTCCTCATGAGCAACAAACCAAAGAGATTGCTCCGAATATACCTTTTCCTATAAGTCGTTATGGAAAAATACATTCTTCACATCTAACTGATGAATGAGCTAATGATGAGTGGTCGTAAGAGAGATAAAAAGATGAATTGAGGTAAGTTTAGCCACCAGAGAGAAGGTCTTAGAGTAATCAACCCCATAAGTTTGAGCATACCCTTTTGCTACCAATTGAGCTTTCAAACGAGTCATAGAGCCATTTAGATTCATTTTAATTGCAAAATCCCATTTAGAACAAATGGCTCGTTTGCTAATAGGCAAAGGAACAAGATCCCATGTATGATTTTGCTCAAGGGTGTGTATCTCATCCTCCATAGTGGCACGCCAACCAGGGTGAGCTAAAGTTTCAGACACAAACCTAAGAACTGCAACAAAATCTAGACAAACAACAAAAGACTAGGAAGAGGGTGACAATGTATTATAAGAAAGAAATGTAGAGACAAGATAGGTACATGTGTATTTACCTTTGTGGAGAGCGATGAGTAAATTAAGACTGGGATCAGGTGGCAGATCTGGAGATGAAGCAGCTGGTGGAGGCGATGAGTCACAGGGAATAATGGGTGCCACATTTCGTTGCTGGATGTGGTGCATAAAGACCTATATTATAGGAGGGCGAGTAGGAGTATGAGGAGGAGGAATATAAGATGCAGATGACTCAACATAAATAAGAAAATTATGTTCAAACTCAACAAGAACAAGAGAACTCGAAGAGAAATAAAAAAAAATTAGATTCAAAGAAGGTAACATCAGCAGAGATCACCCAAAGCTGAAGAGAAACAACAACATCCCTTTTGATGTCGAGAATAACTAAGGAAGATGCATTTAAGAGAGCGAGGATCAAGCTTAGTAAGATGGGAGCGAACATCTTATACAAAGTAAGTACAACAAAAAATGCGAGAAGGTAGAGGAAACAAGGTGTGTGAGGGAAACAAGATAAAGTAAGGAATATTGCCGTCAAGGACGGAGGATGGCACATGATTAATCAAGTAATAGGCATTTGCCATAGCCTCAAACCAAAAAACCTTAGGAGCACACATGTTAAATAATAAGGCCTAAGCTGTCTCAAGCAAATGATGATTCTTATGTTTTGCCACCCCATTTTGTTAAGGAGTGACAATGCAAGAGGACTGATGGATAATACCCTACTGTGAAAGAAAAATAGAAAATGTAGTAGATAAATATTCTTTAGCATTTTCATTGCGTAAGATATAAATAGGACACCCAAGTTGTGTTTTAACTTTAGCACAAAAAGCAAAAAAAATAGAGAATAATTCAGAGTGATTCTTCATAAAATAAAGCCAAGTTACTTGAGAGTGATCATCAACAAAAGTAATAAAATATTTAAAACCAAGTTTAGAAGAAATGGAACATGGACCCCAAACATCGGAGTGAACTAACTCTAAAAGGGACGCAAGTTGCTTATTGATCCTAGGTAAATAGGATAACCTATGATGTTTGGAAAATTGACATGACTTACATTTTAAGTGGGACAAAGACTGTAAAGATGGACACAATTTTTTCAAGGTTGCCAAAGAAGGATGACCAAAATGAGTGACACAGAAGTACGAAAGGGTCACGAGCACCAATACAAGCAATAGAGCATGGCACAAACTGTGAGTTATCCAAGATGTATAAGCCACCAGACTCACGACTCTCTACCAATAATCTGCTTCGTTCCAAGTTCCTGAAAGACACAATAAGAATGATAAAGAATGAATAGCACAGTTAAGCGAATGAGTAAGTTTACTAACAGATAACAAATGAACTTAGGTAAACTTAAGACTAAGGATAAAGTTAGAGACTCAATGGGGGTGAGCTATACCATTTTCACTAACGGTAATAGTAAAGCCATTAGCTAACATGACACTGGGTAAGGAAGTGGAAGGAGTAAAGGAGGAAACAATACCTGTATCACTAGTTATATGGTCTGTTGCTCCTGAATCAATGATCTAGTGGCAAAAGGTGGTAAAGATACAAGTTGTAGGATTACTTGTCTGGGTCAATGTGGCAATAGCAAAGGACCAGGATTGAAGTAGGCAAGTTAGACGAGCATACTCATCCACAGATAAGGTAACCTGTGGCTCAGTTGGAATAGAATAGGCAATAAGAGATAGAACAACACCAGAAGGGGTGGATAATAAACCGTCTGGAGCAACCACATGAGCAGTACATGGACCAACTGGATGTGATGATGTGCCAGTAACTTTCAGGGCAAAACCGTTGAATATGACCAGCTTCACCACAACCAAAGCAAGTAGGTGGACTGTTGTTACCACGATCTTGGCCACTAGTCCCACAACCACACTGACCACCCATTATCCTCCCTAGCCACCTCAACTACCTTAAGCTCTTGAAGCATTACTAACCAAAGTCGATGACTCAAAACTACGAGAGACGTCATTAGTGGCATCATTGTTTACTTGAAGAAGTCGAGCATACATGTCACTCAAAGATGTGGTAATGTCAATTCCCAATACAAGTTGAGTACAGATAACATCATATTACGGATCCA
Organism: Ormosia emarginata; assembly: GCA_029884605.1. Classification (NCBI taxonomy): domain Eukaryota; kingdom Viridiplantae; phylum Streptophyta; class Magnoliopsida; order Fabales; family Fabaceae; genus Ormosia; species Ormosia emarginata. Next base: position 20,584,731 of record JAQQTP010000077.1, on the reverse strand, counting down.
AACCAACCAAAAAACATTGGACCACTTGGGACTCTTCTTGTTCTTTCATTTTATGCACATCACTAGTAATAGGAAACATATAGTGCTTCTCTTCAAATGCCCATTTGAATTCCTTATAGTATTAAAAAAGAGATTGATTGTTTTGTGCAGCACAGTAAACATTCTGCATTAAGTTATAAACATGGCTCAGATCTTATTTGTTACCATACGTAAATTCAATATATTTCATGAGTTCTTTGACATTATCCAAATGATTGGTAGTGACCCAAACCGATTCAAGCACTGTTTTCTTAATATGATTATACAACTTATAGTCCTCAAAAAGCCGCTATTGCCTCGCCTCAACATGTTTTTCATTAGGAAGATCTATAAAGTGATGGTTTAACTTATCAACACTCTTCAAATACAGCTCAATTGTGCTCCACTATTGGAGATAATTCTCCCTACCAATCAAAGTCCGATAAGTTATTTTACAGGTTGTTATTATTTCAATTTTTTAGTCACTAACAGATGTTAAGAGTCTTACATCATCTGCCTCAGTCTTTCAAGTGCAAGTTTATATATTTGTTAGGTCACTCAATTTAATGCCAATTAATTTTAAATTGAAATCTCACATGGTATCAGAGTCAAGATCTCATTTTCATCGCCTACTTCACTAAGTTTGTTTTTGTTTACTTCGCTAGGCTCGCCTGTTTCGTCTAGACATATGTGGAAGGGGTACTAAGTATTTCACATCGTCTGTCTTAGTCTTTCGGGTGCGAGTTTATATATCTGTTGGGCTACTTTACTTAATGTCAATTAATTTTAGATTAGAATCTTACGACAATATCAATTTTCAGTGTTCCGCTAATGTTCTCAACGGTCTTGCCATTATTGTCTGCTATAGTCTCTAGTGTACTCATGCCAAGAATGAAACCAAACAAAAGAGAAGAAAATCACTCAAAAAAATAGGAATCACGGAATAAGACACGCTCAAAGAACCCAAAGCACACCATACAACACCAGAAAACACCACTAGCCGCCAGGAAACATATCGCAGGCCTCAAACTTCGATGGAAATATCGCCGGCAATCACAGACAGTGTCAGAAAGTGCAAACCACGATCACAGAAGTCACTGTTCGTCCACCTTGCATAGTCAGCCTGGAGCTACGTGTGTTCTGTGCGTGAAGACTCAAACCCAGTCCAACAGAGGACCACTCATGCCGCTAAACAGTCGTGTGTGTATATATATATATATATATATATATATATATATATATATATATATATATATATATATATAATAGGAGAAAACATAGGATACCCTTATACATTTACCACATTGAACATATGTCATTATTCTTTAACATGTTACATGCGCGAATATGATATGACGCACTCAACAAATTTGGTAAACGGTACTCATCTTATTTTCCTTCTTGAATTTCTATTTTCGCTGTCTTCTTGGACTTGTTCTCCATTATCTTTAATGATAGAAGCTCTTTCTGTTAGTTGGCGGAATTTTCTGTCTGTTATTCATATTCAAATTAGACATTGGATTATGCATTTAGACACATCCTGTGATTTATTAGAAAATCCACTTTCAAAATTTGTGGTACTTTAATTTGTTCCCCTCCTTAAAATGTTTATTACTGGAAATAATTTAGGTGTTTAACATTCGAAGTTGTTTACAATACCACTTGCCTCAGAGTTATCATGTCAATATATTATTATATATATATGAGAGGATCCACTTATTCAAAGTGTAATATGTCGCCTTAAATTTAATCTCTTACCATTAAATTTATTTTGATCTAATGAATCAAAATAACTTAATTAAATAAAAAAAAGAGAAAATAGCATCTCACATTAATAAGGAGAAATGATAATTAAATATAATTTTAATAAAAAATAAATTTTAGTCATTAAGTCTATTTATTAACCTAAAAAATAATATAATATAATATTGAATATAATTTATAATATTTTTATTTTTATATATTTTACCGACTTAAAAATATAGATAGAGACCTTAAAATTTGGCATATAAATTTATTAAAAATTAATTTTCATATCTAAAAAGTTAAACACTATATATATTATTTAAATGAATAAATGTTAATATTGTATAATTATTTGACATCAATAAAGTATAACTAATTTTATTAATTCATTATAACAATTTAACTACGTTCTAAAATTATTTATGTATATATATTTTTTTACTATTTCATAAGCAATTGCCGTTGAAATTTTGTTACTTATGTATTCGTTGGATACAATTAGTAAAATTAGAACATACATAAATATACAATGTTAAATTGCTTATCAAATAGCAAACTTAGCAATGGTCTCTATGCATTTGAGTCATTTAAATTTGTTTCTTAAATCTGTAAAACTTAGCATTGTTCTACTTTTCTCTCTTCATGTAATTCTGTTTTCACTTATAATAGTTCCATTTCCAGTTGTAATTTTGTTTCTTCTAAAGTTTTTGTTTCAATTTGTGGCATTCTAGGCTAGGATATGCCTTAGCCACTATTGTAAAAATTGCACTTCAATCTTGTAACATTCCATTTTCTAGTAATAAAAATACTCATTCCTTTGTTTGTGGTCCTTGTTATATAGGTAAAAGTCACAAATTTTCATTTGTTGTTTCTGATACTATATATACTACACCTTTAGAGCTCATTTATAGTGATGTGTGAGGGTCATCTCCTATTCCAACTTCTAATGGATGTAAATACTATATTCATTTTCTTGATGCTTATACCAAATTCACCTAGATTTATTTACTGCAAAACAAATCTCAAGCCTTATCTACCTTCTTGTCTTTCAAAGCCATGGCAGAATTACAATTCAACAAGAAAATTAAAATGGTGCAAATTGATGGTGGAGGTGAATTTACTGTATTTTAAAAACATTTAGCTTCTTTTGGCATTGTGCATAGGTTTAGCTGCCCTTATACTCATGAGCAAAATAGGGTAGTTGAACGCAAACACAAGCATATCACTGAAATGGGGCTAACTCTTATGGCAGCTTCTAGTCTCTCACATCAATATCGGAGGGATGCTTTCTGCACTGCAGTTTATCTTATCAATAGACTTCCCACACCTATCCTAAGTAATAAGTCACCTTTGGAAGTTCTTTTTGGTCATAAACCAAACTACTCACTTCTTAGAGTTTTTAGTTGTGCATGTTATCCTTATCTAAGACCCTACAACAATTACAAAACTCAGTATAGGTCTCATCAATGTGTTTTTGTAGGATATTCACCTACTCATAAAGGCTACAAATGCTTATCACCCTCTGGGAGAATATACATTTGCAGGCATGTTGTGTTTGATGAGAACCTATTTCCTTTTAAAGTCACTCTTGGTTTTCTACATTCATCAAATCCTAACTCTCAATTGTCCATCATCCTCTCCAAGTATTCCTCTTGTGTTTCCTACTAGCATTAATGAGAGTTCTTCATATGCAAATACTACTTTGTCTTTATCTGTTGATACTGTTAATAACTCCCATATACTTCCATCCTGGAATTCAATTACTGTAGGTGGTTCTACTGATAATCTTGCAGTCACTGATATTGAATCTGTTCAGAATCAACAACACATTGTTGCTACAAGTGATATTGCCACTGTTCAATATCAACAACTAGAAGTTGCTGCAAATATACATCCTATGGTAACTAGAGTAAATGCTGGCATTCATAAACCAAGAGTGTTTCTTATTGTCATAGAAACAGAACATGCCTCTGCCAGTGAAGCATTATCCGTTCTTGAATGGCATCAGGCTATGCAAGGTGAATATCACGCCTCAATGCATAATCAAACTTGGTCTCTAGTTGAACTTCCACCTGAAAGATTAGCAGTAGGCTGCAAATGGGTGTTTAGAATTAAAAGAAATCCTAATGGCAGTGTTCAAAAGTACAAAGCCAAACTTATAGCCAAAGGTTTCCATCAAAGAGTTGGCTTTGATTTTATTGAGATATTCAGTCCAGTAGTTAAACCAGTCTCAGTCCGGGTAGTTCTTATTATTACTCTCAGTAGAGGTTGGCCAGTCCATCATTTGAATGTGAACAATGCATTCTTGAATGGTGTGTTGAAGGAAGAGGTTCACATGCAGCAGCCCAAAGGTTTTGCTCAAGGATCAAAATATCTTGTTTGTAAAATGCATAAGGCTCTCTATGGTCTAAAACAGGCACCTAGGGCCTGGTTTAAAAAATTGACCACCACACTTACTCATCTAGAATTTTAGCCTACCAAATGTGATGCTTCTCTATTTGTTCAGTTCACATCTAAAGTCACAACCTTTGTTCTTGTATATGTTGATGACATCATTGTTACCAGTAGTTGTTCTGCTGTAATTCTTGTCCTCTTAGCTCAACTAAACTCAACCTTTACACCTAAGGATCTTGGCAATCTACACTACTTCCTTGGCATAGAAGCAAAACATACTAAAGATGGTGGTATTCATCTTTCTCAAACTAAGTATATTAGATACTTGATATCAAAAGCCAAAATGCTGAATGCAAAGCCCATGAGAACTCTAATGGCTTCAGGAATACGGTTGTTTGCTCATGACATTGTTGAATTGCTAGATGCCAGTTTGTGTAGAAGCATTGTAGGTGGTTTGCAGTATGCAACTGTAACAAGACCAAAGATAGCATTCAGTGTCAATAAGGTATGTCAATTCATGCATAATCTTAAAGAGTCTCATTGGAAGGTAGTAAAAAGGACACTTAAGGTATCTAAATGGGACTCTAGATTATGGTTTGCATCTCACCAAGTCAACTACTCTTCATCTCACAGCTTACTGTGATTCGGATTGGGGCACTGATATAGATGACAGGAGATCAACAATAGGGCAATGTGTACTCCTTAGATCCAATCTAGTATCCTAGACCTCCAAAAAGCAAGGTATAGTTTCAAGATCTAGTACAGAAGCTGAATACAGAATCATGGCTTCTGTAGTCGTTGAAATAACTTGGTTGCAGTCACTGCTAGTGAATTAAGAGTACCAAGTGCCACAGTTCCAGACATTTATTGTGATAACTTAAGTGCTGTCATGCTAACAGCAAATCCTATTCTTCATTCAAGGACAAAATGAGCTTGATCTCTACTTTGTTAGGGAAAAAGCAATACAACAACAGATCAAAGTCCATCATTTACCTTCTACTGAACAAATAGCACTTTTACTTACTAAAGCAGTTTCAAGTTCTGCCTTTTCTATATTTCGACACAAACTCAAAGTTGAAAGTTTTCAGATCTTGAGTTTGAGAGGGGAATGTAAGGGAATAACTAATAACTGATAACTAATTTAGTTATAGTTAGTTATAGTTGTTAGAATAATTAGATGTTAGTTACTATAGTTAGTTAATAACTATTGAGATTGCTATTAATAGCATCGTGTAACAGTTCTCATATCATAATCAATTCATTCAGTTTTCTGCATATTCTCTCTCTCTTTCTCTCACTCATGGTACTGCTTCACTTCATCTTCTGCTTCACTCATGGCATTGCAGATCATGGTGCAATCGTGAAGCATCGGTGCTCCAAAATATTTTAGGAGCATATTAAACATTTCCACTAGTTCATATGTATCACCTCAAAAGATCTAAGCACGAACTCATTACCTCGAATGAAGAGCAATGCTCCGAGTGTTTTATTGAACAAGAAGAAGGAAATTATTGGCGGCAGATATGAGAAAGAATGCTATATCTATTCTGAAGAGCAGCCTTCCCTTTCTCAATTAGTGATGAGGGCTACAGAAAGCCTAAATGATCGGTATATATTATTTGTAGAGGAGCCCATGGAATAGTTTATAAAGCCCAACTAGACCAACTTCTTGTTTTTGCTATAAAGAAGGTTGAATTTGGAAGGAACAAGAAGAAGCGCTTAAGTATCATGCTCAGAGAAACTCAAACCATAGGGATGATTAAGCATCGAAATTTAATCACATATGTAGACTACTGGATTGTAAAGGATTACGGTTTAATCTTATATGAGTACATGGAAAATGGAAGCCTTCATGATATTTTGCATGAAAGAAGTCCATCGCCATTCTTAGCATGGAATGTGCGGTTAAAGATAGCTATTGGAATTGCACATGGACTAGCATATCTGCATTATGATTGTGTCCCACCCATAATGCATCGAGACATCAAACCAAAGAATATACCTCTCGATGCTGATATGGAACCTCATATCGCTGACTTTAGTATTGCCATGCGCGCGGACCTGTATGAGCACTCTAATAGTGATTGTCCACAAAGGCGAATGCTTTCTGCGTATGTTGCTGGCACCCCAGGTTATATTGCACCGGGTAATTCATTCTTCTTCTACAGTTTACACTCCACTTTCATAGATATGCTATGCCTATAGCAACTTATACGTTGACAACTTTATTTTTCATTACAACTTGAAAGTGGAGTCGTTGTGCAAACTGTACTTGTCTAACATGTTTACATTGGAGAAATTTTTACGTTCAAGAAAAAAGTTATCATTCATTTTATACCACCTCAGCTGTGTGGCTCATCATTGTTTCCTACTTTAACATTTTTATTGTTATAACTGAGGTAGTACATAATAAATAATATAGAATAAGAACTTTTTCGTGATCCGAGAGTACTTAAGAACTTCTTGTTTACATTGTCTTTTGTGACAGTCTGACAGAGAATGCATATATAGTAGTGCCAAGCGTATGGACGGATCTACGTGTATTGGTATGGGGGCAGCTGCCCCCACCAATTTTTTTTATTACCTATAAAATAATTTTTTTTTGCCCCCACTATCCTACAATCCTACTTCACATAACACTATAAAATGTTTCCTTATTGTGTTACAATTCTACTCTACATAACACTTTTATTTTACACTACAAAAATTATAAATTAAATTAGAAGTAATGAAATAATTAAATAAAAATATAGTAGAAAGGCCAACACCACCGTACAAGAAGTCTGAAGTCAACAAATTCATTATGCCTTTTGAAACCTTTTGTTTTATGGTCAATTACCATTTATCACATCACACCACCGTACAACCTTTTTTTTGTCTCTTGCTCTTTGCCTCTTTCTATTCCTATTTCCATCTCTCAATCTCTTGTAGAGCTGGTCGCTCACTCACTCGCTTGGAGGCTTGGATGAGCCTTATGCAAAAATCAAATATTCCTTGTGTGGGGGCGTGTGGCGTAATGGTGAGAAATTTCATCCTTTCTTCCATTTTATTTGTGGTTTGCACTCTCTGTATCTTACTACCTTTTCAAAATCTCTTTTGATTTTAACTCTATGTTATGATTGTTGTATATAGGAAACAACAAATTGCTCTGTTTAAAATATTGTGAGTGGATTGTTTTGTGAGAGCTGCTGCTTGTGGTCCCTTGAGGTGAGTGGTGACCCTTCTCTTACCTTTACTTTTGCACTTTTTTTTAAATTTTTTTTGCCCCAAATGCAATTTCTGATTGTCCTATATTGTACTGTGTGATGATGTGGTATTTTATTTAAATGTTAATTAAGTAACTAATTACTAATTAGCATCATGATTTTAATGTACTAGAAATGGAAAAATATTTTAAAAGAAAATCAACATTAGAGCCTCAAGAAGTTATTAGAGCAGAAAATACATCAACACCATGTCAACCCACTGCTGAGTCCTTCATGAAAAAAAGATTCATAGAAGCTGATTTGGAAAATCTTCCAGCTGATCCTGGAGAGAGGAAGAAACTATCATGTTATCATCCCAATGATCGAGATGAAATCCGAAGAGCTTATTTGCAAAAAGGCCCTTGTCAACCAAGAGAGCACGATTTCCCACAACAACAATTTAGGACTTCTTTTCGTAAGTTTAATCCTGATTGGTTTCTTGAATTTGGCAATTGGTTGGAATATAGTATATCAAAAGATGCTATATTTTGTTTATGTTGTTATCTTATGAGATCTGACAATAGAGAACAAAAAAGTTTAGATGCATTTTTGACAAAGGGATTTTCAAACTGGAAAAAAAAAGAAAGGCTTAACACCCATGTTGGAGGCCCTAATAGTGCTCACAATCAAGTTTGGAGAAAATGTGATGCATTAATGAATCAAAAACAACATATTGAAGTTGCTATTAGTAGACAATCCGACTTGGTCAAAAGGGAATATCGGATTCAATTGACTGCAACACTTGAATGTATTCGATTTCTATTGAGGTTGGGGTTGGCACTTCGTGGCAATGATGAGTCGATGCATTCAAATCATCAAGGTAATTTTCTTGAGCTTCATCATTTTCTTGCCAAACATAATGAAGAAATTGGTAATGTCGTGAAAAAATGTCGTGGGAATCTCAAGCTAGTGTCACCTAAGATTCAAAAAGATATTGTGAGAGCTGCTGCTTGTGAGACCACAAAAGTTATTATCGAAGATCTTAGAGATGATTTCTTTGCCATTTTAATTGATGAATCTCAGGACATATCAATTAAGGAGCAAATGGCTGTTGTTTTACGTTATGTATATAACAAAGGACATGTGGTTGAGCAGTTTCTTGGTATTGTTCATGTTGTAAATACAAGTGCTATATCTTTAAAATTAGCATTGGAGTCATTGTTTGCAAAATATAGTTTGAGCTTGTCAAGAGTGCGTGGACAAGGATATGATGGGGCTAGTAATATGCAAGGTGAATTTAATGGCCTCAAAAGTTTGATCTTGAAAGAAAACAAGTGTGCATTCTATGTTCATTGCTTTGCTCTCCAACTCCAATTGGCACTTGTGACGGTTGCAAAAAGGCAAGTTGATATTGCTTCATTTTTTATTGTAGTTAACAATTTATCTAATATTGTTGGAGCTTCATGTAAGCGCAGAGAGATTCTTAGAGAGTGGAGAAATTTCTAGTGGTCGTAGCTTGAATCAAGAAATTTCATTGACAAGGGCCGGAGATACTAGATGGGGCTCACATTATGGTACATTACTTAGATTGATTTCTTTGTTTCCTTCCGTGATTGATGTGCTTCATACTATAATGGAAGATAGCAAGGACTCAGACCAAAAAGCTTATGCATATAATTTATTGAGAACTTTGCAGTCTTTTGAATTTATTTTTAACTTGCATTTGATGAAGAATATATTGGGAATTACTAATGAATTGTCTCAAGCATTGCAAAGAAGTGATCAAGATATTGTAAATGTTATGTCATTGGTTAGAGTGTCAAAGGAAAGGCTTCAAAGTATGAGAGAAGATGATTGGCATAATTTACTCAATGAAGTATCATTGTTTTGTGAGAAGAAAAATATTGTGATTCCGAATATGGATGATTCATTCATGGCACAAGGAAGATCAAGACGTAAACCTGAAAAGGTTTCAAAATTGCATCACTTTCAAGTTGAGGTATTTTATCGTGATTGACAGGCAACTTCAAGAGCTTAATAATAGATTTACAGAGGTGAGCACTAATTTGCTTATTTGTGTGGCAAGCTTAAATCCAAGAGATTCATTTTTTGCATTTGACAAGAAGAAGTTGATTTGTTTGGCTCGACTTTATCCATCAGAATTTTCCTCGATAGAGCTTATGGGGCTTGATAGCCAACTTGAAAATTATATCATGGATGTTCGTTCTAGTGAACATTTTTCTAATTTAAATGGGATTAGTTATCTTTCAGAAATGTTGGTGAAAATTAGAAAGCATGTTGCATATCCAATGGTATATTTACTTGTGAAGTTAGCTTTGATTTTGCCTGTGGCCATTGCAACAGTTGAAAGGAGTTTCTCTGCAATGAAACTTGTGAAGAATGATGTGCGCAATCGTATGGGAGATGAGTTATTGAATGATTGTTTAGTCACATACATAGAAAGAGATATTTTTGATAGTGTTAAAGATGAAAAAATCATACAATAATTTCAAAATATGAAGACACGCAGAGAGCAGCTATAGTTTGTGAAAGCTGATTAACTACTATTTTTTTTGGTATACAATGATATAGTTTTTGTAATCTCCAATTTTTGGCTTAATGATAATGATGTCCTTATTTATTGTTTATCTATTTATATTTATTTATAAAGATATTTATAGTGTATGATCTCGTCCCCACTAGCCAGAATTTCTGGGTCCGTCCCTGGCCGAGCGGAAAGTCTGATGAATATAGTTATGGGGTAGTTCTGCTTGAGCTAATAACAAAAAAGAAAGCAATAGTTCCATCATTCAAGGATGAGGAAGAGGAACAGGTGACCACTTTAGTAGGTTGGGCTAGATCTGTCTGGGTGGAAACGGGCAAAATTGAGAACATTGTTGATTCATACCTTGCAAGTGCATTACCCAATTCAGAAGTAGTAGCAAAAAAAGTTACTGAAGTGCTTGTGTTGGCTTTACAATGCACAGAGAAGGATCGAAGTAAAAAACCAACAATGAAAGAAGTTATTGACTTCTATCATGACCTGATATGGAGGATATAAAAAGGGAGACTCAAATTATGCAGCATTTGAGTGGCCAACCCAACATTGTTGATTTCAAAGGTGCTTATGAGGATAGGCATTCGGCTCATGTTGTTATGGAGCTATGTGCAGGTGGTGAACTTTTTGATAGGATTATTGCCAAGGGGCACTACAGTGAAAGGGCTGCCGCTTCAATATGCAGACAAATTGTTAATGTTGTTAGGAAAATAATGTCCATACATCATTTTTTATCTTACATCACTTTTTACCATACCTTTTAATAGTTGTGATTAAGTGAGAAAAAATGATGAGAAAAAAGTGATGTTCTTCAGACATGCCTTTTTATGGGTGTGATCCATAGGGATCTGAAGCCAGAGAATCTCTTGTTATCCAGTAAGGATGAAGACGCACTTCTCAAGGCAACAGATTTTGACCTTTCAGTCTTCATTGAAGAAGGTAAAATTTTGATCCATTCATTGGTCTTTCGTTCCAATGCTTCAAAATTTTGATGTTTGAGAGTTCCAGAGTCTGCAAAGAAAAATAAGTAAGCTGTAGCATCATCTTGAAGAAACTGCTAAAGTTTTGAGGGAAATTTTGTACAGAATACTATCCAAAACTTTATATACCGATTTTCCTTTTTGTGGGACTGGGAGTGTTTTGGAAAACTCTTGAAAATGTTCTGACCTTTCAGATTGAAAAATCTTGCACTGTGCAAGTAAAATTGTTCTTACATTATACCTGTAACTGTTCCATGAAATGGCTATAAAGCCCATGGAGTTTCTGTAATTGGTGTGTTTTTGTAGTCAATATTTCCAGATCATGAATAGGAGCTTCGAGTATTTCCTTTTCCTCTGTTACATTATTCCTTGTATGTGTGAGAGTGTGAATTAAGTTTTTTTTTTTATTCCTTCTGGGTAGACATATATGAAGCTAGATAAAATTTGATAATTGATAGGATAAAAATTATTCATGTGATCCATCCTATTTCCTCCTTAATTATTCAGCAGCAGTTGTACATGGTTGATCAACTGAACCAGAATCTAGTTGTGTTCTTAGATTTCACGAAATTCTTGAACTTTAAATGGTGAACAGATGTTAAATTTGAAGGTTTTACTTATTCCTCATGGCATTTCAGGCTTAATGTCAAATTTTAGAAAGAAAAGTTATTTTTAATTTTAGTTCCATCATTATCTGTGAAGATCTTCTCATATATAATTTTTCTGCAACCATACACAAGATAATAAGATATGCACTTCGAGTATGTTTGGCAACTACTTATCTTTTGATGAGAGGATTTATCTTATTAAAAATTAAGATTATCTTTCACTTGGAATATCTACTAAACTTTTTCTAATCAATTCCGATAATCTTACATTAAACAGTACATGTATCTCTTTTTTACATTCTATCTAATATCATTTATTATATATATTTTTTTCTATCATTTTCTTTCACTAAATCTGACATCTTTAAAAAAAGTGTCAACAGTATTTACACTCCTAAAAAGAGTGTAGAATGATCTTTTTCCTTCTCTAATTAATTTCTTCCCAGGAAAGGTGTATCAGGATATTGTTGGCAGTCTTTATTATGTTGCTCCAGAAGTTCTGCGTCATAGGCATGGAAAGGAAAGAGATATATGCAGTGCAGGAGTTATATTGTATGTCTTTGTGGTGTACCTCCATTTTGGGCAGTTAAATTATGATTATCACTTTGTAAAGGAGTCTACGTTTTTTTTTCCTCCTCTATTACTTTTTAGGCTTGACTTATTTTTCCCTAAAATATGTCCTACAGAGGACGAAAGGGGAGTATATAGTGCCATATTGCAAGGTCATATTGATTATAGTAGTCATCCATGGCCAACCATATCAAACAATGCTAAGGACCTTGTTCGTTCGTAAGATGCTTATACAGGATCCAAAGAAACGCATTACTTCTGCTGAGATGCTAGGTATGTAACTTCTATTGTGTTTTCTCCTCATCAAATACTTGAAATTTATTAAATTGTATCCTAATAGTGTTTGATAGTTTGACCTTCCTTCTTATTTGGCCCTTTAAGTGTGCACTTGGGCAAGATTGAGAAGATAAATTATTAGAAGGGTTTAGATATTTTTTCAATATATAGCAGCTGTTATAGTTAGTAGTACTGCATAAAAAACCTGAATTCAAGGCTTAAAAACTTATAGAAGCCAATGGTTATTTCATATCTATATAGACAACATTTCTTCTATTATCTTTCCTTTTCAGCATGTTAATTGTTTATTTATAGGATATTATGTATTTGATAGAAAAAGCAATGTTATTGAAGATGGAGGACAGTAACAATGTTTCGATGCAGTGACTCATACCTGTTTCCCATTACTATTACTGCTGACTGATAGTATGGTTTTGGCATCCTTAAGAATTTTCTTTGTTAATCTGTTTAAAAAAATTTTTTTTACTAATTGAATTCATGTACTATATGAATGATTTGAGCTCCCATGGATGAATGATGGAAATGCTTCTGACAATCGAATAGATGGTGCAGTCCTTTCCAGAATGAAGCAATATAGAGCTATGAGCAAACTAAAGAAATCTGCCCTGATGGTAAGTTTAGACACAAGCTGCATTAAGAGACGACGGAGATCTTTAATGCTTGTTGCATTAGACGGCATACTTGATACCTATGTGTCTATGGATCCACAGCTAAAAAATAGAAAAGGCTAATTTAAGCCAATGTTTGTTCAAGTCAGTGGTTACAAATTGAGAGACATAAAATATCATTCTAGTGTTCTTGTCATGATGAAGGGACATTTAAATTTTCTCACCTTATTTTTTACTCTCAAGTAGTCAAATAGAGAAGAGAAATAGATATAAAAATTATACAAAAAATTTCACAAATTTTAATTGAATCCCACTAATAAATTTTTATGTGTATCTCTACCTTTTGAGACAAAAAATAACATGAGATGATTCAAATCTGATGTAGCTATATGTAGGTTTACCAATCTAAAAAACCAAAAAAATAAAAGATAAAAAAATAACTGGAGGATTTTGAGTATTCTTTTTGGTCATTGCTCAAAACCTTTCTGAAGAAGAGATCCAAGGCTATGTTTACAAATATGTGTCAGCCTATTCAATGTCAATCTCTTTGTGCAGAGTCCAAACAGAGGTGGAGAAGCCCTACCTGCTGTCGCCATAAATGATGGAAGAGAGTGATGTGGCTAAGAAGAAAGAAGCGATGAGAAGATTGAGCGGGCGAAAGAAGTGATTAGAAGAAACTAACGGATTTGCGAGAAAGAAGATTGAGCTGAAGAAAAGGAAAAGGCTCAAGATAGAACAAAGTATTTTTTTGCAGCAAAAAATTATTGATAACCAGTGACATTTGAGAGGAAAAAATTTGAAAGGAAAAGATTTTTATTGAATTTGAACAAGGAGAGCCGTGTGACAATTAGAGGTGGTCCCTTCATTAATAGATTATAGATATAGATTAGAATCAATTTGTGTAATCAAGATTAATTTCTCTAAATTTGAGATGATCAAATGGATACAAGCATTTAATAGCAATACCACATAACTTAAATAGACAATTTCTCTCAAAGAAAACGGTTAATGTCATAAATTCACCAAAAATAACTTGCTAATTGACACGATAAAGCATACTTTTAAGGTATGTTTAGAGTTGAGATTTTAAAAGATTTTAAAAAGAAAAGAAAGAGAGAGTTTATTCTTTATTTTGAATAAAACACTCTTTATATTAAAGATTTTTTTAAATGAAAGCATACAATGAAAGAAAATAATATAACTTCTCAATCATCTTTTATTTATTTTTATAAATATTTTATAACTCTCTCAATTTAAAAATAAAAAAATAAACATTTATTTTTCTTTTCTTCTAAAATCTTCCGTCCAAACATATTTTTAATACGTAAAATATGTATATTTGGACTATTATCACCTAGTGAGAAAATACAGAGCACAAAGTAAAAAAGGGAAAAACAAAACATGTAAGTTGCCTACCATGGTGGGCATGCCATTTCAGATTTAATGTTGATTTGATGCATTCGTGAACTGCAATGCATAACCAGAAAGTGGTAAAGGGAGATATAATTAAAATGCATTCTATGACACGAAATAACTGGCCCAATAAGGTTGAGTGTCCTTCAACAGAAGTAAACAAAAGTTTAGGAAATCACATTATTTACTTAGTCAATTAATTCACGGCTAGAAATTTTTCAAAGGATACACATGCATATGAAGAGGGAAGTTTGTTGAACGAATGGTCACTTTATGCATGGTACAACTAGTAGAAGCCCTCCTATAAACTACCTTTCTTCTCCTATATAAATGGCGAGAGAGCTTTAAGCTTCTTACCCACAATTATCTGTGTCATTATTGTCTTGTCTCACTGTCACTTTGTCTTACATTTTGTTTTTTCTTGTACCCTAAGAAAGTAGGAAACATTAATGGCCTTCACCAAAAGAACAGTACTTTTGGCAATTTTCTGCCTCCTCCTAATACAAGAGGTAAAGTTTCTTTATCCTATGTTTGGATATTTTTTCATTAACGGAATGGAACGGAATAGGTGGGGATGGATCAGAAAGAAAAGGAATGGAATGGAACATAATTATCTCCTCTTTGTTTGAAAGATTCATTAACAGAATAGAACGGAACATGTGTTCCTCCCATTTCACCTCAATTTTGAGAGGAACAAAAATTAAACATTTAAGGGGGAAGAAGGGAGAAATGATTCCCCATGTGTTCCGTTCCATTCCTATACATTTTAAAACTTCCAAACACAAAAACTTATTTCTATTCTCTTTATTTCTTTTTCGTTCCCTCCATTATCTGTCATCCAAACATAGTATTAGGATTCACGATCGGATTACTTCACTTGTAAGGGTTAGATTCGATTCTCAATGTTATGAATCTACGTAGCCTACCTTTCCTAAAACTTTTTTAAAGAAAAAAAATTGTGATTTCTTTTCAAGTTGTATTTATTTTCCTTGATTATTTTTGCATGGTTCTCCTTCATTATTATTTTTTTTATCAAAATTTTTCGTTTCTATTTACTGGGATATGTTACATGCCTAGAATTTTGAACTATAATAGAAACTAATATTTTCAATTTTAAATTAACTGCTTATATCTATTTTTAATTTTGAATTAATTTGCAATACTTCTGTGTTCTGTAATTTATATGGAAAACCCATTTGTTCGGTGTTGTTTCAGATGGAGCTTTTGAACCATGTTAGGCTATAAATACTGACATTGCTACTTTCTTTTTTCCCCCTTTAAATTCTTTTCAGTTGGAGATCTATGGTGGAAATCAATACATAGTTGCGGCTCATAAAATAGGTAAGAGATTACCGTTCTACGTATAGAAAAATGCATGGATTGCAAAACACTGGTAATGAAATCCTACGTTTGCTGCTAATAAACTTACAGCATAAGCTTGATTTAACAATAAATTATGTTTAGATGGATAGAAGTAATCCAAAACCTAGTAATTAATTTCTGTTTATCTACAAATTAATCAGAACAAATTATTTTCTCATATATATATATATAGATGTGAAGGAAACTAATTTGTTCTAATAGACATTAAAATAATAGAACTCATGGTAGATTTGAAAATTTGATCAAAAGAATTCAGAGGCTCCAAAAGATAATTCAATAATTTTTAATTTTTTTATTTTGTTAATATAAAGATATAGAATCTCTTTGTATTGTGTGATCTCGGGTTATTCTAATTAATTAAAACAAAATTAAATGAGTTCCACTAATATTAAATCCTATATACAAAAGTGATACGTGATATTTACCAAAAAAAAAAAAGTAATACGTGATCCATGTTGATATATGTTTTATTTTATGGGAAAAAATATTATAAAAAAAAGTGGTATGGGATCCATGGTGATATACGTTTTATTATTGTTAAGAGTTTCACATCGCCTGTCTCAATGTTTCGGGTGCAGTTTATATATCTATTAAGTCACTTAACTTAATGTCAATTGGTTTTAGGTTAGAATATCACGCGGTATCAGAACCAAGATCTCATCTTTGTTGTCCATTTTGCTAGGCTTGTCCCGCCTACTTTGATAGACTCGTCTGTTCTGTCTAGGCATCTGTGAAGGAGAGTGTTAAGAGTCTTACATCGTCTGCCTCAATGTTTTGGATGCAGTTTATATATATGTTGAGTCACTCCACTTAATGTCAATTAATTTTATGTTAGAATCTCACAACTATATGGGAAAAAATATTTGTATAAAAATCCTATAAATTTTACTATGAGTTTGTTTAGTATGTTTTTGAAAATAAGAGAGAAACAAATTTCTAAATGTTAAGTAGCACCACTTCAAAAAATTTTATCTCAAATTTGTAACATCAAATTAACACCATATATGCTAAAAGAATATTCTTCATTAATTTCTCTTAAGAGTATAACAAGTTTCAATTTTTGTATCCTTTTTTTATTTTTCCCAACCATCCTAGTTTGGTAAATATAATTGTGCTTATTGAATGGTATATATATGAAAACTGAAATGAGAAAAACCATTACAATGCTGCAGACTGCGCTGGCAAGTGCAACTACCGTTGCAGCAAGGCATCAAGGCACAAGATGTGCATAAGGGCATGTAACACTTGCTGCGCAAGGTGCAACTGCGTGCCACCAGGAACATCTGGGAACCAAGATGTGTGCCCTTGCTATGCTAACATGAAGACACATGGAGGAAGGAAAAAGTGCCCATGAGTTAATATGAAAGTTAATTCCAACCTATATATCCTAGCTGGCATCTATGATGCTTATTGTGCTTGCTATTTGTGCAGTAGCACTTGCATGATTCGGAAAGTCATTAAGAAACTAGTGACTAGCCATCATCATATGTATGGAAGTTAAGAAGGCAGAATTTCATCCCAACCATGCAGTAATGGTCAGAAAATAAGTCACTTAGGAATTAACACGCATAGTGCAAGTGAATATGTATGAGATTTCCTACATATTGATGTTTATTATATTAAGCTTTTAGTTATCTTTACATTAACAATTTGTCACAAAAGTATGAACTTCACCTAAATTCTCAGATCTCAGTTATGAACTGAGTTAAGCTCAGTTAACTTAAATTGCAGAAACTATAGTCAAGGTCTGATCATTACATTTTTATAAGGAGTTATTGGTTTCATGACTTACATTGATTAAAAAGAGAGAGGGGGTTGAAATATATTAATAGAATGCTCAAGAACATTTTAGCCAGCACAACATTGATTACAGAGTGAAAGTAAATGAATATTATGTCCATTAAAAAAATAAGGGAAAAGAAAATTGCTTTAAGCAAAATAAAGGTTGTAGTAGTAGGTGAGATAAATGAACTTGTTTAGTAAAATCATTTGCATCGATGCAATGATGTGTGTTAACGGACAGCTTGGCCCACAACCAGAATCGGGCCCAATCACAAGATAAATTCCAAAACATTGCAGCTGATGGCAGATCCAGCATTAGTTGACTCATCCAACTAATCCTTCATTAATGTACTTAATTTATTAATCAGTTAGGATTAATTAGTGAGTCAGTTATATGGTTAGAAAGTTAGTTTATTAGGTATATCCCCTGTGAGTCTGTCTAGGGATGGCAATGGGTATTGAACCCGATGGGTACCCGTAAAAATTACCCACAATGAGTAGGGTAATTACCCGCTTAATGGGTATGGGTAAAGAGACGGTAATTACCCGTAAATTTTGATAAGGATGGGTGCGGAATGTAGTATGGTCCATGCCCGCCCTATACCCGCACATACTTATTTATTTATTATTTATTTATATATACATATATACATATATAACACATTATATTGATAAAATATATATATATATATAACACATTACAATATTTGGAAGACCAAGTAGCCAAGACTATACGATACCTACGTGGGCCAATTCTGCGTGAAGGCCAATTGCTAATTTGCTATCACTTTTATTATAACAGTGGGCCAATTCACTTGACTTTTTTTTTCGACTTTGAAACTTTCAAAGTGAGAAATCGAAAGAAATTAGAAACCTATCTACTATCTCTTTGGAAGACAAAAACGCGTATCACTTAGGTTTAGCAATTGGAACACCCATGTTTATATTGCCTTCAACTTGCCTCTATTTATGTCTCTCGTTATATTTATATCTCTCGTTTAGCTATTGCCTTTCATTTACTTGTATTTATGTTTATGTTACAGTTGCCTATAAAAGCATTTTAGTTTGCATTTTGGTTGTTAAAATATGCTGCATACGTTACTAATTTTGCCATTTGTGGAATGCAATTGCCAATTGAAAGACATTGAGGTGCGCTGCCTCTACCTGGTGCCTGGTGTTTTTTGTCGTGTAAACACAAGATTTGTTATTTCCTTTTATGTCTTTAGTGCTTTCTATTGATTAGATATTGTAAATAGGATCCATTTTGCCTATGTTGCCTATTTTATTTTTACTTATTTGGTGCTTTCTTTTATTGGTTTATTGTGCTATTATATTGTGTGTAGGTTGTATTAATTATTAATTATATATTATCAAATATACCTTGACTTTGTTTCTTTATACCTGACCTCTTTACCATATTTTTTTATTTTGTTTTGCTTTCATGTACCTAATCACAGATGGAAAATCTATGTGGAGTGATTCCTTCTAAGGAATCTGAAAGTAGCTCTTCTCCTATTACGTCAAGTACTCCCACACAACCTGAAAGTGTACCTAGTGATCCCGTGGGTAGCTTTTCTCCTAGTGATCCTCTTCCTCTTGCTGTGGATGGTGATGAATTAACTGATGATAGCAAAAAAAGAAAGTTATCAGTTGTTTGGAACTACTTTAAGAGAAAAGTAGTTAATGGAGAAGAAAAGCTATATGCAATTATTGCAACAAACATATGACTAGAAGATCGATGGAACAAATCATTTGCATAAACACTATCAGACTTGTAAAAGAAGGCCGTTTAAGGACATAAGACAATCAATCTTGTTGAGAGAACAAAAGAAGGTTGATGGGTCATCTACTTATTTGAGTAACTACCATTTTGATCCAGAGAAATCAAGAAAAGACCTTGCTTGTATGGTAATAGTTCATGAGTATCCACTTTCAATGGTGGACCATCTGGGATTCCGAGCATACTCTGAAGGTCTTCAACCTTTGTTCAAGGTTCCTAGTCGAAACACAGTTAAAAATGATATTATCAAGATCTATCAAAATGAAAAGTTGAAGACTATGGGACTCTTAGACAAGATTGCGAGTAAAATTGCTTTAACAACAGACTTGTGGACAACTAGCAACCAAAAGAAGGGGTTTATGGCCATTACAGCTCACTACATTGATGATGATTGGGATATGCAAAGTCGCATATTAAGGTATTATATTACTCATTTTCACAATCATAGTTTTGATTTTTGTGATCATTATATCATATTTATTAACTTTATCAATTACATTTAATTTTTGCATTGTATTAATACTCAATAAATTATTTTGCATAATAGGTTTGTGTATGTAGAATGTCCACATACAAAATTGAAGCTCTTTCAAAGGTGTTGATAGAATGTATGATAGATTGGAATATTGATAGAAAGTTGTCTACCATCACTTTGGATAACTGTAGCACTAATGACTCTCTTGTTCGTTTGTTGTTAAACAAACTTGATTGTTCTGCTCTTATGCTTGATGGTCAATTATTTCATATGAGGTGTTGTGCACATATTCTGAATTTAATTGCACAAGATGGTTTGAGTGTTCTTGGAGATGGTATAGAGAAGGTTAGGAATAGTATTGCTTATTGGACAGCCACACCTAAAAGAGAACAAAGTTTTAGGGAAGCAGCACGTCAAATAAAAGTTTCCATAACAAAGAAACTCATTCTTGATTGCAAAACTAGATGGAATTCTACTTATCAAATGCTTGTTGTTGCATTGGCTTACAAAGATGTTTTTGTTCGTTTGAAAACAAGAGAGGATTTATATACATGTTTGCCTACAACTGCTGAGTGGGAAATTGCAAAAGAAATTTGTAGTAGGTTAGAAGTATTTTATCGTGTAACTGAGATGTTTTCAGGCACACAATATCCCACAACAAATATATTCTTCCCTTTGGTTTGTGAAATAAAGCTCTCTTTGCAGCTATGGCAAACTTGCTCAATTGAAGCTATTAGAAATATGGCTTCAAAAATGATTGCCAAATTTGGGAAATATTAGTCTGTTGTTCATGGAATTATGGGGATTGCCATTGTTTTGGATCCAAGATACAAATTGAAGTTGTTAGAGTACTTCTTTCCCAAGCTTTATGGAAGTAGTTATTCAATTGAAATTAACAATATCAAGAAATTATGCTACTCATTGTTTGAAGATTATCTAGCCAACACAAATGGGATAATGGAAGGTTCAGCTGAAATGTTCAATGACAAGGAGTCGAATTCAGATAATCTTAATATTAACAATTTTCTTAGTGATTATGACTCATTTGTCAATGATACAAATGAGACACAATCAAAGTCTGAGTTGGATCTTTACTTGGAAGAGAAGGTATTGCCCAGGAGTGCTACATTTGATATTCTTGGATGGTGGAAAACAAATGGGATCAAGTATCCAATATTGCAAAAAATTGCCAAGAATATTTTGGCTATTCCAATTTCAACTGTTGCTTCAGAATCTGCTTTTAGCACAGGAGTAGGTTGTTGAGTCCTCATCGTTCTAGGCTTCATGAGGATACTTTGGAGGCACTTATGTGTGCACAAAGTTTGGTTGAAACATGAGAAGAAAGGTAATAAATGTTACACTTATCTATTTATTCATTTAAATTTGTGTTTAGTGTAATCATTAATTTTCTTTTTATGTTGTAGTTTACATTGGTATCATTTGGACCAAAAAAATATTTACATGTGAAAGATAAGCGTTTGCAATCTTTTCAAGATTCTCGATTCGATGATGAGGTATAATAACATAATAATTTATGTTATTAATTTTGACTTTATTATCATAACTAATTAGTGTAATGTATCACTTTTTAACAGATTTTGGAAATCTGCAAAGCGTGACTTGGAAGCTTATGAATTTGTTGTTTATGAATTTCTTGTTACATTAGATTTTGGAAGTACCAACACTTTTTATGATTATGTTTGAAAGACCTTTGAATAGTTTGACAATTGTATGACATTGACATTTTTAATCAATGTCTTTTTATCCATTGATTTTTTCGTAATTAATAAAAGTGCGGAGTAATCAGTGCGGATACACGGTACTTAGGTACCCGGAGAGGGTAAATACGGGCATCAAAGTTCTTCTGCCACGGGTATGGGGACGGGTATGGGTATTTTTTTTAAATACGGGTATGGGGACGGATACTATAGTACCCACCCAGACCCTACCCATTGCCATTCCTATCTGTGACTGTTGTAGCAGTTTTATATATACTCCATCTTGTACATATGAATATTCAAGTTGAATCAATAACACGGAACTTCACTTTGCAAATTTCAAGTCTCGTTAATGTGAAATCAAATCATATTTTCATTAATAAGTAAGAGATTTTTTGGTTTTTGAAAAATTATTCATGCGATTTCAGGTCCGGTGGTGGTTAAATTTAATTTTATGAGTATTACTATTTGCATATTATAAAGTGGTATAAAAGTTACACCATTTTAAATATTTGCAAAGAGATTGGTTCAATTTTGGAAGACCCACCATAGATGTGATGGTGGCCTTGGCTAAGTACCAATCCCCATGCAATGTGAATATGGTATAAAAGATAGCATGTAAAGCAAGATAAAAGTATATATATGAATGAATCATTTCCATTTTTCATTGTGTAACTCGATAAACAAAAAACAAAACAAAATGAATTTATAATCATCAAATATAAAATGAAGACCCACCATAGATGTGATGGTTAAATTTAATTTTATGAGTATTACTATTTGCATATTATAAAGTGGTATAAAAGTTACACCATTTTAAATATTTGCAAAGAGATTGGTTCAATTTTTGAAGACCCACCATAGATGTGATGGTGACCTTGGCTAAGTACCAATCCCCATGCAATGTGAATATGGTATAAAAGATAGCATGTAAAGCAAGATAAAAGTATATATATGAATGAATCATTTCCATTTTTTATTGTGTTACTCGATAAACAAAAAACAAAACAGAATGAATCTATAATCATCAAATATAAAATGAAATTACACTAATAAAGTTTATTATATTGATAAGCAGTCTCCTTACTAAATTGCCTTAATTCTATTACATTCAATCAACAAGAACACTCAAAATAGAATTGAATGCCTGTCTTTCTCTTAAAAAGTTTGCCTCCAATAATTTCAAGGGCATTTAGGCTTATTCCCATGGGTCTTAAGGCCTGCATAACATGGACAAACCTCCTTATTGCCATAGGTACCAGGGGGTACGCAGTGACATCTGTAGCAACATGACTTGCATGCTCGTTTGCACCCCTTCTTTTTAAATGCTTTGCTGCATCTTCGAGAGCATTCATGGCCGCAATCTAACTCACATGGGAGAAAAAAATTTGCTTTAAATTCTTTCTCATGCTACCTTATAAGAGGAACACAGTTGATATAGTTTGAGTTATGCTACACAGCTAAAAATAAAAAACAGCAAGAATTTAACTAAATTTAAGAATAATTGTTGGATAAGATAAAATGGAAAGGGTAATTAATCAATGCAAAAGTTAATAAAAATGTCAACTCATTTTGAATTATATTCTGCCAATCTGGCTCTGATTGAGTAGGTTTTTTCATATATTTTTCATCTTTACTATAGAGGAGATATGGATACATTAGGTAATTACATTCAAGGTATAGGTTTTGATTAATTTTGGGAGAAAAATCGCTTGTTGATTTTGATTATAAGCTATTTTGAACTTAAACTAATCTAAAGACACACATAATATAAGCCCACTAAGAATAGCAGAAATCCATAGCTAACACGACACATATCACATCCCACAAATATGGAAAAGATCCACTACAAACTTAACATAAACTGCTCAGCCTTAAACTCAAGTATTTGGCCAGCTGAGCTATTACTCATTTTCACAATCATAGTTTTGAGTCTGAGTTGTGGTTGCTATGCAATTCCAGTGATTGCAGATAAAATATGGACGCAACCGTTGTGTGCACGAGAAATTGTAAAATCGAATTTTGCTTTTCGATACATTTAAAAAAAAATACTACATAACAAGACCTCAAATCTTTATCTAAAATTTGCATTCATCCAACTAACTAACTAACTATATATATATATATGTGTATGTATGAGAGTATATATTAGTTGAGATGAGTATCTATTGTGAGAAGGTGAGATGAGTGAATTTTGACTATTGAATTTTATATGAATAGTCAAGATTAGAATATAAATACATGTAACTTTTTAAAGTGGTCACATGATTTTTAAGTAATTTTTAATCTTGAACATCCATGTATTATGTGGTCAAGATTCACTCCTCTCATCCTCCCACAATGAACACTTTTCTCACTAGATATGTTTCAAATGTATGTATATATATATATATATGTATATATATATATATATATATATATATATATATATATATATATATATATATATATGTATATATATATATATATATATATATATATATATAGAGAGAGAGAGAGATGATCAACTTACACCATATAAGTTTTTTTTTTTTTACACACTTATTTTTAAGCTGTTAGATCTATTTTTATTTAATGGTTATCTTTAATGAAATAATCTCAACCATTAAATGAAAGTGGAACTAACGGTTGCAAATAGATATAAAAGAAAAAAGACTTACAATATATATATTAACTACTAAGAAATTAAAAACAGCATTTTATTCTTAAAAATGTGTTGTGGAACTTACTAATGTTGTTCGACTGGACATGCTTGTTAAGAGCCAAAGTCTGACTTCCTTCATATGCCTGCATGTCATGGTTCGGTTTGCAATTTAGTTTTGCTTGTTAAGAGCACATATTTACAAAATCATGAAAACCAAGTGAAGATTCACACTAGCACACATACACACACACAGATGCAGCAAAAATTTGAAGAGAAATTTCTGATAATAACGGCAGGAAAGTACAAGATTTTGGATAGCTCACATTGTGATGAGAATTGGCTGCTGTACTAATGGATGAAGCTTCTGCAACAGCCTACAAAAGGAAGGTACGCATATTAAAGTAGAAATTTTTAGTGAGAATTCAAACTCTTCTTTTATTTATAGAGAAAGAAAAAGTCTTCGCATTTTGAATTTTTGAGAGTGTATATCAACTCTCTCTTACCTGTAGTAGTAGAAGAATGGCTAAAAGAATGACTCTGAAGAACTGCATCTTGTTACTTACTCTAGGTATGGCTAGGTTGATTAGGTAAGAAGAGGTCGGTTTATAAAGACATTTTCCTGTTACTTTTACCCTTTATCTCTTAAAAAATCACTTGCAAAAGATGGAAGCAAATTCACAGGTTTGAGCTGAGTACTCTGTGTAATGCCAAGCAAAAAGTTTCATTTTTTTTTGGAAGCTTCCCTCACTTTTCGTTTTATTGCTTATGCTCTAGTGAATACACACAGCTGTTTGATGCTTTGGCTGCATATGGATCACAAGAAAAACGCATAGAGATTGGTCCCCTCTCCAGTTGTGCAGATTAAACTATCTATGCCTCATTTGCGAATGGAAATATTGGTAGCTAACAAAGATATGTGAAATGGCAATAAACCCATTACATGTATCTACCAAGGAAAATACGACATATTTCAAAATAATGAGTTTTGTTGTTATATAAGAATATGAATAAAAAAGGCACTACTAGGTTGGCAATGATCATTCAATTATATGCAAGGATTTAAATTATGGACCGTATCATGTGAATCGTGATGCAGGTACAGCATATTTGTTGCAACTAATATTATTAAAGTCCGATTAGATAATAAAGTAGCAAAATTTTCAATTTAGATTCAATTGGTTAGATCTGAAAGTCGAACTGGATGACATTATCATTATATAGAATATAAATTTTATATAATAAAAAATTATTTTTATAATTTAAAAATTATAATTATAATAATTATTGCTTATTCAGATAAATAGCTAGTCAAAATGTTAGTCTTTTAAGTGGAATGATGTTTTTGTTCATTATTTTTTAAGTGGAATAATTACAATGATTACGCTAACAATAATCAATTCTCGATTTTTAAAGTTTTAATAAATGATGAACCCACCATTTTATGTTTCAAATAATATGCTTGGAATTATTTGCACTAATGATGCAGACGGATTAAATTTGTCAAAATACTTCTTTGGTTAAAAAGATAATCTCAACTGTTTAATGGAAAAATCTTGGGATGCAAATATGCTACTCAATTTGTCATTCATCCCATTGAACTTACATTTTCATTTTTCACTTGGGGTCAAATTCATTAATTAAGCACAGGGTCCAATCACATAATGATCCTAAAAGGACATGTTAAGTTTTTTATTATAATCAAAGAAAGGAACAAAAAGGAGCTACATCTATCAGCTTTGCTAAGGTTAGCCGCTGCTAGGTCTCACTAGCGACGCCCCCTAAGGCAGAAGGCTGGCCAGTTTGGATTGGAGCTGAAGGATGAGGGCTCTAAAACAAACCAAGTGTCTAAACCCAAGAAAGGACAGATTTCCAACCTGAGAAACCAGAAATCAACGGTTGATCAGGTATCTCAGCACCTATCATCCTTAACTTTTTCCGGAATCGGGTGCAAGGTGGAATGAATCAGTGCCAAATGTGCCAGTACGAGCAAAGCTGAAGCAAGGAGTGTAGGATGAGTTACAAACTTTAACCCTGCTGGAGGACAATGACCTAAGTTCTCCAGTGAGCCAAGTTGTCAGCATTATCCACCAAGCTAATGACAGCGCCACTAAGAATCAAAAGTCACATTCCCACCATGTTAAAACCCCTAACAAGAATGCGGATAGCACCACATCATTATTTCTTGAATTGATATCAGCCCATTCACAAGCAACAATGCCATAATCTAATGGAAACAAAACCTCATGGAGGATAAAATTTTTAAAAAAGACACATTGAGAATCAAAATGTTGATGAAAATGGTTAATCAAAAAATCTTTGAAAATAAAAATAAGGCTTTAAGAAATGAAAATAAGTAAGACTACTCGAGGTGTACAAAAACAAAAGTATTATTTCAATGACGTATGAAAAATCAAGAAGGGTGGGCACAGCCTCTAAAACACATCATACAACCAACAATACACTTTATACATATAGTCATGAGTACATCAAATATGCAGCCATTTACTGAGTATGATACGCTTACTATGAATTTGATGTTCTCACTATCAAAGAGATTCTTACATAAATTTTGAGAATTCAAGTTAGATGTACTACACCAATTATATTATTAATTATAGTAGATTATGATAATTAATTATTAATTAATTATAATAATTATTTATTAATTAATTATATAATTAATTAAGTACACACAACTTAAATGTTTTAGATTTATATAAAAATCTCTTGTTAAGCTAACCATTCTTAATTGCATACTGATTCTATTGAACACCATTAAAAGTTGGTGGATGAAATAGAACTACCTCGAGCAATAGAACCACCAACATGGCCTGCTTGGGCACTTGTGGCTGCTCGTTCATTTGCTTTGCCGGTTTGCTTGGCTCATATTTGAGCCACTTCAATAGTACATCAAATATTTGAGCAGTTGAATTTTGCCTTAATTATTGTGAGTTAATGTAAAATTTTCTAACAGTTTTTAAATGTTTAAAAGACATTTAAAAAAGAATAACAGAAATGTGGTGAGTGTAAGAGGTTTTGTAGAAGAGGAAGACAAAGATGCATGCATGGCTAGAGGAAATAAGAGGGAATCAAAGAAAAGTTGACAACATGATGAAATTTATGAGGTGGCTAAGATTAAAGTAGCTGATATAGCGGTGCCACAGCACACGAGTCAGGTTTTATATATTATATATTATTGATAGATTTTACCTGATGTTGTGTTTGATTAATAATGAAATAAACAAGAAATTAATTATTTAATTTATTAGTGTTTTAAAAATGGAGTTGCATTTGTAACACTTGAGCCTAATACAATTAGGGTCATATTTATAGCCAAAGAAATTAAATTAATGGTGAGGTATTTGAATAATTTGTATAAAGTTATAAGTTTAAAAAAAATTAAGGACATATTGTTTTTAAAATATCTAATTTATTTCTTCTCATTTTTTTGGGACAATGAGAAAACGATTTTTCTTTTTTAATCTTATGTATCTAAATAAAATTAGAGAAAACAAAATTCTTCCCATTTTCTTTCAACTCTATTTTCTCCTTTTGTTTTTCTCATTTCCTCCTTACATCTAAATGAATATAATAAAACTCTCTGGTTACTCTATGTTTTTAATGATTGAAAAAATTAAAATGTGATACTTTTATTTATTTATATCCTCAATTTCTGCTATGAAGATTTTTGTATTATTTTATACTATATTGTGATTCCAATAAAATGAATGCTACATTTTCGTGAGCATGTTAGCTTGCCGCCTTCTTTTCCAAACCATGTATGGATTGAAGAAGCCCCTGATTTAATTTGTAATTTGACACAGGTGGACACTTATTTGTCCTGTTGAATGAATTGCTAACATATGTTCCCAGCCAAAATAATAATAATAATAATAATAATAATAATAATAATAATAATAATAATAATAATAATAATAACAACGCAATTCCCTTAATCCCTTTATATATGTTTTTTAAGTTTTTGTACAAAGATTAAAGATACTATTAAATAGTATCAAATATAGAGAAATATAATATAATATGATTAAATTGTATATCCTTTCTTTCATTCCATTAATATATGTGTAGTTATTGAGTTTATTTACGATAATTATAAATTATATGTAGTTATTGGATTTAGCTGAGACAATAAAGAATAATGATTTTTGGAAAAAAATAAGAGAAAAGAGTCTAAATTTTCATCATTTTACAAATCACCGTTATAAACTTAAAAATCCTCTTAATTAATCTCTAAATTTTAACTAATGACCTAATAAATACGTCCATTAACCATCTATTAAATCACTAATGGAGATGTCATGTGTTATCATCATACTCATTCAAGTTCATTAAATCTAGACTATTGATTTTTTTATTCATTAAAACTTCATTTTTTTAATTATATTTTACTCTTAACAAATAAAATAAAAAAACTAAATTATTCTAAAACAAAAAACAAGGGAAAAGAATAAAATATAGTTAAAATATAATTTCATTTTTTTAATTTCGTTTTTTTTAAATAATTTATTTTTTTATTTAATTTGTTAAGAGTAAAATATAATTAAAAAATAAGATTTTAATTAATAAAAAATTAATGGTTGATTTAATAAATTTGAATAGGTAAAATGATGCTATGTGGCATCTACGTTAGTGATTGAACATATGGTTAATGAAATAATTTATTAGGTCATTAATTAAAATTTATGAATTAATTAGAAATACTTTTAAGTTTATGGTAGTGATTTTCAAAAGAGTGAAAGTTCAACGTGTCTTTATACTCTTTCTCCAAAAATTAATTAATACTTTCTTGATATTTGAAAAAATGACAGATAATTTGAGATGATGATCACATATTTTATACATTAATAAACCCTCATTTTTAGTCATTTACACTCTCCATGTACTTAATTGATTAAGCCTAGTTATGTTTTGTAAGTTTGGACTTAAATTTGACTTAATTGATTTTTTCAACATTATTTTTGTCTTACGTTGTTTTTGTATTTCGGTCATATCTTGAGTTCTAAATGTTTGATAATTATGAATTTTACCTTGTAGGAAAGATAAGAGAGAGCTCTACAACTTTGATGCAGAGCTCAAAGTCTCATTCAGACATCTAGTGGAGCTAATTGGGCGTGGAAGACAGAACACGAGTTTTGTATTTGAAACCTGAATAGTGTACAGTAATCAGAGCATAACTCGGGCTGCAATAATTAATTTGGGCTGAAATTTGGACATTGAAAGTTAAGACCCAGATCTAAAACTTTCATGTTGAACACAAAACTTGATCCGGGCTCCTCGATAGTGATATTGGGTCTGAAAGTCAAAACAGAGGTGCTGAAACTAGGCCTGAACAGTCTGTAATAATTGGGTTATATCTTGGGCTGTAGGATGAATTTTTTGGTGATTCCAGATCCATTGGAAAGTTTAGACAATTTCCTAGAACTTTTATGAAGACCACTTGGCTCAAAAATGACGAAATCAGTGACTTAAGTAATGAATGATTTCGGAAACAAGAAATCTCAATGATTTTTCACTCTTATCTTCACCATTTGGCATTTTCCATTCATTCATCTACTCATCCACCCACTCCTAATCAGCTCCCTTGTCATTTTGTATCCTTAATCCTCTATAAAAGGCACCATTGGCTGACCATTTGGGAGCACTTGGTGTTAGACTTAGTTTGTTACAAGTTGTGGTTATACTTGTTTCTTGTTTTACTTTGTTGTAATTTTCTCTTGTTCTAAAGTGAAGCTATGTTCATCTTTCTCTTCTTCTCTTTTTCTCTCTTCTTATCCATGAGTAACTAAATCTTCATCTTGTTTGGGTGAAAGAGTGAAGCTCTTGGTAATGAAATAAGGTTAGATTATTTTATTTCTTGTGTTTAAATGATATATTATCAATTGGACATTATATGTGTTATATTTTGTTTCCAATCAATTTAGAAACCTTCTTTGTATAATGGAGATCTTGATTTATTATAGATAATAGGATTGACACAGTGAATGCTTGAACTCATTTACAAATGTTAGTAGATAAATAAAGGAATCATAATATGATTGCATATATAATTAAACTTTGAATGTTATATTTTCCGATTGGAACCTCCGTTGTGTGTGGATTTCAATTGAGTTATAAAGAGAAATAATCTTACCTTTAATTTATTACCAAGAGTGGATCTCCTATCCCAAGCAAGCCCTTAAATTCATTTGTGAACTTGCTTTATTACTTTTGGTGTTGTGACAAATTCTCTTCTTACCTCAATTAATTTTTCTTCATCAATTTCCTGTGGATCGACCTCGGACTCCC
This sequence comes from Ormosia emarginata, assembly GCA_029884605.1. NCBI lineage: Eukaryota > Viridiplantae > Streptophyta > Magnoliopsida > Fabales > Fabaceae > Ormosia > Ormosia emarginata. The sequence continues at coordinate 20,554,267 of JAQQTP010000077.1, read as the reverse complement.
GAGAAATTTATTACTTGAGACAACCTGCACTTAGGTTTGCATCCTTTAAAATCCCGCGGTCAAGTTTTTTGGCGCCGTTGTCGGGGACTTGATTTGAAGTTTTGATTTATTGAGGTTCGTTTTCTTTAATAAAATCTATTCTCTCTTCTCCCTCACCAGAGTCAAAGATCGGCTTGCCGATCCTTCGGTTTCTTTACTAACTCTCTAACTTACTAATTATCTAACTTACTAACCTACTAACTTGCTAACATACTAACTTTCTAACTTTTATATTTATGTCATTTATTTTTATTTTTTAATTTTATTTATTTATTTTCTTCATTTTTTTTCGTTAGTGGGGGTAACTCTCCCTTTTATTTTACGCACTAACTTAGTGGGGGAAACTCTCCCTTTTACTTTTCTGTTATTTATTTTTCCACAATCTAACTTAATGAAATAATATTTCTTCTTCTCTTCTCTTTCGCCGGCTCTGTGGGCTCTGTCATCTCCGATTTTCATATTTAAATTTACTTTCTGCACTTTATTTTACGTATTTTAATTTTCGTATTTTATTTTCTGTAGTTTATTTTTATTTTTATTTTTATTTTTATTTTTATTTTTTTATTTTTGGGGGTTAGTTTATTACCCCACCTTTGTTATATTATATATTTTTGGTGGTTGGTTTCTACCACACCATTTTTTTTTAATTGTTTATTTGGTGGTTGGTTTATTCCACGCCTTTGTACATATTTATTGGGTGGTTGATTTATAACACATCCTTGTTAATGTTTAATGGTGAGTTACACCGCCAGCTTGTACATTATTTGTGTTTATTTATTTTAAGTTATTTATGTATTTATGCTTAATTGGTATCGTGATTTAAATTCTGGTCGTTTAGTTAAAATTAACCCTGGTACTTTATATATTGATTTGTTTGAATCACAATCACACACAATTGACACAATGGCTAACAATGAAAGTATACATGATGAACATGAAAATCAATTGTTGCGAACCATGCGTGAATATTTGCAACCACCTCGAAATTCTAGTCCATCATGTTTTATCTTTCCACTCAATGCCAACAATTTTAGATTCAAACCAGGTATGATTTCTTTACTTCCTAATTTTTATGGTTTAGAATATGAAAGTTCATATTTACATTTGAAAGAATTTGAAAAAGTATGTATTGCCTTCAATGATCAAAATTGCACTAAAGAGATTGTTAAGCTTAAATTGTTTCTTTTTTCTTTAAAAGATAAAGCAAAATCTTGGCTTAACACTTTGAATCCAAGATCAATTGGCACATGGCAAGAAATACAAGGTGAGTTCTTAAAGAAATTTTTTCCAACACATAAAACAAATGCTATAAAAAGACAAATCCACAATTTTTCCCAAAATTCAAATGAAGCATATTTTCAATGTTGGGAACGGTTTAAAGATTTGTTAAATTCTTGCCCACATCATGGTTTTGAAAAATGGCGCACTATAAGCTTCTTTTATGAAGGTTTAACTCCTGAAACTAAACAATTTGTGAAAACAATGTGCAATGGTGAGTTTCTTGATAAAGAACCTGATGAAGCTTTAGACTATTTGAACCAGTTGGCTGAAAATTCTCAATCTTGGCATAGTACTTCTGAAAATTCAATTAGATCTAATCTTACAAGTGCTAATAAAAAAAAATATCACCTTAGTCAAGAGGAAGATCTAAATGCTAGATTTGTCAGTTTGGCTAGAAAGGTTGAAGCCATGGAATTAAGAAAAGCAAAAGAAATTAAATCTGTGCAAAATGAAGAAATTTGTGGCATTTGTGATGATTTAGGACACTCAACACATGAATGTCCTAAAATTCCTATTTTTAAAGAAGTTGTACATGAGCAGGTAAATGCAATGAATAATTTTAACAAGTCATTTACTTCTTCTTTTTCAGATACATACAATCCGGGATGGAGAAATCACCTGAATTTCAGTTGGAGGAATAATTATCAGTCACAATTTGTGCAACCACAACCTCCTCGGGCACAACAGGACTCTCAAAATTCTCAAGGATATGCACCTTATGTCCAACCATATAGGAAAAACATTGAAGAAACACTGCATCCATTCATGGAAAAGCAAGAGGCCATTAATAAACAAAACAATCAAACCATGAATGACATAAAAGACACTCTTGCTAAACTTTCTTCTGCACTCACCATTCACGAGAAAGGAAAATTTCCTTCTCAACCTCAACCAAATCCCAAAGGTCAAGATGCAGGTCTAAATGAGGGAGTTCAAAAAACCAACAAATGGACCAAGTCCATCAGTGATAACTCTTAGGAGTAGAAAGGTTGTTGAAAAACAGATCCTCGAATCTTGTGAGAAAGAAGATGAACCAATTCCCCAAGAAAATGAAGAAGTTGACCAAAAGGAGACCAAACTCTCGCCTTCACCCCCATTTCCTCAAGTATTGAAAAATCCAAAGAAATTGGACCATAACACTGGAATTTTTGAAATTTTGAAACAAGTGAAAATCAATATTCCTTTGTTAGATGCTATCAAACAGATTCCTTCTTATGCCAAATATTTGAAGAACTTGTGCACTGTTAAAAAGAAATTAAATGTGAAAAAGAAAGCATTTTTGACTGAATAGTTAAGCTCCATTCTTCAGAATAATAATGCGTTGAAATATAAAGACCTTGGTTGTCCTACAGTTTCATGCATTATTGGAGAACATAAAATTGAAAAAGCTTTACTTGATCTTGGTGCTAGTGTCAATTTACTTCCATATTCAGTTTATCAGCAACTCAACTTAGGTGAGTTAAAACTAACTTCTGTAACTCTTTTACTTGCAGATAGATCAATCAAAATTCCAAGAGTAATAGTGGAAGATGTGTTGGTTCAAGTTAATAAATTCATATATCCTGTGGATTTTATTGTCTTGGATACTGAACATATGGTTGATAGTTGCAAGTCAATTCCTGTTATTTTAGGCCGTCCATTTTTAGCAACATATAATGCTTTGATAAATTGCAGAAATGGAATGGTGAAGCTAACATATGGACACATGATAGTGGATCTCAATGTTTTTAACATGTGCAAGGAACCACAGGAAGTCCTTGATGAAAAGGAGGAAGTTGAAGGAATTGAAGCCATTGTAGATGATCATCTTCAAAAAGGGAGTTCTTCTGACCCATTAAAAGTTTGTTTAATTAATTCATTTGATTTGCTTGATTGTACAGAGGAAATAGAATACACAGGAAGAAAGCCAAAATTCGAAGAGCTAAAACCCATGAATAATAATGTCCATGAAGAAGTACCCACACCGGAACTAAAGTCATTACCTGCTGGGTTAAAGTACACATTTTTGGGAGAAAAGCAAAGCTTTCCTGTGGTAATTTCCTCGTCTCTTACTGAAGAACAAGAAGGAAAGATGTCACCTCAAATGACGCACCAAGATAGAAGGAAATTTTTGACAAAGGTGAAAATTTTTTATTGGGATGACTCATACTTGTTCAGATATTATGCTGACTAAATCTTTCGAAGATGTGTTCCTGACAATGAGATAGGTAGTGTCATTAAATTTTGTTACTCAGAAGCATGTGGAGGTCACTTTTCTTCAAAGAAAATAGCTGCAAAAATCTTGTAGTGTGGATTTTATTGGCCCACTTTATTTAAGGACTGCTATACTTTTTGTAAAAGTTGTGAAAATTGTCAAAAGGCAAATCCAATAAAATCCACAGTCAAGACAATTTTGAGAAAATCTTTTGAAATCGGTCAAAAAGTTCTGCTTTATGATTCTCGCCTGCACCTATTCCCTAGAAAGTTGAAATCTAGGTGGAGTGGTCCTTTTGTTGTCAAACACGTGTATCCTTATAGAGCCGTAGATATTGAGAATCCTAGGAATGGTAATGTGTTTAAAGTTAATGGACAAAGACTCAAACTATTTCTGGAAAACCAAGTTAATGAGGTAGAATTCATCTCTCTTTTTGATCCTTGTTATGAATAGAATTCACTCTAATTTTGTTGCCTTGTTTTTGCAGTTCTTTGTGTTACCGGTTAAGTGACGGATACGGTTTTAATTTGTGGAATCTCTTCAAGAATGAAGAAAAACGCTACAGTCTTGGGAATCTGACTCTAAAAGACCCTGTTTGCCAATTTATAAAAAAAAATTAGATGGGAAGCTTATCCTCGACTCATAGAAGACGTTTAAGCCGTTACTGGACGTGAAACTAGAGGCAGATGTGAGTCATATCCATAACAATCTGTACATATTATCTTCTTTATTTTTTAAAAAAAAATGAAAAAAATTGAAAAAAAATGAAAAAAAATTGAAAAAAATGAAAAAAAAAATGAAAAAAAATGAAAAAAATGAAAAAAAAAAGTTTGAATAAGAGGCGATCCGAAAGGAGTACTATGACTTTAATTAGTTGTGGAGCCCCAGCCTTTGGCTAACTCGTCATTGACTCGGGTGAACCTTTGCACGCTAGTCCTTAAAAAAAAAAAATTGTGAGTGTTTACTACACTGGTGACACGCAGTATAAAGATATGCCATGAAAGTTATACATACAGGTATGTCATCATTTGCTATTATATTTCTTTTATCTTTGTATGATTTTGCTGTATTTTGGTTTTGGATAGACGATCCTTTGAGCAGAGTCCTTCAGGGGTTTCTAGACTTCTTTACCCTGATAGTTTTCTTGAAGTCAAAAAAAAAAAAGAGAAAAAAAATTATGTGTTTCTTAATTTCAAACTTTTCTGACAACAGCTAACCTACCCTTATAGATGCAATTATTACCCTTTCCATTCTTTTTCCTATTTAAACATTCCATTTTCTTTACTTTCCTTCAACTCATAAACATTCAAAGGGAGGAAGAGTATAGAAATGGGGCCTTCTATTCATAACCTTAAAAATGTTTGTGTTTTTTGTGGGTCAAATTATGGGAATGGTTTAGAGTTTGTAAACGCAGCTACCACTCTTGGTCAATCACTTGCTGCGAGGAATATTCATCTTGTATATGGGGGAGGTTACCGTGTATTAATGAGGGTCATCACTTGCTTTGCATATGTAAGAGGCGATCGGTTTTTAGGTGTCATTCTGGAACCTTTAGCTCAACAGAACATCACTGGAAAGACAATTGGAGAGGAACTTAAGGTATCATCAATGCATGAACGAATGAAGATAATGCTTGAAAACTCTGATGCATTTATTGCCTTACCAGGTAATTTTGGTACCTTGGAAGAAGTTTTTCAAATTGTTTCTTGGGCCCAACTGAACATCCACCATAAACCCATAGGTTTGTTGAATGTAAATAATTCCTTTGATATTTTGTTAATCTTTCTTGACCATGCTGTGGAACAGAAATTTATCACACCTTCGGCAAGACAACTTCTTATTTCTGCTTCCACTATTGATGAGTTGATTGATAAATTACAAGCTTTTGTTTATGAACCTGACCCAGCAATAGTTCAGATAGATTGGTCAGCAGGAAGCAGTGAGGGAAACAGGATGAAAAAGAAGCCAGATTTGACACTTCGTTTGTAACTTTTCTTTACTTTTGATTTTATTTATCTTACTTTGTTTTTATTTAAATGTGTGTCAGATTTCTCTAACAGGTAATATCATCTATCCTTTACTCATCTATATTTTAACATTGAGGACAATGTTGTGATCTAGTTGGGGAGAAGGATAGTTGACCAAAAAAAATTTTTTTTTTGTTTGGGAAGTATGATATGATTGTCATGGACTTACTAAACTAATTAGTGATGGCAGAGTAAAGAGTAAATTTTGGAAATAATTTTTTTTACTCTTGAGACGCATCTTAATTGGTGGCAGAGTAAGGAGTTTTTTTAGGTAGTAATTAATTAGTATTGATTTGTGGAAGTAACAAAATTTTTGTCTTTTGATTTCTTTTGAAAGATTCAAGTGAATGCACTCTCACATCCTTGGAAGCAATTGAAATTCAGGAATCATAGTATGATTGAATAAATTATCTTCTTTCTTAAATTTCACATGCTTGGTTATGGATGTTGAATTGGTGGATAGAGAATGATAGAAATATGCCTTGTGAGATTTTAAGCCTATTGATGAATGGATTGAATATCTGTACCATTCTCTTCTTTCTTATGTGATTTTCACTCATGGAATTGTTACTCTAGAACTTGCTTTGATTCTTTTTGAGGCTATATTTTTACATGCATACATTAATATGATTGAGGCATTTTGAAATAGCTTTGACCAAATAGCCATCCTTATATATTTTCCATTGTGTAACCCCTTTGAACTTGTTTGACCATTCCTTGTTTTAAACTCATTTCATCCTTCAAAAAAAAAAAGAAAAAAGAAAAAAAACATGTTTTTACCTAACCTTAGGGAATAAGAGAGCATTGACTTTGTTCTTGAACAAGTGTGGGGGTGTGTGTGCAAAATGATCAAAAAAAAAATTGACCACCATTGCAATCAAAGGATTATCAGAATAAAGGTGGATGCTTGGAAACAACAAGAAGAAAAGGAGAATGTTCAAGTCTAACAATGAATTCAATTCACCAATTTGGGATTGATCTTCAACAAAACATTAGTCAAATATTGGTGATTGTCCTTTATGATGAATGTTCTCAAACATTTTTTCCACTCTAACTGTACCATAATGCTCTTTTATTCTCTTTGATATTTATCTTTTCATACCCATATTATCCCCTTTCCTTTACTATGACCCCATTACAACCTTGAATAAAGTCCTCTTGATTTTTGTATGCATGTGTTTTGAGTAGCGGAGAAGTAGAAGATAAAGCAAGCTTATGGTAGTGCAATTGTTCATGAGTTGAATAGAGTGAAATACTTACCTTTTAAACACTTGAGAGATTGAAAGTGAATTCTGTGAGGATCTATCATTCTTGATTCATTCCTTTCAACTCAAGTTTCCTTGCTTGTTGATTTGAGATGTGAAGAAATGTTACCATATTGATGCTTTGATCCCTTGAATTTCTTGTTGCTCTTCTTGCTTCATTGAGTCTTTTAGAGTTTTTAGCTTTTGAGTCTGTGTCATTTTTCTTTATCTCCTAATTTTGGTCTTATGTATTTTGCCCAGGAGTGCAAAAAGCTAAGTGTGGGGAAATTTGATGATCACATATTTTATACATTAATAAACCCTCATTTTTAGTCATTTACACCCTCAATGTACTTAATTGATTAAGTCTAGTTATGTTTTGTAAGTTTGGACTCAAATTGGACTTAATTGATTTTTTTAGCACTATTTTGGTCTTACGTTGTTTTTATATTTCGGTCATATCTTGAGTTCTAAATGTCTGATAATTATGAATTTTACCTTGTAGGAAAGATAAGAGAGAGTTCTACAACTTTGATGAAGAGCTCAAAGTCTCATTCAGACATCTAGTGGAGCTAATTGGGCGTGGAAGACAGAACACGAGTTTTGTGTCTGAAACCTGAATAGTGTACAGTAATCAGAGCATAACTCTGGCTGCAATAATTATTTTGGGCTGAAATTTGGACATTTGAAAGTTAAGACCCAGATCTAAAACTTTCATGCTGAACACAAAACTTGATTCGGGTTCCTTGATAGTGATATTGGGTCCGAAAGTCAAAACAGAGGTGCTGAAACTGGGCCTGAACAATCTGTAGTAATTGGGTCATATCTTGGGCTGTAGGACGAATTTTTGGGTGATTCCAGAGCCATTGGAAAGTTTAGACAATTTCCTAGAACTTTCATGAAGACCACTTGGCTCAGAAATGACGAAATCAGTGACTTAAGCAATGAATGATTTCGGAGACAAGAAATCTCAATGATTTTTCACTCTTATCTTCACCATTTGGCATTTTCCACTCATTCATCCACTCAGCCACTCACTCCTAATCAGCCCCCTTGTCATTTTGTATCCCTAATCCTCTATAAAAGGCACTATTGGCTAACCATTTGGGAGCACTTGGTGTTAGGCTTAGTTTGTTACAAGTTGTGGTTATGCTTGTTTCTTGTTTTACTTTGTTGTAATTTTCTCTTGTTCTAAAGTGAAGCTATGTTCATCTTTCTCTTCTCCTCTCTTTCTTTCTTCTTATCCATGAGTAACTAAATCTTCATCTTGCTTGGGTGAAAGAGTGAAGCTCTTGGTAATGAAATAAGGTTAGATTATTTTATTTCTTGTGTTTAAATGATATATTATCAATTGGACATTATATGTGTTATATTTTGTTTCCAATCAATTTAGAAACCTTCTTTGTATAATGGAGATCTTGATTTATTGTAGACAATAGAATTGGCACAGTGAATGCTTGAACTCATTTACAAATGTTAGTAGATAAATAAAGGAATCATAATATGATTGCATATATAATTGAACTTTGAATGTTATATTTTCCGATTGGAACCTCCGTTGTGTGTGGATTTCAATTGAGTTATAAAGAGAAATAATATTACCTTTAATTTATTACCAAGAGTGGATCTCTTAACCCAAGCAAGCCCTTAAATTCATTTGTGAACTTGCTTTATTACTTTTGGTGTTGTGACAAATCCTCTTCTTACTTCAATTAATTTTTCTTCATCAATTCCCTGTGGATCGACCTCGGACTCCCGAGAAATTTATTACTTGAGACATCCTGCACCTGGGTTTGCATCTTTTAAAATCCCGCAGTCATGAGACAAAAAAAAAAATTTTAAAAAAACAAATATAAATGGATGGAGAGAGTACAATTGATATTTTCTTGATGTTTTAAAAAATGACAGATAATTTGAGATTTAAAAAAAAACTTCTAAAAAGATAGATATAAATGGATGGAAAGAGTACAATCAAAACTTTTTTTATGTTCTAAAAAATGGCAAATAATTTGAGAAAAAAAAAAAAGAAACTTCTAAAAAGACGGATATAAAAAGATAAAGAGAGTACAATTGATCAAATGCCATAGCTTTACAGAGTAGCAGATGAGCAATCCTATGCATCTCATCTACATAATATGAGTATCAAGCAATTCTCTTATCACTCAGTCACAAACCCGGAATCCCTTTGGACTCACTTAGATAAAATAGTAAAGAAGTTAGTAAAATTTTACTAATGATTATGTAAAGAATAATCTACTCAATATTAGTTGTTCGCAATAAAAATAGATTGTGAGTTATGGTGAATTTTAACTACAATGTAATCCTAAAGTCGCTATTTCGAACAGAACTTTACCTAACCATTATTCTCAAGCCTCAATTCAAAATTGTGTAAACAATTATATGTACAAAAAAAATTAAATAATAGTTAGATAGGAAATTTTTGAGTCATTTGTTTCTAGATGCAAATTAGAAACTTAAGAGCATTTTGAATTGGATAATACTTAATGCACATTACCTCACACTCTGAGTATAGGTCAACAGAAAATGAGATGAGACTAATTATAATCAAATAAGAAAACTATGTAAATATGAAGTGATATGTGTGTAAGAATGTGTATCTAATATTACTTTTTTAAATTTTCAGAAATTAAAAGATGCAATTTGAAATACCAGAATTTATCAAATAAATTGATTTGATATTGGGAAATGTTTTCTAACAAGCTCAATTAACAACACAAAAGACAGATTACTTGTATGGGAGTAAAGCCAGCTTCTCCATGACAGTGAGTAGTGGTGCCACCTTCTAATTCCTACCACTTCCACTCCCACCGCAACAGTTGAGCAGCACAATCAGTTCATTAATCTGTGCTGGTAAAATCAATTCGGCAAGCATCTTCTCCATCGAAATTACTACAACTATAGGAGTAGTCATAGGATGGGTTTCACTTCAGCTGAATCCAATTTGATTATTTTGATTGAACTATTTTTTGGACTTGAATTTGGTTTGGTCGTGACTCAATAATGACTTAGCTAGAACTAAACTACTTCAATATATAAACATAATGTAAAATGTGAACATTATATATAACTAAATCATAAAACTATAAAAATTAAAAATTAAAATTAAAGTATATTTTATAATATATATTTCAAAATCAATAATATAAATATAAATATATTATCATATTATATAAAAATTATTAAGTCAAGTTAATAAATTTTATTATTTATAATTAATTATAAAAAAATATAAATTTAAAAATAATGTGTAAGATCGGATTAAATTGAAACTACTTAAAATATAATTCAAATCCAACTCAAAATACACCAAATCTAATTTTTATAACTCGAAACCATCTCAATTGGGAAGGGTTAATAAGACCAACCATTCACGAAGATCTCTAGCTACAACGCACTTATTCCTCATCAACCCATTTATGTGCTCACGTTCCTCTGCCATTGATTTAATAAGATAAAAAAATTAGGATAAAATACACATTGCCCCCTATAATATAGGTCTGTATCAACTTATCCCCTAAAGTATTTTTTCAGTCACTAAATCTTCTTTGTAGTATGGTGTACGTTGAATTCGTTACTTTTTCTGTTAAAATTAACATTGGCTCCCACTCGTGCACAACACTTGATTCTCTCCCTCTCTCTTCAACCTATAGCTTCTCTATCATGGTAATGAAAAACAGAGCCTCAAACCAAAAGTACCACTTGAGCCAACTCTCTTGAACCTCAACAAACAGCTTATGCCAAAGATTCTCTTTAGAATGGATGATACATATTCTTCACTTACAAAATCTATTGTTGTGGTGTTCCTGCTCTTCCCCTTCTGAACAGAACCCACCATGAAGCCAATACCCAGGGTCCCATTTGTGTCTTCTAGGCAGCCCTCACCTTCTGGCCTAAATCACCTTAACCCTTTTATATTAAAAATGCATCCTTCTTAGAAAGTTTCATTTTACTTCACACAGTAGTCTTTTTACCTCGAGAGACATTTTTGGATAATCACATTGCCTCTAAAAGGATCTTCCCTCTCTATTGTAGAGCGTTAAGGAGTAGGCAACTACCTCGCATGTTGCTATCCTCTATTAATGAATCCTCTCACGTCCACAACAACCTGATAATTGATCATAATCATTTTCTTTGCCTGACTTAGAAGATAATGTGATTAAGGATGATAGATGCAAACAATCTGATCATAAAAACAATGGAAAGTGGCTAATATTAGATGTTGATATCATTAGTTCATGTGTTGAACTTTAAAGTGAGATTAATGACAAAGAAGATCATGGTACTATGTTATTTAATATGACGGCTGAGCTTGAAGTAGAGTAGAAAGTTAATAGGATGACAATAAGAGTTTAGTTTCCTCCTGTCAAGCCGTAGTGGAGCCTAAATTATCTAATTTTTTTATGTGAATTTGCACTCATGCTGTTTAGACTATTCAGTGCCTAGTACAGATTACATCCAAGTCATGCACTAATAGTAGTTGAAGAACATAACAATGATTAAATATAAGTGAATATGGAGTCTCTCTTATGGATAGTAGTATGCCAAAAATTGTCCGAAGGTAGTACATGAAAATTGTTGAAAGATTAAGTAGACTTCAGAATAGGCATCTGCATTTCCCTGCTGCTACACTGATAGGTTGGCTAATCCTTGGTGTAGCCAAGGGCTAATTAAGCCAATAAAGTGAGGTGTCTCTATTTCAATGACTAAAACACATAAAGAAAAGAAAGAACAAGAGAAGTTCACATGCAAACACATGACATTTCCGTTTGATTTAACTGGATGTTTAATGATTTTAGTCCAAACCATAATAAGGAAGGTGGTTGAGTGAGAGGAAAAATACTATAGAGGGGTAATTTGATATAGACCTAAATTATAAGGCGTAATGTGTATTTTATCGTAAAATTAAATGTTGTTATATAAGCTTTAAAAAATATTAATGAAATCTAATGCTAGGAGTGCGTTAAAGAGATATTCTTAGGTGAGCATAAATCTAACACGTCAGATTTGTACACATTCACAAAAAATTAGAGAGTAAATAATTTTTTATAATGAATAAGTTTAGTAGGATTCGTGTATCCTCTCTCTCCAATTTTTTGTAAATGTGTATAAATCTTACGTGTTAGATTTGTGTCCACCCAATAATATCTCCTCAAGTGCTCACCAAGCATTGCCCTTTAAAGGGCACATATTTTTTTATACTCCAACCCTTTGTTTGTTTCAAGAGAAAATGGAAGGAGAGAAAATGAGAGGAGAGAAAATGGCAAGAATATTCCATTTTCTCCTGTTTCAAGCCGAGAAAATATGGTGGAGACCCACGTTTTCAATTTTCTCTCCTTAGATCTAAAACAGAAGAGAGAATGTGATAATTTAGTGAAATGATCATTTTACCCCTACCCAAACCCCCTTCTTCTTCTTCCTCTTCCTCTTCTCGTGCGACACGAGTGGATGGTCAACGCGCGGGTTGCGCGGCTTTGAGTACAGGGGTGAGGTGGGTGGGGTGGGAGAATGCGGTGGCCAAGTGGGGGTGGGGAAACTCGGAGGCGGGGGGGGGTGGGGTGGCGTGGGGTGGGTGGGGGAGGCAACACAATCGACCATTAAACGGAAGACTTCCGGAATCCACCGCTGAGTCGCTATCTCTCCTGGATCCGGTATGCGCCGCCACACCACCGGACCTCGCGACCACCGCCCAAAGTACGGTTCGCTCCGTCCTCCGTTGTCCTTCCAGGCGCGATTAACCGCCACCTCCGCCCGGATCGCGTCATTGTCCATAGGCCCTTTCGTGCCTCGGCCCCGCCCCGCTGCATTCAAGAAAAACAAAAGCCACATTTTTTTCATTTGCTTTCTTCGTTCTTCTCTTCTTTTTTTTTTATCCATTAGTTATCTGTTTTTTTTTAAGTTTGTTGCTTTGAGGTTTTTTTGTGATTTATTTGAGTTTTTTTTTTTTGGCTAAATTTGTAATACTTTAAGCAAACTTTTTTTTCTTTGAAATAAAAGATTTTTTTAAGAAAATATGTTAGTCAAATAATTTGAGTTAAAGTAAGAGTGTTTGAAAAATGCAAACAAAGATCATTAAAAAAATATTTTGAATTCTTTTGTTGATTTATTAAAATTAGCTTATCATTATTGATGTGTTTATTTTAATTACATTATTAATTTTTGTTTTAAATAGTGATCTTATATTAAATTTAAATAGTGTTTGTGTATTTTAGTTCAATTTTTGTTCGATTAAGTGACCAAAAGGTTGTGGTAACCATATATATTATTGATAATGGAACAGTTGAGTTGAGAAAAAATATATTACTAATTCAGGGGTTAACTAAAACTAATAACTTTAGATAAGATAGATTACATGAATAGATAAATATCATACGTGTGAGCTTTTATTTGCGCATAGTAAATAAGGGAGGTGCGATTAATATATTACGTAAAACAAATAGCAAAAAATAAATTTATTTATTACATTATATAAAGGGTATATTAATAATTTTATATAATTTCATTTTCTTTCTTCTCACTTTTCTTCTCAACCAAACAAGAGAAAGAAAAAATTTTATTTTCTTTTTCTCTTTTTTCTCTTCATCCAACATTGGAGAGAAAAATAATTTTCTCTCATTTTCTCTCCTCTCTATTTTTTCTCTTTCCATTCTCTCTTCCCATTTTCTCTCCTCATCCAAACAAAGGACAAGAGTACTATGCCACTACACTAAAAACATGACACATGACACTACATAATCATACATACTGCTAAATCAAAAATAGAATATTATTAAATTAAATATAAATAGTTACTAAACTACTAAAAATATTACTCTTATAATATATAAATATTTTTTTCAAGTACACCCCTTTCATACCCAAGACGACACACTCTAAGATAAAAAAACTAGTAACATGTAAGATTCACACATCTCTCTCACATAGGTAGATAGGTAAAATTAGACTGTAATATATATATATATATATATATATATATATATATATATTAAAAAAAAAACAAGATAAGACCCAATTATAAGTAAATAATTAAAAATATATTAATGTGTGTATAACTATATGTATCTAGCATTGTTGCTCTAAGATTAGTGATACATTTCAAATTCCACCTAACTACCTATTTAGGGAGAATTTGAGATTCTTTATCTTATAAACCAATGAAGGATATTGTTATTAGCACTCTCAAATTAACACTCTCAAATGTCTATTCACAACCCTTAATCCTTATTAGCCACTCATAATTTTAAAAAATAAAAAACCAAAATTTTAATAAATAAGTAAGAAATGCAAATAAATTGAGAGTACTAATAACCTCACCTACAAATAAAATACTCGATCGAACTACCTAAAAACTTTAAAATACCAGTATCATTTATCCAAACAGTGTATTTCATATTTTGACATTTAAATCCTCTCGAAAGAATACATTCCCTCCATAAAATACCTCACCCTAAAACAGCGATAAACACTTTATCGTAGATTAAGTTATTTGTGTGATTATTCATATTTAAGAATGAAAAGTAAAAATAACATTACTCATGAAAATGTGGCTAGCTAATTTCACTTTATCTTGCAGGTGCTGACCGCGTCAAGTTGGCGGTGGAGAAAGACTCGGCATTCAGGCGACCCGCCTAGAAGTGTGATACATAGCTAGAAGTGTGATACATAGTGGGTTTAGTACACCCACCAAATCAACTCCGAAACAAACTTAAAGGAGCATGCCGCACTCACGTGAGACTGCCAGGGATATACTGGAGGAAGGTGGGGATGTCGTCGTCTGCATGGCCCTTAAGGGGGCTGGGCCACACACATAAAAATAACATTACTCTCACTTTTGTCTGGAGTGGTTAGTAAACTACATGATTCGGAAAAGTAGTGGTCAAACTAAAATCTCCAAAGCAAATCAAAGGCAAATATAAACTAAAGACTGAATATGGTATAAACCTTTGAAGTTAAAAAATTCAAGGTTTGAAATATTATAAAATCAAAGCGGAAGCAATATTTATGTATATATACCAACTGATATTTCCCCACATAACTTTCTTTGCACATAACCTGCCCACTAGAACCATAAGCATATGTCTCCTAGTTCATGGCATATTTCTGTATCATGTGGTTAGTAAACTTCATGATTCGGAAAAGTAATGGTCGAACTGAAATCTCCAAAGCAAATCAAAGACAAATATTAACTGAAGACTGAATATGGTATAAACCTTTAATGCTAAAAATTTCCAAGTTTGAATTATTATAAAATCATAGCGGAAGCACTATTTATGTATATGTACCAACTGATATCCCCACATAACTTTCTTTGCACATAACCTGCCCTCTAGAACCATAAGCATATATCTCCTAGTTCATGGCATACTTCTGAGTCCAAGAACGGGCAGTGTTCTCGTACTTGGCTCTGTCAGTCTTGTACATGTGAGCAATATCAGGCACCAAAGGGTCATCTGGGTTAGGATCTGTCAGCAGGGAGCAAATTGACAGCAGCACCTGCCACAAATTAAATTTATTAATGAAAGTCTGAATACATACATCTACTGCAATGGCAGATAAGTTTCACTGCAATAATCAGCTGATATGGTTAAGACATTATTGCACTTTCCACTTTTTTCTATAGATGAAAATTCAAAACTCAATAAAAATTGCTTCCCTTTCCTGTGGTTTATTAAAAAATTGGGTAGGTAAGAGAAGGAGACTCATAAAAGGAATAAGTGACAAGTATGAAGCATTATACCTTCGAAACTGTCAGAGCAGGGCTCCACTGCTCTTTCAGAATGTCAAGACAGATACTTCCATTGCTGTTGATGTTAGGGTGAAATACCTTTGTTTTGAAGGAAACCTACAAAAGACCACATTGTAAACTCCTTTTCCCAATGTAAACTACCAACATTTTTTCAACCATCCAATAAACATACATGAGACATACTTAGGGCCTCAAGAAAAAGGAGAAGATGAAAGGACAATCCAATGAAATCAAAAAACATAAACCTTATAAGCAAAGCTGTAAATCCATATAACATAATTCAATTCAAAAGCTAAACATTACAAAGCAAAGATCAAATAGAGGACCATAAATGCTTCACCAAGCAGCTATATAAAACCAAAAATGTGAAGGGATTCATCACCTACACCCACAGATTCAAATATCTAGTTGAATCCATGTCAATGACATGGAGGTTCTTGTTTTTAAATTAGTTTTGCAACGAAGGCATTAATCAGAGATCTTGCCTAAATATTATTCTGACAACAGAAAATGGTTGAACACAATGTCATGGCATGCCAACTACATGAGATTATTTAGAAAAAGACCAAATCAAAACTCTAAAACGAGCAAATCAAAGAAAAAAGAGTCAAATATTTCAGCCCAAGCACACGCTAATTTCAATACAATATCCCAGATGAAATTGATTAAAGTGTTCAATCTCTTATATGCTTATATAGTAACATAGATAGCAAGTAAGCACGTGAATCCATCATGTTGGTTGAGGCCTAGTTACCTTTGGTGGCTTAAATGGATAATCTGGCGGGAAGTGAATGTTCACTAGGAACACACCACCAGCATAAGGACTGTCTGCTGGACCCATTATTGTAGCTTGCCAATGAAACATGTCTTCACCAACAGGGCCTGCATGTGTGTAGAATATATAACAATCATTATAACCTTCCTATACAGAACAAAGAAACCTTTGGTATACTTGGTGTTTGGTGTACACACACACACACACACACACACACACACACACGTATATATATTATGAGAGGTGAGAGGAGTAAATCTTGACCATTCAATCTCACATGGCCAAGATTAGAAGTTACTTAAAAGTCACATGACTATTAAAAAAGTTGCATGACTTGATGTTTTAATCTTAACCATAAATGCATAATCCAATGGTCAAGATTTGTTCCCCTCACTCTCACTATAAGACACTCCTCTCACAATAAGATTTGTTCCTTTCCATTTTTATCAATCTCATTTTCATCTCAACCAAGCATACCCTACTTTACTGTTGGGGTTGGTGACATGAACCAGCAGTCAAAAGTTCAAAACCAATTCAAATCTCCAAATAGCTTCTTCTATTCTCAACCAAGGCCTTTGCCCTCTCTAATCATTCTGCAACAGTATCCTACTCTACTACCTTCACAGACGTTTTCTATTTTTTTAATATTTGAAAACTGCATGCACAAATGTTGTTACAAGTCAACCTGTTACCCTCAGTCACTCTCACATTTCCATACCACACATGCAAAAGGGTGTACAAGCCAAACCCATTTTAAACAACTTTTCCTTATCGTATCATATATTCAATTCAAACAAATCTCAATTTACTTAAAAGAATAATTTTGTATCTTGTCCAGGCATAATGTAATTCCCACATAAATAAGCCACTTAAAATCAGTTAAGAGATGTTAAACTGTATGAAAAGTTTAATAATCATGTCATATTCCAATATGACAAATAAATGAGAGGAAACAGATTAAGATGAGGAGTCAAAAAAGAATATATGAGAAAAGCATTTGTACTCGTGAGAAAGTAGAATGCCCTAGAAGTACTGCAGAATATATTAATTTATTTTATATGCACATGATTTTGATATGTATACACACACAACATTGTTAGCTATTGAAACAACAGGATTATATATGCAGGATACAAAAAGAGAGAGAGGGGGGGGGGAGAAGGTCAGTGCAAACAAACCAGCACTGCAGGAAACAGGAGGGTCCTTCTGGAGGTCCTTCAACTCCTTAGTAATGCGCTTCGATGCCATCACAACTGTACTATGTTTAACACACAAATTCAGGCTTCTCACTCCTAAAAATGCACACAAAAAAAATGTGAATCCGATATAAATGCATTTAACATGACCTATGCCTCAGTTTCCAAAACAGAATGGAAAAAAAAAAATTAACCATGACGATAAGAGCCTAACTCCTCATACTCACTCCAAGAAAATCAACACTCAATTCACTTAAAAAAATGTGCCAGTTATACAAAAAGAAAAACAAAAGATTTGTTTTCTTGCACTTTTTTCAAATTAAGTAGACTGTATCAAAAAGATTTTGCAATAGAACAAGATCAAGTCAATTTTGAATCAACCTTGTTTAAGTACTATATTAAATATGCAATAATTGATAATATTTTGACATGTACACAATTTACTTATAAACCAGCTTATCCAATGCACAAAAAACAAATCAAATGATTAGAATCATCATCATAAAAAAACAGGGCCACCATGATAGCATCATAGCCAATTCAAGGTGAGAGAGAGTACAGATAATACCTAAAGAGTTTTTTTATGTTAAAAAAAGACCCCCCCGGGTAGAAAATATGACTGAAACCCAGATTTTTTTTTGGTGCAGTTGTTTAGGGTGAGGCGAGCCTCTCCCCATTCCAAGGGGAGGCAAAGTGGTACATATCACCAACCAACCAAGGATTCCTGGATTCAAACCGAACCTAAGTCATGCAATTGTCACGAGAGAAAGGTCAATCAAGTTGGCACCTTTAGCTTCAAGTTAAGCAAACCATGGTTTTAAACTGCAGTTGCTAAATGCGGCTAATGCTGCCGCATTTGCAGTTGCAATGTGGTTGCGGAGGTCACAAAGACAGCAATATTGAGGCCGCAATTGCAGTTACGGACCACAATTTAAAACCATGATTAGCAGACTATAAAACAAAAAGATTTTGTAACAGAACGATATCAAGTCAATTTTGAACCAACCTTGTTTCGGTACTATCTTAAATGTAGAATGAATAATTACGACAAGTAAAGGGATAAATTATAAGATCTAAATACAGAATTAATTTATAAACCAGCATATGATATCTACACAAAATATCATAGTAGCCGATTCAAAGTGAGAGCACACATGATAATCTAAAATACACATGATGATCTATAGATTTTTACCAATAAATAAATAAATAAAAGAAACTCTGGTTAAAAACATATCACTGAAACCCAGGATTTTTTCAAAAGCATACTTGAGTGCCCAGAATAAAAAATCACAATCGCTAAACACCCAAATGATAAACACTACTAATGCCGCTCTCAAAAAGCTAAAAAAGACCGTGACGAACAAAAAAGGGCAAAAGAAAAAAAGAGAGATCAAACCCTAAAAATCCCAAAATCAAACCTTAACAATCCGATCAAACAAACCCACGAAGCAAGCAATGCATAGAGAAGAACAGATAGCACAGAAGGATCAAAATCGAGAGAATCGAAAAGGAAAGAGGGATTTGGGGCTAACCTCGCAATCGCTAGGGTTTGAAAGTTGATCTTCGATGAGAGAGAGAGAGAGGCCAAAAGCGTTGCAGTGAAAGGTTTGTTCTGTGAGGCACTTTCTTATATACTCTTTCGTGCGTCCATTGGATGCTTGCCATGCGCGTGATCCGATCAAATTTCACACTTTCCTTTTCTTTTCTTTTTTTTTCCTTTGAATTTTGATATGCTTTTTGGTAGGGGTGCACACGGTCGGGTTGGGTCGGGTTTTGTAGATTTTTTTTGTGTAATTCGACCCGAACCAACCCGATTACTATTGGGTTGGTTTGGTCGAGTAATCGAGTTGGTCGGGTTAAGTGGTCGGGTTGATCGGGTTAGACCGATCCATAAATATTTTTTAATAAAAATTATTCAAAATGACATCGTATTTAGATTATCAGGTCGGGTCATCTGGTTAGTTCACCAAACCCGTCACCCGAATCGATAATTAGACGAATTTATTGGTTCTGACCCGAATTGACCCGTCTACCTGAACCAACCCGAATATATATGATCAGGTCGGGTCGGATCAGTCAGGTTTACGAGTTGTCGAGTCGGGTTGTTCACCCCTACTTTTTGGGTTTCCAAATTTGTTCTTTTACATTGATTCTATCGAGAACCTTCTTCACCCTTTATGATTTTGATCATCATGTTTGTCTTCAAAATATTTTGTTGGATAAATGATAATTAAAAAAGATAATAAGAGTTTCTTTTACGGTTTTTAACAGATTAATTTGAGTAAAAAAATTAAAGATATTAAGTATTTTTAAGTTTATTTTATATTTTTATTTTAACCTCGATTTTAATATATTTTTATAATTAAATTTGTCTAATATGGTATAAGTAATTATAATTAGTGAAATTTAGTAAACTATAATTTATTTTGAATTTTTTATGATTGTTTTGTATTAAAAATTCAAGTGTTAACAATGCGGAACCACATGTAATTAAGGAGGAGCATAGCCTCCCCCTAAAAATTTATACATATGCATACATATATAAAATAGTTAAAAAAAAAAACACTCAAACTTTAGTGTCCTCTCAAGAGATTTTCTCAATCCACTACTGACACATATTGACGTTTGGCAAGAACACAATAGTGAAAACCCTAGTTTCCTAACTCGCCTCCTTTTTTACTTCAACTCAGCCCTCATTCTCTTTGATCGTAGGTATTCATTATCATTTTCACTCTCAATCTATGATTTTTTAGATATAAAACTTCTATTTTTACTTTTAGATAATGGAAGAGCTTTTAATTTATTGTGTAGTTATTGTTGTTCTCTTGCTTTCTATTTGTTTTTCTTGCTTTTGGTTTTCTTTATATGTCATTTACTAGTATTCTTCCTAACCTTTAGAGCTTGGCTCCGCCACTGAGTATGAGTAAAGTGTAAGATATGAATGAAGAAGTCTTACATTAAAAAAAAAAGACAAGGTAAAAGATTATATAAAGTGAAAAAACTCATGAATATTTAATGCTTTAATATTTTTCGATAATAAGCATAAACACCTGTGGAAATGTGACTCGATTTGGTAAAAAGAAATAATATGTATGAAAAAAATGTGGCTCTTAAAAATGTGGGATTGGTATGCTTAAGAAAAATGCAGTTGGCCATTAAGTGAAAAGGCTTTTGCGTTAAGGAAAGTGTTAAGAATGCACACTTGAGAGAAAAAATGTTGGGAATTTTTGTATGAGTGAAATGTGGGATATGAGCAAAGAAATATCACATTCGGGAAAAGCGAACAGGATAAGAACTATGAAAAGTGAAAGAACCCATTGTTAGTATAAAAAAATAAAATTTTTGATTCAAAAAAATAATCATAAGACTTTTGTAAAATTTTTGGTGTCAAGTCATTTAGTAAAACTTTTGATTCAGCTAATAAGTTAGAAGAGGAGATTTTGATTAAAGAAATTGAAAGCAATGATTTTGATTAATAATTTTTTTATTAGAATCTTAGAAGAAATTGAAGATGAAGTTCAAAGTATGAAATAACTAGTCATATGATAGACAAGATATTTGGAGAAACCAACAAAGGAAATATAGAATTTGATGAGTGACAATAAAATTCGATCAAGTGCTAAAAAAGAGTTGATGAAATTTATCACATGAAGATCAAAGAATGAATTAATTCTATCAACACTTAACAAAATTCAAGGTTGCAAAGGAACTTTTAGAGTGAAGACCAAGTTTTGAAGTAGTAATATATTTGAATTTAAATTCAAATTCAAATGTTAGTAGTTCAAATTTGAATTTAGAGGTTATTAGCATTTGAGTCTATAATACTAAGACAAGACAATTATTAGTGTTAGATTTAGGAAGTTATTTTAGATAAAGGCACTTGTCGTGATCTTGTCAGAATAACAATTATCATCTTTGTCTATAAATATAAAGGAGGTGAAGGCATTATGGAGGTTGGAAAACACTTTGCACATATCTCTCACATATCTTATCAAGTCACTTTGATGCAAAAGGATCGAAAGGGATTAGCTAAGTATGCCTTCCACCCTACTTTGTTTCTATAATTTTTATTATTTAATGTAAGTTTAATGCAATTTCATTTACATTTCTATAAATTCTTTTCATCTTTGATCGATTGATTTTCTGAATCATTTGATGTTTTTTATTTACTATATTTTACTTACTTTCATTTACTATTTCTACTCAAGTTTACTTTTCAAGTTTAAATTACCGGTTGTTCTTTACATGTTTTCCTTACTTGCTTTATTTACTTGATTGCCATTTTTTTATTACATTTTTAATTACATTGTTAGTGATTGTTTTTTACTTCATTTTACTTGCACTTTACTACATTTCTTCAATGCTTCTTTTTCCTTTGCGGTCTTTAAGCATAATCTTTATTTGTCATTTGTTACATTGAGATCACACATCTTTTACTATTTGGATTGAAATATATTTTTTGAAATTTTTTAATTTCACAAATCACTAAGAATTTAAGAGTCTTTAAGAAGAATATATTCTTTTTTCAAAATGATAATAGGAATCAAATTGTTTTTTGACAAAAATTGAGTTAAACACCCGTAAACCTAATTCCATAATGTTTTGAATTCTTAATATGATTCTCTTGTAAGTCAATTAAATAGATATCTACTCTACATTTTTCAACTTCCTTTCATCGGGCAACATTTTGAATATATTATAAACCTGAGCAAGAATTTTTTTTTATAATCTCGTTGACATTACAAGCTACTCACACTTTGAAGTGTCAATGAACCACCATACTTTTGAGGCGAGCTAAGTTCATGTTTTAACAAATTTATAAAAACAGGTTAGATAATCCATCCGCACCACAAGTTCAAATCGGGTGAAATAAATCTCTTTTGAATTGCTTTAGGGTTTTTTTTTTGGATCTTTAACAATTTACTTATTGCTCATAGTAGAAAAAGAATTTATTTATTGCTAATTATGTTTTGGAATTATTTGATGACTTTTTTGTATTTCTTATTTTCTTCCATTTAGGTGGACTAAACCCTGGAGCACCTAATTCATGGTTGAATCAATTGGATTACAATTTTTTTATTTTGTAAATCAATTTTGATATTCTTATTATAAATAATTTATATATTTTTTTATATTTTATTTAATATTATTTATTATATTTATTTTTTTTATTTTATCTCTTTTAATCACATATACTTAAAAAAAATATATATATAATACTTACACTTCTTTAAAAAATATAAAATCATTTTTTTTCTTTGAAAATTAAATAAGCAGGCCTACCTCACCCCATAGGGGCAAAATAGGATAAATTGGCGGTCCATCCAACAACCTTACTTTGACAAAGATACTGCAAAAATGCTTATTTTACTATACCATAAATTGATTTTACTAGATTGTACTTTCTTTTTATAATTCTTTTTTTTAAAAAAATGGGTCGAAGCTCAAGTATTTTTTCTTAAATTTAATTTAGCATTATAATTGAAAAAAATAATGCAACAATATATCCTAAACTAATTTTAATATATTATATTTTCTTGTGGTGTTAATTTTTTTATTATCATGAATTTATTTAAGATTTTCTTACTTAATTTTGTTGTAAAT
Organism: Ormosia emarginata; assembly: GCA_029884605.1. Classification (NCBI taxonomy): domain Eukaryota; kingdom Viridiplantae; phylum Streptophyta; class Magnoliopsida; order Fabales; family Fabaceae; genus Ormosia; species Ormosia emarginata. The sequence goes on along the minus strand of JAQQTP010000077.1, from coordinate 20,531,140 downwards.
TAATTTTTAATTAAGACATTTATTCATTGATTTTATTGTATTATACTAATTGTATTTCTTGTTTCTAAATTTGTTGGGAAGTGTTTTACTCCACAATAATGATTATGTTTATAAGCCTTTATACCTTGGGTAATTTATACCCCAAGTATATAAATATCCGAATTCTAATCAATTTGTTCCGCGTTCAAGCTCATTAAATGGCCAGTAATACATCAATGAAATACAAAAAAGTTATGAGAAAGCATATAAGAAAAATAGAAATATTGTAACATCATCTCATATAATTGTAAAACATGTTTATACCAAGAAACATGTTTCTAATACATCAATGAAACAAAAAGATTTGGAACTCAGTTTGAAAAAAAAATTGTGGGAAACCATAAAAAAAGAAGATCTCTCATGTTAAAAATAAGGAATTTGGGAAAAAGTAAAATATTATCCCATATAATTAAGAAATATTGTAACATTATCGAAATAATGCAACAATATATCCTAAATTAATTTTATAATATTGATTTTCCAATCAATTATTCATAAATTGACTTTTCAATAAATATTTATTAATTGAGATATTAATTCCTTAATTTCAGTTTATATATATATATATATATATATATATATATATATATATATATATATATATATATATATATATATATTATTAGAGTTGGGCATTAATGAAAATTATTAGAGTTAGATGTTAAATGATGTGAAAGTTCAACTAATTGGAAATTTTAGATTGATATTGAAAAAGATGCAGTGAATGCAATTAGTATTGTAGGCTGATATGAATAACTTCGATCTTTTACTAAATTCACTATCCTTAAATATAACGGAGTATGTACAAAGTATCTTTGCAACCATGTCTTCAGTATATAATCTCAGCTTGCTCTTTAGGGTGTAGAATTGTCTCTAACATTAATATTGGTGTCCAGAATTACAACTATACAATCATACGAACCCTTAAATTGGGGTTCGTCTTCAATGGTCCTAAACATTTATGGTCCATCAATTAGGGGTGTCAAAATGGGTCGGTAGATGGTGCTAGATTTCTGACGACTTGACAAAATAGATGGGTTGGTAGGTAAAATCTTAGCAACCTTACATGGCTCGAATAAGTGGCCGAAATGGCAATGCGAAATGAATGACCAACCCGCTTTTTTTTACTACATAAAGCTAAATAAATTTGAAATTTGGGTACAAAATACTGGCCGAAATTTATGTGGCGAATGGTAAATGGCCTTTTTTGACACCCCTACCATCAATGGACCAATATTAGGAAGCCGTTGACTTATATTTAATAAAATTAACGGTTAGGATGAGTTGCTGGGAAATGATCGTAGAGGTAATAAAAACTTTTGTAAATTATAAAGTTGAGTTCCTATACATAAAGGAGATTGTTTGCAGGTAAGTCCCTAGATGCGTAGGTTATGTGCTTGACCGAATTTGTTGGATTTCCTTCATGACTAATCATCGAAATTCAAACTCCCATCAGAAACCGTGACCATCAATTCAAGGCTACCACTGTTGCCACCGTTGCCATTGGCTTTCATTGAGCTTCTGCTTCGCCTGTAGAATGACATTCACTTTGTGTTTGGATGTTTTTTCATTAATAGAATGAAACGGAATAGGTGAGAATAGATCGAAAAGGAAAGGAATGGAATAGAACATAGTTCTTCCCCTCTTTATTTAGAAGATTCATTAACGGAACATGTATTCCTTCTATTCTACCTCAATTTTGGGAGGAACAAAAATTAGACATTTGAAGGAAAGAGGGGGGAAATGATTTCTCATATGTTCCGTTCCTATGCATTTTAAAACTTCCAAACACAAAAACTTATTTTCGTTCTCCTTATTTTCTTTTTGTTCTTCTCATTACCTATCATCCAAACATAGTGTCAAGTCAAGGTTGAAATTCAAAATTAGAGAGATGGAAGAAAAGTTCTGTGAAGAATCGGAGAACAACATCATACTAAGAGAATGTTCCATGACCATGTTCATGTTCATGCTAGAGTCAGAACTATGGAAGGAGATCTTGAGGGAGGTGAAGTTGATTGGGAACGGGGATGGTGCCGGTGCCGGTGCCGGTGGTGGCAATGATAGTGAGTTTCGTGATAAGTGTAAAATATATTTATCTTTTGAGTTTATTTATTAATTTTTTTATATTTATTTAATTTTTATTTATTTTTAAATAATTATTTTTTCATCTAATCATATTTAAATTTTTAACATAAATCATTAGATTTTGTATAAAAATAAGAAATTTTTAAAGATAAATATTTGAAGGATTTAAATACTTTAAGATAAAAATTATGATATTTATTTATGATATTAAGTGAATTTTAGGCTCATTAAATTAAATGTGTTTTTATTGTGTTTTACAAGAATATTGAGGATTTTTGTGGTATTTTAGGCATAATTATTAAAATATTGATAAAGAACATAAAGACATTGTTACAGTAACTTGAGTTAGGGGTGTCAAAATGGGCCGGCCCGATTAGCCCGACAAAATAGATGGGCTGGCCTAGCAAAATGCTAGCCCGAACCTTACATGGCCCGAATGGGCTGAGCCCGAATGGTAGACCACCATTTTTTTTAACACTACATATGGCTAAATGGGTTTGAAATTTGAAATTTGGCTAGGCTGGTAAAATACCAGCCCGAAAATTATGTGGCTCGAATGGCCCGGCCCGAAATGGCCCGAGCCTGAATAGGCTAGCCCGAATGAGCCGGGCCGGCCCGTTTTGACACCCCTAATTTGAGCATAATTTTTGCTATAAAGTTCAGATTAAGCTAATCTTAGTATCTATTGAAAGATGAGAAAATTTTCTACACCTTTCATGAAGAAGCCCAGTTCATACAGTAAGAAGGTGAAAAACTGAGTGCAAAGTGGATGACGAAGTTTAACCAAGTCAACTAACATTCATAAATTTTAAGGATCAAGTTAGATTTTTAATTGGAGTGCAAGGATTTTCTTAATTTGAGTAGAATATTTGTTTCCTAATTTATATAGATTCAACAAAAAGAAATAGAAAACAAGAGATTTGATCAAATATTAATTAAGGAAAGTATCATTATCAAATCCATCTCAGTAAATTAGGACAACTTTCTCTATAAGTATGTTATTTACCATATTTTGGTGGCATTTGAAAGCTAATTCTAGTGGCATTTAAAAGCTAAGAAAGAGATCTACAGATCTCATGTTGACAACTTTCTATTATTAAGCTGCTATTAATATTGAAGATTGAATAAGAATTCTCAAAGAGATTTGATTCGAATTCTCACACTATCCTGACCATTCATCATTAATTGAGTCATATCTTGAGATACAAAGATTAGATCGACGCTTCGTTTGCGGCATTGAAAAACTAATATTAAATCCTACAAATTATGTGTTGAGATCGAGGACATACTTAGTCTCTGAAGGATGAGAAAAATCGTGCAAGTTAGATATGAAAAGCTGTCAGCTTTTCTATAAAAAATGGGGGGGAACGAGTTTAGCAGAGTAGCTCTCATTTAGTTCAAAAAATACACAAAAAATCCAGAGAGAGAAGCGGAGACACAAACCCTAATTTGACATTGGCATATCCAGGCTTGAAGATTAGAAATTTTTTTCATCCTTTCCACTTATCTTCTATGGAATTTGTTGGGATTTCTTCTTTAACTTCTTCTTTTTGCATATGTAACTACACTTCTTTAGTTAGAGTGATAATGGATTTTGTTCTTGGATGATGTAAACTTATTTATGTGTTTAATTTAAGTTTCTATTTCATGATTTATGTATTTATCTCTTTTCTTAATGTTTTTCTTAATCTGATCAATTTTGGAATGATCTTGGAGTTTATATATGATTTGAAAAAATTGTGCACGAACCTAGAACTTGTGATAAACACCATAATTTCTACAATTACTAGGAATAGATATTGTAGGTTATGTGATTTTGCTTTTTATTCCCTCGTTTTTTTTATAAAGTCTTCTCTACTTGGGGTTATACTAAGGGATAAGTTAACTCAAAGTAGTGTGAATAGGATTAATATACCAATGAATTGACTATTGATTAATTTTGAAAATTTGATGACGAACCATGGAATAAAACTTAGTTAAACTAACATTTGAATTGGCATTAAAAGAGTTCAAGTAAAATTGAAACCTTAACACTTTGACATCACTGATTTCCAACCTTTGTTTAATTGATTTGTTTTACTCTTATTCATTTTAAATATTTTCTTGTTAGTATTTTCTTTTGTTTATATTCTTATCAACTCTCATCTTTCGATAGCTTAAATAGTGGCAATTTAAAGAATTTAGTAATTGACAGCATAATCTTCGTGAGAACGATACTCTATTCATCACTTTATTACTTTTGCGATTTGGTGCACTTACCAATATCACAACAAATTTTTGGCGCCGTTACCTGGGATTATTGATTGTTAATATTAAATAGTAGTTAAAAATACACTAATTTAGACATTTATTATTTTTTTATTTTATTTTTTTATTTAATTTTTTGTTTAATTTGTTTTTTCTTAATTCACTTTTGTTTGCTTATTTGTTAATGCGAAGAACCATAAATCCAGAAGCATTGCTTTGTGATCCGGAAATTGAGAAAATAGCAAGAGCAAACAGAAGGGTGACAAGAGAAAAAAAAAGACTTGAAGAAGAAAATATGGCTGAAACAAACGAAGAACGAATATGCACTTTGGCATATTTTGCAACTCCATCTGCTGAAACGGTTGCTACCAGTATAGTGCGACCTACAATACAAGTAAATAATTTTGAAATCAAACTAACTTTTCTACAACTAGTGCAATAAGATCAGTTTGATGGTAATCAGCCAGAAGACCCCAACTTATATATCAATAATTACTTGCAGCTTTGTGACACCATAAAGTACAATGGAGCAAGTGATGATGTCATCAGGCTAAGGCTTTTCTCATTCTCTTTAAGGGATAAAGCTAAGAATTGGCTACAAGCACAATCTCAAGGAAGCATCACTACTTGAGATGATTTCGTGAGCAAGTTCCTTACTCGATACTTTTCTTCGTCTATGTTCGTTAAGATAAGGAGTGAGATTGCATGTTTTATTCAAAATTAGGAGGAATCTTTGTACGAAACTTGGGAAAGATTCAAGAAATTTCTAAGAAGATGTCCTTATCATGCATTTGAAATATGACAACAAGTTTAGATATTTTATAATGACTTGAATCATTCCACCAGGGCTATGGTTAATGCATTTACAGGTAGGTCTCTTAACACTAAAATTCCTAAAGAAGCTCAATAATTGTTTGAAATTATGGCTACTAATGAATATCAGATGTCTAATGGAAGATCGGTGGTTAAACAGGGAGTTATGGAGCTTAGCACCTTTGATGTCATATTTGCACAGAATAAGACTCTTTCGCAACAGATCGCCAATCTCACAAAGCAAATTGGCAATATGCAGGTAAGCTCTATTAACCATCAAGCTTTAACTTGCGATTTCTATGGAGGTAATCATGTCAATGGTGAATGCGAGGCAAGCAATTTAGGTGTATTCCTCAAGAGCAAGTCAATTACATGGGCAATCCTTCAAAATCCCAAGGTAATCCATACTCAAACACATATAATCCAGGATGGAGGAATCATCTCAATTTCTCTTGGAATAATCAAGTGGTACCACTGAATGCTCAACCAGAGAAGAAGTCTCCTCTAGAAATTGCACTTGAAAAATTGTATCAGTAGACATCCTCTTTTTGTGCAATAGACTTCCAATTCCATGTAGGAAATAAGGATCAATTTTCAAAATCAAGAGGCAACTATTATAAGTCTAGAAACTCAAGTGGGGCAAATAGTAAGACGACTCACAGAGAGACCTCCAGGTACCCTATACAGTGACATTGTGGTCAATCCAAATGAGCATTATAGCGTAATCACTTTGAGAAGTGGCAAGACTTTGGAAGGACAAGTGAAAGAAGCACCTAACTCGTCAGGAATTGAGAAAAAGAAAAATGATGTTCTTATTGAAGATGCCTCAATTCAAGATGGCAATAAAGAAGGAGAGGTTGAGAAGAAACAGCCAAAAGTACAGAGAAAGAAGAAGGATCATGAGCAGAACATAGTATATGAACCATCACTGTATGCCAAGATCTCATTCCGAAAAAGATTGAAGAAGAAAAAACAAGAGAGACAATTCTCGAAGCTTTTAGATGTTTTCAAGCAACTGCAAATAAACATACATTTTGCTGAAGCACTTAAACAAATGTCATAATATGCTAATTCATGAAGGACTTGCTATCAAATAAGAGAAAGTTTAATGAAGATGAAACAATGATGTTAACAAAAGAGTGCAGTTCCGTAATTCAAAGAAAACTGCCACCTAAATTGAAAGATCCTGGTAGCTTCAATATTCCTTGTACTATTGAGAAACTGACTATTGAGAAGGCCTCGTGTGATCTTGGTGCTTTGAGAAGTGGAGGTTGTTGGTAGTGATGATGGTGGCGGTGGCGGCTACAACGGCGATGCCATGGTGAAACAAAGTGGTTATGAAACACCATCTTTTTTCTGTAGAGAAATGTTAAGAACATACTTTCTCTCATACTCTTTTCAACACACTCTCTTTTATTGGGTCATGCACACACTAAAGCATACATTCAACTTTGATTAATGTGTAATCAACTCGATTAGCATATGATCAACTCGATTAGCATGAAATCAAGTTTGCGTTTGTGCTTTAATGTGTGATGTGACCTAATAGAAGAGAGTGCATTGAAAAGAGTGTGATAGAGAGTGTGTTCCTAGCACTCCTCTTTTTTGTAATAGCTACAAAGGAATGTAAAAAGGATTAAATTGCAATATATAAAATTATAAATAACAAAAATAAGCTTACTTTTTATTAACAATCAATATAGTTGAACCATGGATGGACCAAACTTTTTTAGGTCCATTGTAGAATCTTCCCTTAAGTTGTTAGGATTAATTCGCGATTTTTGAAGGCTAGCATTCTTACACCTACATTTGTCTCCATGGAAATAGGATAATCTCTATGCACTAAGGGTTTCACAATCTTGCAATAAAGCAGGCACATAAAGCTACCATATCCTTTACATCATATCATAACCATCATCAAAACTTGACAGGAAAGGTTTTGAAAATATAAATACTAAATAGTTTATTGGAACTGCAAGTACAAGCTTAGAGTTCAAGTCAAGCAAAAATATTAGTATATCTAATGAAATAAAGCAAGTTTTAGGCCCATAAGGAACTAAGAATAGCAAAAGGTTTAACATAAATGAAAACTTTAGTCATGTATAATTCACCCTTTCCTAGTTTTGGCAGCTGGTGGACCAAGGTGAATAATTCACCACTACTTGACTCCCATACAAGTTTGATCTCAAAATATATGAACTAAACTTCGGTATTTTTAGCAAAATTGATCTTATTCTTAGCCTTCCAATGTGATCAAGATTAGCTCAACCCATATCTATAGCAAAAGTTATGCTTAAAATACTAATATTTTGAAAATAGGATTGGTCATTGAACCGATGAAGAGATTGTCCACACTTCAATGATTCAATTGTAATCAAACAATGATTGAATCGGGATATACACTACAAGAATTTTGTAAATTAGCGACGAAAATTTAACGATAGAATTTTTCCCTCGCTAATGTATATTAGTGACAAATTAGTGACAGATATCAATGGATTGGCGAGGGATTAGCAATGGAGAGTCTTTCCGTCACTAATTAGCAACTCAAAATAAGCGACAAAAAAATCACTAGCTAATCCTTCGCTAACAAGGTTTAACGAGAGATTAGCGAGAGATTTTTTCATCGTTAATTAGCGAAACTCTTATAGTTACATAATTTTAATATATATATATATATATATATATATATATATATATATATAAGATTTAATTTCAAGAGTTCTCTTAAATGTTATCACTCATTTACTTTGAGCAATGTTTTAAAAGTTGGATGAATCATTGAGTCAAAAAAGGCAACGATTCATAATTTAATCGGTTCAACCAATTTAATTAGTGGTCGAAGTGAATAACATAATAAATTTACTTAAAATAAACTATATATAGTTATTATGTATAAAAAGTGAAACAAAAACAAATTAATACAAGACAACCCAACTATCCTAACATATTTTCTCTACAATCACGTCATATTAACTATTTACCCATTATTTTTATGCTATTAACTCTTTATTCAAAATCACAAGACATTGGGAGGCGGGTAACAACTGTAATTGAGTTGTTGTTATATCCAATGGGCGGATGCTAATATACTCCTTGATAAGTTATGGAGTATCATACACCTTGAAATTTACTTATTATTACAAGTTTATAGTATTTAATTAGAAACCCCTTAAGTATTTACAACTAAAGCCTTGAGTAATTACAAAAAACATCCCTAACTTTTTAAATTTTTTCCCCAAAAGCCACCTGCTTTCTCCTTCTCCTCTCTCTACCAATCTCAACCTCTGCCGACAACTCTACCTTTGACTTCAACAACAGCTACCACCTTCCTCCTCAAATCCCTTCAAACCAACTTCATCACCAGCAACCGACATCGTTTTTGGCTAAGCCACCTTCGAACCAAGTTTTGATTTCCTTGTAATTGACCTCTAGTTCATTCTCTCAACAAATCCAACCACCATAAGTTGCGAACAAATTCGACCACCGTGAGTCACAGACCAGATCTGGTCGCGGCGTCGCTTCTCGCCAAGCCACCGTTGCACCAACATTCAAGCCTTCACAAACCAGATCCGCCGACTAGACCATGTGATGGGGAACATGTCAAGACTTGTACTACTGTGGCCCCCGAAACCATCAAATCTGAGTCTTTGACAGGAAGTCGACCACCACCAAAGCCTCCCTCTAAACCACCGAAGTTGACAAATCATGACAGCAACCCCAACCACCATGCCTCTGCCACCCAAATAGCCAGCAACCATGAACCCAAACCACCTTACCTTCGTCGCCCCTCACATCGTTTGTTGGGTTTAGGTGAGGTTAAGAGTAGAAAGGGGGCATTCCGCGACAGTTTCTTCTAGGGGCCATAGATTTGGGTTCGTGGTGGCCAGATCTGGTGCGACGAGGAGGTGTCGCAGATTTGGTCTGTCGTGTCGTGGTAGCTGGTGAGGCGCAGTGGCTCTGATTCACGGCTGGTTTGGGCAATGGATCTGGAGCGAGTTCGCAATCATTCTTAGGTTGCAGGGAAGGTAACACTGGGAACTAGGATGTGGTTGGAGGTCGCGGTGGAGGACGACGATGCGTGGGTGGAACGACTAAGGATGGTACACGGGTCATGGTGGTTTCAGGAAACTAGGCACTGTGGCTACTGGTGTTTAGCATAGAGCTTGGGATCAGTGGTGTTGGATAATTTTTGGGTTACAGTAGTGAGGGTGTGGTGATTGTTTGGTGGTAGGTTGAGGTCAATGGCAGGGGTTTGGTGCTGATGGTGGTGGGTTGGTGCTGATGGCTGGCGGTGGCAGGGTGGTTAGGCGGTTTCGGTGGTGGTGGCAAGGTGGTTAGGCGACTTCGGCGGCGGTGGGTGAGGGAAGGGTTGGAGGAAGGGATAAGGACTCAAAAACAAATAACATAAATAAAAGATTTTGATCATAAATAATAATTTATAAAAATAAAAAATGTTTTACCTATTGATCAAGTTACAAGTTACACTTTATAGTCATTGATTTAAATGTCATCCGGATCAATGGCTATAATACAAGGTGTATCATACACCAAAATTCTACAAGGTGCATATTAGACAGCACCTCAATGTTCATAACCTTTAGCTACAGCGTAAACAACCCGTTTTGAACGAGGTTTAGAGGAATACCTGAATAGGTAGTTGAAGGTGAAAATTTTCGTAGCACGGTAGCAACAATAGTGTTATGAGGAGGTGGATATCTACAAAAAACACTATAAAGTTAGATTGTGCACAAGGATGATAATGTGCAGAATTGGATGCATATCTTTAAGACTTTACATGGTATTTATAGGAGCGTCTTAGGTGATAAGAATTGTAATTCAATCTAAATAGAATGTTATTATTTATTATCAGAATTTATGAGATTGTTATCTCTTATAACTAATTTTTCTATTTATGAAAGATATAATTAGTATTCATATCTATGAGAGATTTGTACCTCATAAATAGATAGATCAACTTATCAAATAATACATATAAATATCTGAGAGGCTATTCCGATAGGTCGAATTACTCTTGAACCGCTAATTTAAAATCCAGTCTAGAACACAACCTATAGTCATTTTAAAGAGAGAGAAAGATATTCAAAGAACAAGATAAGAAACTCAAAAAAGGCTTGGATCTAAGAATCCAGAATGCTTCAGAAGCTGAAGAATAATTCCATTCCAGCTTATGAATTAGCCATTTGAGAAGATGAGTGAATTAGCAAGCCTTGAGCCATTTGAGAAAACGCATGAATGTTGCTCAATTGTAAGAGGGCGGAGAGAGAAGAAGAAAAGAGATTCATGAGCACCAATTTTTCTTTTTCATTTTAGACCGGCTAGTTCTCCAAAATCAGACAATTTTTCAATTTTTATCAGTTTTCACCTATTTCAATCGATTTTTACCGATTGAACCTTTAATATATGGGTCTCAGACTTAACTATGACCGGCGTGATATTCGATCAGCGGTCCGACCGATCTCACCAATGCTATTAAGCTGATTTTTAAAACACTGACTTCAAGTATCAAGACTTGCACGGTTTGCAATGTATTCTCTCACCTAATTGCATTTATTTGGTCTAACTCTGATATTCTTATCACAAATAGTATATACATTTTTTTTCACATTTCATTTAATATCATTCATTATACTTATTTTTTTTTGTCATTTTTCTCCTCTCAATCATGCACCCTAAAAAAAGTTGGATCATCTTTTTCCTTATTTGTTTGACTAATCAATGCCTTTCCTTTCAACCTTTTCATATTTTATCTTATGCCTTTTCCTATTCTTCCATAAATGTATTTCTCTTCATTATCTTGGTCACTTTGTCTCTCTCAGTCTCTCAGTCTTTCTATCTTTCATCTGGTCTTCAATGGTAGGAACTGAGGACATGTAAAAAGAATAGTAAGATTCAATCCTCACAAATGCTCTCATTCTCAATTAATTCCATTTTTTATTCCTATTCCTTTCTCCAGCCCCATTTAGGGGGCTCATGTGCTAGGTTCATAGGGTGGACCTAGGCCTTACCCTAAAAAAAAATTAAAAAAAAGAAAGAAAAACAAATACAACCAGAGAAAGGAAAAAAGCAGCATGAGAAGGTTGCATACCTTGAGACTCGACATCAATGGAACGAAGATGAACAAAACGCAGTATGCCATTCTAGTTAAGGAGGCGCAAGTAGCTGCCACAAATATTTAGCATGCGCTATGGAGAATTTGGGGGCCTGGCTTTCTTTTTATTCAAGTTATACCATTTAATCGTTTGGACAACTCACAGTTCAAATAGTCTACCCAATTCCTCTACATTTTACTAGTTTTATCCCCCGTTTTTTAGCTGAGTGTGTTATACCAAGGACTAGACCAGACCAATAAGATGACTAGTTGTCGATTGAATCGGTTTAACTGGCTTGTTTAGTCTGATTTTCATAACACTACAAATAATTTCGCAACTGCTAGCCTTTTCATCAAAATTTAAGTAATTTGTCCAAAATTTATACTAAAACCCTTAAACTCCTACAAAATAAAATAAATTCATATATAAAAAATATTTAATGTCAAGCTCTGATCATTCATCTCCTTATTATTTGCATATTCAATTAAAGATAACCAAAAAAAAAAATTAGAGTATTAGTATCCTCGTAAAAATAAAGAGTATTGAATGAATCTTTTTTTGATTAAGAATTTTTTTTTATATTTTGTACTATTGAATACATATTACCACAATTATGTGACTCATCATAGATTTTCATTTTAACTACATGTCTAGCATTAAAAAAACCAAAAAATACATATTTAATGATATATAACAAAATAAATATCTTATTCTAAAAACATTAGTTTTTAGAAGTTTATTAAATATAACCTACATCTAACAAATATTAGATATCATCTAATAAATATGTTTTTTTATTCTCTTTCTGGGTCCACCTCAACTATCACTACAGGTAGAGGCAAATAATTCAACATCAAGTGACATTCAAATAAATTCTTATATAAATTTAGTGTAATTAAATCAAATATATTAGGCTAATTATAATATTAATTAATATATAATTATAAATAATTTTAGTGAGAAATTATTTTATAATTTTAAAGTATTTAAATTGAGTGATTTAAGCCAATTATATTATTAATTGTGGTATATTGTGGTATTAATTGTTAATTAATAATAATTATTATCTATTAATCGATGATATGATTGATCCAATGTATTCAACTTAAGTGCTTTTAATTTATGCAAAAAATTATTTAATCTTAATTAGTTATCTTAGTTAATATTATAAATGATTTAGTGTACTCAACTTATAAGTATCATATACTATATAAAGATAAGGTACATGTCTTCAAATCATGACATGTTTCATTCTGATATGACAATGTATGTATAAAACACTGTCAACATGTGGCAAATACGTACTCTCAATAATTGTCATGTGACATATCATACTACAATTTAAATAAAAATTGTACAGGTGTTATTACATTGGAAAAATCATGTCACAAAGTGGAAAAAAAATTTAAAGATTAGAAAATAAATAAAAATTTAGAATTTATAAGTTTTATTTTATTATGTTTGTATTATTTCATAATTTTTTACTTTTAATATTATCCCATGAGAGCTAAATATTCTCTATAAATAAAGATATAAGATTATTATTTTTTACTTCATATTAATTTTATTTATTATATGAACTTCAATATTATCCCAAGTATCACATGAGATAAATATATGCATCGTACGAGACTTGCATGTGCATCGCACGAATGCTAATCTAGTGTTATAATAATAATAATATGCGGCGAATTAGGATCAAATGGACACAAAATAATTAAGTTAACTATTAAGTTATTTCATTATATAATATAGGTGGCGTGTTTGATTTTTTTTTTTTTCTGTTTTTCGTAGGTACATTGAGCGACCAAAGCCTAATTTGGCATGTTTGTTTTGTTTCTACTTTCTAGCGTCACCCAAGTGTCACTGTTGTTATATATAACCCATCTTATACCTACAAAAAAAAGTCCATCTCTTTTTTTAGAGAAAGAATTAGAGAAAGAAAGAAAGAGGTAAACCTGGTAGGGGAATATCCAAAGCTCGACCAACCAAAACATTTGGATTAGCAACTTAGTTCAAATTCCAGATGATTTATGGTTGGATATTGTACTCCTTACCTATTTGTTCCAAGGTGCGCCCATATTCCAGCGTCAATCCAAAGTGAACCACACCCACCCCCTTCAGCTTGTCGCAACTGCAAGGGAGTGGTGTTCGCAACCCTAGTCCCACTCGTAAACTGTCTAATAAGTTCACGATAGCATATTGGATATCATTTGAATCCACCAAACCTGAGAATACCTTTGTTTCTATATAAGAAATATTTTCACCTGTCTTCACCTTGTACACATGCGGGTTAGTGGGCTGACCCTACGATGATGACCTGGTGCAATTGCACTCAAAGTGGACCCTGATGACCCGAATCACCTCTACCATGTAATTGTTGGGTCGAGTTAACTCCGGGAGGCCGTTAGCGGAGACATTGTTAGCCGCGCGAGTCACGTTGAAGAGGCTTTGGATGGAGCTTAAGGTGGTAGGGACTCGTGACCTGTAACCAAACAGGTTTCGACACGTGGCTCTCTCCCAGAAGTTGAAGCTTGTAGCTGTTGATGTGTAGATTAATCATACAATTATATAATATATAAAGAGAAGATACATGCCTTCAAATCATGACATGTGTCACTTTAACATGACAGTGCATGTATAAAATATTGTCATGTTGCAAATATGTGTTATTAATAACTGTCATGTGACATATCATGCTACAATTTAAATGAAATGTGTACATATGTCATTACATAAGAAAAATCATGTCACGCTGGAAAAAAATTAAATACTAAAAAATAAATAAAAATTTGGAATTTATAAGTTTTATTTTATTATGTTTGTATTATTTCTTAATTTTTTACTTGTAATATTATCCGGTGAGAGATAAATATTATCTATAAATAAAGATATAAGATTATTTTTTTATTTAATATTAATTTTCTTTATTATATGATCTTCAATATTATCCCAAGTATCACATGGGATAAGTACATGCATCGTACGAGACTTGCACGTGCATTGCAGAGGTGCCAATCATGTCTTAATAATAATAATAATAATAATACACAGCGAATTAGGATCAAATGCACGCAAGAAATAATTAAGTTAACTATTAAGTTATTTCATCATGCAATATACGTGACATGTTTGTTTTTTGGTTTTTTTGTGTATTTTTTTAGGTACATTGAGGGGCCAATGTCTAATCTGGCATGTGTGTTTTGTTTCTACTTTTTAGCGTCGCCTAAGTGTCATGACTATTATATAAAGCCCATCTTATACCAACAAAAAAAGCCCATCTCTTTTTTTAGAGAAAGAAAAAAAGAGATAAACCTGGTAAAGGAATATCCAAAGCTCAACCAACCAGAACATCTAGATTTGGTTCAAATTCCTGATGGTCTGTGGTTGGATATCGTACTACTCACCTATTCGTTCCAAGGTGCACCCATATTCCAACGTCAATCCAAAGTGAACCACACCCACCCCTTTACCTTGTCACAGCTGCAAAGGAGTGGTATTCGTAACCCTAGTCCCACCAGAAAACTGTCTAATAAGTTCACGTTAGCATATCAGATATTATTTGAATCCACCAAACCCGAGAACATCTCTGTTCCTATATAATAAATATTTTCACCCGTCTTCACCTTGTTCATGGGTAGGTTAGTAGGCTGACCCTAGGACGACTACTTGATGCAATTGCATTCAAAGGGGACCCAGATGACTCGATTCACCTCTATCGTTTAATTATTAGGTCGGGTCGACTCCGAGAGGCTGTTAGCTACAAAAATATCGGCCATGCGAGTCACGTTGTAGAGGCTGTGGATGATGCCTAAGGTGGTGAGGACTTGTGACCTACAACTAACCAGGGTTTGACACGTGGTGCTTTCCCAACAGTTGAAGCCTGTAGTCGTTGATGTGCAGATGAATCATATAATATATAAATAGAAGGTATGTGCCTTCAAATCATGACATGTGTCACACTAACATGGTAGTGCATGTATAAAATTAGTGCTATCAATATGGGCTATAGCCCATAATACAGCCCACTAAGCCCTTATTTTTAACCCATTTTTTTAAGCCCACCATATGATAAGGCTTTTTTCAGCCCTAGCCAATTCAACCAACTAATTTAGTGGGTCAAGATAGGGCTAACCCACAAAGCCTCCCTAACCCGCATCTCACTCAATCAGAAATCCTTAATCCCAAATCAAAAAACCCTAATCCCAAATCAGAAAACTAAATCTACCTTGAATCTCTACACTTTTCTTCTTTCCTTCAATTTTTGTAACGAATACATGGTTTTACAATGGCGTTTTAAGGTCCTTTTTCATTGCTTTTGAAAATTTACTTTTGTTGCTCTTTGTTTTTCTGCTGTTAAGGTTCGAAATTCCAATAATAGTATCGTTGACTCATGATTTCTTGGCATTCGTCAAATCCTTGCTATTATTATGGTTATCTTTATGCAAACTTGGATATAAAAGAAAATTTCGTGTCAAACGAAGGTGTTGGTCTGAGAAATTTTTCTAGTATGCTACTGTGGAATTTGAAGTCCCTAGGGTTTAGAACAAAGCTTGCGAAAATATCTTTGAAACCTTGATCTAGAAAAAGCCTTAAGAGTTTCATATTTGTGGAATTTCAGATAAATTGTTGCTGTATTTGTGTTTCTATTAGTTCAGGAAGTTTATCTAGTGTTGAATTTTGTGTTTGGCCTTTTGAGTGGAAAATTTAAATGGCTGGAAAGTTGGAATTGGGGCTTCCAAAGATTGGTGCTACAAATTTGTGAGAACAAGTGGTAAGGAAGATACTAAGATCAGTTAGATCTCAAGGGCATCCTTATGTTGAGCTATATGAGAATGGAAAAAAATTCATATATTTTTGCACTTTATGTCTTGCTCCATGTTACAGTGATAGTGTTCTGTTGGATCACTTGAAAGGTAGTCTCTATAAGGAGAGACTATCTGCTGCTAAGGTTACTTTGCTGGGACCAAAACCCAATCGAGACCCGGGTTACAAAAAGGGATAAAGGCAAAGAAAAAAGAGGTTCTTTTCAGTTTTCTTTCTTCTTGGTTCAAAGGAAAGGGTATTCAGAGAAATTGTGAAGTTTTGAGTGAAATTGAGAATACGAGTTTGGAGTCAAAAGGCAAGGCTTTTTGACCAATATGCTCTCAGTGGCAAAACTATTTATCAAATTGTCATCATTTTCAAACTATTTATCAAACTGCCACAATTTTCGACCTAGTGCAATTGCACTCAATGACCCGAATCACCTCCACTGTGTAATTGTTAGGTCGGGTCGACTCCGGGAGGCCATTAGCGACGACATTGTCAGCCGCGCGACTCACGTTAAAGAGGCTTTGGATGGCGCCTAAGGTGTTGGGGATTCGTGACATGTAACGAAGCAGGGTTCGACACGTGGCTCTTCCCAGAAGTTCAAGCTTGTAGCCATTGATGTGTAAATTAATCATATAATATATAAAGAGAAGGTACATGTCTTTAAATCATGACATGTGTCACTTTGACATGATAGTGCATGTATAAAACACAGTCATGTTGCAAATACGTACTGTCAATAACTGTCATGTGATATATCATGTTATAATTTAAATAAAATGTATACATGTGTCATTATATTAGAAAAATCATGTCACGTTGGAAAAAAATTTACAGACTAAAAAATAAAAAAAAATGGAATTTATAAGTTTTATTTTATTATGTTTGTATTATTTCTTAATTTTTTACTTTTAATACTATCCCGTAGGAACTAAATATTCTCTATAAATAAAGATATAAGATTATATTTTTACTTAATATTAATTTGATTTATTATATGATTTTTAATATTATCTCAAGTATCACATGAGACAAATATATGCATTGTACGAGACTTGCACGTGCATCACACGAGTGCCAATGTAGTCATATAATATAGTAAGGTACATTCCTTCAAATTATGACGTGCGTCTCTTTGACATGACAGTGCATGTATAAAACGCTGTCATGCAGCAAATACGTATTCTCAATAATTATCATGTGACATATCATGCTATAATTTAAATGAAAGTATACAAATGTCGTTACATTGGAAAAATCATGCACACTAAAAAAATTTAAAAACTAAAAAATAAATAAAAATTTGGAATTTATAGGTTTTATTTTATTATGTTTGTATTATTTCATAATTTTTTACTTTTAATATTATCTTATGAGAACTAAATATTCTCTATATAAAAAATATAAGATTATTTTTTTACTTAATATTAATTTTATTTATTATATGATCTTCAATATTTATCTCAAGTATCACATGGGATAAATATATACATTATACTATACTTGTACGTACATCGCATGAGTATTAATTTAGGGATAGGAATCCCTCCTATTAGTCAAAAATAAGAGAATATCTTGTTAGTTAAAAATACATATTTTTACATATATCACATGTAATATGTGTAATTTTTTTTTTACTTTTTATTAAATATACTACATGTAATATATATAAAAATACATATATTTTTTACTAACAAAATCTTCTTCTATATTTGACTAATAAAAAAAGATCTCAATCCATTAATCTAGTAAAGTTTATATAAGAGTTTATCGTGAGTTCCAATATTTATTTTTTCTTTTTTAGGTAGACGTAATTGTTGAATTATTAACGTCTAATAAATATTTGCTATCATCTAATAAATATGTTTCTGAATCTGTCACTGTTAGACCTCAACTATCCTTGCAATCATTACAAGCAGGGGCAGGGAAGTCAACATCCAGTGAGTTCCAATATTTGTCTTTTCTTTTTGGGGCAGATATTAGTTATAATCAAAATCTTACTTATAAACTTTTTGAAAAGAAAGGTGAGTTTTCTTCAAAATATTAGAACCAAACTGGGGCGTAAATGTTGAATTATTATTTCGCCAATAACGTTCACGAGCACGGCTCTTTGTCTTATTTGAGATTTTTGTATAAATTAGTGTGACTTCCAAAAATAAAAAAATATTGACATATTATTAAATTTTTGTTAAATAAATATTATATTTATCAGTGTATTAATAATGTATTTTTATTAACTTAATACTCTCAAGTTAAGTATATTAAGTTTATACAATTTTTTTATGGTTATTAAACCTCATCCCTATATTCTTCAAAATCAGGAGCAGTTCAATTATCTTACAAGTCTAAAGCTAAATACAAAATTGAGGTCTTTATAGTGAATTTGATGTAAAAAGATTTATTAAAGTTTTGTTCTTTTTGTAACGTTATACTCTAAGTAATAATATAAAATTTAAATCTAATAGAGTAACACATTACCAACAACTTTTAACATGACTATTAACTTATTTATATATAATAATTTACATAATTTCTTACAAAACATTTCTAAGTTAGGCATCTATTTTCTAAAAATTTAGACTGTCAATTAAGGTGCCACTATTTGCAAAAATTAATATAACTCTAACTTCTAGTATATAAACTTACTCAATACAAAAATCTATCTGAACTTCTTTAGTCAGCTTAACTTGAAATGTTAAATCATCAAGGAGTGAGATAAAAAATCTCAGTAAGAAAATATAAAAATAGGTATACATTTACCACCTACTTTTTACCATTCTCTATTTCTATAACCATAGCTGAGAGTCCACAAATAAATGAATCAATATTTGAGAAATAAATTAAAAGAGTAAAAAGCAATGCAAAATTTAAAATATAAGAGTAATCACTTTCCGATAAATCAATCTATAATGAAAGAATAAGTAACTCTGTAAAATTGATATATCTCAAAATTTATTTGTTCCTCTTATCAGTAAAATAAATTGGAAAATGAATAATTAACATAAAAATGAGTATTTCATTAAGAATACAATAACTTAATAAGTAATTCATAACTTCATAAAGATAAGTAACTGAGTATTCTCAAAAACTTATTTTATTATCTCTTTTTCATCTCATTTCAATACTTTTAATCAAATGTGCTTCTTTTCTCTTTATTATGACATCCGTCACTGCTCTCATCATGACTACAATAATTTGATCAGGGTGTCCCTCAATCCTCTCATCATGACCACAATAATTTGATTAGGGCATCCCCCAATCCTCTCATCATGGCCATAACCATTAAAAATGATTAAAGCGTCCATTAATCTTCTCATCATGATCACAATAATTTGATCAATGTGTTCCTTGATCCTTTCATCATGGTCACAATAATTTGATCAAGGCGTCCCTTAATCTTCTTATCATGGTCATAATAATAATCTCTAATTAACTAAGGCGTCCCTTGATCATCTCATCACGACTGCAATAATTCTTTTCTCTTTTGCACATTGATTTACTCTTATTCATGGGATGAAATTTCTTGATAGAAAACAATTAATATAATAATTATATCAAATGAGATATACATAGGAACTTTCTTTAAAAATAAACAATTTAACATAACTAGAATAATTTATGGTAAAAGAATAGTTCATAATAAAAATTGGTTAAATAAAAGTTTGATAGTAAAGAATCATAAGAATAGTAAATAATTCATTTGATGAAATTATCATTCTTTGCAATTAAAAGAATAGTAAATAATAAAAATATCATATTTGAAAAATTGGTGGAAAAGAATTTAAAATGATACAAGAATCATTCACGTTAAAAAATATCATTTTTAGCATTCTGGTGTCTATTATTCAAATAACTATTTGGTTATTCGAATAACACTGCTTTGTTTCATTCTTTTGAAAAAATTTATTCGGATAGGCCAAGGCTTATTTGAATAATGTTTTCTAAAAATCTCTTTATGCAATGTCTTATTCAAATAACAAATGTGTTATTCGAATAAAACATTTAGAATTGCATTATTTCAGCATGATTTATTGGAATAACTGGTGGCTTATTCGAATAAAGTAATCGTGAAAACCAATTATAGACACCAGTAAAACTACTGTTTCATAAGGAAAAGAACATAGCAAGTAGATTGATTGAGAAGTGATGGAGAAAGAAATATGGATGATAGAAATAAAGGGCAAATATTAGTATTTTTGACATTTCCTACCTATTTCTTTTCAAAATTGAGATGGGTGGGAGAGTGATCGAAGTTAAAAGAGATGAGTTTACAAGAACCCAAGGTTAGTTATTTGTGAATTTGGGTGTGTCTTGTGACGTGAATGGAGGAGAGGTAAGGTATTCATAGGGCTTGTTATGCAGAAAATCTCCCTCCTGCTATCATGGCTTTCCATTCAATTTTTGACACTTGTTCTTGATGATTTCACTAAGCTTGCATCATCATCATTAAATTCTTGGACACTTGTTACATAAATCACCATTCTTCTTTTGTTTGTGTGACACTTGGTTGTGCTTCACCATTTCCAGAATTTTCTTCTCCTATTCATCATTGTTCTTCCAATCCAAACTTGACACATTTTGCTACTAATCATGGTTTTCCTTGGTCAAGATTTCAAAAGCCTTTTCTTTTATGACACTTGGCTTCTAATGATGTCACCTTGCTTACTTCATCCATCGCTTTTCTATTTCTTTCTTTCGCTCTTGTTTCTTTCTATTTCTCTAGCTACCTCACATTGCACAACTTCTTGTGGTGTGTGGATGAGTGGCCATGTGGCATAATTTTATAATAATTTATTCTTCTTTCTTTTCTTTTATTTGTTTATTTTAACTTTCTCATTAAGTTAATAGTGACTTCTCCCATAAGTCTTCTTAACTTTCTAAGTAAAAGCTTCTTCCATAAGCCCCTTCTAACTTATCCACTAAATGGCTTCTTCCATAAGCCTTATCATTCATTTCTTGACAATTGTCTTACTTCTTCCATAATCATTATTTGGACACTTCGTCATATGCCTTCATTCTTTCCCTAAGTTTTCATCTATTTTTATGCTATTTGTTTCCTTTATTTACTTCATGTAATCATTACTTTGATTCCATAGCTTCCCTTCTTGACATTTGGCTTGCTTACCTCATCAATCTTTCATCACCTTCATTATGGTCACATAAACCATCATCTTTTCTTGATACTTGTATTATTTCTAGAATTTTCATGGCCTCAAGTGTCTTCCTTTTTGACACTTGTCTCTTTACTTAACTCACAATAACTTCTTCATGAAGCCTTGAGATTTTTCTTCCAATGGCTTCTTCAAGAAGTCTTTAATGACTTTTTCAAGAAATCTCTTAATGGCTTTTCTAAGAAGTCTCCAATGGCTTCTCTAAGAAGTCTCCAATGGCTTCTTCAAGAAATCACAAATAACTTCTTCAAGAAGCTTCCAATAGCTTCTTCGAGAAGTCTTGAGATTTGTATCTCATTACTTAATATTATTATTATTATTATTACTATTTTGAGGGTTGTTACACTTTTGGCGTGATTTAGTTTTTTAAAAATTTTTTAAAGTTTTTTTTAGAGGAGATTGAAATTAACAAAGCTAAAATAAAGAGTCAAAGTAAAAGAAAAAAGAAAAATTTAAAAGTGAATATTATAATTTTTTTTAAAAAGATAACTGGTTTTATATATAATAAGAAAAAACTAGTTGTTAGTGTTCAATATATATGTATTACTGTTAGTTATTGAAATTAGGAAAATTGACTGAGAATTATTAACATTGTGAGAATTGAGAGGTGATAAAAATAGAGATGTGTAATGCACTTAATTAATTAAATTGAGAGAATAATATTATTTTATTAATTATCTTGACTTATGTATGTTTTCAATAGAAATAAGATAAGTAGTTGAGAATTAATAGATATGTGAAAAGTGAAAAATGTAAAAATTTATTAGACAATTAATTTAATAAATAAAAATATGTAAATATCTTATTAATTATTTTTTATTTTAATATAATTAATTATATCATTATAAAATTATAGGGACTTAAGAATTGGTACCTAAAGCCCTTGCTTCATTTGCTTTATGATTAAGCCGGCTCTATTCAAAATTAGAGCTTGGTGATTGAATCCTTCATACTATCTATCTCTTTTCCTCGTTTAGATGCATACATTTTCAATGTTAAAATAAAATAAAAAAACTTTATCCATTTTTTAAAATATTAGCATAATACTAAGAAAACAACATTTATGATGAAAATATAAAAAAATTATTAAAATTTGTGTAATCTTTTACAAAATTATCTTTATTTAATATTATGAACTTATATTTATATTTTATAGTAGACTAAAATGCATAAAACCCCTCCAAATAAAGGTGTTGCGACTGTGATTATAGCAAAAGGTAACTAAAATTATAATATACTACTAATTCTACTCGTGTGATGCACAATAAATAATTTTTTTATTTATGAACATATAAATACAAATTAAATCATCTTTTACGTATTTATTTTAAATTATCCACTAATCATATTTATGTTGATTATGTATATATTTAGTATATCATATAGTTATTATCTTATTCAATGATGATTGATTGTAGTAAAAATAGATTGCAACCCAAAACGAACCTTATCAGCAATGTTATGAGTTTGAATTCTAGAGTCGTTATTTTGATAAATATTTTATCTAACTATCATTTCCAATTTAGAATTGCATGTTGCAATATATCCAAATATAGTTACTATTTTAAAATTTTGAAATCTATTTAGATGTCAAAATATCATTTTGACAAAGTGAAATATAGTGGGAAAATATTAATAACAAATGTTATTATTATATGATTTTATGAAATGATTAATAAACCATTAGTTGAGTAATTTTTTTTTGGTGAGGATAGTTGATGTTAATTTGAATAACATATTAACTTTTTTTATGAGTGAATAGCATATTAAATTATATCAATTTTTTGGATGAGAAAATCAAAATGAAAGAAAATGAAATCCCAAAGAATTTATGTTCAAGATCATGAAACTAAATCATGAATTTCATAATGCAACATTTTTTTTAAAAAAATTGTAACAAAATATTTGTTAATTAATTTTTCTATTAATATAAATTACATTTGAATTACTATTATGAATAAAAAAATTTGTAATGACTAAAATGAAAATAGATTTTATTCAAAAAAATAAAACATTAAACAAAAAAATGAATGGCCTTTTGTAATAACCAATATCAAATTATCAGCCTAAGTAATATTACACTCAATGTCACAAATGCATATCTCATTTGATTACAAACAAAATATTCCTCTAGAATTTGAATTAGATTGCATTACTTCCTCTTGAGTTATTTTCAAAAATAAAGGAAATTAATAATAAAGATTGATAGAAATCATTGTTACAATAAAATTCAGTGTAATAATTTATCTCTTATACTTAGTTAATTATTCTTAAAATTTATCAATTATTAAAATAAAAAATATAAGCAATTAAGAAAATTAAAAAGTTAACAACAATATGACCAAATGATCAAATCAGAAACTTTATGCCAGAGAGTCGTCGACCACCATAAGGCACCATCATCTTCGCCACCAAGCCATCATGACCAATCAACAACCACCACCACTCACGAACACTCCAACTGCTGCACTACCCATTCTCACTGCCAATGCGATGTATAAAAAAAGAGCAAAAAGAAATATACAAAAGTATGTTAATTTAGCGGCAAGATGATCCAATAGAAAAAAAAACATACCTTTAGAAGATTTGATTCTAAACCAAGTTCTGTCATGGAGATCCTAGTTCCAATTCAACAAAAGCCTTTACCTTTTTTACATTTTTAATTTTTCTATTGCTCCCACAAAACAAAGAATATAGAAAACTCACAAAGCAAAAAGAACTAAGAATAAGATGAATCTGCGTTTGAAATACTTATAGATTGATTAGAAGGAAAACAATGTCTTCTTTTGGGCAAAGCCAAGAGGAGGGAGAACAAGGAAGGATTTTCTTTTTGTTATAATTTCAGAGGAGAGAGATATAGTCTAAGAAAAATAATTAAAAGCCATATAAAAATATAATAAACTTAAAAACTAATTATGAAAAATTAAATATGCAAATTATTTTGTTCAATGATAAAGAATTGTAAAGTTATAAAAAACACCCTAAAACTGGGCGAGAAAAGTTGCCCTAGGAGAATAGCAATTAGGAGTGTTTCATATGAATCTGAAAATTAAAAGCTATTGAGTAGAATGGATGAAATTATTAAAGACAATTAAGAGTTATTTTCATAGGAAACTAAATACAGTTAAAATCTAATTAATGGGAAACTAAATTTTAGAAATAAATTAACAAATAACAAAAATTAAGCAATATTACCAAATTAACTTCAAATTAGGAAGAAAAGTAACCCTACAACAAGTCTAGAGTTATACCAATATACTCCTCTTTTATATATAAATAAATAAAATATTTGTACAAAAAAAAAGATATAAAAGATATGGTGGCCAATTACCTAGCTAACTATGACAAGATTTGTGAGCATAGTATTTGACAGAGATTCTTAAAAACATAGTTAAAGTGAAAAACAGTGATGATCTACAAAGCTGATGTGGCACACATTTAATGGTACAAAATAAGAGAAATATCTTGCTATGAGAGCATCTAAAATTTATCTAGTATTTGGATGAAGGAACCAACGAATTTCATCACCAAACTTATTACACATGATTTTAGTTTTGTCTAAATTCAATATTTAAATAAATAAATAAATAAAAGCTTGAAAAAAATATTTTTCATAAAATTATCTAAATTAGTCCTTAAATATTGTGTGAGAGAAAATTATATTGGAAATATAATTAAGAGAGTTGTATAAGAATTGTAAGGCTTGGAAAAAATCAAAGGTGATTAAGATAGTTTCTTAGGAAATTTAAAACTCTTAATATTGTTGTTGAAAACTATAGTAAAAATATAATTAAGAGAGTTGTGTAGTGATAACAATGTATTTTATTCAATTTATAATTCTTTCACTAGGCTTCATAAGGTTCAATTTGACTTAATTAAGTTAATTTTGTCACATTTTATGAAATTAAGCTTAATTGGATCATTGAAGAAATTATTGCTTGAATTATTATTTATTTGGGTGATTGCATTCTTAAGTAAAGTGACCACAATTTGAGTTGCAATTATCTGATCAATGTGATTCTGGTCTTGTTGAAAAATGAAGATAATTCTATAATAACTATTCACTTGATAGTAAGAGTCACATTAATAGCAATATGTTTCATTCATTGTATAATCTTCTCACTTGACTTTTTCAGTAAACTGACTATAATTTGAGTTATAGATATTCGATGGATATGATTTTGGTCTTGTTTTAAAGTTAAGACAAATTTCTACAACTTTTATGAAGACCTCAAGACCCGAAACACACGTTTGGATAACTCAAATTGGAGTTGAAGCAAAATCTAGAGTTTTGAACTTAATAGCTTGACCTCTATGCATTCATTAGGCTATATCTCGAGTTATAGGAGTTCAATAATTCTGAAATTTTAACAATGGAAGGTTAAGACTAATATCTACAACTTTCATGAAGAACACAAGAGTCAAATCGAAAGTTGTGAAGGTGATATTGAGCTTGGAAGTCAGAATAGAGCAGTTGAAGTTGGGTCTGACTCATGAGCAATAATTGGGCCATATCTCGGGCTGTAGGTGATGGATTTGGATGAAACTGGCGGCTATGGAAAGCTAAGACAATTTCCTAGAACTTTTATGAAGACCACTTGATCATAAAATGACACATGCCATGAGCTCAAAGTAGAAATATTTCAGAGACAAAAATCTCTATAATTTTAGCTTATTCATCATCATTAAGCAACTATTTTGGCATTTACTTCTCATCACCAAACAACTCCATCGCCTTCTTATACTCCTTGAGCTCTATAAAAGGGAGCTTGGGTGCTCATTCAGAGAATCTTTGATCTTAATTTAGTTTATGCCATTGTGTTATTTGTTTCTCTTGTTATAGTTTTCTTGTTCTAAATTGAAATTATATTTATCTTTTTCTTCTTTTCTCTTTCTTTCTTCTTATCTATGAGTAACTAATTTTCATTTTACTTGGGTGAAATGGTGAAGCTTTTGATAATATGTTAAGGTTAGACTAATTTCCTTCTTGTGCTTAGATGATATATTTTTAAGTGATCATTATATGTGTTATATGTTGTTTCTAATCAATTTAGAAACCCTTCTTGTATATTGAAGAACTTAATTCATTGCAGACAAGACATTGATACAGTGGATGCTTGAGACCATTTACAAGTATTGGTGGACAATTAAAGGAACCATAATATAATTACATATATAATCTTAATTGAACTTTGAATGCTAAATTTTTCGATTGGAACCTTCATTATGTATGATTTCAATTGAGTTATTAAAAGAAATAATATTGTCTTTAATTTATTACTAAGAGTGGATTTCCTAACTTAAGTAAATCATTTTTCATCTGTGAACAACTTTTATCATCTTTAGTATTGTGACAAATCTTCTTCTTACCTCAAATAATTTTCTCTTCATCAATTCCCTATGGATCAACCTCGGACTCCCGAGAATATATTACTTGAAACAACCTGCACTTGGGTTTGTAACTTTTTAATTCTCATCATGTAGGGATTGTAATGCTTAGAAAAAAATCAAATGTAATTAAGATAGTTATTTAGGAAATTTAAAATACTTTATACTATTGAAAGTTTCAAAGTAATTAATTAAAATACTTAAATATAAAATACCTTAAATATCTTGTATTTAGGAGGGAAAGTAAACCCTAATATATACACACACACACACACACACCAGAAAGCAGGGGCGAAGATCATGAGAAAAGGCGGGGAGGGGAGAAGGATTGAGAGAAGTCAAAGAGCATACAAACTATTTACATGAATGCAGATACAGATGCAAAAAGTAAATTAAAACAAAAACAAAGAAATCGGAGCAACGGTAGTCCTCATAGGACAGGTGAGGAGGAGAAAAGAAGAAGGAACCGAAGTGACGGTGGTCTGCACAGGACCGACAAGGAAAAGAAGAGTAGAAGAAAGATTGAAATCTTATTGAAATAAAGAGAAGAAGCTTACAAAGACTCTCTCTCAAGATTCTCTCTCTAAATGGGTATTTTAAATGGTGCCTTCCAACACGGACTGACAAGCCCTTAAATGGACTAAGATTTCACTATTATAACAGTACATATATCATGACCGAAACTATTACAACAGTAAAAGGTTGTCACAAGGCTACAATGACTTTTGCAACAGTGACTTGCTAACAAATTATTTGTTTTTTGTGATCATCAGTCTTCATTTAGATGTATGCTGAAACAGTCATCTTCATTCTGATATGACCCAAATGACTCTCCTGATGATGAAGGGGAGGTAGGAAGCTTCTGCTTTGATGAAAATCCAGTTTCGTCTTCTTGGAATAATTTGAGGATATTCTGCAATTTTTTTTTGCAAAACTTTCTTTACTAGTTGATGCGGCTAAGATTGCTATGATGTGAGCCCTCTGATTGAGAAACTGACATGTTTCTGGATCTGCTGCAATCAACCATTTTGGGTTCCTTTTGAACCAAAGTTTAATATTATCTGGAATGGTTCTAGAGGTGTCAAACTCTGTCCACCATATGACATAGGCTTGCCTTTGAAGGATTGACAATTGGTTAGGATGATCATGCTTCCCAAATTTGTATTGCCAAGAAAAGATCCACGCCAAAGATAACTTTGAGAAAAAGTGCAGTTCTACAGGAAAAGAGTCTTTAATCAAGTTTATCTTCTTGGCAAAAGTTTGAAATACTTCTTTTACTACCAGGGGAAGGATATGATGCATTGGTCTAGAAAAATCCCACCATAGAGAAACAATTGAGGAAAGGTGTAACAGACATTTTGTTTAAAGTAGATTAACCATGAATGGTGGTTTGATTTGTTTTGGAGCCAAAATGTAATTATCTAGGCTTGCATATAATCCCAAAAATTATAACAAATTGGATCATAATTCTGGGAAAATTTTGTTAGAGTATTATTTTTTTTCCATATTCTATTAGTGTCATGACCTTAAGTATTTGGATGGTTGAATAGGTAATAATCTTCTATTCTTTAGGGTCTCTATAATGTTTGATAGAGACTGAATTAGAGTCAACCAAGATAAACTCATAAAATTGTTGGGCTTTATTTGGAGACATTGGTTTGAAATGAAATTATTTTGGGAAAATTTTTTAGGGGATTTTGTTTGGATTGGTATCCCAAAATTCAGGTTCCATCTTGTGAACACCCAATTTTGTCTGGACCAAAAATAACAAAAAAAAATATAAAAAAATAATAAATAATTAATTATGCACATCCTTTGATTAATTTCTATTCATGCCTTTATCTCATTTATTTTATTTGTTTGTTTTATTTTATTTTCACTAATTTTTTTTTTAAAAAAATGTTGATTTTCGTTTTTATTATATTAAAAAAAGTCTGATTTCGTTAAAAAAAAAAGAAAGAGAAAAAAAAATGAAAAAAGTAAAATGAAGGTAGCTTGTTAAGTTGCTTCTGCCAGCCACCAATCCAATGTTGCAGTAGACCTCATGGCTCAAGACATCCCAAAAATGGTAAGTTGGCAGAGTTTGAAGCTTGGAGAAGGTCACAGTCACAAGGAAAATACATAGAAATGGAAACTGTGCTACACTAGGAGAAGCCACTCTAATTGAGCTATTTTATGGGGAGAAGGGGATTACAGAATGGGGCTTCTATTTACAAAGGGAAGAAAAAATGAAGCAAAAAAAAAAAAGGGGGGGGGAACACAGAGAGAGCGGTCTTGGAAGATTTTTTGGAGGAGAATTTCATTACTCATCTTCTTCCAAAACCAACCATTACCACAACCATAAACTACCATCTCCATCCTTCACCCACAACCACCAAACACCTTCAACCTTTCATCAACCTTCAACCATTTTCAGCTTTTACTATTCAGCACCTTCTCCCACCATCTAATCTTCACTACCATTAACATCACCATCAACAATCTTCCACCACAACCACCCTCTCCCACCACCAACCTCCATTAATATCACCAAATTGCCACCCCAATCACTAAATTTCATCCACAACCACCGTTAATCTCCATCCAAACCAAATAATCACAAATCACAAAAGAGAGAAGAAGAGGAAAACAACTCCACAAAGACCGACTGGCGCCGGCGCCAAGCTCGCCGGAACCTCCGTCATCCGATCCTACTGACCAGTCGCGTGCCACTGTACCAGTCGAACCGCGTCGTTGCTCCCCAGAAAGACCCGATCTGCCGCTGTCGTCCGAACCCCTCCAACCCGTGAAGCCGCCGTAGCCGGCACCGCAGCAGAGCTGACCCACGCCGTCGTTCGCACCCAACTAGCCCAAACCTCCGTGACGCCACACCAGCCCAGCTCCACCAGTCCGAGACGCGCTGCACGCCACAATCCGCAACCAGCGCCGCTCCGTCTGGTCCACGCCGTGCACTGCGAATTGGCAGATCGCTCCGACCTCCACCACCGTTCAGAACTGGCACCGCGACCCATTGCTCACGCCGCTGTTAGCCGTCTCTGCGAACTGCCATGCGAGCTGCCACACTTCACTGCCAGAGGTTGTTGTTGTATCTCCCTTTTGTTTAAGGTGCTCACTTATTTGTCTGATAAGTTTTTTGTCTAATATTAGAATGTATGACAATAAATGGTTGGGTTAGGACTAAGTTTATTCTCTTGACGATGGGCTTTGTCTTTTTGCTAGTGGACTAGTCCATTCTAAAATAAAACCAAACAAACAAATGGTTAGTGTGTGTTACTTTTATTAGAAGTAAAAAAAAAATGAGATTTAGGATAATAATATGAGTAAATAAAATAGTAATGGACAAAAAAATGAAAATAAAAAATAGAAAATTAAAAAAAAAGAGAGAAAAAAAATAATGAAAAAATGAAAAAATAAAAATAAAAAAAAAATCTTTTAATCAATGCAATGACCAATGATGGTGATTGAATAGTGGATGCTACCTTCAATGTCATTTGGATCATAAGAGTTTATTGAGTAGCCTTGTGCTACCTTGAATCTTGTGCAAGAATGTTTCTTTCCAAAAATCTTTTTCTTAATTAAAATCAATCAACTCACACTCATTTTCTACAGAACTACGTGACTTTGAGTTCCTCATTGCACATGAGGGTACGTAGGAGCAGGATTTTCATTCTGTCAAGCCAAAAATTAAATTTTCATATTATGGCTCTTCTTTTCTTTTAAAAAATAAAAATAAAATAAAATAATTGCAAGGTCTTTTAAAGAAGGGTAAAATAAATAAAATTTGAGATTGTCAAGTTTTTGCACAATTGACTTAAGGTACCGTCTCACGACGGATGTGATGGGGGTGCAGTGGGATTAAGTTTCCATCCTTCCCTATCCATAACCGACTCCCGAATCCGATTTAGTTTCAAAGACCATTTTCTAAAAAGGTTTTTCAATTTTTTCTAAATTTAAATAAAATTGGTGGCGACTCCATATTTTTATCTTTTTTTAAAAAAAATCACGCGAGTTGCTATTTCGTCGCGGTTTCGGTCGCGACAGTCTAGATTATCGACATAAATTTTGTCTTTGGAATATAATGAGTTTGAAGATTCTGTATAGAGATTGGCGTAAGCTGTTTTACTAGTTCTTTGATTGGTATATTGACCTTGATAGATTTTCCTTTTAGGTTTTGGATGATAATGTCAAGGTCTTCATATTCTTCTAAGGCAATTTCTGCCCAAGATTTTCTAAGTAGTTTGGTTAGGCCTTGATTATGTAAGGTTTGAGTATATGGATAGGAACGACATAGTCTACCTTAGGTTGTTTCTGGGTAGATGACCCAATTTGGGTAGGTGACCTAGTTTGTTTTTGCGTAGATGACCCAGTTTGGGTGGATGACCCAGTTTGTTTGGTTGCCTGTTTGGCTAGTCTCGCAAGGTCTAGTTTGCCTTTTCTTTTTCCTCTTGAAGAGGTTGACGTTGTCGATTTTGACATCCTGCTATTTTCTTTATAGATAACCATGGGTAAGGTAGTCAAGTAAGGAGTTTGAAGTGTCTTTGAGATATTCTATTTCAAAATCAAAAACATTTAAGATTGCTTGCCATTTGGCAAAAAAAAATTTAGATGCGAAATTTTTTTACATCTTTTTGTAAGTTGTTTTTTTGTAGACTTGCAATTGACTCTTACTACAAAATTTTTATTCAATAAATCAGATTAAAATTTTGATATGCATAAAATAATTGCTAAAACTTCTTTTTTAATAGTGGAATATTCCTGTTGTGTATGATTCCAATGCTTTGAAGTATATGCAATGATATGCTCTTTGTCTGTGATTCTTTGTTTGAGAATGGCACTATAACCTATGTTAGAGGCATCAGTTTCAACAATTTTGAAGATTTGAGGGTTTGGAAGATAAAGGCATGGAAGCTCCTTTACTTGAGATTTTACCTATTTGACAATGTTTGTATGAACATTTGACCAAGGAGGGGGACTCTTTTTTAGATGATCATGGAGGGGTTTGATTAGATTACTTAGCTTAGGAAAGAAGTTAGCGTCATAATAGAAACAACCAAGAAACCTTAATAATTGATTTTTATCAATAATTTGATTCGAAAACTTGTCCACGAATTCAATTACTCTATTGATTGGATTAATTGTTCCTTGGTAAATATTATGACCAAGAAATCTAATTTTTGTTTGGAGCATATTTATTTTTGTTTTGGAAACAACAAGACCATTTCTTTTGATGACTCCTACAAAAATGTTAATATGTTTGAAATGTTGATCAATTGATTGAGAAAAGAATAAAACATCATCTATGTAGACAATGGTGAAGTTTCAATAAGGATTAAAAATTTCATTCATGATTCTCTAGAATTCAGAAGGAGCATTCTTTAATCTAAAAGACATTACGTTCCATTCGTATTGTCCAAAGGAGACAGTGAACACTGTCTTGTAACAATCACTTTCTTTGATTTGGATTTACTAGAATCCTAAATCCTGATTTCATGTCAAATTTTGAAAATATTTTGGTTGAATATAGTCGTTTGAGAAAATCTTTTTTGTTTAGAATCAGATATTGAATTCATTTAAGAGCTTGAATGAGCGGTTTATAATTGATAACCAATCAAGGAGTTCCTTTTTTGATTTTAGCTTGTTTGTTTACATAGAAAGTAAAGCATGACCAAGGGCTCTTGCGTTTTCGGATTAATCCTTTTGTCATGAGATCATTGATCTCTTTTTGACAATACTGAAGGAGTTCATCGTTCATTCGGATTGGCCTATACTTCATAGGGATTTGTCTTTCATGGAAATCTTTCATAGGGAAGGTCCATTATGTTGAATCTTGAATCTATTCAAGAAGAGTTTGAATTTTCTTCTGGACATAAGGTTGACTAAGTTGTGAATCAATATTCTTAAAAGAAATTTCATCTTTAAGAAAATTAATTTGATTTTGTTTATGTTGAATTAGATTGAGGTCTCTTAAAATTGGTTTTCTGAGAAACCTAAAGATTATTGGTTTTCCCAAATATTGGGTGGCAATTCCTTCGTTAGAAATTTCTAATGGGAATAGTGACCTTATGAATGGTGTTTCTAAAATTACTCCATTCTTAAGGTTTTTGATTGATAAGAAAGATGTTTCAACTTAAAAACCTTGGTTTTCAATAATTGCTTTTGAAAGCTTGAAATTAATTTTTAGTTTGGAACCACTAGTAGTGTTAAGCTATTCTGATATTTTTTCAAAATATTTTGTTGGAATAAGTCCTTCTAGGATGCAGTTTGAATATGCTCTTGTGTCGAATAATGCGACTGTTTCAAGGACAAATTCATCAACTAATATCTTGATGTTGATATAGAATTTCTAGATTTTTAATTGGTTAATCAATCCTACAAATTCATCTTCTTGATTTTTTGTTTCTGAGATTTGTTTTTCAGGGAATTTTTTCTTTTTTGAATCCGAAGATTCAATTTGAACATCTTGTAATTGAGATATGACTATTTGATGCAACAGTTGCTATTGTTTTAATTCTTTTACTTCCAATTTGAGATTATGGATCTCATGTTTGAGGTCTTGAATTGTCACAGGTTGTTTAGACTTTTTTTCTAATCTTTTAAGAGTCTCCTTAAGATTAAATTTGTTTGTTATGACTAATTCTTTTTGTTTAGAAGAACTTGCTTCCATATTGTTTTTAGCTTATCTAAGTAAGTTTTCCTATCTTGAGGATTAGGGATGGAGTTTATCACTTCGAAGAGGAGATCTTGTTCCTTTGTTAGGACATTGATCTCATTTAGAGAGTTTGATCCTCCTTCAGAAGTCAAGTCATCATGTTGAATCTGGTTTAGATCTTTAGAAGATTTCTTTTCAGATTCTTCTTCAGAAGTTTCAATTAACATATTATTAATATGTTCTTTTACAGATTGTTCCAGATTTAGAGCTTTTATCTTTGCCTTTAGCCTGTAATATTTAATAATATGGATTGGTTTGCCATATATATAATAGATTATAGGTTTCTTAGGGACTTTGATATCGATTGGTGGTTTGGACTTAAACTCTTGTTTAAGTTTTCTTCGCGGAATGTTTGCCTTATGTTTGTAATATTTAGTTTTTTGGACTTGTTTTGGTTTCGAATTTGATTTTCTCTTTGCATAAGGAATACTAAACTATTCACAAAATGATACTAAATCTTTTTTGGTTTTAGCCTTCTCTTTAGCAAGTTGATATTGAATTTTATCATTTTTTGGATATAGGCAATGAGTTGTCCATAACTCAATTGCTTATACAGAATTTCTTCGTTTACAAATTGTCTTTTGATCTTATCTCTGACTTTATCTCCTAAGGACTTTGGAAGACCAGCTAAGAATTTTTCTTTCCAAAAAGGTTGTTTGTTGTCCTCTCTGGTGTAAACCCTAGTTAAGAAGGAATCCTTATACTACCTAAAATCAGCTAAGGTTTTACATTTAAGGTTTGCAAGGAGTTTTGTTGACCTATCTTTCCATAAAGAGGAATCTTAAATAAAATATTGGATGATTGTAAAGATTAATGTGTTGACAACATCAGGGATAGCATTCCCGTCTCTGAGGATAGGAATTTCATGAGCATCAGTTTTGATTGCTAAAAAGATTTTAGATTTTTCTTCACTAGTGATATAATTATCCCACCATCCTTTAAGTTAACCAGTAAATCCCAATATTAAGATATTGACAATCGTAGGTTGTTTGATAAGTTGTTGACACCATGGTCATGTATTGAAGAGCATTGATAATATTATACTTAATTTGACCATCTGTGTTCCATTCATAGATGTTGTTTGCACTAAAACTTTTAAATTTTGGATCTCTTTCTTCAAGCAATAGATCTGGTGTTGTCACCTTTTGATAATAGAGTTTGGACCGATTCCTCTAATTGAGAGTTTGACTAATTAATGGATTAATTTTAATCATAAAACTAGTCTCAGATCCTAATTCACCATCAAAATTAGGTTCTTTTATAGTATTGTTTGTTAAAGATTTAGATGCTTGAGACTCCTAAGTTTTCTATGGTGTTTCAAGTATGATTGTATTCAAATATCTAATATGTTCATTAATTTTGATAAGAAATTCATTTTTTGGAAATTCACTTCTTGGTTCTTTTCTAAGAAGTTATAAATCCTTTTTAAGTTGTTTAGATAGTTTAAAAGGTTTAAAAAGAGGTTTTTCTATTAGTTTGTCAATTCTAGTGGAAGAGATTGACAGTTCATCTTTAGTTGATTTCCCCGTACTTAATTTTTCTGCTAAAACTTGAAGATATTTATTTGTATAATTTAATTGTTCTATTAGACTTTTAATGTCTTTCAGATTAATTGGTTCGTCTTCACGCTTTGTTTTAAAAGGAGAAGCTATGACAGGATTTTTATCTTTATCCTTAATGTCTGGGAGTTGATACTGACCGGATGGAGGTAGTTCGAATTTAACTAAGTTGCCATCTTTAAGGTGCTAGACAGTAATAATGTTTGTTGATAAGGATAATTTGTATCATTCTTGACTGTGTAAGCATGAAGCCAATCAAAGAATGAGATGCTCATTTTAATTTTATTGTGAAATTTATAAAATTCTTCTTGGATGTTTTTTCTGTTTGTTCCCTGATAATTTTGAAAGAATCATTCTCTTTGAGGAGTTCATTCCTTAGAATAAAATTCTTTTCTAAGGGATTCTTTATCTATAATGAACTCATATAGTATCATAAGGTTCATTAAGGGAGGAATAAGTTGGAGATTGCATTGATTTTTTATCATTGTCTTCCTTTTGGTATATCGGTCTAGAAAGGGTTGACGATGTATCCAACCCCTGAAGGTGGATTGTTAATTGAACGGATTGTGGAATGGTAGAGAAAAGATATTCTAGAAGCTACATATCTAGAATTGCTGAAAGAACTTCTTCTATTAAAGCTTAATTCAACTCTACTTTATTCATGTTGGTTGATTTCCTGAATTTTAGGTGTTTCTCTTGGTAAAGTTGGTGTTGCCTTGTCTAGAGTCCATTTTTTTTTGGTAAGATTGCATCATCCCAAAGGATTGTTTTAGGCACAGTTATATTGGCCCTAGTTACGTCGGTAAGAAACAATGTTGTTTCCCCTATGTTTCTTGGTTTTAAAACTTTTGAACTATATGAATTCATAACCTTGTATTGAATCCTGTACATTAAGGCTACTGGGATTTATCCAGGCTTCATGTCCAAGCCACATAGTTTGACATTCAGGAATAAGACTTCCAAAATGTTTCTATCTAGCAAACTGACTATCCTGTTAGGATAACAGTTAAAATAGATTGGACCATGGCTTAAACTGGTTTCTACCGTTCCTAAGAGGGAATCTTGAAACCTGTTATGTTTAGTGTCTCTTAAACAAAGAAGAACTGATGCGTTTAGCCCTTCTTTGATTAGAGGTTTGATTGCAACTTGAACATTTCCAATGTGTAGATATTTATATTTTTGGGCTTGACCTTTTAGGGTCTCCTGAGAAAGAAGGTAAAATTCTTCCTTTTATGGACCGACTGCAATTTGCTTTTCTACAATCCTGATAATATAATCAGTACCTTGGAAAAATCTTCCTTCTGGTTTTGTATACTTCATTGATTAAAATTTTAAGAATTTCCCAATCATCTATATCTTGGTTTATATCTTCAAAACATATTTCTTCATTAAATATATTGTTTGAAGATGTTTGGAGTTGGTGCTCATTGAGCGATGATAAAGAATGTTGAGAGAATTTGAAGGAAATCTCAGAGGAGAAAAAACATAACATATTTAAAATAAACAATAAAATAAATAACAATATAATGGATTTTATCCCCTGATATCATCACCTTCATTTGGTTCAATAGACATGTAAAGAATGGAATAAGTTAAAACTTATTTTCTAAACTAGATCTTAAGATTTTAATATAATTTTATTATGCCATATTTCAAACTCTTTTTTTTAATCAATTCTTGACCACAGTCACTGATTTGCCTCTTATCAAATTATTTTGAGGAAACATCGTCAAATTAGATTTACCGTCTCTTCGAGGACTTACTACTACAGCTCCACAAAACAACTAATCATTGGCATTACGAACTTTCTAGTTAAGAATAGATAACAAAAATAACCATTACTTTATCAGATCTAGTATAATAATAGTATTAAAATATTAACATAAAGTTCAGAGAGATAATAATTAACTTAGGTATATTAATACATTCATATATATATATATATGGAACATATCTGAAGAGAGAGTAGTATTTGTTGTAAGAGATAAGAGAAGTGAATCTTGACCATTGAATCTTACATTAATGATCAAGATTAAAATATAAGTGCATACGACTTTTTTAAATGTTCACATGATCTTTAAGTAACTTTTAATCTTGACCATCTATATATAATTGTATGGTCAAGATTTACTAATCTCACTCTCTCACAATAAAAACTCATTTAACTAGATATGTCCCTTATATATATATATAATGCTTCAAAGGGAGTCACTACGAGTTTTATTTTGGTTAGAGAAAAATCTAAAAAATCCTTTTAGAAAGTGATTTTGAAAATCAGTTTGTGCAACAAAGTCATGTTCAAAGGCCGGTTATACATAGAGAATGGTAGATATTGAACCCCTCAACACCATAATGCATTTGTTTTAAGATAGTTATCTTAAAGTTAATCATTGAATTATAATAATCTAAACATATTAAATTTACCCCCATAAAATAAACAAAGTCAATTATCAATAATGACAATATTTTCAATATCAAGAAAATATAAATCACAATGTTCACAAGTAAAATAAAACAAAACATGAATTAAAATATTTACAAGCCAAGAAAACATAGAAATCAAAGACTAAATTATGATAATTTAATTTTGGCTGAATTTGTTCTCTTACGTATTCCTTAGTGTAATGAAAAACTCAAAGTCAGATAGTTTTTTTTAAAAAAATGTAGGTTAGTTAATTTTCATTTAAAAAGATATATAAAAAAAATTTATTCAACAATTTCAAACAAGCAACATGCCAATTAGCATAATGATAAATTAAACAAATAAAACAAATAAAAAATAACAAAAAAAGTAAGTCAAATACTAATGAAACAAACCCAAAGAGCTCATTTTTTTCATTTTTATCTTATTTAATTTTTTTATGCTGTTCTTTTTTTTTAATTTCTGTTATATTTTAAAAAGAGAAAAAAAGAACTACTAACAACTTTTTTTTTTGGTCTAAAACTACTAACAATTTAAATAAAGAAAAGAAAACTTAAACTCAACTAGAAGCAACAAGGCCCAACCCACTTAAAAATAGAAAAAAGCCTTAAACTAAACCAAACAAACACAACCTACTTAATCTAAGCCCAACCAAGAAACCTACTTAAGCCTTATTAGAAGTGAGATAGAACACCAAGCTTAAAAAAAAAACACCTCACTATATAAAAAAACGCTTCAGTGTCAACCAAATTCCCCTAAGCCCAAGCAAGAACATAAAACAACCTTGATCTCTAATCACAACCAAAACCAAACTTACCCATCTCCAGCTGCCCAAATGAACCAAGGTGCATTTGTTTCAAGGTATAATATTACATTTCTAGGAATGACATTTTAGCTATTCCTAGAAATAATAAGACTAGAAATGTTATTTTTTGGTAAATTCAAAAATGTGTTTGGTTCGCATTTAATATATTTTAGAATATTTTTAAAAATTTGTTTGATTCAAAAAAAGAAAAAAATTTCAAATGATGATGGGAGAAAGAAGTGGGAGTGGAAGTCAGTGGTTGGATAACAAAATAACTTCCATTTCCATGTCATGGAAAAACACATACCCAACCTTCATCATGGAAATGTAACCTTTCTGGGAATCAATAATGACCATAAATATTTTTTTAAAGCTTGTAACAAATATGGAAAAGTCATGTTCCCAAGTTCACACTCGCAGGAATAACTTGTTAATCCTTGAAACAAATGCACTCCAAAGTTTAGCAACAAACAAAAAGAAAAAAAAAATGTCTCTGGAGGTTAGTGGTGCTCTTGTTTGAAGCAGAAGCAAGGAATAGGGGGTTTCAAGGCATGGTGGCAAAAGCTAGAAGGGTGAGGCTCGCGGTTGAAATGGGCCAAGACGGCGACGTTGCTGGGTTCGGTGATTACTGGTGGGTCGTTCTGGTTTGAGTTTGGGGTAGAGATGGTTTGGTGGAGGTCTTGGGTGGACGTCGATGAGGGACATTGGTGTTTCAGTGGTGATGAGTGGAACAGGTGTGAGTGGTGTTTGTGGTGGGAGATGCGGTGGAGCGCGGTAGTTGCTCGGCTGGGTTGGGGTTCTCAAGATTTTCGGTGGTGACGGCGAAAGCTTGGCCATGGTTGCTGTTTCTAGGTTGCCATGTTGGTTGCTGTGCGTGGAGGCAGAGGTGGTTGTCATGGGCGGTGTGGTGGAGGTGGGTCTTTCTGGGTTTGATTGCTAGTTGTGTTTATAGTTGACTATGGGGCAGATTAGTGATGTATTGGCTTTCTGGTTGAGCTTGTGGAATGCAGCAGGTTGACTATGTTGGTTCTAGGTGAGATTTTGGTGGAGGCTCGTGTGGTTTTGTAATGGATGATTCTGGGTGGCTGTTGTTTTGTTGGTTTGAGTTTTGCTTGGATTCAACTTCTTGGGGATGGTTTGGGCTTTTAGTGACTTTGATGTGAATGGATAAATGAGTGAGTTGCAAATGAAGTGTGGGGGTGTGATGTGTGAGTAAATTACACAATTCTAACACTTGGTTTGATATGAATTTAGATGTATTTTATGAAGATTTATGTCACTAATGATTAAATTCTTTTTGGTAATTTATGTTTAGCTTTTTTTCTATGTTTTTAAACTTAAAAGAGATGTTTTGATATGATTTTTTGAAGATTTGGTATATGTTTGGATTAGCCGTGAAACCTTAATTATTTCAATAATCGATTATTGTAGATTCGATTATTGTTATAATCAATTATAATATAATCAATTTTATGTTTTGATATGTTAACTAAAAAACGATTTTAAAATAATCTGTTTTGTTTAAATGATATAAAAAGTTAATTATTTTTACGCATTAAATTACTTAAAGATATAAAATAATTAAAAAAATTATTTGATTGAAGACAAAATAGTATTTACATCTCAAAGATTTTGAAATAATATATAATTAAGAATCATAAACTTCAAGGTTATGAAAAAATATTATTATAATGCATTGAAAAATATTGTTTTATGGTATTCCTAAACATCTTGTGAACAGTGAAAAAAGTTGTGTACCAAAATTTAAGCTACTAGCAAAGGGAAAAAAAATCTTTCCCAAACACTCATTAAGTTTATTGCAAAGGAGTTGAGCTTGAAATCAACATAGACATGATCCGCGAAATTCTTGACCTTAGCGAGGTAAAATAGAAGTAACTTGAGTTACAAAGGTCAAAACGAGGTGATTCTAGTGGCATTGAAAAGCTAAGAAGGAGAGTCACAACTTTCATGCAGATCAAGAAGTCAAATTCTCACTCTATACTACTAAAAATGTTCAACGAGTATATCACACTGCCCCACGTGTAAAGTCACACAAGGTTGTCTGAGATGTCAGGAAGCTAACTAGTATGCCACACACCCCCTCCACTGTGTGACACCACACGGGGGCATGTGATGTTGCAAAAATTAAGTTTCCTAAATCCAATCAAGATCTTTTCATTACTTGGGGACTAATTAAGCATCTTTTCGGTGGTTTAGGCCTTATGCCATAAAAAAAAAAGATGTATTTTGCAGCTTGATTTTTGCTGTGGTATAGGATGTAAAGACAAGAACACTGAAAAGTGTTTAACATAGGACAGTGTTCAGTAGCCAACACAGAAAGAAGATTTTTTTCATTTTTTTTTAGATGCAACATCAGTGTGAGTTGGGCTAATACGATTGATATGCTTTTTAGTCATGTAGAAATTGGATTGGGATAAGAAAAGAAAAAAAAAGGCTATTCACAAGGGTTTTTGTTAATGCAATTTTTTTTTTGTTCAGGTCATGAAAAATTTTAATTAAGAAAAGCCAAAAAAAATAAAAAAGAGAAAAATACAATTGTTAGAGTCAAGCCTTAATGTTTTTTATGAAAAAATCAATAACTTTTAAGAAGGAGAAAGGCTTCCAATGATTAGTTTTTGTGAAGTAGTTGCCATACTAAAATTAGAGAAAACTAGCACTTATTCTAACACCTACCAAACGAACTAGCAACTTTTGGAAACGAAAATAGTAATTACTATGATTCATACGAGATCATTTTTCACATGTTTAAAAGTGTCTCTCCTGATTGTTTACTCTCTCAAATGATTAGCAAAATTAGATGAGACTCTCACATTATAAATAGGAAGCCTTAGAGAAGATCAAGAAATACAATTGATAGAGTGTTCCATAAGCTGTAGCTAGCTTAACTATTTTCTGTTAGTAGTTATTAACCAATTCTGTTATTCAATTTCTATTATTAGAGTTAGTTACAATAAATACTTATAGAATGTGCTAGAATTGTTAATATAGTTAGTTACTATAAATACTCATTGTACACGTGATATGTAATCAAGTCATTCTGATATGAAGTTTCAGTTTTCTACTATTCTTCTTTGCTTTCTCCGCAACTCTTTCTTCTCTGTTATTTGTTCTTCTTTTTCTGGTTTTCATATTCTTTCATGGTGATTAGAGCTTTGATCCATGGAAATCACTTCTATTGTTGTGTCTTCCTTCAATTTAAATCTTGTTACCTTTTCTCATTCAATTTCCATAAAACTAGATGAGAAAAATTTTCTCCTATGGAAACTGATAGTGTAATTAAAAGTTTCAAACCCAAGTGCAGGTTGTTTCAAGTAGTAAATTCTCAAGAGTCCGAGGTCGATCCACAGGGAAATGATGAACAGAAAATTATTTGAGGTAAGAAAAAGATTTGTCACAATACTAAAGATGATATAAGTTGTTCACAAATGAAAAAGATTTGCTTGGGTTAGGAGATCTACTCTTAGTAATAAATTAAAGATAAAATTATTTCTTTTTATAACTCAATTGAAATCATACATAATGAAGGTTCCAATCGGAAGATTTAACATTCAAAGTTCAATTAAGATTATACATGTAATCATATTATGGTTCCAATAATTATCTACCAATACTTGTAAATGGTCTTAAGCATCCACTGTGTCAACGTCTTGTCTACAATGAATCAAGATATTCATTATACATGAATAGTTTCTAAATTAATCAGAAACAACATACAATACATATAAAGATCACATAAAATATATCATTCAAGTACAAAAAGGAAATTAATCTAACATCAACATATTACCAAGAGCTTCACTCTTTCACCCAAGCAAGATGAAGATTTAGTTACTCATAGACAAGAAGAAAGAAAGAGAAGAAGAAGATGATGAACATAACTTCAATTAAGAATAATAGAAAACTACACAAAGGAAACAATTAATATACAAACATGAAAGTAAAATCTAAGCTAAGCTAACACCCTTAAATGAGCAGCCTTTGCCTTCTTTTATAGAGTTCAAGGAGTGCAAGAAGACAATGGAGTTGTTTGATGATGAGAAGTAAAAAAAAAAAATAGATGATAAATGAGCTGAAATTATAGACTTTTTTGGCTCCGAAATGTCTTTACTCTTAGCTCATGATATGCGTCAGAATTCTATCAAGTGGTCTTCATGAAAGTTTTAGGAAATTATCTCAGCTTTCCATAGACACCTATTCATCCAAATCCAACAATCACAGCCCGAGATATGACCCAATTACTGCTTATGGGTCAGGCTCAACTCCAACACCTCTATTCTGACTTCCAAGCCCAATATCACATTCAAGGAATCTGAATTGAATTTTGTGTTCTTCATGAAAGTTGTAGATATGGGTCTTAACCTTCCACTGTCAAAATTTCAGAATTGTTGAACTACTATAGTCCGAGATATAGCCTAATGAGTGCATAGAAGTCAAGTTGTTAAGTTCAAAACTCTAGATTTTGCTTCAACTCCAATTTGAGTTATCCAAACGTGTGTTCCGGGTCTTGAGGTCTTATAAAAGTTGTAGAAACTTGTCTTAGCTTTAAAACAAGACCAAAATCACATCCATCGGATATTTGTAACTCAAATTATAGCCAGTTTACTGAAAAAGCCAAGTAAGAAGATTATACAATGAATGAAATATATTGTTATTAATGTGACTCTTACTATCAAGTGAATAGTTATTATAGAATTATCTTCATTTTTCAACAAGACCAGAATCACATTAATCAGATAATTGTAACTCAAATTATGGCCACTTTACTTAAGAATACAATCACCCAAATGAATAATAATTCAAGCAATAATTTCTTCAATGATCCAATTAAGCTTAATTTCATAAAATGTGACAAAATCAACTTAATTAAGCCAAATTGAACCTTATGAAGCCTAGTGAGAGAATTATAAAATGAATAAAATATATTGTTATCAGAAACAACAAGTTCTTACTTTGATCAAAGGTCATAAACTCATAAAATTCATACTTGGACCTTATGAAGTTCCTCATGAATTTCTCACTACTGAAGATGAAGCTCTTGGAATCGTGAATTCTGCATTTCTGATTTGGGATCAACAAGATCAACTCCTGCTATCTTGGTTACTATCATTACTATCTGATGCTATGCTAACTCATATGGTTGGTTGCTTGGAGTCTTGGCAACTCTGGGTATAAATTCATATGTTTTTCAACTTTCACACTCGAGCCAAAGTTCATCAGTATAGATTTGAATTCCGAAATACAAAAAAAGGATCAAAGTCAATTAGTGAGTATCTTTTAAGAATTAAA
This sequence comes from Ormosia emarginata, assembly GCA_029884605.1. NCBI lineage: Eukaryota > Viridiplantae > Streptophyta > Magnoliopsida > Fabales > Fabaceae > Ormosia > Ormosia emarginata. Next base: position 20,487,670 of record JAQQTP010000077.1, on the reverse strand, counting down.
ATACTAGTTGATTCATTGATTTTTGTTGGCAATTCTATTAGTGTCCAATAACATATTGAGGTAATTTTAGATGGCTTACTAGAAGAATTTGACTCCTTTGTCACCTTAGTCACTAGTAGGCTAGATGCATACACATTAGGAAAAATTGAATCCTTATTGCTACTGCATCAAGCTCGGTTGGAAAAACATCACAAATAATTTGTACTTGATGCATTTTCTGCAAATATTGCTCACACTACTGCAACACCAAAACTACATAATTCTGATTTTTCTGGATCACAACAGTCAAATTTGTAGCACATTCTCATCAGCAGCCACATGGTTATGGTGTGCAAAGTACACAAATCAATTTCGATACAATGTACTTACTTCTCAATATCACTCTTATTATCAGTTTGATGCACCTCCTAGTTTTTCAAGTCAAAGGTCTCTATTCTATGGTTCTAGATGGGGTAGAACTAGTTTTTTTTTGCTAAATCAAGAGGCAGAGGTGGCAGGTTTCATAATAATCATGCTTTTGTTGTTTGTCAGCTGTGTCAATTTCAACAACCAACTTCCACTCCTTCACAATTTCAACAACCAACTTCCACTCAGTATCTGCCTTCTTATCCAACCTTTTATCAACCACAACCAATTCCCTATGTCTCATCCAGTCATTAGTTTCGTCCTTCAACCAATGCCTACCCTGCATCAACCAATTCTTCGTTCTATTCTCCTTCTGCTCAATTTCAAGGTCCTGCTCAGGACATGGTTGCTACACCTGATCTGTTGAATAGCTCTGCATGGTTCCCTAATTCAGGTGCTACAAACCATGTAACACATGATCATTATAATCTGATGGAGAGAACCTCATTTCCTAGCATTGAGCAGATCCTAATGGGCAATGGTCAAGGTGTGCAAATTAAACATATTGGTTCTTCTTCCTTATATTCTCCATTTAATTCTATTATTTCATTGCATCCTTCTATAACAAAAAATATAATCAATGTAGGTAAGTTTGCTAGAGATAACAATGTTTATTTTGAATTTCATGCCACATTTTGTGTTGTGCAATCTCATGACACTCATGAAGTTCTCCTACATGGCGGCATTGGTCTTGATGGGTTGTATTGATTTGATCAATTCTCTCTTAAGCACTTACCTTCTACCATTGAGTCTTCTTCAATTGTTAATGATGTAATAAATTTACACTCTAGTGATAGTTTGACAGTCAATAATGCATAAACAGTACTTAGTAAGTCTGTAAACAGTAGTTTACTAGTTACTAGTTTACTAGTTACTGGTTTAGAGTCTGTACCAAATAGTCGTAATTCAGTTTCTTCAACTGATTCATCTTTGTTTAGTCTTGGGCACAATCGTTTGGGGCATTCTCATGCCTTGGTTGTAAATCATGTACTCAAGATGTGTAATATACATCCACCATCTAAAAGTTTGTTTGACTTTTGTTCTGCTTGCTGCTATGGTAAGTCTCATAGGTTGCCAACATCTCCTTCTCAAAGTACTTACACCAAACCTTTGGAACTCATTTTACTGATCTTTGGGAACCAGCTCCCATAACTTCTTCCACTAGTTTTAAGTACTACATTGTATTTGTTGATGTCTTTTCTAGACATGCTTGGCTTTATTTCCTTAAGCAAAAGTCTGATAATTTTTTTGTCTTTCTACAATTCAAGCAAACTGTTGAACTTCAATTCAATTGTAAAATAAAAGCTATTCAAACTGATTGGGGACACTACAAGAAATACAGAAATTAGTGAGGGAAATTTCCCTCGCTAATCCATCACTAAATCGCGAATTTCCCTCGCTGATCTGTCGTTAATCCCTCGCAAATTTTAAACATATGGTGCATGTATTCCCTCACAAATCAGCGACATAAGGTATTCTGTCACTAATCTCTTGCTAATTTACTTTGTTATTTTGTCGCTAATCACTCGCTAATTTTTCCTCGCTATTCCGCCGCTAATCCTTTACTATTCCATCGTTTATCTCTCACTAATTTATTCATTATGAGAGAAAAATATATCTTATAAGTAAATAACATAGTTTATTGCAAGGTCACAATTGGCATCTTACTACAACAATACAAAGAACCCATTGGGAGGACCTGATGGTGATAACCTGACGGTGATCTATGTCAGTCAACAACAACAAACAGAAAAGATGTCTATTAATTATATTGTTAAATTATATTGTAAATTGGTAATGAACAATAACCATGCCTAGAGACTAAGTTACGGGATTCCACGCCAGTGGAAGTGAATGAACAATAAACCTTCTACCAGAATCAAACCATTTCCCTACCATATTCAATTATTACTTACAGTTTTAAGATGCCCATAAGTTCAGAAAGAAAGATAAGTTTGATACATGAACATAGTCAATAGATAAATAGTCAGCAAGATAAACTAGCAACTATAAGAAAAACCCACATAATATCTCTCAGAGATTTCAAAAGCTTAACAAGTCATTCAAACGCCAATTGGTTTTCCCAACGAACTTCCTCATCTTCCTCTGGGGTGAAGTCATTCTTAATGTTAAAGGTCTTGTGAATTTCCTCTGGAGTCTTCCCCTTGATCATGTCTGCTGAAGTCTAGCAGGTAAGATCCAAAAGGCTCTTAATGTTCAAGTAGTTTGCAGCCTAAAAGGGAAAATTTCATAACACAATGCAATGGCACAACCTTAAACATAATAAACACAGTAAATGTGACATTAAATTGCACAAATAATCCAAACATGGAGGTAGACAAACATCAATAGTAATTCTATGATAATGAATGCAAATTGGAAATAGGTATCAAAATGGAATATACATTATCCCGCTATAGGATGCAAACTGGCATAGACCAACAAGACCAAGGCAATCATATGTGCAATTCTAATAATGCAAGCACATCTACTGCACTCCTGTGTATTTATGTGTACAACAAAATATCCAACGATCAATGATGAACAAGGAACAAAGCACCAAGCAAAGTTCACATAACACGAATTTCATGAAATACATACAAAAAAAAAACAAGCCATACACATATCTAATGCACTCCATAGTGAGATGCACTCTACGAATTTCTGGCTGCCTAGCAGCACTCACTCTCCAATGGGGATAAGATAAGTGAGATGCTTTCCACACTGTAGCAGTAAGAAACAAATATCATCTCAATACATTCTTCTCTACGACACAGTAACACAATAATAAAATAACAAAGGAAAAGGAAAAAAGTAACAACTGAAAAAAAAAACTTAAGAATCACGACCACCATTATTACATAACTCAAATAACAAACAGTGGCAAAAAAATATAGGCACCTATAGATCTGAGAAGCTAACATGATCTTGAAGTAGATATGAGAATCTAACTCGAAGGAAGATGGGGTGACGGTGTGGGTCGAGATAGAGGTAGATCTGGTGGCTCGGACGACGGGTGCATAGTGGTTTAGGTTGTTTGGGTACATGTTTTGGTGAATTTATGGGGCAGTGGTCGTAGGTCAAGACAGAGGCCCGATCTGGGTTGCCGGTGATTTGGTTGGTGGTGGTTGTTGGGTGCGACGTGGGTCGTGAGGTTTTGACGCGCGACTAGCATTGGTAGAGGCGCGTGGGTGGAGGATGGCAGCTCTGGGTGGCTAGTCGTTAGAGTGCGTGGCGACTTCATGGTTGGGGTGGAGGCATGTGCGCGATGGTTTTTTGGCCGAGAGGGGTGGTGGTTTGATTGGTGGTTTTGATTTGGGGGTGGCTGAGGTGGTTTTGCATGGTGACTATGGGTGACGGTGGTGGCAGCAAGCGGCTATGTTGAGGCTAGGGTTAAAAATTGGGGGTTCGAGGGAGGAGACAAAACTCAAAAGAAAATGGCAGAGTGGGGAAGGCGGGTTCTCTTTATTTTGTAAGTGAACTAAGGTTTTAATGAGGGAAATTATTCCCTCGCAATTCACTCGTTGTTTCTCCTTTGAATTTATTTTTGAAATTTAGCGAAGGATAAATTTTTTCTCGCTAATCCCTCGCTAATTGTGAATTTCATGTAGTGAGAGGAGAATTTCGTCCTTTTTGCACATATCTTAAAAATCACATTCATTATAGAATTATATGTCCACATACATACCACCAAACACTACAAGAAAATAACTATTTTGCGGTAGATTCAAATCTGCCGCAATTGTTGCAGATTTTGCGACTGATTAAAATCCGTCTCAATTTGAGAGGAATTTTGCGATTGATTCATTTGTGGCAGATTTTTCCCCCTAAATTTTTTCTGGCAACACTTCCATCTTGAATTTTTTTTTTGTAAAAAAAGGTTTGCATTGGAACTATCCGTCACAAAATTAATAAATATAATAAAAAATTAGAGAGAAAAATAAAAAAATAAAAAAAATTTAAAATAATTGCGGTGAAAAAATCCACGAAAAAATTAATAAATATAATAAAAAAATTCCAGAGAAAAATTAAAATAAAATTTTAAAAATTTGAATCTGCTGCAATTTAAAAAATAAATTTGCAACAGAAAAATCCTTCGCAAAATTGCTAAATATAATAAAAAAAATTGGTAAAAAATGAAAAAAATTGCGTGGAAAAATTCACAACAAATATCCGCCGCAATTAAAAAAATAATTTTGTAGCCAATAAATTCAACGCAAAATTAATAAATATAATAAAAAAATTGAATTTTTTTTTTAAAAAATGGCAGCAGAAAAATCCGCCATAAAAATCTGCCACAATTTAAAAAATAATTTTGCAAATCCGCTGCTATTTTAAAAATAGACTTCTAGGTCTAAAAGTGCTCTCCCTTCTACCAACATCATTTATCACTTTCTCCCTTCTCTCTCTGCTAAAATCTTCTCCCCTATTTCGCTCGTGCAACCCACGACAACCATCAAGCCGGCAACCCGCGACCCACCACAGCGCCCACCGACCTCACCTCGAGCCGCACCCATTCCCTCGTCGCTGCTCGCCCGCGCCCAACGCTCATCTTTGTCCATTCTCGTTGGCCTCCACTACTATATGCCTCCACCAATCCACGCGACGCACACGACACCAACTAGGTACCCTTGAGTTGTTTCAAATTCAGTGGTGTGTTGGTCTTCATGTTTGAGTGTTTGTACTGTTACTGATTGTGCACATTTTCAATTATTTGTCATTGAGTGTTGTATGGATTCTCTTATATTTCTTTTAAACTTTTCTATGGATTAAATTGTATTTGAACAAACTTTGTAATTTGTTATGTTTGTTTTATGGATTGGTTAAATGCATTGACAAGAATTGCGGTTATGTTTTATTGATTAGGTTGTAATCATTGACAGGAATTGTATTGATAAGATTTGTTATATAATTGTGGTTTTTCCACATTTAATTTTTTTTAATGCACAAATTTTGTGACGGATATGTTCGCTGCAAAATTGGCATAATTCATCGCAAAATCGCTCTGCTAATTAAATTCGCTTTGTCAATCTGCTACTAAATTCACCGCTAATTTGTAGTAGATTTTTCTGTTGCTGAAATTTGTTACAAATTAGTAGCAGAAAAATCCGCCATAAAACACCCCATTTCTGGCAACGAGTCCGGCTTATCTTCAGAGAGTTTTATGATGGATTTACGGCAAAAAAATCTGTCGCAAACTATATTACAATGACCGTTTTTACGGCAATCACAGAATCGCAGCAAATCCGCCGCAAATTGACTATTTGCTATGAATTTTAGTTGATTTGTAACGAATTTATCCTTCACAAATCGTGATTTTTCTTATAGTGAAAATGAAGTAGTTGAGAGAAAACATAGACATATAACATAAATGGGACTCACTTTACTTGCTTAATCTCATTTACCTTTACAGTATTAGGATCATGCCTTTTCAACAACAGTTTTCTTTATTAACAGAATTCCTTCCCCTTCTCATGATAATGCTGTTCCATACACCAAATTGCATAACTCCACTGCCAATTATTCCTTCTTCAAGGTGTTTAGATGTGCTTGCTTTCCTTTGCTAAGACCATATAACAGGTATAAACTTCAATTTTGTTTTGAGGAGTACACATTTTTTGGTTACTCTATTAATCACAGAGGTTACAAATGTCTTGCATCAAATGGTAGAGTTTACCTGTCCAGAGATGTTATTTTTAATGAACAAAAATTTTATTATTCCAATTTTTCATTAACCAATTCTGTTATTCAATTTCTGTTGTTAGAGTTAGTTACAATAAATACTTGTAGAATGTGCTAGAATTTTTAATATAGTTAGTTACTATAAATACTTATTATACACGTGATATGTAATAAAGTCATTATGATATGAAGTTTTAGTTTTCTACTATTCTTCTTTGCTTTCTGTGCAACTCTTTCTTCTCTGTTATTTGTTCTTCATTTTCTGGTTTTCATATTCTTTCAATAATTGCTCAAAACAAAAAGTGAAGAAGTGTTGCAACCTTGTATATTCTTTCCTCTTAGCTAATTCTAAACTTGTATATTTATTCTAGAGAGAGTCTAAAACCTAATGTAGCTCATTGATAAGAACAACCACAACCTTTGATAATTAAACTCTTGTTCTTGTGAGAAGAAATGGGTGTGGGTAGCATTCCTTTGACATTTTTACTCTTCTTCGGGTAGAAGTTGATAGAGGTTTGGTGGTATTATTGAGTGAAAGAAATTATTGTAACTTTGCCTTAAGGCTAAAGTAGGGAAAGGTTGGTCAGAGTCTTTATAAGAGAAAATTCGACAAGTGAAAAAAAATTTGAGTATTTACTTCAAGACTTGATATAGATCACATATTATGGCTGAACTAATATAAAATTCGTTTGTACATTTCTCTTAATTCTTTTCTCTTTACTTTTAATTTTTAATTGTGTTTGTATTGTAATTGTTATTTGATTTTGAAATTTTATGTTATTAAATCCTATAGAACCAATTCACTCCCTCTTGTTTTTGTCACCTTTATACTATAATTTTTTCCTCCCCTGTTAAACTTTATTTTGGCATAAAAATAATGCAAAGATTTAAATCTAAGACATCTTGTAAACAACACAAAGTTGTCACCGCTAGCACTCCTATATTAACTTGTGTTTTGAGTATAAGAATAGAGGTGACATAAATTGATCAACCCTTATGATCATTTCGATATATTAAGCTTTCCTATTTTTTATTTATACCTCTAACACACCTTTTTTTTTTAGATGAAAGATAACTTCATTAATAAAAAAACCATCAGCATCCAAAAGAGGAATAATAAAATATATATGGAAGATCTTCTAACACAATTTTGTTACAAATTTCATTAGAAAGTTTTATAAGATATTTTTTAGTAAATGCTATGATATTCAAGTATGCCCTTATAACATGACCAGTGAAATTAGTGCAGAAACCAGAAGCATTTAATTTAATAAAAATTATTTGACTCTTCTAAAGTACAAAGTGCATTTTAGAGGATAAAATGGATACATCTTAACCATTAAAAAAAATAAACGGAAAAGATAAATTCACCTCATTTATTGGTTATTGAATTTATCTTAGATTTTTTTAAAAAAAACTATATTATTAAAAATTAAAAGAAATTATATTACAAAAAATTAAAAATACTCTTCTCTTGCTGCCATGTCATTTGTCAGCACCCACGGTGGTGGAGGAGAATCCATGACGAGGCTAGCCCCGCCATTTGTGGTGGTGGTGGTCATAGAGAATTTGACTACGAAGACCGTGACATGACCTTGGGCTTCAAGGTGGTTGGGGCATGCTATTGGGACCTTCAGTGACAATCTTTTACAACCCATAAAGCTGAAGGTACACGTCACTTGACACCTTTTGCGAGAGCCAATCAGCGGCGGTGGTAGCGACAAAAGCCATGGTGGCGCTGAAGGCCTTGTCCAATTCGGTGCTTTCCACCCCTTCCCAAGCATCATCGTAGTGATCATTGTCACTTTCGTTCCTGAGGCTGCCCTGCTCAGCCATGACAGAGTCGGCCTCGAAGGGGTGGTTGGTGTCAGAAACGGCGTCGTTGAGTTTGGCATCGGATTGATTAGTTTTGTGGTTGGTGGTGGTGGGTGTTACAATGGCGTTTTCATCTTCGATGGAGATGAGCTTAGCGAGGAGGTAAGAGAAAATGAGGTAGTGAAAGGGGTGGTAGGAAGAGAAGAGTATTTTTTTTTTCTTTTAATTTTTAATATTATAATTTTTTAAAAATATTTAAGATGAATGTAAGTGAACTCATCTCTACCGTTTATTTTTTTGACCGTTAAATGTGCAATTTATCCACTAAAATATACCTTACACTTTAGAAGAGCCAAATTCTAATAAAAATTCCAATTACCTACAAGCATTATAAACTATCAATTATTTGATACATTAGCCATTTATATTTCAATCCTACAAAACTTGACATGCAAGTATTATTTAAGCTATTTGATGTTCAGTATGACATTTTATATCAGTGACAATTAATGTTATGCCCATATAGATATATGGTCATGCCAAGCATCATTGGCAAATTGATATTTGACCCAAAATAAGCAAAGCAAAGCATTGGATGATTTCATATAATTGAGTGAAAGGCAGATTACAACATCCTATTAAGGCCACTCTGGCAGCATATCACTGATGCCGTTGGACCTCCATTGACACAAGTTAGTGATCGGCATGGTAGTGACAAATTGATGATCAATCTCACTTGCGATCAATTTTGACTTAAATCTCATTTGTTCAAAATCAGAAGTTGACTAAATATGAATACAACTGGGTTAATTCTATTCGATCATTTCAAATTGATTTTTGTATGGTCTTAGCTATGTTAATTTAGAAGTAATTTTTATAAAAAGACTGTATAATCATTGTGCTCTCGTAATTAAATAAAAATTAGTCTTATAAGATAATTTAAATGACCGAGAGAATATCTCGTGATAAAAAAAAATAAACCATGTTAATTTGGTATGGCTGCTAACAGCTTGCTACTTCACTAAAAACTGAAATGGAGTTGAAAGAGTGAAAGCCTTAACTAGCTGTGTCCTTCACACTTCACAATGTCAATAGCAGTTAGTAGTTATTTTTTGGTTATAATATGATTAAATTAGGAAGGAACACTATATAAATAAGTAAAAACTCAATTACAGTACACCTTTTATTTTATTAAAAGAGCCATTATGTCTAACAAAAAGTGAAGGACAGAAGAAAAGAAAGAAATAACAAAAGATAAAATAGTGAAGACCCTTTTCGCCGGTTACATAGAGTACTACAGATTAAAATCAGGGAACAGAATCTATATCGCCATGATACCTTTTCTTTCTTATGTTGCATGTTAATTGTAATTATGGGCCTTTTCTCTTTCAGCCAATGAAAATGTGTATCTTGTTCACACATAAGTCTTGTTTTTGCACTGAAACCTATAATCCTTATATATTTTTTTCTTCTGAATTTTGTTATATTTTTTTTATAAGTTTTTTTAATAATTATCTTAATATTAAATAAAAAAATATTAAATATCTTAAAAATATATAAAATATATTTAATAATTTTTTATTTAACAATTAAAAATAATTAATATGAGAATTAAATATGAGAATTTAAAATTATTTTTTTTCCAATTTTCCCTTCTCCCAGAGGCTATATCTCATTAGTAGCTCTCATTCAACAAAAATATCTAGTAGTGGTCTGGTGGACACCTTCAGGCCATTTTGTTAATATTGCTTTTGCAAAATAGCTAGAATTAAAAAAAAAAAGAGACAATAATTTCTACCAACATTGATCAAAACGGTCTAGCATTATATACACTTATTACTTTTATTAGAAAGAAATCATCTACCATCAATATTCAAAGTAACAAATTCCAATAACAATTTATGTTAATTCGAGTAAAAAATATTTAAATTTTTTAAATATATAATTATAAGTAATTTTAAAATTTATATATATAAAAATAATATTATTTAAAAAAATTTTATTTAAATATTTAATTGTATCTTATAAAATTATTTTTTCACCTATTAAATAAAAAAATAATCTAAAAAAAAAAAGAAAAGAACAAATTCCAGCCAACAAGCGTGCCAACCCTAATAACATGAAGTGAATTTTCACTCCACAAATTGATTGCTTTCACATAAATACAAACACACATTGCATTAAAAAGACATTATAGGTATGCACATGCATTGTCTACGTGCTAGCAAGTATTTGAACAAGGCTCAAGTCCTAGAGGATTACTCATAGAGTGATGGCTGTCCCACCCTATGTACTTGAAGCAATTGTTATAGGACACGTCTTTAAGATGGGGTGTGGTGCGGAGGACCAGGGTCACTATCAGACATTTTAAAGCAGAAATACCAGCAGTATCTAGCACAAGATCCCTAGACGTAAGCTTTTCCACACGCGCCCACAATAATAATAACGAGAAGTTCTGTTTTGTTACTCTTATTAATATTAATTAACTGCTGTATATATGATTGCCCTTTTTGTTTTGCTGCTGCTGTGTACTAATTACTCAATCCATGCCTATGTACTAATTGAAAAATATCATCGTACACTATTTTTTTTCAAACATTATTTTTTATTTTATTTTTTAATAAATGTACTTAAATGAAAAAAATAATAAAAAATAATAATATAATCAATAATATAAAATATAATGTAAAAAATAATATAAAAAATCAAAATTGATATTAATTACTCAATCTATGCCTATATGAAATAATTAAAAATAGAATTTCAAACACAAATTTTTTGGTACAATTTCAAATATGATGCTTTTTATTAACAGCTATAACTCTTAACTTCTTTAGAAAAAAAAAATTAACTCCTTATTTTATAGGAGCTAAATTCCACATTTAGCATTTCTTAATCAAACATTGATAGAGAAATGTAGCTTAGGTCAATAATTACAACATTAAAGATATCATTTAAAAGATAAAGTCGGTAGATCATATCAGATTGTGATGATTTTATCAGATTAAGTTCATGATTTTCTGTGATCAATGAGAATATGAGATGGGACCCATGTTTTTTTTTAAAAAAAAAATCTTAGAATGGTTGTTTTTCTTGGTGATATTAAGATTGCAAATTTATTAAAGATGGTCGATTAGCTAGTTAAAGCAGTGTTTTGCTCACTACTCCCTCCTCCGTTCTTTTTTATATATTTTTTAAGGTTAATGTATATGAATTAAAAAAATTATTGAATAGTTTCAATTATAAATAAAAATAATTATATCTGATTGAATTATCTTTTATTTAAATATTCAAAATATTATTATTATTTTATTAATATTCTTATTCACTCATTAATAACAAGGATAAATTAAAATTAAAAAAATAATTAATGTTCATTGATTTTTTAAATTGATAAATAAAAATGAACAAAACAAGTTTTTAAAAGATTTTGTTATGGTGAGCTCAAGCATTTATACGCTCGAATATTCTAACCATTCGATGAATTAAAATATTTTGGGATTTGTGATTTGCAATTAAAAAAAATTACAAAATTTTAGAATGACAGATAAAAAAAGAACCGGAGAAGTAAATTTTAAGATAAATAAGTTGTCAACTTGAGGTTCAACTTTTGTTTATTCATTCAAAATTTACAGTGCATAGTGCACCGACCACCCAAGATTACAAGGTGGTGTGGACTCTGGATAGGTTTATCTTGAAGAAATTAAGGATCCGATCACATTTGAAGATGGTGATTTGACTTTGAATTATGGAACTACATAATGATAAGTTTTAACCCGCGGTCTAATATACACCCTTTATATAAAGAGTGTATGATACACTTTAAATGAATGCTTTTGATTTGAAGTTATAATATTTGAATGATCAGATTTCATTGCTTATAACTTGAACAATTATAACTTGAACAATGGGTTAAAATTGCAAAGTCACCATCTCCTTTATAATTATAATATTTGAATGACTAGATTTCATTATGTGTAACGTGAACAACAGGTTAAAATTGCAAAGTCACCATCTCCTTCGACACCAAGTCCCAACCTACTATAATCTCAACCACCACACCTTTTCCACCCAAACAGCCAACAACCATGAACCTGAACTACCTTACCTTCGTCGCCCCTCACCTCGTTTATTGGGTTTAGGTGAGGTCGTGAGCAAAGAGGGGGGCATTCCGTGACGATTTCTTCCGAGGGGGGATAAGGAGAGGAGGCAGAGGGAGACGAAGGTCGGGTGGCCATCACTGTCCACAGCCACGCTGTCGACATGTGGTTGTGAGCCGTAAACCTGGGTTCGTGGTGGCTAGATCTGGTCAGAGGCTCAACCCCGTCAGAGGCTCTGTTCCTGCTTCAAATACCACTGTCCCAGGGATTGAGGTAACTGCGCACCACCTTCTTCTTCTAGTAGCGGTGGCAAGACTTGCAGATTTGGGCTGCAGCAGCTCCGTTGGGTTGGAAGGTTACAGGTTCGTGGGTGAGAGGCAGGGAATGACGATGGCATTGACAAAGGTGGTGGCTATCAACGCGTATCTAGTGTGGGTTGACGGCAACTAAGGTTGGTAGTTTGAGGCGATGCAGTGGTTCGCAAGGGGGTTTGGGTCGCTTCGCGGTGGGTGGTGGCCGGCGATCTGGGACGCAGTGGTGAAGACCGACTTTTTTGGGATGTTATGGTGGTCGTACTATCGTTTGGTAGCCGTTTGATCCCGTGCCTCACAATCCTTCTCCGTTGCGCCAGCTCGTGCCACCAAGGGTGGTGGTGCGTGGTGGCTCTGTATTGGTTGATTCACGAGTTGGGAGATCTACTGTGATTCAAGGGTGGGGTTGATCCAAGGGTGGTGGTGGTGGTGGTTGTAACATCCTAATTTTAGCATGTTAGACTAGTTTATGATTACAAAGGTTGTATAATACGTGTTTGATATGTCTGCTTATTCTTGTGACAAATTGAGTTAGTTTAGGAACTTTGTTATAACTCATAGTGTGAAAAGTAGCTTGAAATGACTTAGATAGTTACATAAATTGCTAAGCTAAGGAAAATAAATCTAGAGAATTTGTTTCTAGGTCACAAATAGGTAAAAGATGATATAGTTAAAATATGAGAATAATCAGAGTTAGTTTAATATTTTTAGACATATTAGTTGTGCATTTTAATGCCGGATTAACTAGTAGCAAATATGAAAAAAATATGATTTATTTTAATGTTGTTGGAAGTTATGAAAGTTGACTTAGAAAAATTTAAGTGTTCTTAACAGATCAAGAAGTATCAGTGAAATATCTTAGTGTCACAAGTTACTTACAGTTCCAGCAGCCCTTTTTGTTGACTTATATCATGATATTTCATTCACTCTTATTCTATTCACTCATCTTCTCTCGCGACACCAAACAACAGCAGTAGCCAAGGAAAACAAGGAAAGAAAGGAAGAGAAAGCAAAGGGGGAAGAAGAGAGAAAGAGCAAGGAATCAAAGAGGAAGGAAAAACTTGATCATTCACCATCACAAAGGACTTGAGTTAGGGGTTTCTAACCTTAAACTTCATCTTTTTCCTTCACCAACTCTATGGTTGATGTTAGACCACATAGATGGAGAAAATGGGTTTTAGAGGCAAAAATTTGTTTTCTTTGTTAATTCTTGTTTTCATTGGTTAAATCTAGTCATTTTCAGCTTATTGAAACTAAGATGATGATCTTTGTCTTTGCGAAAAGCTAGGTAGTTCCTTGAGTTGGGACTTAGGAATTTAGATTTGTGTGGATGTGATTTTGGTCATTAATTCATGTTTAAGTGAACCAATAAGTTGTTTGAGTGCTACAACATTTTTATAGAGTGTTAGTGGTGTTAGAAATCATCTAGAAGCTTATTTTGGGTGATTAGAATCGGTTATGTTCCAATGGAATAGTAACCAAAATCTACAGAATTCTGGGTTATGTGACCAGCGCTCAAGCGCTGGGAGTTGGGCGCCCAGACACCACAATCTAGAGAGTAATTACCTGTAGCAGGGCAGTGGGGGCTTAAGCACTGGATGTTAAGTGCTTAGGCGCCAACGATAGAACAGAACAGAGCATTGCTCTGCCCAGCCAGGGCCCAAGCGTTGGAGAGGGGGTGCCTAGGCGTTGGTTCCAAAAATGGCCAAGCCCATTTGAGGGACACATTGAGCTTCTCAACCAGTTGGGATCCTTAATAGATGATTTCTAAAGTGTGTTAAGATACTTTTAGGAGTATTTCATAAAGAAAATAACCACCTAGCATATAAGAACAAATTTGAGTTTTTAAGCTATTCAAGAGTTATGGATTGCTTGAAATGGATGTCTAGAACCTTAAGCAAATTAGTGTGACTTAGAATACCACTTGTGTTGTGTTTGTAAGGTAAGGTAGATACAAGTTTGATAAAAAGTTATATTTATCATAGAAGCATAATTTAATTTCTTATAGTCTAAGTTGATTTAGTTATGCAAGTTTCTAGATAAATACTCTATTATCTTTTTAAGTTGCTTTGAAATGAAGTATTAGTAAAGATTTTATTCCTTTAATTGTTAGACTTGAACCATAATACAATTTTTCTAATTAAAGGAGTGAGTTAAGCCCCTTTAACTTTGCAAAGGAGTGAGTAAAGCTCTTTGTTAAGGAGGAATTTGTGAGAGTAAAGTGTCTGTACAACACTTTTCCTAAGACAAAGTAGTGAGTTAAACTATTTGTCAAGTAACATGAGGAGTGAGATCGACCTTTATGTAGTGTAGTAAAGTGAGATAAGCTTACTACCAAGAACTATAGGATGAGTTAAGTCCTAAGTTAGGCAGTGAAGCGAGTTAAGCAATTTGCCAAGTATAGTTGATGTTATACAGTTGTATGAGCGATTGTGTAATATTGAGACAATTTAGATTTTTATATGTTATACAATTATATGAGTGATTGTATAATAGTGATATAGTTTAAATTTGTATACAATTTGCGTTGTTATATGCCGTGAGATATGTGTATATTATTGAGAATTTTTATGTTTTCACCCATTTATGTGTTTCCATGGTAAAAGCAGATCGAGACCCTTCTAAAGGGAGAAAGAAAATGAAGAAAGAGTAACAAGACTAGATAGTTTTAATTTTTGTTGTATCTACAACTCATGTATATTTTACTTTGAGTTGTAGTTTTATTGTTTATATAACACTTTGCTCTTGAGGCTGTTGATGTATATATGTATGACTTTCTTTTATCGTGACTATCCATATTTATTATCTTTGATTGATATGAGATTAGATTGATTAAGAACAGTAATAGTAGCATGACTAATACTTATTATTTTTTATATATAAGTTATATTGAGATAATTGTATTAGAGTATTGCAGTAATAATAGTGGTGGTAGAAACATAAAACAAAAAAAAAAACTACTATTACATATAAAATCGATAAATTTATCATACATCTTAACATAATAAAGTATATAATAGCATCTGCTAAGTTTTAATGGCCATAACTATCATTCTCTTTGACAATTTAGTCTTTTAATTTCTTTGTGCAATTCACAAGATAGTAATTTGAATTTGAATTATATATGGAACTGATGATAAGTTTTAAGAACAGTGCTATTTAGGTGAATAAAATAAATAAATCGAACAGTGCTATATAGCACGAAAAACATTTCATGAAACTTTTACCAACTACGTGACAATACTAATAAGACATATACGATTACACTTTTGAAAATGCAGGTTGCAGGAAGTGGCATTATGAGTGAGTAATCAACATCCATATTGTTTGTAAGTGATTTTGTTTAAAAAAAAAAAAAGGTACTCATCAGCACTGTCCAAGTTTTAATGGCCATAACTATCATTGTGTTTGACAACTTTTTTTTTTTGGAATGCAGATCACATTCTTAACTTTATTTCTGTCGCATATTAACATGTTTACGTCATGCATGTTTAGTTAATGAATGCTTTGTTTGATGACAGTTTTATGGACTACGAAAATAAATAACAAATATATTTTGTCTACAAGTGTACTGTGATAAATTTTTTTTTGTTTTTTTAAAATATTCTCTCATCTAATATGTAAGAGATTAATTTTTCAAAATATGATTAGATATCTAAATGAATTTTTTTCAATAATATTATTTTTATATATATAAATTTTAAATTTAAACCCAAAATTACATACTTATAGTATAGTATACTGTGGTAATGACAATAAACAATATTCTCAAGATTTAACCCTACATATATCACGAGAGCATTCGAAGCTCAGCATGATTTTAAGTTACAACCTTGCTTTATAATGTATAAATATAGGTTTGTTATGTGTTTTAGGTTATTATTACCCTAAGGTTATTTACGTTACTATTTTTTATTTTTTTATTGTGCATGTTTAGTAGAGATGATAAAATGGGTTCAACTCGTTGAGTTGATCTGTCAATTTGTTATTTTTTTGCATATTGAATTTAAGATTTTAACCCATTTTTAATTTTTAACCCGCATAACACGCCCCGCTTAACTCACGAGTTAAGGGGCAAAGCAGTCTTGAGTTGGCTAATCGTTGAATTTTTAAAAAAAATATTACATATTAGTCTTATTATTTGTGTTTGTATATTTTTATAGGTATGATACTAAATTTATTTTATTTTTTTATTTTTTTAATCTCTACAAATTATAATTTTTCTATTTTTAAATTTTTATGTTTTTTATTATATTTTTTATACATTTTATTTTATTTTTCGGATCAACTCACTTTTTTTTTTTTTTTTTTTTTTTTATGCGGGTCAACCCGCTAACCCATATTAAAGCGGGATAAGTTGACTCTTCTAACCCATTTTTCAAAACAAACTAACCCGCCCTGCCTCGTATTTTGGCTGGTTGAATGCAGGGCAGGTCAAACGGAGCAGGTTCGTCCATTTTGCCACCTCTAATGTTTAGGTAGTATGTATTCTGTTTACATGCACTTTGACTAATTTACTTTTCTGACTCAATTAAAAACACGTCATTCACATTGAGATTAAGAGATTTACAAAAATACTCCTTACAGTTTGATTTCAAAATATTAACGTAGCTGGAATTTTAACATGTGATCGTGTATGTATTCACATATCACATGTTTGTCCACCATTAAGTCACCATTCAGGGTTGTTTATTTATATTACTTATGATATTGGATATATTCACATGTATAAAATACTAGTTTTATACAATTATTTTATTAAAATAATTAATTAGACCCATACAACACTAAGGTTAAATGATATAATGAATTAAAAATGTTATCATTCTTCGAAATTGGAAAATAGAACTTGCATAGTTCAGGAAAAAAAGATTTGAACCATCTTATTGATTTGTTCAAAAATGTTTGGTTATTGTATTGATTGATGTTTAAGTTTTGTATCTTTATATCTAAAGTAATTTCTTACAAGGGAGTGGGGGCAGTGGGATAACATCAGTTATAGCTAGTGTGTAGCATTAGTTATAGCTATTGTAGTTGAGAACTTAAAAGAAAATTAATGGATTTAGGTACTCTCAATTTTTTTTCTTTCAAATAATCAAGTTGAGAAGAGAGATAAATATAAATGTTATAAAAAAATTTTACACATTATAATCATGTTTCATTAATAACTTTTTTTATATCTCTCTCCTTCTTCTATTTGAACACTTGAGAGAGAAAAAAATTAAAAAAATCTAAATTCAAAATTAATATATCAAGAAGGTATGAAACAAGATTTCACGTGTCAAAAATCAATTCTCCTAAAAAATTAAGCTAATAAGTAAATATTTATAATTAGTTTTATATCTAATAGGAATAACCCTCCCTCTACTGTGAACCATGATTCCTACCTGTCATGGGCTTGTAAATAGAAACTTTTCAATCCTTGAGCGGGTATCCTCTGAAAGATCATAATGAGTGGGACTCACACAGTCATGACTATTTTATTTTATTAACTGTAATACCTATCACAGGTGTCAGTTAGAAATTAGTTAGTGATTCAGTTAGTTTGTTAACACTGTTAGCTGAGCTCTACTCTAGTGGTGCTGAATTGCTGATATATTGTATACACCATACACCTTAGGAGCTTGTATATATATTCCTCTCAAAGTTATGTAATACTGATACTTCAAAATAATCGTCATACTAGTATCCGATATGTATTACATCGGATATCTCGATATTTTTAAATACTTTTTATTTTTATATCTTTTAATTATATTTTGAATTTTTGTCATATCCCCGTAAACGGCTCTCACTGTCAAGAACAAATTCTGTTTTGTTGATGACTCTCTTCCTCCACCGAAGGATGCTGATCAACTCCTTCTTGCGTGGAATCGCAACAATCAAATGGTGCTTTCGTGGATCTTGAATTCAGTCTCAAAGGAGACAGTTTGAAGAATAATCTATTGCAACACTACTGCAGAAGTTTGGAATGATCTTCACGATCAGTTTCAGCAGCAAAATGGCCCAAGAATCTTTCAGTTGAAGAAAGATCCTCCGAGTCTCAATCAAGGACAAAGCACTATAAGTCAATACTTCACCAA
Organism: Ormosia emarginata; assembly: GCA_029884605.1. NCBI lineage: Eukaryota > Viridiplantae > Streptophyta > Magnoliopsida > Fabales > Fabaceae > Ormosia > Ormosia emarginata. Next base: position 20,469,274 of record JAQQTP010000077.1, on the reverse strand, counting down.
AATGAAAGGTATCTGGGAAGAGCTTAATGACTTCAAACCTGTCTAAAATTGCACTTGTGGGGGTATCAAACCTTTACTCGATTATGTTCACACTGAGCACCAAAAATTTTAAGCAACGAGGGCAAACGCCTTTATAGTAAAAATAGATGCGAGTATGAGAGGATAATACCAAAGAATTACTATTACTCTATAGAGATAAAAAAATGTGAGAAAAAAAGAATTGTGTATTCTAAATATATTAATATCAAATTTACGTGAGTTTAAAAAAAAAAAAATAATATTATATAAATTTATTTTTTATCATTATAAATTTATTAATTTTTTTATATAAAAATAAAAATTATATATATAAAAAAATATACAAATATATCTATATAAAAAAAAAAAAATTTCAAAGTAAAATGAGGTCATTTGTATCCTCTCTCTAACACATGGGTCCATCCTGCACCTAGCAAGTTATGCTTTTTCTCATGGGGCTAAATGACTCCTATTCTCACATTTGGGGTCAAATTCTGCTTATGGATCCTATTCCATATTTGAATAAAGTTTTCTCCGTAGTAGAGGTTGGTCTTGCCAATTCTGTGAAACTTGATCCTCAGCTTAGTTTCGCTGTCAAGACTGAAGCTTCTAAAGGCAAGAGTTCTAAGAAAGATTGCCCTGTTTGCCCACATTGTGGCATTACTGGCCACTCTGTTGACAAGAGTACTATAAATTTCATGGCTATTCGCCTGACTATAAGCCAAAATCTAAGCAATCTGGTCCTCGAATGGCAACCAATCACGTTTCTATTTTTGATGATTCAGATAATGTCAATTCTGCTATTCAGTTTTCATCAGCTCAATACCAACAATTATTAGCCTTGCTGGCTTCCTAATTATCACAAGTCATCAAACCAAATGTGAAGCCTCCTAGTTCTTCATCTCCTTCTCCTGTAGGTATAATTTCTTCTGCAGTATCCTCTCATTTTGTGTCTAATTCAAATTCATGGATCATAGATACAGGAGCTTTATGTCATATTACCTATTGTCTAGATAATTTTTTGTATTACATTTCAGTCTCTAAAATGTATATTAATTTGCCTAATCAGTCTGAGGTTTTGCTTCATTCTATAGGTTCAATTCAATTGTCTCCATCCTTAATGTTACACAATGTTTTTTACACTCCACAGTTCAAAGTTAACTTGCTATTAGTTAGTGCATTACTAAAGCATTCTAATTTTTCAATCATTTTGCATTCTAATTCTTTTCACATACAGGATCAAACCATGAAGATGATTGGCAGGGGTGACCTGCATGAAGGTCTTTTTATCTTCCAAGGCACATCCAACTAGTTTGGCTAGTGCTCATTCTCATTCATCTGGTTTACATACTATTTCATTTCCAATTTCACAAATTTTTTGTAATGTTTCAGTTTCAAATAAAACCTCTGTAGCCATATGGCACTCTCGATTAGGACATTTGTCTCAGGAATTTGGTAAAATTATTGCATAAAATCCCATGTATCAATATTCAATACTAAAGATTGTTCTTCTCATATTTGTCAAATCTGCCCATTAGCTAAATATCGTAGACTTTCTTTTGTCTCTCATTTATAATAATGTGGTTAATGCTCCATTCGATTTGATTCATTGTGATATATGGGGACCCTTCTGTAAACCAAGCTATATTGGATATAGGTATTTCCTCACCATAGTTGATGACTGTAGTAGATTCACTTAGACTCATTTACTAAGACACAAATCAGATGCTTCATCAGTCCTTCAAATTTTTTTTCATTATGTGGAAACTCAGTTTGGGGTTATCATCAAGTGCATCAGATCAGACAATGCCAAAGAATTGAACTTGGGAACCTTCTTGAGCAACAAAGGGACCACTCATCAATTCTGCTGTGCTGAATGGCCAGAGCAAAATTCTGTGGTTGAAAGAAAGCATCAATGCCTTCATAATGTGGCTCGATCCTTATACTCTGAGTCCAAGGTTCCTCTGTGTTTTTGGGGAGACTGCATAGCCACTACCACCTACTTGATCAATCAAAGTCACCCTTCTATTCTTAAACACCACACCTCTAATAATATCATATACATGACTGATCCTGATTATATGTCCTTACGAGTGTTTGGTTGCCTGTGTTATGCTTCTACACTCCTTTCCCATCAAGATAAGCTCACTCCTAAAGCATCACCCTCTGTTTTCCTTGGTTAGCCACCTGAATACAAAGGTTATAAGCTTTATAATCTTCAAACTAGAACATTCTTTGCTTCTCGAGATGTAGTTTTTCATGAATCAATTTTTCCCTTCCATGCCATTCCTCATTCACAACTTGTTACTGATTCGTTTCCTAATATAGTGATTCTGATCTCTTTTCCTTCTTTCCCTGATCCAACACCTACTACCTTACACAATCCTTAACCTCTTGATCAGGATCAACCACCTCCAGCCCCACCTTCAGATCCACCTATTAGGCTATCCTCGAGAGTTACCAAACCTCCTGCTTACCTAAATGACTATGCTTGTCATTTTGCTCCTTTTGATACTGCTTGCTCATACCCCATCACGAATTACCTTTCCCATCACAATCTCTCATCCCAATACCGCCACTATTCTATGCAAGTAGATGCTATTCCTAAGCCTTAGTTCTATTATCAGGCCATCAAATATCCACAGTGGTAGCAGGCTATGACTGAGAAATTGAATGCTATGGAGGCAAATAACAATTGGACTATGGTGATCTTTCCTCTTAGAAAACATAAGATTGGCTGCAGATGGATTTACAAGATCAAATTCAAACCGGATGGCTAAGTTGATCGATATAACAGATTGGTTGCAAAGGGGTATACCCAACAAGCTGGCGTGGATTATCTCGAGACTTTCTCTCCAGTGGCTAAACTTACCACTGTGTGAGTTCTTTTGAGCATATATAGCAGCTGTGAAAGGATAGCATCTCTTTCAGTTAGACATCGACAATGCATTTTTAAATGGGGACTTGTTTGAGGAAGTCTATATGGAACTTCCCTTTGGCTATCATAGATAAGGGGAGAGCTTGGCTTGTAGACTCAATAAGTCTATCTATGGTCTTAAACAGGCCTCTCGCCAATGGTTCAGCAGATTTTCCCAGGCTTTATTGACTCGGGTTCTAACAGTCAAAGGATGACTATTCCTTTTTTACCAAAGGTACTGGACCTTCTCGTGTTCTTCTTTTGGTGTATGTTGATGACATCATTATTTCCAGTGTTAATCCTGCAGCCATTGATCAAGTCAAGACAATGCTCCAAGCTACTTTTAAACTAGAAATTCCTTGCCAACTTCACTATTTCCTTAGCTTGGAAATTGCTCATTCAAAATCGGGCATCTACCTGTCACAGAAGAAGTATACCATTTCACTTCTAGAAGATACAAGATTCTTAGGCTTTAAGCCATCTTCACTGCCCATGGATCCCAATTGCAAATCGAGCATGGATGATGGTGAACTCTTATCTGACAGTTCCAGCTATCGAAGGTTAATTGGAAAGTTGTTGTACCTAACAATTTCCAGACCTGATATAGCTTTTATTGTTTAACCTTGATTTTTTCACCTCACTTTTTACACTACTCCCTATACTATTGATTATATCACTTTCTCTCACTTAATCACAATTATTAAAAAGTGTGGTGAAAAGTGATATGAGATGGATCTCACATCATTTTCCCTTACTGTTAATAAATTGAGTCAATTCATGGGTCAACAACCTCTCATCTTCATGCAGTACATCATCTACTACGATACCTCAAGGGATCCCCTAGCCAAGGCTTACTATTCCCTTCAAAATCAACACTGTCCTTGAAGGCTTACGTAGATGCAGACTAGGGTAGCTTTTAGACACATGAAAATCCAGTACGAGTTATTGTGTTTTCCTTGGTACTGCTCTTTTTGCTTGGAAATCAAAGAAGCAACCCACAATTTCAAAGTCTTTTGCAGAGGCAGAATTTCAGGCCCTTTCTTTAGTGGCTAGTGAGCTCACCTGGCTTCATAATCTCCTGCTAGATTTTGAAGTCACAGTTAGACCAGCTAAGGTATTTTGTGACAACTAAGCTACGACACATGTAGCCACCAATCCGACTATTCACGAAAGAACAAAACACATTGCTATTGATTGTCACTTCATCCGTGAGAAGGTAGCTGCTGGTGTTATCAAACTTGTCCATGTCAGGAGTGCTCATCAACTTGCTGACATTTTTATCAAAGCTATACCTTTTCCTCATTTCAAATTCATCATGTCCAAGCTGGGAGTTCACAACATTTACCTCCCTCCTTGAGGGGAGTATCAACTGTAATACCTGTTAGTTGTTAGTTAGAAATTAGTTAGTGATTCAATTAGTTTGTAGCTGAGTTGTACTCTAGTGGTCTTGATCTATTGTATACAGTACACCATACACCTTATGAACTTGTATACATATTCCTCTCCAAGTTAATACAGAAGTTAAGTGATCATTTTCACCATTCTGAATTTTAAAATGTTTTTATTTTTATTTCCCCCTGTTTCCTCTTCTTAATGGCAATTATAGAAACTAACGAAAGATGTCATATTGAGATTCTAGAATGGAACACTCCGTACCATTTTGATTCCAAGCTTAAAGTGTTAGCTCTGGCTTTGCAGTTGTTTGTAAGCTAATTAAAACCAATGCACAACTTCAGGACTCGTAAACAAGCAACCTACTCAGAGCCACAAGATAAAACATATATATGAGACAGAATTAGAAGCAAAGAATACTTTACATATTTATTTAATTTTTTTCCTCCTCTGAAATGGAGATTACCTTTATCATTTTCTTAGTTGTTCATATAAAATATGTTTTCTCCAGAAAATTACATTTAAATAACAAAAAACTAAAACCTACACTTGTGTCATATATTCCCTGGATATTTCTTGTAGTAGAACCATAAACATCATAAGAAGTGTTCATTTGTCTCTCTTTCTCTTTTTCCTTATATGCTCCAAGTTCCAAACTTCATTTTTATTAGATTGGAAAACTAGATATTTTATACTGTATTATCCAAGCAGGGGACTCTTATAGGTCCTGGAATAAAGCAACACTGCAGAATGGACTATAATATTATTAGATATCAAAATTTGTTCTGATATAATAATAACATGTTTTTCTTGAGACTACGTCAAAAATAAAAATGCAAAATCTATAGTGCACCTCAAATTTTGGGCGACCCGGTGCACCACGCCATGTCAACCTGTGAATTAAAATTATTGAATTGGACAATTGTGATTATAAAGAGTTTTTTTATCATTTGTGGATATGCTCCTTAATGCTTCTCTTTCATCCTCAACTTTCTATTAAATTTTCCACATCACGAAATTGATAAAATATACATGACTTAGTTTCTCAAAAAAAAAAAAAAGGTTAAATTTCTGAAGAGGTGACGGATAGTGGCAGAGAACTTTGTCTTTCATGTCACGAATTTAAGGGGTTGGAATCTTTAAGAGTATATTGTCATTGTACCAAGTGATTCCTTATCATGAATGGCAGTCTATAATGACGTTTTAATTTATGAATTTTTTTAGTAAGAGTCTTAAAGACATTTATTAAAAATTATTGTTTTTTGAGTTTCTAATATATTAAATGTTGTATTTTTTATTTAATATTTTTTACTTTTAATTTTTTAACAAGTGTCCTAACACTTATTTTATTACTAGGCACAATGATATGAACCAGTAAAATTATATACATAAACTTGCATATTGTCAAAATAGATATAGCATAGTTTTAGGTTTAATTTCCTTTAAATTAAGTAGACGAAAATTGCCATAATCATACATCCGAATGCAAAGTAAATTAATAAGAAATGATTACAAAGTTTTAATGCAATTGGTTTTTCCAGTTTTAAAACTAAATGGGATGTCTTCCTTTATTTTTCTTTTTTCTTTTTTTAAGGGGAAGAAAACCTCCATTACAGGGTTAGGACATGATACATGCATCATCAAAGATATACAAATAACCTATTGAGGAGCGATTGTAGGCAACATAAATTAAACTAAACTTTTATTAAGAAATTGCTTTAGCATAATTTTTATTTCTCATTAGCTTATTCAACTCCAGTAGGTTAACACTAAATAAGATTTTCATGTAAGTGGGTAACTTTCTCCAAGGAGATCCCCTGGCGTTCAGGATTAGTTAGTTGAGTAGAGCTTGCTGTAAGTACCCTGAGGTAATCCTTTGGGTTGGGTTCTGCTTGGCTTTCGGAATTCCAAGTATGCCAATGACACTAAAGTATTGGAGGTACGTCTCTTTACTATTATTTTTATGTTAAAAAAAAGAAAAAAAGATTTTCGTCTACTCATTTTAATTTCAATTTAAACTAATAAAATAAATAAACATATATATGAAAAGCTTTTGCATAATTTTAATAAACAGTGTAGTGAGGGGAGAGAATGTGAACATATAAGCAAGTGTCGGGGAAGTATGACGTCAGTTTTAGCACTAAACCATTGCTTAATTATATATATATGAAGAGTTGTAGTTAATTATTGTTGTTCTGCCAAGTGTTTCGCTAGAACTAGAAGGTTGTATTTAGTAAATGTATGGGGCAGTCTCAGGAATACATGGTAATTTAAGCTTTTTATACAAGTCACTAAGATTGGCTTAATGATGAGGGATAATTTATAGAAGAGAATAAAATTATGTTTTAACTTTGATGTATTGTTAGTGTAAGATTTTTTATATCATTAACTAATTATACATTACTATATATATAATTTTTGAAGTAATTATTATGAGAGTTAAATATTTTTTATGACATGATAATGTAAAATCTTTTTAGACTGACAACACATTTAAATTAAATTTATAAAATTATAGGTTTAAACTTATACACACAGCAAAGTAACAACAATAATGATAGTAACCATATCCAAGCTTTAACCATTTTTTTTTTTTGCCAGGAATACACACCAATGTACACACACTACACTGGGAAAGTGGGACTTTACTAGCTGATACCTTCATCCAAGCTTTGAGTTTTTTACTCTTTCATCCATATTAATAAATGGCATCTATGTACTTACATTTGCAGCTTATTTATTTTATTAAATGGGTCCTCTCTGAATAAGACAATAAACACTTAAAAATTAAGTAAAATAGTTTGTAATTGTAACCGAACTTATCTAGGCTTGATGTGTATATACAACAAATTAACATAATCCTTACAGTATATACTATATATATTATACTCACATCAAACAATCCCAAGAGTGCCTTTTTGCTCCATGTATGTTCATTATTTCTTTATAATAAATCAAAAGAGTGCATTGCTCTCAAAGAAACCTTTATTAATAATTAATAACTATTACTTTTGGGGAGGGATAATATATAAAATAAAATGTGTTCTTTCTCAGATCGAATGGCCTATTTTCATTATGAAGCCAATTAGAATAATAACAATAGTCATATGTTTATACATCAAAACTTTCAATAGATTAATTAAGGTGGAGCTGTGTGTGTCTCAAAATTAATGCTCTACCGAACCAGGATCGCTGAAACAAATGGATAACTATATGGTGGTGGTGGTGGAGGTTCTTGTGTGGTATGCATAGGAAAACACTGAAGCAGGATACAAATGTTTAACATTTGACAGGGACAGCTTGAGAGTTTGACATAGCTTCCACATGTCAAAAAAGGAATGGTGCCAAAATGTTGAGGGACGGCGCACCAAACAGACAAATGTTAAAATTCCATTGTGTCGAAAAAGAATGTGATATTCATGAACATTTTGTGTGAGCCTGTATTTGCTTTATTCATAATGCAAGTCAAAATTTTACTAATAGGGTTGGTTAAGTTACTAAGGATCTACTTAAGTACAATATGTTAATTCAGTTTATTCAATTAATTGATAAGGATTAAAAGACTTCAATTATAAAAGGATTTAAATTGCGGATCACGTCACTTGATACGAATGCAATATTTCGATTATAATGACCATTACAACTATATCAGACTGCGATTCCAGCGGTAACAACTCGCAATGTTACTGTAACTGTGACATAACTATAATTACTATTTAAAGCCTTAGTTGTAAAGTTTAAATTTGATTTTTACTGTTAGTAATCTCTTCCAATATGTATTAAGTATCGTTGTTTTAATTAAAAAATTTTTATCTAAACATAATGTATGATAATTAGGTATATTAAATTAATTAAAATTTAATATTTTTATAAAATATTATAAAATTAATTATAAAATATAAAAAATTATAAAAATATTAAATTTTAATTAATTTAATATACTCAATTAAATGCTTATAGTTTAAATAAGAACCTCTCACTTCAGCTATAGAATTAATGAGCCACTATCCTTCCTTTTAAACTTCTTTCATTAAGAGAAAAAAAAAAGGAAAAAAGGACGCACATAGTACAGTACAATAGTAATGCTGTTTAAAGTGGTGGAAAAGCCTTAGGGCACAATACAGCGGTGGAAGCGGGTGGCGTGAAAGCTCGGGCGTCACGCCGTCCAAACAAAAACCTTTCCATCTATCTGCCACCCCACGCGCAATCAGTAACTTCATCTACAACACGTTTCTATATATATATATATATATATATAATTCTTCTGCTCCTTTTCTTAACAACACTCTCTCCTCTTTAGAGTCTAATACATCCTTTTGCAAACATATATAGCACTCTTCTCTTTATACAAACATTCACCTTCACCTTAGTCCAAAATATCTCTCTCTCTCTCTCTCTCTCTCTCTCCTTTCTCAGTGCCTGTGGCAAGCTCGAGAAGAAAGATGACAGCAACCCAGTTTTCTGTGAGTATTCATGATTAGTGTCCATGATCTGATTAGTGTAAGGATCATTTCTTTCTATATTTTGATATCTTGTCAAGGGAAGTTTGACACCACTCGCCAAATCCTTTGATGGGTTTTATGAACATGAAGCTTTTGATGTGTTAACCATGTCTATCTATGAGCCTAAAATATGTTATAGAGTTTGCATATATCTTTTACATTTCGTAGTTTTTCTTTCTTTCTTTCTTTTTTAAATGAAGGAGCCAATCTCTGAAATATTTTTCGGTTTGAGTCAACTGAAATGCATATCATGATCTTAAGGGTAGAAAAGGAGAGTGATATGATAATGATTTGAAAATTTCTAAGCCACCAACGAAATAGGTTCTCCATATGGCTGTGTGAGAAATTTAAAACTTTCAAAAGCTATTAGGGTTGGTTGTCTAGGGTTAGAATCCAGGGTAGTGATTGAGTCCTTGGAAAAATCGTGAAGAATTAGCTTATGCTGATGAGTGGAACTTGTCTAGCATGCTATGCTAACCATGGTGGGCGTGATCTACAATATTTTCCACTGGCAGGTCTTTCTCCACCACCAGCAGAGTTGGGAGTGCACTGCACTCAAAGAAATGTGACATGCTTTTTTGCCAGCAAAGTCAAGCTTTCCTGCCAACTTTTGTGTTCAATTCAATATACTTTCCCCAACTTCATGCAACTAAAAGCAGAAAAAGAGTTTCTTAGTATTAATAATAGGCCTATCTTGTTAGTTAAATTTGTTTTATTAATTGGTGGGTTCCACACTTGGTCTACCAATTGGGATCGCACATGCTTCTAAATATTGTTGGGTACAATGACAAAGGTACATCATCATGATTGGTACTATGTATCTCAGTGTTAAGAGGCTTTATAAATATATCCAATGTTTTAAAAATTAAAGTAGACCAACTCATTGAACTTGTTAGAAGATAAAGCAGTTATGTCTCTAATTTAAATATTATCAAGTTTAATTATGGTTTAGTATATTATAATTCAATGAAGACTTAATTGGTTTAATCTATTAAATAATGATCTAATTAAAAGTTTTATCAGTTTAATCTCTAATTTAGTTTTTAAAATATTCATTATAGCTCCAAACTGTTATGAAATTTGATAAAAAAAAGAAAAGCACGTACGGGGTCGAACTTGGGAGTCCATATAGGCCATTGAATTTGTTTCTTTATCTAATGCTACTTTATCAAAAAGAATTTGAGCCTGTTATATTATTTGTTTGATAATTTGTTTCCTGATCCCCATAAGAAAAACAAGATAAACCGGTATGTTATTATTGAAATTAAAACTGAAACATAAATGGTCAACTTTATCCTGCGTAGTGACTTTTCCTTTGTTTCTTTCAGGAGAGATCATCAATGGAGGATGTGGAATCATGTGTACCACCAGGATTTAGATTCCATCCAACAGAGGAAGAACTAGTGGGGTATTACCTGAAGAGGAAGATAAACTCGCTAAAAATCGATCTAGATGTTATTGTTGAGATTGATCTCTACAAAATGGAACCATGGGACATAGAAGGTACTGTAATCTCACTACAATATTGATATATTCGTTCTTAATAACTTAGCACAATGCTCTCACAAAGGATCTTATTATAAGCTTTCCATTTACAGAAAGAGTGGAGAGAAAATAGAAAAGTAATTCATAGTCAATAGTGGATTTTTAAACTTCATAAACTTATAAACTATGGTAGATTATATACATATCTTTGATCTTATATGGAGCAAGGAGTAATTACATATTTATAGTTACAAATTTAGGCAATTTTAGTGAATATAACATAATGTGCTTGAACTTTGAAGGTAGCTGCAAGCTAGGACATGAGGAACGAAACGAGTGGTACTTTTTCAGTCATAAAGATAAGAAGTATCCTACTGGGACAAGAACCAACAGAGCCACTGCTGCTGGATTCTGGAAAGCAACAGGGAGGGACAAGGCTGTGATGTCCAAAAACAGAATAATAGGTATGAGGAAGACCTTGGTGTTCTACAAGGGACGTACCCCAAATGGAAGGAAGACAGATTGGATAATGCATGAATATAGGCTCCAAACCTCAGAACATGGCCCTTCTCAGGCAAGTAGTTCAGTCTTAATCTTTTATTTCCATTGTCAAGCTACTAACAAAGCAAATTAATTCAAAGCCAGTTTCTAATCATCCATTTTGTACTCTAATCATCCGAAAAAGCTTCAATACTTTTCACATAATCGTTTTGAAGTCAAGTAAAAAGAGAAGGCAAACATGTCATTTATAATAAATAAATAGGATTATCAAACTTTAACCATTATCATCCACTTACAATACTCTTTTCCAATTATACACTCTCACTTCTTTCTCTTTCCTCTTTCCTATATAATTTGATTCTTTTCCGTAATAATTTGAAGCAAGTTATGTGCTTAGATTATCTATCTATTATTTGCTTTATGTTTTTGGTGAAATCTATATAAACATACTTTATTATTTCAATTTCAAGCATATAATGATTAAAACATATGCCTATTAATATTCTTCAAAGGCTTCTTTTCTGTTTGGTAAGCTCAAGAGACAAGTGCAAATTAACCCAATTATATGCTTTTATGTTCAATATAAAATATGTATATTAATTGTGTATTTAGAAGTTTCTCAAAAGTGGAAAAACTAACTTCGCAGCTAATACAACAAGAGTGAGTTGGGGAAGGATTACCTTAATTATTATATAAAGCACATCAGAAAGTCAACAAGAGTTGACTCACATAATCGCTTTTGGTCATGATAATTGCATAACTTAGTTTTGAATTCATAGGTCTTCTATTGATAAATTATAAGTAACTTTTTTGTAAGTGCTTGTTGAGTCTCGAGACTTATCTTGACCTTAGACTAGGACAACCATCCCCTCATCCTAAATTTATTTATACAAAAAAAAAAAAAGCACACTAGAAGATTGTCCTCAATAATTTTTGTAAGAGACTCTTCTATTCTAACTTTTACTAGATTTTGTTTCTTAATGTGAACTTCAACCTAAGGGTAAATATATAAAGTTAAAATATGATACAACTATAACTATTTCTAGACTTTAGTCCTCACTTCACATCCTATCTTATTTTCACATTTCTCTCTTTTCTAATTTTGAAATTCTTTCTCTTCCTCATTACTCTTATTTTTTTTACATACCAATATGTGCCACCCTTAGTAATATATTTTCAAGCATGAGCCATATTTGAGAAGTGAGAAGTCTATGTACTCTATAGAAATACATATATAATCAATTTAAAACATACGATGAAAAGATATATCCACTCTGATCTCTTAAAAAGGGACTTTGCCTTTTATAGAAAGGTCCTACAACATGCTTTTCGTTCTTTGTATTATGTTCATAGTTACATAGAAAGAGCTTCTTAGGTTGAGGAAAGCTGAACTTGGTAGTTACTACAGGAAGAAGGATGGGTTGTGTGCCGAGCATTTAAGAAGCCTAGTCCAAGTCACAAGCAAGGTTTTGAAGCTAGGTGTAGTCAAGAACACTATTTCCGAGACCAAAGCTATGCAACGCCCCAATCAATTGCAGATATTTTAAATGAAACTGAGGTGCTTCATTCAGCTGAAGGTACAAGTTTTAGTCAACCCTTTAGCTCGGAGCACCATTTTGTATCCAACCACGCTGTTATGGACAAACAACTTATTGATCTTCCACAGCTAGAACATAGTCCCACTGCTTCTCTATCAGCAAGTTTGGCAATAAATGAATGTAGCCAACAACATAATTGCTTAAGATATGAAGATTGCAATGATGAAAGGGGCAATAACAGTGGACAAGGTATCGATTGGAAAAGCTTGGACAACTTGTTGGCTTCACAATTGACAGATAATACAGCTTACTTTTCACATCCAAACTTGCCCGTGATACCCACAAGCCATGAGCTACAAGTTCAAAATCAAGCTAACCATATGCTAGGATGCTATCCTGATTCATAACTTGAGCTTCATCATCCATAGCCAAGAAAAGTCTAAGTAAAATTATGGATTCTTTATATTATAGTTGTCCATTTGTCTTGACACACGCTAAGTAACACAGAAGTTGTGGGAGATTGAATGGAAAGCCCGAAAGATGGTTTAGAAGATAAATTAGATTTTTTTCGTGATAAAGGAGATTCCTTGATGAGTGAATATCCCTTTTATTTAGTGTTTAACTAGAAACCTTTTTTTTCAGCTTTTTATTATTGGTATTTTAACATTTATTATCCTTCGTTATATGTCACTTATACATGTATATTCTCTTTATAGCATGCAGAATGTGGCTTTCCTTGCTTGAAGCTGTTTTAGATCACCATTATCATCTTTATTTTGCGAGAGTATATTATTAATCATTACATACCTATACACATATTGGATGAGGAAATTTCGAGCTTATCATCATCTTTTTTTTCCTTCTATTCTAGTTAATCAGAAGGGAAAAAGAAAGAAAAAAAAAAAGTGGCTACCATTTGGACGAAGAAAAACAGCCCACTAATTATGGTTTTAGCATCCCTTTCCTAGGATTTTTGTGGAGAAAATTAATTCCTAGGATCATTAAGAAGAAGCAATATTTAATTCAAGGAATTAACAAAGTTAAAATTATGAAAAAAAAAATCATTCAAATTTTAATTAGAGAGATAGACCATATAATCTTACCTAAAAGAAATTTCTTTTCTTCAATTCTCAATGTTTTACCATAAGAAAGATCACATTCCTTTCTCTGATTCTCTCATTTCAACCTCACCCAATGATTTAACATCGCTCCTCATCAAAGCAAAGATATATTTTATTGTGCACAAATCAATTTTGGATTCAACGTATTGACAATATAAACAGTTCTCGGGTGACTTTTTATTCCTAAAAATAAGGATTCAATTCAAGCAATTCACAACCCTTTTCACCTACGATCTGAAAAATATTTACTCCATATCAGGAAGACCCAATAAACAGTCCTCTGGTTTGGCAAACATTGGTTACAGCATCTGGTAGCGTTGGGTAAGGGCGTTCAAAGAAAAGAGCTTTGCGTTAGGTGAGGGAATTGAAAAGAGCCTGAGGAAAGCAAAGAAGAGAGGGAAGAGAAGGAACGTGAAAACATAGGATAAAAGATAAAAAATTAAAAAATTTATTAAGAATAATTTTTATTTTTAATTAAAATTTGAATAATTTTTTAAATTATTTTAAATATTTTTTATCTTCTTAAATTAAATATTATTCTTTAATAATCGTTAACTTTAATTTTCTTGATGTTAGTGTGTTTATTCGGCAATACAACTGTATAGCTCACTCAGCATGTCCGAAACTTGCACCTGAGAAGCAAGTTAGCCCAAACCATCAACTCCAATAGACATATAAAACATGTGACAAATGAGTAAATTGACTAGGATAAATATTTTATCTTATTTAGCACTACTACAAATTACTTAAAAAATGACGGAAAAATTTTGTCTTTGATCATTTAAATTCTGTCATTATAATGATTAGCGATAGAATTTGTCACAGAAAAATTTTTATCGCGTAATTTTTGGTGGCTAATTTCATAACGACAAAAATGAAATTTCATCTCTAAATAACAACAGATTTTTTTGTCACTAATTAATAAAATTTTGTTGTTAATATCAGTGACCAAAGTTTTTTAATTATTAAAATATCATTTAGCAACCATTTTAGCGATTTTTCATTGCTAAAATGGAAGTATAAATATGTTTCTTTTAGCGACGAAAATGTTTCCGTCGCTGATGACCAAAATATTTTAAATTATTTTTTTTATATTTTTAAACAGTCCAATTATATAATTTAAATATGTATGCACACAACACAACAATTATACAATTTAAACTTGTATGCAACATAATACAGCAATCCAATCCAAAATCAAGCAACAAATTTTCAAAATTTAAAAATATCATTATCATGTCATACCACAGTATTTTAAAAGGTCGAAATAAAAATATTTCAAAAGATCAAGATAAATATAAAGTAAGTTATACAAGTTCTTTATAAAAAAAATATAAAGACAATGTATCAAACATCAAGAGGAAAAAGATCATAGTTATCTTCCTCCATGTTATCTTCATCTTCATCTTCATCCTCATCACCATGTAGCTCATCCTCGTGATCGCTGCCTGTAGCTTGTGAGCCACTAGTAGATGCGTTCAAGTGTTGTAGGATTGTGTTGATTAAGTTTCCTTGTTCCACCATCTGTGTACTGAAACTTGCAACCAGATTCCTCATCTCTTCCATCTCTAACTATGAACAACCTTCAGCAGATGCAGAAGAATATGATGCATGAGAAGCAGCATCAGATCCCAAGCCAAAGGTGTGTTTCTTGCTGTTAATGCCTCCAACAACATCCAAGTAGATGTTGTTATCAGAGTGAATGTCAATAGTCTCCTCCCCCGGTGGCCGCTGTGAGTCCCTCTCACTTAACCATATATTAAAATTTAATAGCATCATTTATTCTTACAACAATATTTTTTGCTTTGGTAGAGATCTACTTCCCTTTGTGTGTGTGAAGCCATGTGAATAACTCCCAATCTCGTGGATCTCTCTTCAATTGTTGTTTCTGGAAATATGTAAGGAAAAATAATATTTTGTGAAGACAAACTTAATTAGCTCGAATCACAAATTTGATGGAAGTTACTTACCAATTTCTTCTTATGTGTTATTGCAAGAATTGAGCCTCCAGTATGTTTTGACAATCCCTCCTCAGATTTTCTATTTTGAGTGTTCTTACTCTTCTTCTCCAACCATTTTGGATCTTGCCGCCATTGTCTATCCAACTCTTCTCGTACATGAGTTGGAATCCAATTGCCTTTATCTTGATTGTGACGAACCTTGCATAATGCATTCTTAAGCAATTCAGATCCTTTATGGTCGAAGGATTTTTTGATATTATGATCCTCAAGAAGTCACTTATATTTTTTCTGCATTATTGAAAAATATTAATTATTCTATCACAATAATTTAAAATTTCAGTCCTATCAACATAGTAATAACTACAATTAGAAATAAATTACCCTAAACTCAACAAACCACATCTCTTTAACTTTGTCATTAACCTCATGATAAGATTTCTAAGCCCCTTCAAACTTAGATTTTATAATGTTTGAGATTACATGAGGTGGTCCAACTTCAGGTCAAAACCAATAGCAAAAAGAGCCATAAAGTGTGTGTGTGTGTGTGTGTGTGTGTGTGTGTATAACAAAAATGATTATAGGAAATTAAAATGCACAAGTCACAAGTACTTACGTCATTCCTGGTCCAGGCCTAATCCACATAAGGCCATATGGATTTATGGTCCCCGGGGGTGGAACTTGTGGCAGAACAGAGGATGATGCATGGGGATCTGAAGAAAAGCTAGGTGCAATAACTAACGTGCGGGGATGTGGAGATAGGACAGATGAAATAGGTGTAAGAGGAAGTGGAACTACGACAGGTGAGCTAGATGTAGGAGGATGTGGAGGTGAAATAGGTAAGCTAGATGCGGGAGGACGTGGAGGTGGGGCAGGTAAGTCAGATATAAGAGGATGTGGTGGTGGGACAATAAGCTAGATGCCTGAGAGGTACCCCGACCTCTACCTCTACCTCTACCTCTACCTCTACCTCTACCTCTACCTATACCTCTACCTGTATAGTTATCTGTCATCTATGTACATGTGGTAAAGAAATATTACAATTAGTTTTGTTTAAATTTACTAAGAAAACCATAACATGTATTAAAGTAACTAAAGTTAAAGACATTCACAAACATGCATCTAAAAGTACAAACTTAAAGAAATTCACAAACAAGCATAATAATGCAAACTAAGATACATAAATAAGCTAATCAAAAAAATATTTCTTTTGAATTAGCCTTTAATTTAACTTTTACATTAGCTTTCAATTGAGGATCTTACATATATATAAAGTCATACATAGTCTTGTACAATCCAAACACATCAATGAAAAATCTCATCGTTCAATTTTATGTGGTATTAATTAGAGCATGACACTTTCTCGTCATGTTTGCAAAATCCTCCATGGCACCAACTCAAGTGCTGGGAATGATTCCAGCTCTAAAAGAAACAAACTCCACTTCCTCATATATTTCTTGTCTCTGTTCGTCTAAGCTTTAAAGTTTCTTTAGATGAGCCATGTTGCATATTCATATGTTGAATAGGGCCTTGACTTAGCAACATCTTATATACTTTCACAAAGATGGGAGTTGAAAATCATGAGACTTTCACAAAGTAAAGATGGGTAACAATAGTAATATCAACATTATATTGTGGGAGTTGCAAATATATGCATTCATATCAATATTGATTGCACATTGGCAATGAAGGACGTGTGACGTGTGCAGGATCTACGCCTAAAATGATTTTAATATATGCTGTAGATCTAGTCAGCTACCATATCAACTTTGGTGACGGCTATTAACTTGAACCTTACCAAAAGCTTAATGGTTGTTGATTGAGGAACAGCTTCGCTATTCATCCAATTAAAATACGTCTAACTTGTCCAACTCACTTATAAAATCATTTTGCATGTCACGAAAATGCTACAGTCACATACGAGATGATTTGACATTTTAAACTTGTTTGACATATGGTATAAAGACGGTGGACATATTTAGTTATACACGAAATATTTTCGATTGAAGAATGGTGTATTCTACACACTATATACAAAACTCAAGTAAAGCAGGTCAGATATGGGTTAAACACAATCAAGGATTATGCTTTTGCTAAATTTGCGGCACTAAATACTAGCTCCTTCAAGTAAAAAGTGAATGCAAATGTTAGCAAGGAAATCCCTCATTTGCTCTGCAAATGGAACAAAGTTAAATCCTTTATATTAGGATTTGTAATGAGTCGAGTTAGTTCATGAATCTGCTTGCAACTAGATTCATTAACAATTTAATGAATTAAAAATAACGAACTAAGCTTAAACTTTCACTTGTTTAATTTATTAACTTGTGATCCGACTGGACATATATTTATTTATTAAGAATAACATAATATTTTAATTTAATATATTTTAGTATTTTATTTTATTTTATTTTTTGTCTGACTATATCTTTTTAACTAAATATATGTAAAAAAAATTATTATCAAGTTATAAATTCAAGCTTAAGGGCTTAAGAATAGTATAAATCCTTAAATAGAGTATTTAGGCTACCAATGCTTGGTTGGTTCAAGTGGTTCGATACTTATTCTCCTTAAGTAATGTCTCAAATTCGAGTCTTGTGAATGGAAAAAACTAACACTGAGAGAATTTTACACCTTTGTGATCCAACCCGGCTCGACTCTAGATTAGTCGAGGCCCAATACGGCTTCTAGATACTGGAGGGTAAATATTCTAGATATTTAATTAGTAAAGATATCTAAATATATTTACTAGAGATATTTTATAGGTTTTGTAAATATCTAGATATTTTAGAAGTTAAGTGGAGAAGGTTCTAGAGTTCTATCCCCATTACACACTTGACTATATCTCCACCTTTCACTCCCCTCTATTAAGGATGTGGAACAATTATAAATAGGTGACGTCTTATTAGGCCAAACCATAGAGAATTAAATAGTCAGCTTCTAAACTAAATTTTCCTCAACAAATACTTGGTTACTTGAAGACTAGGCTTGATATTGACTCATTAAGCTCAAGCAACTCATAAGCTTAAGGAAAACTGAGCTCAAGCCAATAAAATAAGCTTGATTTCTTATTGAGTTGAGCCTAAGTTAGGCTTGCCTCAGCTCAATTTGACTTATTTCCTGGATCATTATTTGTTTGGTAAGCACTAGGCAGTTTCTTTTGTTAAAACTATGAAGCTGAAATAGCATATTTTGGATATGGTTTACTCTAATGTTGTTAAAAATTAAACTTGATACATGCATTTAATCAATTGGTATTCATACATTGTCATATTTATGTATTTGAAGATTTTAAGTATTTAACTATGTATGTACTTACTAAATAGGAGCATTTATTATTTTGGGGTTAACTACATTGTAAGGGTAGTCATCAAGAGGTATTATGTATGCCTATAAATACTCTAGTAGTTGTGATTTTCATGTAAGCAAGAAAAGAAAAGAAAAACAAGAAAGTAGAGTGTAAGCCAAGTGTGAGGCAAGTAAGGCAAGTAGAGCCAAGAAAGAAAAGTGTAAGTCAAGAGTAATTAAGCAAAGAGAGAAAAGTGAGAGCCAAGTAAAAGAGAAAAAAGAAGAATCAAGAATATATAAAAAAAAAGTGAGATAAAGACAAGATTATGTCTTATCTTGACATCAGTGATGAACTAACTTGTCTAGTAAAGAAGATGAAGACAAGATTTTGTCTTATCTTGACATCGGTGAAAGCAATCATATGAGTGACAACAATGACTTATTTACTATTTTTGATGAGAGTCATAGAGGCCAAATAGTCTTTTGAGATGATACAAAGTACAAATTGAAGGCAAAGATGATATTCTAGACTTGTCCCAATTGTCCATCGTAAGGAGTATTTATGGAATAACCCCTCAAGAAGTATGCAGTGGTAAGAAGCCTAGTGTCTATCATATTTTTAGAAATATTACATATGTTAATGTTCCTAAAGAGGTGAAGTTAAAGCTCTGTGATAAAAGCGAGAAGCTTCTCTTTATTGGTTATGATGCAAATTATAAAGGCTAAAAACTCTATAATCCTATCAATGGAAAAATTATTGTTAGTAGACATGTTAATTTGACGAAGAAAATTTGTGGCAATGGAAAGTTTCTACAAATAAAGATGGTGTCTAAATTTCTTTACTTTTATTGTCTAATCAAAAAGCAAGATAAGACATTGTTACTCCTTCTCATTTACCAAATCCTAATGGCAATCAATCTGCTCAAGGTGGTTCATCTCAAGGTCTTAGAGGCACAAGAAGTCTCATTAAAATTTATGAAGTGAAGATGTTTAATCATGCAACTTTATATTGTCTCTTTGCCAACACCAAGTTACTAGATTTTGAAGGTGGTGCCTCAATTCCTTTACATTGATTGTCTAATCAAGAAGCAAGAGAAGACATTGTTACTCCTTCCCCTTCAAACTTAATGGCAATCAATCTACTCAAGGTAGCTTATCTCTTTGGTAATCAATCTGCTCAAGGTCCTAGAGATACATGAAGTCTCATGAAAATTTATGAAGTAAAGATGTTTAATGATACGACTTTATTTTGTCTCTTTGCTAACACCAAGTTACAAGATTTTGAAGAAGAGTTTTTTTCCTAAAGATTAATTGGAGTCACAAAAAAAGATCAAGTTTAAAAGGGTGTTAGAAATTAAATTTGATACATGCATTTAATTAATTTTTATTCATATGTTGTCACATTCATGTATTTGAAGGTTCTAAGTATTTAACTCTACACGTACTTAGTAAATAGTAACATTTATTATTTTAGGGTTAAGTACCTTGTAAGGGTAGTCATCAAGAGGTACCATGTTTGTCTATAAATACTCTAGTAGTTGTCATTTTCATATAAGCTGAAAAAAAAAGCCAAGAAAGTAGAGTGTAAGCCAAGTGTAAGGCAAATAAGGCAAGTAGAGCAAAAAAAGAAAAGTGTAAGTCAAGAGTAAGTCAAGAAAGAAAAGTGAGAGCCAAGTAAAAGAGAAAAGAGAAGAGCCAAGAAAATCAAAGAAAGTTTGTTTCTTAAGAGTGAGTATTTTTTCTTCTCTACCATCTTCTCCTTCAAATATATTTGATCCCATCAAGGCACTTAAGGAATCTTGGTTGTAGAATATATTTTGTAACATTCATTGATATTGCTTCACAAAAAGTACTGTGGGTGAGAAATACCATATTTTTTAATACTTCAAAATATTTCATGTCATGGTAGAGAGAAATAGGAAAACTTTTGAAGTGCCACTAAACCGATAATGGGTCAATGTAACTTCCTAAGTTCCTATAAATTTCAGAATTATTATTATGAGCACGGCATCAAAATTGAGAAGTAAGTTCATGGCACCCCCATAACATAATGTTGTGGTTGAAAGAATCAATAGAGAAATTATGGAAAAAGATAGATGGATGCTAAAAATGGATAAATTGTCTTACCCATTCTAGGGTGAAGGTGTATAAACAGAGGCTATATGATTAATAGATCTTGATTTTCACAAAAGGCATATGAAGCGGGGTTGAATTGTGCTCTTCAGTCCATGAAAATTTCTGCAAACACAAACACTATTATCAAACCTTTCTCAAGTGTTAAAACTTAGAGATGAGAAGAGTCAGAACCAAACACAAATTATTTTAACACTACTATTTATATCAGTAGTTAATAAAATTTGAAACCAACCAATGGGTTTTCTTTTAAACAACTTTTAACCATTTATAACCTTATTTTTGAACCAAATAAATATATGTTAGCATATTTAAGTCAGTAGAAGCTTTGAATCCAAAAACACTTAGTTTTAAAAAACTTGGTTGAGTTCAAACTTGAATAAACAGATATGGATCAGCTAGACAACACTGGGATTCGTTCAAAAAATATTGTAAATAAAAGAGAAAAGGTAAAGGGAAGCTCAATACAGTAGATTTATATTGGTTTACCTTAAACAACATGGGTTACGTCCAGTCCTCAGCTCGTCACCGGGATTTTGTTCACTGAAATGAGTATTCTTTGTCAACCAAGTCATTCCAAGCTTCAATATACGAGTATTCTTTTAACCACAACCTCTTCAATCTAAAATTGAGTAGTATTTGAACCCAGTCGCTCCCAGCTACACTCACAGTGACTAGAATAACCCTTTAACTTACTATCTCTAACCCAAACTGTTTTGGAAAAAGTTTACAAGTTGATAGCTCTCACAATCACTCGAGAGTGCTTAAACATAGAAAATAGAGCTAATGTAACACATACAATAGGATTTTGGCTAATATAGAACTGGTAAATAGTGATGACAATAGATTAGAAGAGTTCAGAACAAGTTTTCACTGATATATTCATTTTCAGCTTGTCCGACCTCTTGAAACTTCAACCATAAGCCTTTATATTTCCTTTGGAAGCTAGCCACTGGAGTTCAGGGCTGGTTTTTGCATTCTGACCATAAACTAGCCGTTACAACGTCTTTTTTGCTGACTTAGCCTATTTGGTATAATTTGTCCCATAGCACATACTTGAAAAGGGTGTTCCACTCTTCTTAACTTTGACAGAGCTCAAATATTCAACTCTTCTTAACCATCTTCAAGACTTCTTTAGTGGATTCCTTCAACTTTGAAGCTTTGAATATGACACCTTCACAAGAAGATCTTCCTCTTTAGAGACTTTAAGTTTTTTATTGTTGTCTTAGTGAGTTCTTGAATTCTTTATGAGTTGATTATCATCCATTAGACTTGAGAAAGGTGCTGGTCTTCTTGGTCAACTCTTCTCAAGTTGGTTCCCAAGTTTTAAATCCCAATTGGTAGTTATCTAGTCATATCTTGATCTTTCTTATTGCAGTCTAAGGATTTGCATTTCACAACTACACACAAAAACTCACAAGACCAAATTAAAGCGCTCTTGAAGTGATAGAACTTAAACATCACATTTTCAATATAGTTTGTTCATCATCAAAACATAATGATAAAAACTTTGCTTCAAAGGGGTTTTTGGACCTTACAATCTCTCCCTTTTTTATAATGACAAATTGTCTTGAAAATTTTAAGCTTTAAATAACTTGCAAGAGTTAAGAAGATTTATCATTTCTGCTGAATAGGTGAGAAGGGTCAGAGCATCATACTTGAGAAAAGTCAAGCACTCCCCCTTCACTTATGAACTCATTTAAAACATTACCAAAAACGATAAAAGGCCTTTATAGAACAGGTTTACAAGTTATAACCAGAATACATTGATCATGATCAAAGTAATGGTATTATTATAAAGCCATGATAATATTATAGCAAATGAAATGATTGCTCCCCCTTAACATGTGCACGAAAGTTGTATGCACTTTAGAATTTTAAGGCATAAGGATTAAAGCAGTATGAAAGTAATGAAGTCAGAGCAATAAAGTAATTAGAACATCATTAGAGTACATATTAGACAAGAATATTGTTGTAATATGCATATAAACTTTGTCATTAATCATAAGAACACCATAGAAACACCAAAACATTATAAAATTTTTATTTCAATCATTCTCCCCCTTTTGTCATTAGCAAAAGGAAAAAAAATGTAGGGTAGAGAAATGATTAGCCATCACAGATTCACTGTTGAATTGGTGCTTGAGTGGATGTAGAGGCTTCGAGTGAAAAAGGTGATGAAGGGCTAGGAATACATCTTCTGGCACGGTAAGGATAGTGTGGTTTCCTTACAGTTCCAAGATTTATTTCATTTTTATACTTCCCTTGGAACCATTCTTCAAACATAAGAAATCGATCCAAAAACTTATGTATGGTGTTATAGATTTCTTTCAAGCCACCATGAAGGGCCTTCATATCTTTCTTTAGCACCTTCACATCAAATCCCAGCCTTTTCAGTCTATCTCGAGAGGACTTATATGTCTTGAAGGTTATTTTGGTTGGAGTTGGAGCATGATGACGAGTGGAGTCATGATGAGTCTCACTCTTCTTAACGATTTTACCTTGATTCTACTCCCTATTTACTTCAACCTCAACCTTCTCTTGATCAAGTAAATTAAAGAATGAACCAAGAGAAACAAATGGTTCAAATCCAATAGTAGTGTCTTGGATATCTTCAAAGACAAGAGTTTAAAACTCTCAGCAGGTTCCCTATCTTGGAACTGAGGGGCAGTAGCATCAAATACAAGAGAATCATGATGAGGAGACAAGTTTACTGGAGTTAAGAAGGGTGTGTTCTTTTTTTTAGAACCGTTCTCAAGTTCTAGTGGGACTTGAGAAGAGTCAGGTTCATTTGCTTTCTTCTCACTAGTTTCTCCTTTTGCGTCATTTTCTTATTTTCCTTCTTTTTCACCTTCTTCTTTTGCTCCTTATTCCTTTTCTATTTCTTTCTTCTTTTCTTCAGTTTTTTTTGCTTCTTCAACCTTGTCTTTTTCTTCGAGTTCCTCCTTTTCTTCATTCTTTTCTGAGCTTTCTCCTACTTCTTCATGCTGCTTTAGAGAGTACAAAGGCCTATCAAAATCCAAATCATTGTCTTTGGATAGTTGAGTCATGATTTTGGAAACCACATAGTTAGGGTCAATGTTGGAAATGTGTTTAGCAAGATCCTCAACAGACTTTTCAACTTGAGCTTCTTCTTCTTTGACATGAGAAGATTCAAATTGTGTTTCAGCTCGATCAAGCTCTACTTGAGAAGAGTCACCAACAACTTGAGCAAATTCAAGTGTATTCTGTTCAACTTGTACATTTATCTTCTTTTCTTTCTTTTCCTTTTTCTTCTTTTTCTTGGGAGCTTCTTCTTTTTCAAACTGAGGTTTCGAGGGTCTATCGTGTAATCTTTTGCTCCTCAATTTAGAGCCTTTATCAAATGGCTCCATTTCCTCCAAGTGCAACATCTTCAAATTCTTGCTTGTGAATGGCTAACCTTCTGGATCCAAGTCTTCATTCTCTAGTGGTAGGTTATAGTGCTTGAAGCTGAGAGTCACGATCATCCTATATGATAAAATTACAGACTTTTTGGGATTCTCAACAGTAGTAATCATTTATTTCAAGATGATAAAGGGCAGATTCAACATTTCCTCCTCTTTTAAGTGGTACAGCACAATGATGTCTTACTCAGACGCATTCTGGAAACTCTTACCTCGTGGAAGGATGAAATGCGATGAGGGTGAGTG
Organism: Ormosia emarginata; assembly: GCA_029884605.1. Taxonomy (NCBI): domain Eukaryota; kingdom Viridiplantae; phylum Streptophyta; class Magnoliopsida; order Fabales; family Fabaceae; genus Ormosia; species Ormosia emarginata. Next base: position 20,444,753 of record JAQQTP010000077.1, on the reverse strand, counting down.
AAAGAGCTTTGCTGTGGAGGCGAGTTTCTTGGTAGTGTGGGGAAGTTCTTCATCAAGGAAGAGAATGTTCACCATTTCTTCTCTTCCAATATTATACTTGTTGTACTAGTCTTCTTTATAGAAAAATTTCTTCCCTTTCTTTTTTACTCTGGTAAGTCAAGTCAAGATTTCACCATTCATTTCAATGTCTACTCCTTTTAGTAGTGAATATTGACACATACCTGAATAGGCATGAACTGGTGTTTTCCTCCTTGCGTAACAGCAGAATGTGTTGCAACGAAAGGGTTGATAACTGCAAAGGCACTCCAATGCTCAAGTCAAGTTGCACACAATTAGGGTTTATGCTAAAGAGCAATAGTTACTTATAGAAGGTGATTGAGCCTGATATTTATAGAGATTAGATAGGGAGATACGTTCCCTTAATAGTTGCAGAAGATCCCTATAAAATTAGAATGTTGATATTGTAGTTATGAGCATTCAAAGACGATTATGGACAATATTTTTACGCAAGATCATAATTGACAGTTACGGATAGTCATAGGATTTATCCACTGCGTAAATCTCGCAGTAACACTACTGCTACCCAATGCCGTGATCCGATATTTTTTATACTGGGATTTCAATAGTGTACCATGAATTCCCGTTAGGGTGTCAATGACGAACTCCAACTGGATGTATGCCAAGTTGACCTATTACATTAGTGTCCCGAATCACGGTTCAGAACAGTTGCTCTCAGTTTGGCACTTAGATAAAACAATTAAGTGTCAAGGTATCCAAGTTTGATAAAAGCACACAACACGCAGTGGACAAAGGGATCCGAGTCAGTGTTAATGTATGATCTTATAATATTTTTTCCAAATGGCCGAAGTACGTAATACATCATGGAATGCCCCCAAGGTTAATGAGAAAAACCGAGATCCGAGTTAGATCGCTCTGCTTAAGTCATCATATTATTAATATGTGTTGGGTTGACTAATGAGATCGGATTCCGAATCACAGTCCAGAACACATAGCAAAAAATTAGAGCTTTACTTGCTAGCTAAGATTGACACATAACATAATTTTAAATCATGTATCTTTTTTTATATTATATTTATTGATTGATAATTGATTGATTGATGAAAGTTCATGAATTAGTAATGTGTGATGTATAAATAAGATATATAGTGATATGTTCGAATTCTAACTATATCTATTATTTAATAGGTAAAAAATATTATTATAAATCCTTAGACAGAAATGTAAATGATTTACTGTCAACTAAATAAAAAAATAAATTAGTCAAAATATTTACAAGTAATTTAAAAAAAAATAATTACCTAATAATTCAAACAAGATATACATTTCTTTTCATACTTTATCTAATATTATTTATTATACATATTTTTTTATTATTTTTTTTCACTTAATCATATTTCTTAAAAAATATAAATAATACCTATACTTTTTTTAAAATATAAAATAATCTTTATTATATATATATATATATATATATATATATATATATATATATACATCTTTTGACCAAACACTGAAATCAGAATATTCGTTAAATAAACCATGATTCCATCATGTAATATTCCCTTGAGTTCAGCATCTATTCTTTTGCAATATTTTTTCAAAATTTAGCCAAGTTTGATCCTCCCAAGTCCCATCAGAAAACAAATGAAATAAAAGCATGTACCGGTCACAGGAAACATCACCAACTAAAGACAACGTACTTGGTTCACAAACATTATTGATCTGATAAAACGTCAATTTTGGAATGCTGACTTGAAGGTCATGGGCTCATAAGTCCAATGCTGGCTCATAAGTCATAGCCAAGCGTGTGAAAGCGTTATTGTTTGATGCAAACAGCTTGGCCACCAGTTTAGCATAGTTGATGTTCAGATAATTGAGAAAGGCTGCACGTATAGGAAATACTACATATTGCAAATGTAAAATTTATATAATTATTTAACCACAAATGAACATTTTTTTTAATATTATGGTCATCTAATATTTGAATTAGCTTACACATATTTTAATTAATTATTTTTCTAATTTGATCAAAGATAAATTATCTATATTGAAACTTGAAAATTCACAAAAAATTTAGGTTTTATATATTGTGGAAAATGGATTTTAAGTTTTATCTAATAATTATTTTGGAACCAAAACAAACAAATATACCTAAATTCAGCAAAATATTCAAAGGAGGATTATGTAAATTAATTTACAATTAGATTTAATTTGATTATTTCAATCATAATGACTAAGGAAAGTCGGCCTTAATTCTCTCTTCTCTATGTTGTGTTTTTTTCTCTTTTGTGGTGCTTTAATTCTTTCTTTCGGGTGTTTATTTTATGGGGGCTATCGCTTCAATCTTTTAGCAACAGACCTTTTCATTTTTTTTATTTTCTTGTTTTTATAGTATTTTATTCAATAAAATCATCAAGATATTTTAGATTTATTATCTTTCGAAAAGATCTAAAAAGTTTGATTTTGAATTTTTCAAATCTATTTCATGTTATGATATATTTAAAATTTCTAATTTTAGTTTACTCAAGTCAATTTCATTCTTTGGTATTATATAATAATAAAATCTTCAGATCTACTGAGATAAGGAATGTGATACTTTCTTCATATGATAACATTTTATGTGTCAATTTTCACAGTAAAGATGTGCCATCATCGGTAATCTATAGATGAGGAGCAAAGCTAAGATTATTAGTTTTGAATGAAGATTGTATTTTTTTTTCTTCTTAATATATTTATTGATTTTACAAAAATTGTAAGTGGCGTTGGACATTTGATTGAATGAATTTATAGTTTATTGTAAAAAAAAATAATTAAGAATTTTTTTTTGTCTATCATTAATTTATTATGGGAGTAAAATGATGGTGAAAAATTCATGGATAAATTTTTATTAATAAAATTATATTGAAAATCGATTCATGAGTTTTTCAACCGTATTCTTAGCCTATAACAAATTAACCCCAAATTTAATTATTTCAACCATTGTATTTCAGGTTGGTGCCTAATTTAATTTGCCATTATTTTCTCTTCTGAAGTTGTCTTAAGAATAATCGCTTAACACATGTGGAAAAAAAATAAAAATAAATGGCAATTCACATTTTTTTTCATTTTTTTTATTTTGTTAAGATAAAAAATAAATAAAAAATGTGTTTGAAATAAATTATAATTATATAGTGAAAAATTAAGATTTGAAGACAATTATAATTGGAGAGTAAAAAATATTTAAATGATTGCCTCCTTTTTATACTTATCTTTAAATCTTTAATTAAATGAATAATAAAATGTTATTATTTTATCATGTTTATCTTTAAATATTTAAATGACAAATAAGATGTATTTACTATTTTATATTTTTTTAATATTTGAATGAGTAATTAATAATGATAATTTAGAAAAACAAAAATTGGACAACAAAATGAAGAATCCTCTTTATAATAGTAATAGATAAAAAAAAAACTGCATATGTATACTACAATATTATATAGTAAATCTCCATTCTTGAGGGGGTGCATTAATGGAGATGCACACAAGTTAATTCAGATACAATCTGATCACAATATTAAAAGAAAAAAAATATCCATTTCATATTTCTCTGGTGACCTCTTGATTTTTTTAAAGCAATTTTTTAGTTAACTATATGTCTAAAAAATGTTAAGTTATTTAGATTTTTCTTAAAAAAGGCAAAAACACAAAAACAAAGTAATTTTAGTGCTTTTCACAAAAATAAGAAAGAATGGCTTCTAGAAAAAAAACTCTAAAAAATGAATAAATATTCAAATTGGTCCCCAAACATATATGGGACATCAAATTAGTCAACCAAAGATTTTGGACAATAATTTAGTCCTTAGATGTTTAAAATTGACATAAACTTAATCACTCAATGTATTTTTATACATCAATTGATCCTTAAATTAATATTTATTTTATATTATGAAAAACTAAATTAATATAAAAAATCTTTAGAAGAACAATTTGATTTCTACTGTATTTTTAGAAGATCAATTTGTGTATTTATTAAAAGAAAAAGAACTAAATTACCCTATAGATCCTTATATTTTTTTTTGGAGAAATTCAAACTTATAATTTTAAAAGTTTGTATTTGGGTTCCATAACACTGATCTAACAATGCTCTAACGACATATATTCAACTAAAGATTTTTGAAATTATCAAAATTCAATTACAAATTTTAAAAATATAAAGACTTGTTTTGAAGTGGATTCAGAAGGTACCTGAGAAAAGCACGTATACGGTGGACTTATCCGTAGCACAGCTGCTCCTGCGGTGGTGCGAGGAGGTGGGTACCTGCAAAAGACACTATGACGCTCAAGTTAGACCGTGCTCAAGAGAGGTAGTCTGTATATTAGAGGAAATACATATCTTTGAGACCTGACAGTGCATTTATAAGAGTGCTTTAGGATTTGTGCGATATAGTTATTTAGGATTAGTCTCCGTTAAGGATTGTGATCCCTTTTAACTAGTTTCCCTATTTATGTGGATATAATTAACTTCCATATCCATCAAGGATACTGCGAGGGATTCATGCTTAATAAATAGGCAGATATGCTCATCAAGATAGCGCGTAATAATATCTAGGTACTATTCCGACGGGCCGAGTTGCTCCTGATGTTGATCCAAAATCCCGATCCAGAACAGTTGCCCCCAGTGTGGCGCTTAGACGGGACAACTAAGTGTCAAGGTACCAATGTTTAGCAGGAGTTCACGACATGCAGTGAATAAAGGGATCCAAGTCAGAGTTAACACTGAATCTCACGATATTTTCTAAAGAGTTGAGGTCCGTGATATATAATATGCCTCTGGGGTTGACATGTAAGGTCGGGATCCGAGTCAGATTACTCTGCTTACGTTGTCATTCCGCCTTTTGAGGTATGTCATATGTTGTCCCCTTGTCCGGAGTCCATCACCAATCGCTTTGGTATTTAGAATGCCGCGTGACTTTGGTATAGAAACTTTGTCCGGAGTCCATTACTAATCGCTTTGGTATTTAGGATGCCACGTGACTTGGGTATAAGAAACCTTGTCCGGAGTCCATTACCAATCGCTTTAGTTTTTAGGATGCCTTGTGACTTTGGTTTAAATAGTCCATGCCGGAGTCTTTTAATGTTTACGGTTTAGTACGTGAATTTTCTCAAGACTTAAGATTTTTCTACTGCACAACTTGTTTAACATAAAATAGCTCACGATTGGTACCATAATGTCGAGGCTTTGTGACTCGCGACCAACCCGCTGAGAAGGGTTTGGTGGGTTGCCCTCCTAACCTGTAATGTAAGGCACTCCCTGATCCCATTAGGAACGGGCTCCTAAGGCTGCTGAAGGAAGAGTCCGGCTTGAGAGCCTTCCAATCTTCAAAATCTAGATCCTATAAGGAACGGGCTCAGTGGACAGTCTCAAGGTGGAGTCCGGCTTGAGGGTCTTTTGAGAATTTTTATGCAACAGGGGTGAAGCATGTCTGCAAACGGTAACTTGTCATTTTGTCTCTGGTTCGCCATAGTGTACAACCACCGCATGTCTGATGACTCTGGGCCTGTGAAAGAGGAGAGGTTGATGGACACGGTGGTGCTGAATGTGTTCGTATTTCCGTTTGCTTTTCCAACTCATAATGGTAGTGATGAGAATCGAAGTTTATCGTCCCCACAGTCGGCGCTAATGCTCTGAAGTGGATTCAGATGATACATGAGAAAGGCACGTATATGGTGGACTCCTCCGTAGCACAGCTGCTCCTGCGGTGGTGCGAGGGAGTGAGTACCTGCAAAAAGCACTCCGACATTCAAGTTAAACCGTGTTCAAGAAAAGTAGTCTATATACCAGAGGAGATGCATACCTTTGAGACTTGATAGTGCATTTATAAGAGCGTTTTAGGGTTGTGCGATGCAGTTATTTAAGATTAGTATCCGTTAAGGATTATGATCCCTTTTAATTAGTTTCCCTGTTTATGTAGGATATAATTGACTTTCATATCCATCAAGGATACTGTGAGAGATTCATGCCTAATAAATAGACAGATATGCTTATCAAGATAACGCGTAATAATATCTGGGTACTATTCTGCCGGGCCGGATTGCTTCTAATGTTGATCCAAAATTCCGATCCAGAACAAGACTTATTTAAATTTTCCCAAAAAATATAAAATCTTGCAGGGAAATGTTTTTTAAAAAAACTACGTCATTGAAACACTTTTTAACAAAGTTTATTCATACGAGTAAATGTTTTTTAAAAAAACTACGTCATTGAAACGCTTTTTAACAAAGTTTATTCATACGAGTAAATATACAAATTGATTTTTTAAAAATGCACGTTGAATGTCTTCGGTATTAAAAGTGTATATATATGCATAATTTAATTTCTGAAATTGTGAAATGACCAATTTAGTCTTTGAATACCAACTAACAAAAGGGTAATCTTGTTAAACATTTCACAACTTCAAAAATTAAATGTATAAAATGTAAAAAAAACCTTTACAAATATGGGTCATGTGCATAAAACTTTATTATACTTTAAAATTTACCAATATAATTATTTAAACTATTTAAATAATGCATATTGATCCTCTCATGCATTTACAAAAACTCTTTTATAAAAAATTAATATGCACGGTTTGATAAATTTAAAAAATCATAAAGTTTTAAAACATAAAAAGATTTTTTACATATGACTCATAATTAAAAGATTTCTTACATTTTATTCAAATTAGATTTTGTATTTGTGCGATATACAAGATAAATAAAAAATTAAATGATAAAAATAAATATAATTATAAAAAAATAATTCTATTAAAAATATATATGTAATAATTCATAAAAAATAACATTTATAAATTTAGTTTAAAAATACATTGGTTGAGTATATATAAATAATAAAAAATTATTTAAAAATTAAGTGTTTCTATTATTGTTATATATACATTTTTTACATGTCAATTTTTTTTGTTATCTTCTTAATATTTATTATTATATTATTATTAAGATTTGTTATCATATTTCAGACTTAAATAAAAATATTTATTAATATATTTAGAATATTACAAACTTATTTATAAAAAAACAAATTATATAAAGAAACTCAGACTTTCTTTAAAAAGAAACCCAGAACAGAGGTACTGCTGGACGTGAATCTCGAAGAATACAATTCACACCAATTAATTGCTCCAATTGTGCCATTTCCATCCCCAACTGCCAATGTTTTCATGTCCAAAAATTTCTTCACAAACATTTTACATGTAAGTATTTAATATTATTCATCACCACCATTCTCATCAAATTCAAATGAATTATTTGAGACAGGATTTGAAGTGTGAGCAATCTTCATTCTCCAAACAGTCTGAAAAGATTATCAATAGAATGAACCACAACCACCATTACAAACATCATTCACAAAATAATCAGATGTCAAAATCTTACAATAATTGGCGTCAAGAACAACATTCTCTACAACACTGCACATGTTGAGGAACTCGTGGTTAAGCCCTTACAACGCCGTAACATCATCTCTTAGACTTTCCTTCACCATTCATGACAATTTGAAGAAGAAAAGAAAGGATCTCAATTCTACAGTGTAAAGATCAAAACTTTTTCCTTCAAATTTTGGTGAGAATGGTTTATTTTCTTTGAATTTTTTATTATATTTTATTTTTTTGAGTTATTTGATTTGTTATTTTTTAATTAATTTATTATATAATTTTTTATACATGTGATAGTTATTATATTATTTTATATGTGAAAAAAATATCACATCAAATCACACGTATCAAAATTTTAATTATTTTACTTATTATATATTATTAAATCAAAATATTTAATTATTAACTTAAAAATACATGATAATTTTTCAAATTATATATCTTTATTTTTTATATTATTATATTGATGATTAAATTATACCCGACACACTTTCTCAAAGATAAGCAAGGGGTATCTTGTAGGATGCAAACAATTATGAGTTGACAAAAAAAAAACATGCAAATTGTGTATTTACTCTTACATTCAAACACTCCCAAAATTCTAATAAAAAAATAAAATAAAATAAAAAAACACTCCCAAAATCCTAGGAAAAAAACATTAACTTTCTTCATATTTCTTCAAATTCTCTCTTCTCTCTCTGCTGTTTCTCTCTCCTTTGAAAGAAACCGCATGGCTATTGCAGTGTGCTGCTAACTAAATTTCGGTGAAGGATCCATCGTTCCTCAAAATCTTAGGGTTTTCATCCACAATAAAACCCACATTTCACAGTCCCACAATCTTCACCTTTCAAAACTCAAATCCTCAATTCTCCAATTTCTTCTGCCATTTCTTCGATTCACACAACCTCGATGGTATCGCTCTGATTTCGCGCCTTTTTTTCTCAGAAAAACGGCGTCAAAGCCTTCGCGCAATAGCGAGTCCTGAACCTTCCCCGGGGTTGCGATAACCATGGCGGCGCCGAGGAACCTGTTGGGCGAGACCGGGAAGTTGTTGAGGGACGAAGAGAACGCCGAGAACGACAACGACGATGACGACTCGCCAGCCGCGAAGAAACCTAAATCTGACAGGTTCCCCCTCAATAATTGGGAAGTCGCCGCTGTCGTTGGCGTTTTCTTCGTCTTCTCCACTGGCTTGTTCTGTATCTACTTGACCATGCCGGCCAACGAGTACGGCAACATCAAGCTGCCACGCACCGTTTCGGATCTTCGACTCCTCAAGTAATTGGCTATGGTTTTTGTTCTTAAATTCAGATAGGGACAATGAATTATGGTTTTTTATTATTATTTTTTTTAAAAGATTTTCTGTGTATATTGTATATAATATATAGCCAAGTTTAGCTGTTATAATTAGTGTGTGTTTTTCGATTACCTTATTTAGTGTTTTAAAATGTTATAGAGATATTTTTTTAGTTTAAAAAAAAAAACTTTTTTGAGTGAAAATTTATTCAAATCCAAACACTCTGCATATTAGGGAGAATGAATTATAAAAAAAAAAATTAAAAATTTCTGTGTGTATGGTCAAGTTTAGCTATAATAATTAGTGTGTTTTTGGATTGGCTTATTTAGTGTTTTAAAAATGTTATAGGGAGATTTTTTTTTTCTAGTTAAAAAACTGTTTTTCGAGTGAAAATTTAATGAAATCCAAACTCTCACTTAGTAGTAGAGTGCGTGCTGTCAAGTTTGGCTGTACTAATTAGTAGGTGTTTTTTGGATTAGCTTATTTAATGTTTTAAAAATGTTATGGATAGATATTTTTAGTTAAAAAACTTCTTTTGAGTGAAAATTTAATCAAATCCAAACACTCACTTAGTAGTAGAATGCATGCTTTTATGATCTTTGCTTGGTCTTAGCCTCTTGTTTAGAGAAATGCTATTTTGTATGAAATGTTTCGCATGAAACCACACTACAAAACTAACTGACCAATCACAGTGGGAGAGATAAACATACATGGAAAAACCTGTTGACAAAACACAACTGTGTTGCATTGCTTTTATCAGTTTGTACGTTGTTCTACGAAATAAAATTCACACGCATTTTTGTTTTGTTTTATTATTTTTTTAATCTGTGTATATAGTCAGGTTTAGCTGTTATAATTAGTATGTGTTTTTGGATTAGCTTATTTAGTGTTTAAAAAATGATATAGGGATTTTTCAGTGAAAAAACTTTTGAGTAAAAATTTAATCAAATCCAAACACTCAGTGGTAGAATGCATGCTCTTATGATCTTTGCTTGGTCTTGGCATTTAACAGGGGAGCTATTATTCTTGTTGTATACACCCAAAGGTTTGGATTAAAATTGATCTAACTGTCTATATTTGACTGTGCTGTCACATGTCAGTTCACACTCTGTGTGGCTTGGGTGCAATGCAATACTCTAGTAACTAGTATATAAGAATTTTCCATGTTTGGTGCTGTTCTTCCCTGGCCATCTGCAGATTATGAATGGAGTTTACGCATGTTCTCTTTTGCTTATATTATGTGCTTGTCTCTATGTTTGTGTTATGGGGCTTATAAAAAAATGCATGCTTCATAGAAAGTAACAGCGTATGAAGATGTCATGGGTGAAGCACTGTAGTGTGGACTTCTCAGGAGTTTCTTTGCATATGGTGCTTCTAGTGTCATAATAAGTGAATAACACGACATTTCAACTCAAGTAAGAAAGGTTATTAAGATTCTACTGATCTTCTATGTTCTTTAGTGATCCGTAGAACAACTTGTGAAATTTTCTTTCTGTAATTTTAGGGAGAGATTTTTATTGGGATTTGATGAGCATGTCCCTATTTCTATGCTTTCACTTGGGATACCAACTAGGCACATATGTGGGGATGTACTAATGTGAAACTTTTGCTGCAGCTCTTATGGTGAAGGATAATTTTGATTGATGACTATATGTTTTTTTTTTTAAAAAAAATTCCATCTCAGAAGTATTGAGTTCCTTGGATGATTAAAATGTCTTGTGAGTATTCAAGTTGTAATCTGTAGCTTGATGATTTGAATCTCTATTTAGTTACTATCTGTTCTCTTTTTTTTTTTGTGTGATTATCATGGCATGTTTTTCCTCAACAGAACTTTTCTTCTCATATTTTTCTGCAGAGATAATCTTTCAACATATGCAAGAAATCATCCTGCGCAATTCATTCTTGGTTACTGCTCCACCTACATCTTTATGCAGACTTTTATGATTCCAGGAACAATTTTCTTGTCTTTGTTAGCTGGAGCTCTTTTTGGAGTTGTTCGAGGAATTCTATTAGTTGTTTTCAATGCCACTGCTGGAGCATCATCTTGCTTCTTTTTGTCTAAGTTAATTGGACGGCCTTTAATTTCTTGGTTGTGGCCTGAAAAGTTAAGGTTTTTCCAAGCTGAGGTTTGTCTTTGCTTCGTAAAAGTTTATCTAACAATTGGCTAGAATATTATAGCATCTACTTTGTTAACCTTATTTTTTTTTTGTTAAATCAGATAGCAAAGCGCAGGGATAAGCTGCTGAATTACATGCTGTTTCTGAGGATAACCCCAACATTGCCAAATCTTTTCATCAATTTGGCATCACCCATTGTTGATATACCATTTCATATATTCTTTTTGGCAACGTTGATTGGTCTTATTCCAGCCTCCTATATTGCTGTCAGAGTAAGCTTTCATATTGTTATTGGACAATGTGCTATTCTTTCCCTTTTTTCCCTGAACTCTACACTTGTTGGTCCAAGTATTCATATTTTATGCACTAATTAAAGTTTGGTCCCTATAATTTACCCTAATTTTCAATTAAGTCCCTATAGTTTTTTTTTCAAATCAATTCTTACACTTACAAAAATTTTCAAAATAGTCCTTGCCATTAACTTATGTTATAATGCCATTATAATACTGTCAGTTGACTAATAAAGTAAGTGTTTCTTTATCTAATAGGGACTCCTTTAGATGTTTTTTTTTTCTATGTAAAACTTCAAATAAGGTGTTTCTTCATTCTAGTAGGTGTTTATTTCTTTTGAGTAAGTGTTCTTTTGTCTAATAAGTGTTCTTTTAGATTTTTTCTCCTTAAGATGTTGAGTAGGGATTAAATTAACGGTGTTAAAATAAAGTTAATGGTATGGACTATTTTGAAAACTTTTGTAAGTGTGAGAACTGATTTGAAAAGAAAAAAATTATAGAGACTAAAGTGAAAATGAGTATAAATTATAGAGACCTAAACTTTAATTTAACCTTATTTTTTTGTGTTTTCACCTCATTTTAGTCAGTTTCTTATAGCTGCCTGTTGGCTCTACAATAGGAACATTTTAACAGATTAAACTGTTTCACTTCGTGATCATATTTACAGGTATCGGACACAGGTATATGGCATGTCCTAAAAAAATTAGTATACGAGTACGGTAGGTTATGATAGAGCATAAATAAAGCTATCGTAAACAACAAATAATGATTGAGCCCATTCCATGATTGATGGGAAAAATGGAGATAAGACATCAAGTTGGATATCTCTAGCCCATCTTTTTCAGCATTAGACATTTAAACGCAATAGAAGACTAGCATTTATCCACTTCTTATAATATCGCACCCATAGTGCCACAAAATATCAAAAATAAAAATAAAAAATTGCAAGTTACATGCTAACCGTATTTGAAGGTGTTTGAGGAGCAGGTTTCTAAAAACAAGACTGGTCATTGAGCTAGTGAAGAGTTCATGGTTCAATGGTCCTATTGTGGTTTAGCCATGGACCCATTTTTGCACCGGAATATAATTAAATATAAATATAGATATCAATAAGTTAATATGTGGGGGTGATCAAGAGATGACAAACGGATGGGAAAAAGAATGAGAATAAGGGAGGGATTCATCTTCTTAAGACAATACAAAAACTTTATTTTAAAGAAGACCAAAAATTTTTTTAAAAAAAGGAACTGGCTATCATAAGAGCATGTTTCCTATCTTAATACTACCCTGACTAACATTAACTTCATCATGTGGTGAGTCCCCATGCCCCAAAGCTAGAAAGAAGGAATCAGAGAAAGAGAGAAGGGCATGGGTGGAGTTACCTCATCCATGACTGCCAAATTGGCTTTCTTCTCGGCTTCTTGCCAAATCCACCTCCCTTTGCCACTAGGCTCTTTCTCTTCAACAGTAGCAGCAATAGTCTTTCACTGGTTTATGAGCCACAGCAATCTGCTATAGAACCCTTGGCTTCCATGTGTTCTCTTTCTTTGCAAATTACCAGAAAATCTCCCAAACCCTCCTTGCAAATTACCAGCATCTGATTGTAAAAAAGTGGCCAAATCCAGGATTTCCCTTCTTGGATGATGACCTCTCTGGCCAGATCTAATTGTGTGCCTTCCCAAACTGGTGGCATGTTCAACAAGTCTTAGCGTCAGACTCTGACAACATCACTTCGGCAATTGTCTTTGATTCATGGAACTGGACTAGTTTGCACAGTCCTCCCGGTTCGGTGTTGGTTCTTCGGCTTTTGATCAGTTTCTTTTCTTACCGGTTTGTATGGCTGGACTAGACCTGAGAGGTGACCGATTCATGGTCCAACCGGCTGGTCTGGTTATGTTTTCCAAACTCTATATGTATCTGACATTGGTACAAAAGCCATTTATCCTTACTTCCTTGTATTTAGCCCTTTGAGACTTTCGAATTACACAATGAGTGTCCTCTTACTTAAAGGCAGAAAAGAGGAGGGAAAGTATTTGTGAATGCTTTTACATTTATTGGATGATCATCAACTTAACTGGACCAAAGATCTTTTTTTTTTTTTGGGGGGGGGGGTTATCAACCAACCTTGATCCTCAAATGACTTAAGAATTAAGATACTCTACTAGTTCATAATCTATTCTGTTCCTTTTCAGGATTAATCCAACTTTTGTCTAGTTTCTTAAGCATTTCAGAATTCTTTGGGTAAGTAGATAGTTTTGGAAAAGTCATTTCTAAGGTGAGGTTTTACTGTTCCTTATTGTGGTATATTGTAATCCACAGATAAACAGGCCTTCTAAACTGATTCACTCTTTTTTATTTTAATCCTGAATCTTGAATGGCGAGATTCCATTGAGATTTTAAGTTTTTTCCCATGTCAGACATGCTGAAGATCTTTCTATTTTCCATGGTTTCCCGGTTCTTTATTTTCTAGGTTATTGGCCTTCTCCTAGTCCTGTACTCTTTGATCTAATTCAAGTTATATCTGTCCCCAAAATTCTTTCAAAGTACCTGTCCTTTTTCATATAACACCTAAATCTCGGGATGGGGTTACCCAGGCTTGCTGCCCTAGAAAATCATGCACCTTGACTAAAATCCACGTGTCTATGTGAATCAATCAACTGCAGAGTTTATGAAGCTTTTCTTACATCTCATGCTATATTTGACAGCTGGATTCAAAACATAAAATTAGTTCAGTTTGATTTGGGTGTTCTATATCTTATCTAAAATTGTAGTGAGCTCTGATAAAGAAATAATGGATTTAAATAGCAGAGACAAATATTAATAAAATTTAAGCTATGGATGCATACTTGAGGATGAATTTTGCATCTTTCACAGATGTTATGATCAATGTGCACCTATCATGTCAAATATTTTTACTCAAGTAATTTGTAAAAATCTGCACTTTAAGCTTCAAAGTTTCGACCAATGTTTTTAAAATTGGACTGGTCGTTGAACTGGTAAAGATACTGGTTCACGGTTCATTGGTTCAGACTACGGTCGAACCGATGATAATTAAATATATATTTATTAATATTATATAATTATATATAATATTAAATAATAAACTAATATATTAATATTTCATATTATATTAGTGCTTCAAAGTCTCACATTGTACAATGAGTAAAACATCTAAGCATACAACATATATAAAAGCTAAGAGGAGGTCACACTTGCAAGTCCTATATAGAATAGTGAATGGAACATCCCATCATACAAATCAAAGTCAAAAGGGAGGCAAACCTTCTTGTGCCTTTCTTAGGCTTTATATGTGGGCTTTTGTAGCTTAACATTGAGCTTTTATTTGGCTCAAAAATTATTTTTGAATGAGTTAAAAATTTGTTAACAAAAAAAATGAGAGTTTAATTTTTTTTTATAAAAAAACCTGGTCAAATTGGTTTACTACCGGTTCTCTAACAAGCCGATGAGTTAAATAGACCAGACCTATGACCAATTTACTGGTTTTCGGTCAAACAGGCTGGTCTGGTCTGGATTTTTCAACACTAGTTCAACTTTTAAGGGACCTTCATGCTTAAGTGCATGTAACTCTTTAAAAATCACTGCTGAGCAAAATATGAAATTGATTACTGATTTCATGGGGACTAGTGTTTTTATTTTTTATTTAAAATGAAGTTTTATTAGAGAGAAAAAAGTTAAAGTACATCTAGGGGATGATAACATTACCCTAAAGGAAAAGCAAGATACAACAAGGTGCATGAAAAATAGAAATATAGCAAGGTGCATATCAGAAATGGCAACTCCCTTGAAATAGTCTTGAGCAGAACTCCAAAGAGAAGCCATAAACATAATCTTGTCCCATAACAATTTGAAGTGCAAAGAAGCACCCTTGAAAATGTGAGTATTCTGCTACAATGAAATGAACTGCATTAATTGCACACTGCCAAATTTACCCTCCTTGTTTGTACCAAAACCTTTATAACTAACCATCAAAAGCTACTGCATAGCAGCACACACCCAATGCTTATCAAGAACCCAACAAAGATTGTTTCAAGTAAAAGTAGCCAGTTTACAATACGAGAATAGCTTCCTACTGTTTGAGCTAGATCTAACCATAATACACTGGGAGAAAGAGTAGTGAGAAGCCCTCAAATCTGCAACAGGTCATTTATGTTAATCCTATTGAGACACATCTGGGAGAAGGGGTGTTTTTATGAGCAGTACTTAGACACCGTATAAGCTTTAGGCACACAGCCCATGGTGATATTGTCTGGTTGAAAAGCTACTTGAACTTCCCTACTATAATTCACTGTTCTCTTGCTGGATGTTGAAAATATTTCTTTTAAGGTGACTTTTGTTGGAGAAGGCATTGTTCTTGTGATCATGAAGAGTAGTACCAAATTTGTTGAGGATTCCTCCCTCAGGGATTGCAGACCCTATTTATTCCTTATCTGCTCAGTTTGTGTTTGTGTTTCATGTTGCCCCGATGTTTTCAGTGATTTAGCTGGAATGGATAATTGAAGTAATGAGAACGGTTTCACTTGTTATCCGGTACTCACTTTTTCAGCTAATAAATGACAAGAATGGATTTGTTGCACATGTACATTTTGTTTTTCTGATCATATTAGCTGGGCTGATGTTAATCATTATCGTTTTCCCATTTTACCTTTACATTTCTTTTTTCAATTTTAATTTGCATGGATTTTTTCTCTTTGAATTCTACAGTCGTGGGTGAAGAGGCCAAGTAGACTATCTTGTATTCTACTTTGTCCAAACTTTTATAGTAGCTGCTTTTCTGCATTTCTTTCATTATACTCCTAACACCTCCATTCTTGTTCAACCAGGCTGGCCTTGCTCTTGGGGATCTAAAGTCAGTGAAGGATCTATATGATTTTAAGACATTATCAGTGCTCTTCCTCATTGGTTTTGTTTCCATAGTTCCAACACTTCTGAAGAGGAAGCGAATTTATGAATGAAAGTTGTGCTGGCAGAGCTTGTTTAAACCTCTCCCAAAGGCAAGACACATGATCATTTAATTAGATTGTGAACTTAGACAGTGGATTATAGTGGAAAACGATTACCCCAGATATCCGTGAGAAAGGACGTGTAATGAAAACAGTGGCATGTGCTCCACTACATTTCCTTTGGTGGAGCCTCTAAATTACTCATTATATAGCCTTGATGGCATCAGGAAGGTTGTGGTGTTTTGTGGTGCTGTATGCGCACGTGCCATACACCATATAGGAACTGACTTCCTCTGTACTATTGTTTGTCAATCTAAATATAGTAGCAAGTTACAGTCATTACTCTTCGTGTCATTGGATTCAACTCTGATGTTGTCCAACTTTAAGCTTTCTAGCATTTATCAATTCGTAGTCAGTCATTAAGCATATCCCTGCTTTGTGTGCACTCTGAAATGTACGGTCAGCCTACATATGGCTTAACGAAATGGGATTAATAGAAGATCAATTCTAGATAGCAATTGGTTCTTGAATTGTTAATAGTTTCATACCATTTTTGCATTACCCATATTTAAGTTGAATTAATCGAAGTTGAAATGAACTCATTTAGTGGATAATTCAAATTTGGATAAAATCTAAAGTATTATGAATATCAATTTTGAACAATTCGAATCTTTGAATTCATCTTAAAAAATGCATCAAGATGTTCCTTGTTTCAAAGTTGAGAAATCTCAAATGATTTTGAATGGTTGACGGGTTGAATTACAGCGGTTATTTGGTAACGTTTAGGCGGTTTTGCATTTCATAACATTTGATGGACCACTTCATCTAAGATTGATCACTAATGGCAAACCTTTTATCCCGTTGAATTTTGTACTTTGGCAAAGCCATCAGATCATAATCAGTGCATGTTTGGTTTGGAGTTGGTTTGCCCAAACATCCGTTTCAACTCCTTGAACGGTGCAACAATAGTATTTGGGTGTTTTTTCATCCACACTACTTCAACACAATTTGAGGCAATTTGAGGCTCTAACCCTAAGTTGGGTCAAAGCAAGATTTTCTTGCTTTTTCATTGGGTAAACTTTTCTTTTAATCTTGCTTTAAAAGTAATTTTCATCTTTCATCTAAACAATATTTATTTTGTCAAATTCATTTTTAAAACAAAAATTTTTAAACATACATCACGTTAATGTAAATCACACTTTTAACTAAACTTAAATTTATAAAATCAAATTGACTCAAATTTAAATTTATAAATTCTAATACAAACATATACTCAGTAGCATAGTGAAGAGAAAAAGCCAATTCTCTAAACAGGAAGTTAATGCCTAACTAAGAAATTGAACAAAGTCTTTGGTTGGGAGTTCAATACCCCTAATGGAACAACCTCTTCGTTTTCTCCCTCTTCTCCCTCCTGGTCCTAGGGATCTCTTAGACTTTGTTTAGTATAATGTTCTTAAAGTTGGACTAGATAGTGAACATAAGTGTCCAATTCAAGTTCGACTAGTTAGACCGGCTTGTCGAATTGGATGATGTCATAATCGTATTATATATATAAATTTTGTACATAGTAAAAAAAATTGTTATTATGTTTTCATTAAAATAGTAATGTTAATAAATAATATCACATCTAACAACATATTTATTTTTATATGGTTAAATTTATTTTTTTTATGTATACAATATTTTTTATATGATATTTATGTATAGTTATATTAATTTTTTTTACATAAATGTATATATAATCTAATTATCTAACTATTTTATACAATAACAACATCCCCTTCCTCAAACACACTCTCTCTCTCTGTTTCTTTCTCATTATTTTATACAACAGGAGAAGCACCCAATGCAAGTGCAATCTTCTCTTTGCTCTGGTTGAAGGATTTGTACGATTAATAGTTAACAAGCGGCTTGGGACAGTGCGATGGCAAACCAATAACAAGAGAAGGTGAATTGTTCGGTGGCAGACTATTGTAGACTCACGGTTGGGAACTTTAAGTTTTTTTTTTAAAAAAAAATTGTGACAACCAGTTTAGCGAAAATTGTCCGGTTCTTCTAGTCTAGCCTGATTTTTTTATCGATTTTGACACGGTCTAATTGCAAATTCGGCTATGATACTAAACCATAACCAAATTAAAATTTGGTTTCCAGTTTGGCCGTTTGGACTAGTCGGTTCGATCCGGCCTAAACGACACTAGTTTGGTATAAGTTTAGAGAAGGAAAAGGAAAGGAAGAGGGTAGAAGAAGAGGCTTATCCCTTGTGTAATGGGCATTTGTAAATGGAAAGCAAATAATTTGGAAGGATAACATTTATGTGGGTCCTATAATTTTTTCATCCCCTCCCTCTTTGACGGAAAGGAAGGGAAGGGAAGTAATTTTTTGGGGCTTCACCATATACTTACATGCGTTCTTTTTCTTGATGAAACTAAATAAGGAAGGGAAGCATCCATTCTTTTTCATTGGATGATACTAAACAAGGAGATTGATAACTCCTCAACTTCTCTATTCATTTCCTTTCTTTTCGTTTATATTGTATCCATTTTTGTCCTTTCCCTTAGTGATACCAAACGAAGCCTTAGGCCCCTTCTCTGGTGATGGGTCTTCCCCTAAGTCCTAATGGAACATAGTATCAAAAAAATGGAAAAAGTTATTACAGACGGTTGTTTAAATGGGATAATAATGTGTTTGTTTGGTCAAAATTGTTATTACTGATTGTCAAGAGCAAATGAAAGAAAAAGCAACATTTGCTTAGACTATTACAGTGATTAGAATCATCAGAAAAAAATTGATTTAAATTGAATTAATTTAAATTAGTTTAATTTGATTTAGAAATCAAATCCTCCCAACCTTGACCGAATTTTAAGGAATGGTTCCACATCCACTAGCTGCTTTCAAGGCCTTGCAAACAAATGTGGTATATGGACATATAGTCAGAATCCGACTATAGCACTCCTCATCACCGCTAAAAACGGGTCAAGTGTTCAGTCATCAACTACAACAGGAAGCTTACTAGTGCTGGTTGACAGTATTGATGTTATTTCTATATCAATCGATGAGGGTTTTACGGTGCAATTGCTAGAGATTTTTGTGTCTTCTTCAACAGGTGCCTAGTTCTGTGATATAATGATTCTTGCAAATAGTATATCTAACGGTGATGGCTCGACAATAACTAAACAGGTTACATAATATATAAAATTTTGATTTAAATATATTTTTGGTCCTTATAGTTTACCCTTTTTTTAATTTAATCTTCACATATTTTTTTTTTCTTTTCAAATTAGTCTTCATACTTACAATCGTTAATAAATAAGTCCATATTGTCAAACTCAATTATCACACCGTCACTTTTCTTTTTATGTGGCAAATAGTTTGATGAGGTTTTTGTTTTTATTTTTTATATCCCTTCCATCCACTATTTTAAATTGTAGTTTGTAACTGCAATTGCGATTGTAATATTGTAGTTTTGATAGTTTATGCAGCTTTATTACGACATCAACCACATTTTCTTGCAATGATATTTTCATAAACGCAATGCAACCACAAATTAAAATTACATCTCATGGTTGAGGTTGCTTCTTATGTGGCAACTTATGCCAACTAGCTTGGTAACTAATGTCTATAAGATAATCACGAAAGTTCTTGCTTTCGGGCTGAGTGAGGTCATTTCAGATACTATTTCTGAGAATCAATGTGTTTTTATTTTGGGTGAACAAATTCTTGATACTGCTCTCATTACTAACGAGGTGGTGGATGATATTAGAACCTGGATAAAACAATGGCTTGTCTTTAAGTTAGATTTTGAAAAAAGCTTATGATCGCATTAGTTGAGGGTTTTTTTTAGCAAAGTTTTGGATAGGAAAGTCTTTGGGTCTAGGTGGAGAAGTTGGATTTCAGGGTGTCTGTCCTCTTCCAATTTTGCAACAATAGTGAATAGTGAACCTAAGTCTTAGCTTAAGGTGTGTGAGGAAATGTGATCCTGTGTATCTGTTCTCTTCACCATTGTGGTTGATGTCCTTAGCCAGTTGGTGCCTAGAGCTGTTAATAATGGCCTGGTTAAGAGGTTGAAGGTTGGTTTTGAAGGGTTTTAGTTTCCCATTTTCAATTTTTTGATGACAATGTTTTATTCTTGGAGTCGAATGTTGATTCCTTTGTCAATATTTTGTCTATTTTAAGATCCTTTGAGGTCATTTATGGGCTTAAGATTAATTTGACCAAAAGTGGTCTAGCAAGGTTGAATGTGGATAGTTAGTTTTTGACCATTTTCGCTATGTTGGTTGGCTATCAATCTCTTCAATGGCCTCTCATTTATCTTAGTGTCCCTTTAATTGGGAGGTAATCCTCGTGCCTTGTTCTTTTGGGATCCAATTATGTGAAAGATATTCAAACATTTAGATAATTGGAAGGGTGCTTTTTTATCTTTGGGAGATCGAATTAGTCTTATACAGTCTTGTCTATCCAATATCCTTTTATATTTTCTCTCCCTTTTTCGTATTCCAATGGCTGTTGCCAAGATAATTGAGATAATTGACTGCGGGATTTAAGAATGCAAACCCAAGTGCAGGTTGTCTCAAGTAATAAATTTTTCGGGAGTCCGAGGTCGATCCACAGGGAATTGATGAAAAAAAATTAATTGAGGTAGAAGAGGATTTGTCACAATAATAAAAATAATAAAACTTGTTCACAATTAAATTTAAGAACTTGCTTAGGTTAGGAGATCCACTCTTGGTAATAAATTAAAGGCAAGATTATTTCTCTTTATAACTCAATTGAAATCCATATACAACGGAGGTTCCAATTGGAAAATATAACATTCAAAGTTCAATTATATATGCAATCATATTATGATTCCATTAATTATCTACCAACATTTGTAAATGAGTTCAAGCATTCACTGTGCCAATCCTATTGTCTATAATAAATCAAGATCTCCATTATACAAAGAAGGTTTCTAAATTAATTGGAAGCAAAATACAACACATATAATGTTCATTTGATAATATATCATTTAAGCACAAGAAATAGAATAATCTAACCTTATTTCATTACCAAGAGCTTCACTCTTTCACCCAAGCAAGATGAAGATTTAGTTACTCATAGATAAGAAGAAAGAAATAGAGAAGAAGAGAAAGATGAACATAACTTCAATTTAGAGCAAAAGAAAATTACAACAAGGTAAAACAATAAACAAGCATAACTGTAACTTGTAAAAACTAAGCCTAACACCAAGAGCCTAACACTCAGCTTTCAACATCCAGCTCATGGTGCCTTTTATAGAGGAGTAGGGATACAAAATGATAAGAAGAATGATTAAGAGTAGGTGGATGAGTGGGTGGAGTGGTTGGATGAGTGGTTGAGTGGTTAGATGATTGGATGAGTAGTTGGATTATTGAGATTCTTTGTCTCCAAAATAATTCATTGCTTAAGTCATTGATTCCGTCATTTTCGAGCCAAGTGGTCTTCATGAAAGTTCTAGGAAATTGTCTAAGTTTCCAATGGCTCTGGAATCACCCAAAAATTCGTCCTATAGCCCAAGATATGACCCAATTATTACAGACTGTTCAGGCCTAGTTTCAGCACCTCTGTTTTGACTTCCAGACCCAATATCACCTCCAAGCTGTCCGAATTAGCTCTTGTGTTCCTCATGAAAGTTGTAGATCTGGGTCTTAACTTTTAAATATCCAAATTTCAGCCCAAGATTATTCTTACAGCCCAAGTTATGCTCTGGTTACTGTACACTGTTCAGGTTCCAGACACAAAACTCGTGTTCTGTCTTCCAAGCCCATTTAGCTATTCTAGATGTCCATATTTTACCTGGAGCTCTCATGAAAGTTGTAGAGTTTTCTCTCAGCTTTCCTACAAGGTAAAATTTATAATTGTTAGACATCTAGAACTCAAGATATATCCAAAATACAGAAATAGTGTAAGACTCAAATAATGTTGAAAAAATCAATTAAGTCCAAGTTGAGTCCAATCTTACAAAACATAACCAGACTTAATCAATTAAGTACATGAAGAGTGTAAATGACTAAAAATGAGGGTTTATTAATGTATAAAATATATGATTATCAAATTCCCCCACACTTAGCTTTTTGCACTCTTGGGCAAAACACATAAGACCAAAGTTAAGAGACAAAGAAAAATGACACAGACTCAAAAGCTAAAAACTCTAAAAGACTCGATGAAGCAAGAAGAGCAACAAGAAATTCAAGGGATCAAAGCATAAATGAGATAACATTTCTTCACATCTCAAACCAACAAGCAAAGAAACTTCAGTTGAAAAGAATGAATCAAGAATGATAGATCCTTACAGAATTCACTCTCAATCTCTCAAGTGTTTAAAAGGTAAGTATTTCACTCTATTCAACTCATGAACAATTGCACTACCATAAGCTTGCTTATCTTCTACTTCTCCGCTACTCAAAACGCATGCATACAAAAATTAAGAGGACTTTATTCAAGGTTGTAATGGAGTCATGGTAAAGGAGAGGGAATAATATGGATCTGAAAAGATAAATACCAAAGAGAATAAAAGAATATTATAGTACAGTTAGAGTGGAGAAAATGTTTGAGAATATTCATCATAAAGGACAATCACCAATATTTGACTAATGTTTTGTTGAAGATCAATCCCAAATTGGTGAATTGAATTCATTGTTAGACTTGAATATTCTCCTTTTCTTCCTGTTGTTTCCAAGCATCCACCTTTATTTTGATAATCCTTTGATTGCAACGGTGGTCAATAAATTTTTTTTTTGATCAATTTGCACACACACCCCCACACTTGTTCAAGAACAAGGTCAATGCTTTCTTATTCCCTAAGGTTCAGTAAAACCATGTTTTTTTTTTCTCTTATTTTTTTTTTGAAGAATGAAATGAGCTTAAAACAAGGAATGGTCAAACAAGTTCAAAGGGGTTACACAATGAAAAATATACAAGGATGACTATTTGGTCGAAGTTGTGTTTACTACGTAACAATGAAGATGTATTTTGATGATAACAAACATGAGGATGATGAGAAGACCAAGTCCAAGTGTTTTAAGATTAGCTTTAAGACTTAGGATCTATCATGTATGGAGCTGTCAATTAGATATCTCAATGGTTAATCTTAAAAGACTTAAAATAATCTGCTCCTTAAACTAAACTGAAGTTTTAAAATAGCTTTTGAAAGATCAAAGGTCTTAGAAACTAAAAATAGCATTTCGAAGCAATTTAGAAAGGTTTTTCAAACTGTTTTTAACTAAGGTATTCGAATATCCCTCTATGGTATCCGAATAACCTGATTCATATTTCATACCTTCTGTTTTTCCAAAACAGAGGTATTCGAATACCCCTATATGGTATTCGAATACCCTGATTTCAGAATATACCTTTTTAAATGAGGTATTCAAATACCCTTGAGTGGTATTCGAATAACCCACCTTGATCTGTTTTTTATTAAGTTTTGACAGAGGTATTCGAATACCTCCTGCTGGTATTCGAATAACCCACTGGAATTAGCTTTGGGTTTTTGAATTCATACGAGAATCAAAAGCATTTAATATCAAATTAATGCTCCCAACGGGTCTCACACATACGAAGCTCTATAAATAGAGGCCTGGGACACCTCTGATCAACCCCCGAACATTCTGATTAATTCTCGCTTTGTTAAAAACGAGTTTTACACAATTTCCTCTCTTCTTCTATGCTTTTAATATTGAATTTTTGAGATATATGTGACAAAGCTCCTTAGTGCTTCAATTTGTGATTATTTGCTCTTAGCGAGAGTTTCTTCTTCATCTATTTTCTGCTTCTGTATATCGAGGGTGAGGTATCCCTCAGGATTGTATAAGGGTGAGGTATCCCTGATTGATTGAGGCTTGAGCACAAGGGTAGAGTTTCCCTGTGTGTGAAAAGTGCTCTTTAGTGTAACGGTTGCAAGCACCTGCTTTAAGCTTGTATTGAATAGTGAAAAATCTCGAACTGTGTTTCGGGGACTAGACGTAGGCCACAAGTGGTTGGTGGTCAAACCAGGATAAATACTGTGCCTGTTTTTCTTCCCTTATTCTCTTATCTTTATGCACTTTATTTATTGATTCTTGCAATTTAATTATTAATTGTTCTTCCTTTTCTTATCTTTTTCACGTCCTTTAATATTTAAATTCAACAAAGTTTATTTGTTTAAGGTTTTTGCGAAAGTTTTTGTTACTCAATTCACCCCCCTCTTGAGTACTGGAAGCCACTTGGTAACAAGTGGTATCAGAGCTAGACTCTTGTATAAAGAGCTTAGCCGCTTCAAGAGAACATGGCTTCCTCAAATGGCTTTTCAGAGGGATCTTCCATAAACAGACCACCCCTTTTCAATGGGGATGGTTATGCATATTGGAAGGAAAGAATGAAAATTTTCCTCAAAACTATTGATCTAGATGTGTGGGATGCTGTCGAAAACGGCGTATTTATACCTACAAAAATGATCGATGGTGTAAAGACTGAAACTCCTAGGAGTGAATGGTCTGATGATGATAAAAGGAAAGTTCAACATAATTTAAAAGCCAAAAACATCATTACCACTGCCTTAGGGTATGATGAATTTTTCCGAATTTCAAATTGCAAAACTGCTAAAGAAATATGGGACACTTTACAAGTTACCCATGAGGGTACTAGTGAAGTTAAGAGATCGAGAATCAATTCTCTAACTCGTGAGTATGAATTGTTTAGAATGAACCAAGGAGAAAGCATTCAAGAAATGCAAAAGAGGTTCACCCACATTGTTAATCATCTTACATTATTAGGAAAAAGTTTTACTAACGAAGATTTGATTAACAAAGTATTAAGGTGTTTAAGCAGGATTTGGCAACCTAAGGTAACAGCAATTTCAGAATCAAGGGACTTGACAACCATGTCATTAGCTACCCTTTTTGGAAAACTTCACGAGCATGAATTGGAACTAAACAGACTAAGTCAAAGTGAAGAAAGTGACAAGAAGAAAAAGGGAATAGCTCTCAAAGCCACCACCTTAGTAAATGATGACAATAATGACGAGGATGAAGAAGGCACGGAAAATAATGAAATCAATGAAGAAAACTTCGGTCTCCTTGTAAGAAAATTTGGTAAGTTCCTAAAGAAAAAGGGGACACAAGAAGACCACCCTTTCCTCCAAAGAAAACCTACAATAAATGGGAAGGAACTTCCTCGACTCCAATATGCTATGAATGTGGAAAACCCAGACACATAAAAATGGAGTGTCCAGCTTATCAAAAGAAAATGGAGAAATTCGAAAAGAAACCATTCAAGGAAAGAAAAGGAAGAAGAGCCTACATAGTTTGGGATGACAACGACATGGACTCATTTGACAGTTTAGAAAGCGAAGAAGCCCATCTATGTCTTATGGCCAAAGGAGAAGAAAAGGAAGATAGCGACAACGAGGTAAATTCTAACTTATTGCCCTCTTATGATGAATTACAAGATGCTTTCGAAGAATTACATAATGAATCACTTAGGCTTACTAAATTAATTTCTTCTTCTAAGAAAACAATTTCTTTATTAGAAAATAAAATCCTTACGTTAAATAAAGAAATTGAAGAATTAAAAATTAAAAATGAGACTTTGGGAATTATCGATGCATGCTCATCTCATTCCTCACATGCTTCTACTTATTCGTCTTGTCATTCATGCCATTTGCTTGAAAAAGAAATTAAAGATTTAAAGAACACCCTTGCTAAATTCATTTTTGGGAGAGATAATCTAAATATCATATTAGGAAAACAAAGGGTTGTTTTTGAAAAAGCTGGAATTGGTTATAACCCGAAAAATCAGCATAAATCTTATAAAAATTTCTTTGTTTATTCAAAAACTTCTAGTAGTCCATTTATTAAATGTTTTTACTGTGGAAAGAAGGGTCACAGTGCTTCAACATGCAATGCAAGAAAGAATGTTAACACAAAAATTGTGACGAAAATGGTTTGGGTTCCAAAGGGTACATTGCCCAAAATTGACGCTCAAGGACCCAAGAAAATTTGGGTACCAAAGGTTAAAAATTAAAATTGTGTTGTAGGTGTGCTTGAAAGCCAGGAGCTGAAATTGGTATCTCGACAGCGGCTGTTCCAAGCACATGACCGGGGACGACTCGAAATTCACCATGTTTATTCCCAAGAATCATGGACACGTTACTTATGGAGACAACAACAAAGGAAAAATTCTTAGAATCGGCAAAGTTGATAAGAACCCCAACTCCTCTATTGAAAATGTGTTGCTTGTTGAAGGCTTGAAACATAACCTTCTTAGTATTAGTCAATTATGTGACAAAGGAAATAAGGTAATTTTTTATTCAAATTGTTGCATAATTGAAGATAAAAATGATAAGCATGTTAAATTCATTGGTCATAGAATAAATAACATCTATATGATTAGTCTTGATGATATATCTTCAAATGATGCGAAATGCCTTTTAAGTAAGAATGATGATTCATGGTTATGGCATAGGAGAATTGCACACATTCACATGGATCACTTAAAGAAGTTGGTCTCTAAAGAGCTAGTAATTGGACTACCAAAGCTTAATTTTGTTAAAGATAAATTATGTGATGCATGTCAAAAGGGTAAACAAATAAAGGTCTCTTTTAAAGCAAAAAATATAGTTTCAACTACTAGACCTTTACAACTTTTGCACATGGATTTATTTGGACCTTCTAGAACTATGAGCTTTGGTGGGAATTACTATGCTTTAGTAATTGTGGATGATTTTTCTAGGTTTACATGGACTTTATTTCTTGCAAATAAAAATGATGCATTTCTAGCATTTAAAAGACTTGCCAAAGTTATTCAAAACGAAAAAGGTTTTCAAATTTCTTCTATAAGAAGTGATCATGGTGGCGAATTTGAAAATAATGTTTTTGAAAATTATTATGATGAACATGGCATTAATCATAACTTCTCTGCTCCTAGAACTCCACAACAAAATGGAGTTGTAGAAAGAAAAAATCGTTCTTTAGAAGAAATGGCGAGAACTATACTTAATGAGGCTGCTCTTCCTAAGTATTTTTGGGCTGATGCTGTAAGTACAACTTGTTATGTAATGAACAGGGCCCTTATAAGGCCTATTTTAAAGAAAACCCCATATGAGTTATACAAGGGAAAAAAGCCAAATGTTTCATACTTTCATGTTTTTGGATGCAAATGTTTTGTTTTAAATAATGGAAAAGATAACCTAGGCAAGTTTGATGCTAAGTCTGATGAAGGTATATTTCTTGGCTATTCAAATCATAGTAAGGCTTTTCGTATATATAATAAAAGAACTATGACTATTGAAGAATCTATACATGTTGCATTTGATGAAACTGACCCAAATGGATCGAGAAAGGATCTTGTTATTGATGATGTTGTAGAAGTATTAGCGGAAACACATTTGGATAGCAAAGAAAAAGAAATTAAGGAGCAAGAAGATAAACCAAGACAAGAGGATTCACAATCTTTGGATCTTCCAAAAGAATGGCGTACCTCAAAATATCATCCGCTTGATCAAGTAATCGGTGATATATCCAAAGGTGTAAGTACTCGAAACTCCATTAGAAATGCATGTAACCACTTAGCTTTTGTTTCTCAAATCGAACCTAAAGACATCAATGAAGCCTTTAATGATGAACATTGGTTTCTAGCTATGCAAGAAGAATTAAATCAATTTGAACGAAATCAAGTTTGGGAACTAGTTCCTAGGCCTAATAATCATCCTATTATCGGTACTAAATGGGTTTTTAGAAATAAACTTGATGAAGCTGGCCTAATAACAAGAAATAAAGCTAGGCTTGTAGCAAAAGGTTATAATCAAGAAGAAGGTATAGACTATGAAGAAACCTATGCACCTGTAGCTAGATTAGAAGCTATTAGAATGTTACTTGCTTTTGCTTGCATCATCGATTTTAAATTATATCAAATGGATGTTAAAAGTGCTTTTTTAAATGGCTTTATTCAAGAGGAAGTATATGTTGACCAACCTCCAGGCTTTGAAAATTATGATCTACCTAACCATGTTTTCAAATTGAAAAAGGCTTTGTATGGCTTAAAACAAGCTCCACGAGCTTGGTACGAAAGGTTAAGTAAGTTCTTTTTAGAACATAGTTTTACAAGAGGTAAGGTTGACACGACTCTTTTTATTAAAAATAAAAACCATGACATACTCCTTGTACAAGTATATGTAGACGATATTATATTTGGTGCTACCAACGAAATTCTGTGCAAGGAATTTGCTAAAATCATGCAAAGCGAATTCGAGATGTCCATGATGGGAGGACTCAATTTCTTCCTTGGACTTCAAATCAAACAAACAAGGAGTGGAACGTTTATATTGCAAAGAACTTCTCAAGAGGTTTGGAATGGACAACTCAAAGCATATGGCAACACCAATGAATACTTCATGCTACTTGGATAAAGACGAAATAGGTAATTCTGTAGAAATTACTAAATATCGAGGTATGATTGGATCTCTTCTCTATCTCACTGCTAGTAGACTTGATATAATGTTTAGCGTATGCATGTGTGCTAGATATCAAGCTAATCCTAAAGAGTTGCACTTAAGTGCTGTAAAACGTATTATGAAATATCTTGGTGGCACTACACAAGTGGGCTTGTGGTACCCCAAAGGCGCCACTTGTAGTCTTATTGGTTATTCTGACTCTGATTTTGCTGGATGCAAATTAGATCGGAAAAGCACTAGTGGAACATGTCACCTGCTTGGCAATTCCTTAGTTTCTTGGCATAGCAAGAAACAAAATAGTGTGGCCCTATCCACCGCTGAGGCTGAATATGTTGCAGCCGGAAGTTGTTGTGCTCAAATCCTATGGATGAAGCAACAACTTCTAGACTTTGGTCTTCAGCTTAATCATATCCCTATAAGATGTGATAATACTAGTGCAATCAATCTGACAAAGAATCCCATTATGCACTCTAGGACTAAGCACATTGAGATAAGGCACCATTTTATAAGAGATCATGTTCAAAAAGGTGATTGTGTGTTAGAATTTGTTGAAACTAATAATCAACTTGCTGATATTTTCACAAAACCATTACCTAAAGATTCTTTCTTTCATTTAAGAAGAGAACTTGACATTTTGGATCGATCGTGCATTTAAAACCCTACCTTTGCTGCTCATTTATTGATTTATTGATCTTTAATTATTACTGACTTGAGCGTCGGAGATATCCTCAATTATGTTTTGCAGGTGCTCATTTAATTGGGTAAGCTTTTATTCTTCAAAAATGCATTCTGGATTTAATTTTTCATGCTTTTCTGTCTAAGTTATTCGAATACCAGTCAAGAGTATTCAAATACCATGAGAAGGTATTCAAATACCATCATCTGCACGTGTATTTTCATGATTTATAAACAGGTGTATTCGAATACCTTAGTGGTTATTCGAATAACCTGAAGCCTCTTGCTATCAATCTTTAATTCCTATTTCTGGGCATTCGAATACCCTAAGAAGCATTTGAATACCTGCATAGCTGGGCCTAGTCATATTGGTCAATCTATTCGAATACCTGAAGAGGCATTCGAATACCCTTTTTAGTTGGCCTTGTCTTTTGTGTTTCCAAATAGCTGTATTCGAATACCAATTGAGGTATTCGAATACCTTGGGTCAGATTTATATAACCCCCCCTTCGTTAACCCGTTTTCTCACTCATTCCTTCTTTCTCAAAACTCTTGGCCTCCCCATTCCCTCATTCTTTCCCTCCTTCCTTCCCTCCTTCCTATTCGAATACTACCATACCACCTAACCATTACATCTTTCCCATTCTCTTCAATCCATCCCTCTCACCTTCACACCTCCATCAATGGCATCCTCCTCCAAGCGTGCTTGCACAAAAATTACGCCATGCAATAACCCATTGGATCTGCGAAGGCTCTCCTCCCACCCAGAGACCCTTGGATGCTTTATCTCTCATTTCAGAGAACGCAACCTTGTGCAGCCAAAGTATCTAGATTTGGATTTTTTTGAAAAAGAATGCGGCTTTGATTTCCTGCACCAGTTGAACCACCAGGGAGTGCTTCGTTTTTGCTCTTATAAGGCAGTCCTCTATCCTGATCTTGTCAAGATGTTCTACTGCAACCTGAGGATTGAAGGTCTGGAACTCCATTCTGATGTTAATGATCAGCACATTGTGATCACTCCTCAAGACTGGGTTCACTTCTTTGGATTAGAATCTACCGGCCGTAACAACGAAGACTGTGAAGAGCTTGTCCAACGGTTTGACAAAATTCGAGCCATTGAAGATGTGCTAAGACCTGGGTTGGCATTACCTCCGACTCAAAAGGGAGTCAAAGGGGGCATGATGAAGAGCCAAGATAGACTCTTACATTATGCTTATGCCCACATCCTAGCTCCTAGAGGTGGGAACTACGCCTACGTGAGTGAAGATGATGTGTTTATGCCGTGGATCCTGAAGAAAGGATACCAGATTAGCTGGCCCGTCTTCATTATGAAGCACATGATGCGGGCTAAAGGAAAAGATCGATCAGAATTATCTTACGGTGTGATCATCACTGCCTTCCTAGGCAAGTATCCTCAGATTGTGGAGACCGAGCGCAAAACTACGCTGACCCATTATAATGTGTTTGGTGCCTATACGCTGAACAAGATGAAGATGATAAAGACTGATGAAGGCTGGGTATTCCCAGTTGAAGTTGACGATGATGAAGCCGACCCCGCTGATCCTGCTGCCCCTGCTGCTGCTGCCCCGGTAGCCCCTGCTGCCTCTGATGCCGCCGCCCGCTCTCCGCCCCGGTAGCCCCCGCCGCCTCGATGTTGCTTGCCCTACCGCCCTACTCCCGCCGCCGGATCGGTCCACTGGATCAAGTCATGGCCACCATACAGGCCAATCGTGCTTTTATGGAGGATAACTGAGCTTATCTGGAGCACACCTTCTCTGTTCTGTTTGACAGACTTGACGGTGTAGAGCATGA
This sequence comes from Ormosia emarginata, assembly GCA_029884605.1. Taxonomy (NCBI): domain Eukaryota; kingdom Viridiplantae; phylum Streptophyta; class Magnoliopsida; order Fabales; family Fabaceae; genus Ormosia; species Ormosia emarginata. Next base: position 20,413,723 of record JAQQTP010000077.1, on the reverse strand, counting down.
GCAAGCTGCTCTATGTGCCTTGCTATCTTCAAGGGGTTCTGATTCCCCTCCTCCTCCTCTGCCAGATGCCTATTTCTAGGCTTTGTTCTTGTTTGGATGTTTCTTATATTGGCTGTTTATCCTTTTTATTATGTTATGTATATTGGCAATTTTCTTAATAAAATCAGTTTCTCTTTATGCTTTTTGCTTCCTTTTATGCATTTCATATCTGTTATATCTTTTTGATTATGCCAAAGGGGGAGAAAAACATAACTATGAGAAAAGACAGGTTAAAATAACTAATATTGGATTCCAACATTAAGGGGGAGCTGCGCACGCACATCTCTGATATCAATACCTCTTCTTGTAAAGAGGAATGTAAGTCTCTTACCTTGTGAATTCCAATTATTTCTGTACTGATGCTTTTCTCAATGATAGTTTATCATCATCAAAAAGAAGGAGAATGTGTTTACTACACAACAATGAAGGTGTATTTTGATGATAACAAACATGAGGATGATGAGAATACCAAGTCCAAGTGTTTTAAGATTAGCTTTAGGACTTAGGATCTATCATGTATGGAGCTGTCAATTAGATATCTCAATGGTTAATCTTAAAAGACTTAAAATAATCTGCTCCTTAAACTAAACTGAAGTTTTAAAATAGCTTTTGAAAGATCAAAGGTCTTAGAAACTAAAAATAGCATTTCGAAGCAATTTAGAAAGGTTTTTCAAACTATTTTTAACTGAGGTATTCGAATACCCCTCTATGGTATTCGAATAACCTGATTCATATTTCATACCTTCTATTTTTCCAAAACAGAGGTATTCGAATACTCCTATATGGTATTCGAATACCCTGATTTCAGAATATACCTTTTTAAATGAGGTATTCGAATACCCTTGACTGGTATTCGAATAACCCCACCTTGATCTGTTTTTTAATAAGTTTTGACAGAGGTATTCGAATACCTCCTGCTGGTATTCGAATAACCCATGGGAATCAGCTTTGGGTTTTTGAATTCATACGAGAATCAAAAGCATTTAATATCAAATTAATGCTCCCAACGGGTCTCACACATACGAAGCTCTATAAATAGAGGCCTGGGACACCTCTGATCAACCCCCAAACATTCTGATTAATTCTTGCTTTGTTAAAAACGAGTTTTACACAATTTCCTCTCTTCTTCTATGCTCTTAATATTGAATCTTTGAGATATCTATGACAAAGCTCCTTAGTGCTTCAATTTGTGATTATTTGCTCTTAGCGAGAGTTTCTTCTTCATCTATTTTCTGCTTCTGTATATCGAGGATGAGGTATCCCTCAGGATTGTACAAGGGTGAGGTATCCCTGATTGATTGAGGCTTGAGCACAAGGGTAGAGTTTCTCCGTGTGTGAAAAGTGCTTTTTATTGTAACGGTTGCAAGCACCTGCTTTAAGCTTGTCTTGAATAGTGAAAAATCTCGAACTGTGTTTCGGGGACTGGACGTAGGCCACAAGTGGTTGGTGGTCGAACCAGGATAAATACTGTGCCTGTTTTTCTTCTCTTATTCTCTTATCTTTATGCACTTTATTTATTGATTCCTGCAATTTAATTATTAATTGTTCTTCCTTTTCTTATCTCTTTCACGTCCTTTAATATTTAAATTCAGCAAAGTTTATTTGTTTAAGGTTTTTGCGAAAGTTTTTGTTACTCAATTCACCCCCCTCTTGAGTACTGGAAGCCACTTGGTAACAAAAGTAGCTATTTCAAAATGCCTCAATCATATTAATGTATGCATGTGAAAATGTAGCCTAAAAAAGAATCGAAGCAAGTTCTAGAGTAACAATTCCATGAGTGAAAATCACACAAGAAAGAAGAGAATGGTACAGATATTCAATCCATTCATCAATAGGCTCAAAATCTCACAAGGCATATTTCTATCATTCTCAATCCACAATTCAACATCCATAACTAAGCATGTGAAATTTAAGAAAGAAGATAATTTATTTAATCATGCTATGATCCCTGAATTTCAATTGCTTCAAAGGATGTGAGAGTGCATTCACTTGAATTTTACAAAGGAAATCAAAAGACAAAAACTTTGTTACTTCCACAAATTAATACTAATTATTTACTACCCCAACTAAGATGCATCTCAAGAGTAATAAATTGTTTCCAAAATTTACTCCTTACTCTGCCATCCTTAATTGGTTTTACTACAAATAGGTTTCTGACAGTCATCTCACTAAACATACTTCCCAATTTAAATGCGTCTCAGAAATAAAATTACTCCTTACTCTGCCATCACTAATTAGTTTAATAAGTCCATGACAATCATATCATACTTCCCAAAAAAAAAAGAATTTTTTTTTTGTTTGGTCAACTATCCTTCCCCCCCAACTAGATCACAACATTGTCCTCAATGTTAAAATATAGATGAGTAAAGGATAGAAGATATTACCTGTTAGAGAAATCTGACACAAATTTAAACAGAAACAAAGTACGATAAATAAAATCAAAAGTAAAGAAAAACTATAAACGAAGTGTCAAATTTGGTTTTTTTTTTCATCCTGCTTCCCTCATTGCTTCCTGCTGACCAATCTATCTGAGCTATTGCTGGGTCAGGTTCATGAACAAAAGCTTCTAATTTATCAATTAACTCATCAATAGTGGAAACAGAGATAAGAAGTTGTCTTGCCGAAGGTGTGATAAATTTCTGTTCCACAACATGGTCAAGAAAGACTAACAAAATATCAAAGAAATTATTTACATTCAACAAACCTATGGGTTTATGGTGGTTGTTCAGTTGGGCCCAAGAGACAATTTGAAAAACTTCTTCTAAGGTACCAAAATCACCTGGTAAGGCAATGAATGCATCAGAGTTTTCAAGCATTATCTTCATTCGTTCATGCATTCATGATACCTTAAGTTGCTCCCCAATTGTCTTTCCATTGATGTTCTGTTGAGCTAAAGGTTCAGGAATGACACTTAAAACCTGACTGCCTCTTATATATGCAGCAAGTGATACAGCCCCCATTAACCCACGACAACCTCCCCCATATACAAGATGAATATTCATCGCAGCAAGTGATCGACCAAGAGTGGTAACAAACTCTAAATCATTCCCATATTTAGATCCACAAAATACACAGATATTTTTAAGTTGACGAACAGAAACGCCTTCTATTTCTATTCTCACTTTCCCTTTGAATAATTCTGAGTTGGAGGAAAGTGGAGAAAGTGGAGTGTTTAAATAGGAAAAAGAATGGAAAGGGTAATAATTGCACCTATAAGGGTAAGTTTGCTGTTGTCAGAAGAGTTTAAAATTAAGGAATACAGAATCTTTTTTTTTTTTTTTTTTTTTTTTTTTTTTGACTTCAAGAAAACCATCAGGGTAAAGAAGTCTAGAAACCCCTGAAGGACCCTGCTCAAAGGATCGTCTGTCCAAAATCAAAATACAGCAAAATTATACAAAGATAAAAGAAATATAATTGCAAATGATGACATACTTGTATATACAGCTTTTATGGCGTATCTTTATACTGCGCGTCATGAGTGCAGTAGTGACATATCTTTATACTGCGTGTCACTAGTGCAGTAGACATTCACATCTATTTATTCAAAGAAAGAAGAAACCATCGTGGGTTTCCATCCTGGGTCTGGAACCTGGAGTGCTCACACTTGGGCTCGTAACATCAACAAAGATGCTAAAATCTGAAACCCGTAATGTCCAAGAACTAAAACATCCCATCCCAGGGCGCTGAGAGCCTCATCTAATAAAAGAGAGGATCAAGCTCAGATGCCTTATACGCTTTGGCCGCCGCAGGTTACTTCTCACTAATAACCAGAGTGGGACGCTTTTGCCTGTCCATCAACTCCACAGTGCCTAGATGGTAAACATTGGGTTATGGAGTGTGGCTCTCTACAGAGCATGGTACATAAACTTTTTTTAAGGACCAGCGTGCAAAGGTCCACCCGAGTCAATGACGAGTCAGCCAAAGGCTGGAGCTCCACAACTAATTAAATTCATGGTACTCCTTCCGGATCGCCCTTGTTCAGACTTTTTTTTTCTTTTTTTTAGAAAACATGAAGAAGAAGAAGATAATATGTACAGATTGTTGTGGATATGGCTCACATCTGCCTCTGGTTTAACGTCCAGTAACGGCTTAAATGCCTTCTATGAGTCGAGGATAAACTTCCCATCCAATTTTCTTATAAATTGGCAAATAAGGTCTTTTAGAGTCAGATTCCTAAGACTGTAGCGTTTTTCTTCATCTTTGAAGAGATTCCATAAATTAAGAAGTTCACGATGCACCAATCCACACGAATGCATCTCAAAAGTCAATAAGATATCATCTAATGACTCCTTACTCAGTCCATTCTTAATGAAGAAAATTTTGTCTTCTCTGTTTGCAGAAACCATCCCCAAAGTACGACATCGCTTGTTACAATTCCATCATCCACATTTGTAACAGACTTGTAACCTTTTTGCTCTTCTCCTTTTAGAATACGAACTTCTTCCAAGACCTGGCATGTAAGAGTCAAATGAAATTGAAGACTCACCTGCTAGTCGGACCTTTGCTTCAATTATCCAGCGTACATCTTCTGGCATACCTTTGTGCATTAACAGTCTCAATCTTTTACATCGAACTTTGTAGATTTTTTTCAGAGCATTTTGAGAGAGAGAAGGAAAATGTTTTCTCAGGTTTGAAAGAATGACATCTATTTTAAAGGAGAAGAAGGATTCAGTTATTTTGAGAAACTGAAAAATAAACCGACTTGAGAGTCACGGAGTATCGTATCCGCCACATAACCGGCAACACAAAGAACTCATCAACTTGGTTTTTTCAGAAATGGTTTGAGCCTTTGTCCATTGACTTTAAACACATTACTATTCCTAGGATTCGTAATATCTACAGCCCCATGAGGATACACGTGTTTGACAACAAAAGGACTACTCTACCTAGATCTCAATTTTCCAGGGAATAGGTGCAGGCGAGAATCATAAAGCAGAACTTTTTGACTAATTTCAAAAAAATTTCTCAAAATTGTCTTGACTGTGGATTTTATTGGATTTGTCTTTTGACAATTTTCACAACTTTTGCAAAAAGTATAGCTGTCCTTAAATAAAGTGGGCCAATAAAATTCGCACTGCAAGATTTTTGCAACTGTTTTCTTTGAAAAAAAGTGACCTCCACATGCTTTTGAGTGACAAAATTTAATGACACTACCTACCTCACTGTCAGGCACACATCTTCGAAAGATTTAGTCAGGACAATATTTGAACAAGTATGGGTCATCCCAATAAAAGTTTTTCACCTCTGTTAAAAATTTCTTCCTATCTTGGTGCGTCCATTGAGGCGACATCTTTCCTTCTTGTTCTTATGTAAGAGACGAGGAAATTACCACAGGAAAACTTTGCTTTTCTCCCAAAAATGTGTACTTTAACCCAGCAGGTAATGACTTTAGTTCCGGTGTGGGTACTTCTTCATGGGCATTATCATTCATGGGTTTTAGCTCTTCGAATTTTGGCTTTCTTCCTTTGTATTCTATTTCCTCTGTACAATCAAGTAAATTAAATGAATTAATTAAACAAACTTCTAATGGGTCAGAAGAACTCCCTTTTTGAAGATGATTATCTATAATGGCATCAATTCCTTCAACTTCCTCATTTTCATCAAGGACTTCTTGTGGTTGCTTGCACATGTCAAAAACATTGAGATCCAGTGTTATGTTTCCAAATGTTAGCTTCACCACTCCATTTCTGCAATTTATCAAAGCATTTGATGTTGCTAAAAATGGACGGCCTACGGTAACAGGAATTGACTTGTAACTATCAACCGTAGGTTCAGTATCCAAGATAATAAAATCCACAGGATATATAAATTTATCAACTTGAACCAACACATCTTCCACTATTCCTCTTGGAATTTTAATTAATCTATCGGCAAGTAGAAGAGTTACAGAAGTTGATTTTAACTCACCTAAGTCGAGTTGCTGATAAACTGAATATGGAAGCAAATTGACACTAGCACCAAGATCAAGTAAAGCCTTTTTAATTTTATGTTCTCCAATAATGCATGAAACTGTAGGACAACCAGGATCTTTATATTTCAATGCATTATTATTCTGAAGAATGGAACTTACCTGTTCAGTCAAAAATGCTTTCTTTTTCACATTTAGTTTCCTTTTAACTGTGCACAAGTCCTTCAAATATTTGGCATAAGAAGGAATTTGATTGATAGCATCTAACAAAGGAATATTGATCTCCACTTGTTTCAAAATTTCAAAACTTTCAGTGTTATGGTCCAATTTATTTGGATTTTTCAATGCTTGAGGAAATGGGGATGAAAGCGAGAGTTTAGTCTCCTTTTGGTCAACTTCTTCATTTTCTTGGGGAATTGGTTCATCTTCTTTCTCATAAGATTCGGGGATTTGTTTTTCAACAACCTTTCCACTCCTAAGAGTTATCACTGACTGGACTTGGTCCATTTGTTAGTTTTCTGAACTCCCCTCATTTAGACTGTACTGACCTTTGGGATTTGGTTGAGGTTGAGAAGGAAATTTTCCTTTCTCGTGAATGGTGAGTGCAGAAGAAAGTTTAGCAAGAGTGTCTTTTATGTCATTCATGGTTTGATTGTTTTATTTATTAATGGCCTCTTGCTTTTCCATGAATGCATGCAGTGTTTCTTCAAGGTTTTTCCTATATGGTGGGGTATAAGGTGCATATCCTTGAGAATTTTGAGAGTCCTGTTGTACCTGAGGAGGTGGTGGTTGCACAAATTGTGACTGATTATTATTCCTCCAACTGAAATTCGGGTGATTTCTCCATCCCGGATTGTATGTATCTGAAAAAGAAGAAGTAAATGGCTTGTTAAAATTATTCATTGCATTTACCTGCTCATGTACAACTTCTTTAAAAACAGGTATCTTAGGACATTCATGTGTTGAGTGTCCTAAGTCATCACAAATGTTACAAATTTCTTCATTTTACACAGATTTGATTTCTTTTGCTTTTCTTAATTCTATGGCTTCAACCTTTCTAGCCAAACTGGCAAATCTAGCATTTAGATCTTCCTCTTGACTAAGGTGATATTTTCCTTTATTAGCACTTGTAAGGTTAGATCTAATTGAATTTTCAGAAATGTTAGTACTATGCCAAGATTGAGAATTTTCAGCCAACTGGTTCAAATAGTCTAAAGCTTTATCAGGTTCTTTATCAAGAAACTCACCATTGCACATTATTTCCACAAATTGTTTAGTTTCAAGTGTTAAACCTTCATAAAAAAAGCTTATAGTGCGCCATTTTTCAAAATCATGTTGTGGGCAAGAATTTAACAAATCTTTAAACCGTTCCCAACATTGAAAATATGCTTCATTTGAATTTTGGGAAAAATTGTGGATTTGTCTTTTCATAGCATTGGTTTTATGTGTTGGAAAAAATTTCTTCAAGAACTCACCTTGCATTTCTTGCCATGTGCCAATTGATCTTGGATTTAAAGTGTTAAGCCAAGATTTTGCTTTATCTTTTAAAGAAGAAAACAATTTAAGCTTAACAATCTCTTCAGTGCAATTTTCATCATTGAAGGCAATACATCCTCAAATTCTTTCAGATGTAAATATAGACTTTCGAGGTGGCTTAAATCTAAAATTGTTGGCATTGAGTGGAAAGATAAAACATGATGGACTAGAACTTCGAGGTGGTTGTAAATATTCACGCATGGTTTGCAACGGTTGATTTTCATGTTCATCATGTACACTTTCATTGTTAGCCATTGTGTCAATTGTGTATGATTGTGATTCAAACAAATCAATATATAAAGTACTAAGGTTAATTTTAACTAAACGACTAGAATTTAAATCATGATACCAATTAAGTATACATACATAAATAACTTAAAATAAATAAAAAAAATAATGTACAAGCTGGCGGTGTAACCCACCATTAAATATTAAGAAGGATGTGGTATAAACCAACCACCCGAAAATAAAAATAAAAATAAAATGTGAAAAATAAAGTGCGAAAATTAAAATACAGAAAATAAAGTGTAGAAAGTAAATTTAAAATATGAAAACCGGATAGAGGCAAAGCCCCACTACAGTCGGTGAAAGAGAAGAGAAGAAGAAAAAGATTATTTTGTTATGTTAGAGGGCAGAAAACAAAAATGTTTACAAAGATGGGGTAATAAACCAACCACTAAATGAAAAAAAAATGCAAAAAAATAAAAATAAATTACGAGAAAAGTAAAAGGGAGAGTTTCCCCACTAAGTTAGTGCATAAAATAAAAGAGAGAGTTACCCCCATTGACAAAAATAAAAAAATTCAAAAAATAAAAATAAATGACATAAATATAAAAGTTAGTATATTAGTAAGTTAGTAGGTTAGTTAGTAAATTAGAAATTGAAAAGAGTAGATGAAGAATATACCTATTGGTGAAGTTTTTCTTACAGAAAGGGAACCTCAATATATTAGAACTTCAAATCAAGTCCCCGGCAACGACGCCAAAAACTTGACTGCGGTATTTAAGAATGCAAACTCAAGTGCAGGTTGTCTCAAGTAATAAATTTCTCAGGAGTCCGAGGTCGATCCTCAGGGAATTGATGAAAAAAAATTAATTGAGGTAGAAGAGGATTTGTCACAATAATAAAAATAATAAAACTTGTTCACAATTAAATTTAAGAACTTGCTTGGGTTGGGAGATCCACTCTTGGTAATAAATTAAAGGCAAGATTATTTCTCTTTATAACTCAATTGAAATCCACACACAACGGAGGTTCCAATCGGAAAATATAACATTTAAAATTCAATTATATATGCAATCATATTATGATTCCATTAATTATCTACCAACATTTGTAAATGAGTTCAAGCATTCACTGTGCCAATCCTATTGTCTACAATAAATCAAGATCTCCATTATACAAAGAAGGTTTCTAAATTAATTGGAAACAAAATACAACACATATAATGTTCATTTGATAATATATCATTTAAGTACAAGAAATAGAATAATCTAATCTTATTTCATTACTAAGAGCTTCACTCTTTCACCCAAACAAGATGAAGATTTAGTTACTCATAGATAAGAAGAAAGAAAGAGAGAAGAAGAGAAAGATGAACATAACTTCAATTTAAAGCAAAAGAAAATTACAACAAGGTAAAACAATAAATAAGCATAACCGTAACTTGTAAAAATTAAGCCTAACACCAAGAGCCTAACACTCAGCTCTCAACATCCAGCTCACGGTGCCTTTTATAGAAGAGTAGGGATACAAAATGACAAGGAGAATGATTAAGAGTAGGTGGATGAGTGGGTGGAGTGGTTGGATGAGTGGTTGAATGGTTGAATGATTGGATAAGTAGTTGGATTATTGAGATTCTTTGTCTCTAAAATAATTCATTGCTTAAGTCATTGATTCCGTCATTTTCGAGCCAAGTGGTCTTCATAAAAGTTCTAGGAAATTGTCTAAGCTTTCCAATGGCTCTGGAATCACCCAAAAATTCGCCCTACAGCCCAAGATATGACCCAATTACTACAGACTGTTCAGGCCCAGTTTCAGCACCTCTGTTTTGACTTCCAGACCCAATATCACCTCCAAGCTGTCCAAATTAGCTCTTGTGTTTTTCATGAAAGTTGTAGATCTGGGTCTTATTCAAATGTCCAAATTTCAGCCCAAGATTATTCTTACAAATGAGTTATGCTCGATTCATCGTACACTTGTTCAGGTTCCAGACACAAAACTCGTGTTCTGTCTTCCAAGCCCATTTAGCTCTTCTAGATGTCCATATTTTACCTGGAGCTCTTCATGAAAGTTGTAGAGTTTTCTCTCAGCTTTCCTACAAGGTAAAATTCATAATTGCTAGACATCTAGAACTCAAGATATGTCCAAAATACAGAAATAATGTAAGACCCAAATAATGCTGAAAAAATCAATTAAGTCCAATTTGAGTCCAATCTTACAAAACATAACCAGACTTAATCAATTAAGTACATGAAGAGTGTAAATGACTAAAAATAAGGGTTTATTAATGTATAAAATATATGATTATCAATAACTATGCAGGATTTCCTTTGGTCAAGGTTGGGAAAATTGAGTAGAGACCATCTTGTGAGTTGGGAGGCTAGTTGTAGGCCTAAGAACCAGGGAGGGTTGGGTCTTGGTAATTTGGTGTCCAAGAATATTGCTTTTGCAACTAAGTGGCTTTGGCATTTTCCTTTATAGTCTTCTTCATTATGGCATAAAGTTATTTGAAGCAATATGATTTACATCCTAATGGGTGGGACACCAATTCTGTGAGCAGAGCTAATCATGCTAGTCCTTAGAAATTTATTTCTCTGGGATTATCTTCTTTTATACCTCTTCTTTCCTTGACTTTGGGTGATGGGTCTCATATCAAATTCTGGGAGAATACTTGGGTTGAAAAAATTCATCTCTCTAAAGCATTTCCCACGCTCTTTCAGCTTTCTTCTCTTCATAATGCCCTTATTTTTTAGTTTTACTCTTCTTCTTCTTCATTTAACTTCTCTTGGAATTTTTATATTTTTTAAGGAATTTGTATGATAGAGAAGTTACTGAGTTAGATTCCTTTTTGGTTTTGTTTGATTCTGTTCATCTTTCTTTCGATAATGATAAAAGAATTTGGTCTATTGACTTTTTAAGTATTTTCTCTTATAAATCCTACTTTCAGTTCTTGACTAAGTCTCCTAATATAGATAGTTTTCTCTTGGACAAACCCATTTGGAAATCCATAGCTCCCCCTAAGGTTAAATCTTTTGTCTGGACCACTGTTCTTAACAGAATTAATACTAATGACATGCTACAAAAGCACAAGCCTCTCAATGCTTTGTCTCCTAATATGTCTATGATGTGTTGTTCTAGTTTGGAAACCTGAACTTATCTATTTTTGCATTGTTCTGCTGTGAAATTTTGTTGGAATAGACTTTTCGGGATTTTTCGAGAGAATTGAATCTGTCCTAAGGATCTGTAACAATTTCTCCTTATTAAATATATAGGTTTTGACTTTCGTAAAGAAGCCAAAATTTTGTGGCAGTGCTCTATTGTGTTATTCTTTAGTGCCATTGGTTAGAAAGGAACGTTAGAATTTTCAAGGGAACTTCATAATCTTTAGACAACATTTAGGATATGATTTTTTTTAGCTTCTTTGTGGTGCTCTGCTTATGGTCTCTTTAGAGGAGTTTCTTTGGTAGATATGGAGAGAGATTGACATGCCTTATTAAATGACTCAATCTATTAGGTTCTAGGAGTTTTCTCACTACAAGAAATTCGGGTTTTAGCGACGAATTTTTTTGACAGATTTGTGGCTACTAGTAATACAGTTAATATTCGACGGACATATCTGTCGAAAAATTGAATGTCAATTAAAAAAATATAATATACATTTATGGCAGAATAATCCGTTGGAAAATAAAAATGTCAATGATATTTTTTCATTTCTAGAGACTAATCCACCGATAAATGTACCTGTTACGTGTTTCGAGGTTTCCAGCAGAAATTTATCCAACTTCTGAGGATAAGCGCTAGCTAGTTTCTAATGGTTGATCCGCCAAAAATTAATTTGCCGGAACACTCCTTGGTAAATGTACTAGTTATGTATTTCAAGGCTTCTAGCAGATTATCTGCCGAAAATTTAATTATTCTCGCCAGTAAAAGTTTCTATTAGACATTAATCTGCCCAAAAAAATTTTATAACTTACAAGCGTAGCCTCTCCCTTGCCATGTTTCCATTTTTCTCTTCATGTTATCTCCTCTCTACTCTTTTCTTTGCACTTTGATCCCCTTGCTAGTAGCTCCTCTCTTATCTTCTCTTCAGCCCCTAAGTACTCATTGCCTTCCTTCTTGCACCATCATATTTTGTGAATAGGTAAGAAAATCTCCTAGCTTTTGCAGTCTTTTTTGCATTACCCAAAGAAGGAGACTCTTTTGCATTAGCTGATGGAGGTCTAATTGAAACTAAATTTTTTGGTGTTGATGGGTTCTTACCTTTCTGAACTTTGCTTGACTCCCTATTTTGAGCTTTCTTAGGGCTAATGGTTATGCTGGGGACACAAGTTTCCCATGGACAAGCAGTAATCTAGCGGTCCTTCCATCGGTGAGCATCCTCGCTCCTAGTGGCAGCACGCAGAGGAGTACATCCTCATAATATGGATGTGGTGCATAGGAGACGTAGGTGCATGGTGTGGAACCAATATATTATTTTTGTTTATTTTTTATTTGAATGTTACATTTGTTTATTTGTTTACAATATGTATCCATGTATGCATATGATGTTTATAATTTGAATATATGTATTTATGTGTATATTTGAATGTATGTTTATATGCATGGTCTATTGTTATTTGTTGGTATTTGTGTGCTTTGGTATAATAGGTGATAGATGTTATGATGGTATAGGATTTGAATAATAACATTACATTGTATAAGACTAATACTATTTCATTATAAGAATAATATAATATTAAGTGCTAATTTAAAAAAACAGTGACAAAAATAGTAATATGAATTTTTAAAGTTTTAAGTGAAGAATTTGATAAATTATTTAATTTAATAATTTATATATTAAATTAAAATAATTAATAATATTAATAAAATATAAAAATATAATATGAAATAAAAGAAAGTCAAAATTTGGACTATATAAATAATTAAATAATCAAAGAATTAATTAATTAATTAATTAATTAAATGAGAATGATCAATTACAAAAATGTGCTCCCGTCCCAATTGTCAAACGTATGATATATAAACACATGAGTTGGGGACATAAGGCAATGTGACAGATCTTGCAAATGAACGATGACTTTATAGTAAGAAAAATGACAAAAATATTAGAGACATTGATTATAAAGCTACGAATTGTGTAAACTGAAGATTTAAATTTAATAAAATATAAAATATTTAATATGAAATTATAGAAAGTGAAATTTTAAACTATATCAATAATTAAATAATTAATTAATAAAAAATAATTAATTAAACAATTAGTTAATTAAACTAAATAACTAATTAATTAAATAAGAATGATCAATTACAACAATGTGCGAGCAACTGTCAAACGCATGACATATATACGCATGGGTATGTGACATGGGGTAGTGTGACAGATCTTGCAGACGAATGATGACTTCAAACTAATTAGAGAAATGATAAATATATAAAAGGCTTTAGTTACAGAGATACGAATTACGTAGTAGAGTAATATGTTATTGTTATTAACACTTATTTGCATGCATATTGTTGCATTTGAATTATTTAAATAATTAATACTATATTGAAAACCTTAAGTTAGATATTAGTTTTGAATTGAAAGTTTAAGTAGCTCTGAGAAGTCTAGTATTTGACTGTTCAAGTATCTTATCCTTTTTTTCATCCACTTATTGTGAGAATGATGATTCTAGTGATAAGATTATTAGGTGGTAAATGTGATAGAAAGTTTGAGTAGTGACCACTGACGGATCCAGGAATTTTAGGCAGTGGGGACAAATGTTAGTCGAAACAGATGCGAGTAAATCTGAACGGATAATGTCATTTGTCACCACTAGTCTAGAGAGATAAAGAAAGTGCTCTGAATATATCAGTACCAAACACATGTGAGTACTGTTAAAAAATAAAAAATAATATTATTACTCAGGTATCAAACTGCGTGAGTGCTGTTGAAAAATAAAAAAAAAATATTATATGAATTTTACTTTTTGTCACTATAAATTTATTTACATATGGAGATAATAATTATACACATAAAAGAATAAAAAAACATACAAATATATCTATATAGGGTTAAAGAAAAATTTCAATGTAGAGTGGGGCCACGTGCCCCCACTCCTTAACACATAGATCCGTCCCCGGTAGTGACACAAGTCCACCTCTTATGATGATGATGAGAAGACTAAGTAGGGTGATATTAGAAAAGGAAGAAGAAAAAACATTGTGGATTAATGTGATTTTCTAACGGACAAAAATCGCATAGTGGAGCAGTTGGGAAATACGATAGAAATCGAAAGTAGACGAAATTTATATACAAAGTGATTCCAACAACGAAAATGACATTATACAAGAGTCTGTGGAAAGGAAATACTTGATAAAATCGTAAGCTCGACATCATTAAGATTGAGGAAGTTGAGTGAGTAATGCCTAGACTATTACCTTTGCTGGTAACACTGGAAGCATGTGTCTTCTTATACTCATCTATCGAGTTTTGGAGAGTAGGTGAAAAAAATAATAATTTCAGGAGTATTTGAGTGAAGTTGGGATTAGAGTTTTGATAGTGATTGTGATGACAAGTGGAGTAAATATATTTTTCTTACTACTTGTAATACAGTTAGAACTCAAGGAAAGATTATCCATATTTAATAAATGAGTTTAGGAACTAGGAGTGTCAGTATTAGTAAAAGTAAATTTTCTTTTTATCTTTAATGATTTGCTTTTGCTCGTGTCAAAATATTTTCATATTGGATCTCTCTTGGTGAGTTAGGATAGAAATGCTGGCAACTATTCGAGAAGTAAAACTTTTTCTAAGAAATGTTTCTTATGAAATATATCAATCGTAATCTTTGTTTTCAACAGTTAAATACTCAAAATTTCTTAATTTCACTTTTCCTTATGTTTGATGATAGCAATATCGTACAGTTCAACCCATATGTCTTCTCTAATCTTGAGATCTCCTTGGATTAGATAAATTGTATGGTCAAGATTTCTAGATTAGAGAAGACATATGAGTTGACTTCTGTAAGATTTGACTATCATCGATTGTGTGGAAGAGCGTACGTAAGAATATTAATAAAATTCATATATTTAATAGTTGAAGATAATGATGAAGATTGATATATTTCGCAACGAACATTGCTTTTGAAAAAATTGTATTTCTCAAATTGTAGCGAGCAAGATTGATATCCTAGTTCATTATTAGAGAAACTAACACAAAATTTTAAACACAAGCGCGATCGATTCAAAAGCTTAAAAGAAAAATGATTTTTTTTTTACTGACACTCCTAGTTTTTAGACTGATTTGGATAGTTTTTCCTTGAGTTCATATTATATTACAAGTAAAAAGAAAAATATATATGCTTTCACTTGTCATCATCAGTACTCTCTAACTCCTAATTTCACTCTCGTCTAAATTCCCTTAAGATTAAATATTTTTTGTTATCTTTAAAAATTGTTACACTACTACAAGCAGACACATGCTTCTTGTGTCACCTAGAAGGGCAATGGTTTTGGAGATGCCTTCTCAACTATTTTAGTTCTAATAATGTTGAGCACACATTATTATCAGGATATTCCTCTCTATGACACTCTAGTACAATGTCATTTTCATTGGTATCATCATTCTTTATAAAAAGTTTCATTTACTTTTGGTTTCTTTCTTATTCCCTGGCTTTTACACTAAGGGGCTTCTGTTAGTTAGAAAAATTATTTCATAAAATCGTATAAATTCACTATTATAATCTTCAATGCTTTTCTCATTCTTTTTTTTTTAAATCTCATTACCTTATTTTCTCATTGTTATAAGAGGTGGAATCGTTTTCACTACATGAATTTTTGATCATATCAACTACCTGAAAATGTTATTATTTGAGTCATTATCCTCCTTATCAGTGGAAGACAAAAAATGAATAGAGTAGCCAAATTTCAGACTGCTCAAAGTCACTCATATAATGATTCTGATAGATTCTCTACAGGAAATTACCGATGGATATCATCACTGGAAAACGTTGCCCTCTGACAACTCATGAATTTTTCTAGTGGCCTAATCTGTTGGAAATATTGGTGGATTTTTGTTTCCAACTATCATTTTTTTGGGGGACCACTTTCTGTTAGAAAATCCATCAAAAATTCAAATTTTTAGTGAATTTCGAGAGATTACCAACGGATATGGACGACGATGATTTTTGAATTTCTTGCAATGTCTTTTGTTTCTTCTAGTGTGGATGTCTTATCCACTTTTTATGTACTCTTCTCTTCTTCCTTAATAGATTTTCTTTTTTTATCAAAAATTTTTAAAAAAATTCCACCTCATCATCACTTGATTGCTTAGCAGGTAATGAGGTGCATGTCAACTTTCAGTTATTTAGGGAGTGCTTATTTGATTGTGGGTGGGTTGATTTGGAATTCATGGGTTAGAATTTCACGTGGCAACATGGGACACCAGAAGAAGATTGGATAAGGTGGTGGCAACTGTGGATTGGTTAGTTCATTTTGAAGAAGTTAGAGTTTAGCATCTCCCTCGCTTTAAATCAGATCATGTCCCCTTGCTTAGGTGCTTTGAAGAAAATAGCCAAAATGCCATTAGGAGAAAGCCATTTCGTTTTTTGGCATCTTGGCTCTTGCATGAAGACTTTCATGATGTGGTGGTGAATTGCTGGGATAATTCCAGGGATATTTTTTCTAATATTCATGCATTTACTGAGGAAGTTAAAATTTGTTATAAA
The DNA here is from genome assembly GCA_029884605.1 of Ormosia emarginata. NCBI lineage: Eukaryota > Viridiplantae > Streptophyta > Magnoliopsida > Fabales > Fabaceae > Ormosia > Ormosia emarginata. The sequence continues at coordinate 20,397,313 of JAQQTP010000077.1, read as the reverse complement.
GAAGTTTATGGAAATATTTTTTAGAAAGAAAAATAGAGTAGTTTCCAGATTGGAGGGGAATAATTTCCAGAAATTTGTCGATTAATGGTAATCCTTTCCTAGAAAATTTACAAAAAGAGTTATGGTTGGAATATGAAGCCTTGTTGATTCATGAAGAATTCTCTAGAAATAATTTTCAAGGTGCAAATGGATAAATTTTGATAATAAAAACAATAAATATTTTCGTAGCCTAGCCATAGCCAGAAGGCAAAGGAATAGGATTGGCTCTCTAAAGGATGCTTCAGGGGGAGTGGGTGTCAAATCCTTCTATTTTGGAAAGTCTAGTGCATGCTTTATATAATGAGCTGTATGTTGGTAACAATGGTTATTAAAAATTTGTTCTTTTTGGTGCATTTCCTCAACTTAATGAAGAGCGGCTTGAGATGCTTAGTAGGGAAGTCTGTTTGATGGAAGTTAAAAAAGCCTTGTTTCAACTTATTGGTGTGTTTCAACTTTGTTTCAATGTATGAAGGCTGTTTTTCATAATCTAGAGGTTAAATAAATGCTAATTCTACTCATATCACCCTGATTACTAAGGTTGATAATCCAGATCAGGTTAACTTGTTCCGGAATAATAGTTTATGCAATGTTAGCTACAAATTGATTTAAATAATTGTAAGAAGCAGATTTAAGACAGTGATGGCTAAGCTAGTGGCTCCAACTCAGTGCAGTTTTGTTCCTAACAGGCAAAGCTCAGATAATATAATTATTACACAGGAGATTATTCATACCATACGAAAGAGAAAGAGAGGTAAAAGCTTTATGGCAATTAAGATTGATTTTGAAAAAAATTATGACTACCTATATTGAGAATTTGTATAAGATACTCTTATTGATATTGGTTTCCAATAAGGATTGTGGAGTAAATTTGGTGCTGTATTACCACCCCACCCATGAATGTTATGTGGAAAAGGAGAGGATAACCCTCCCCCCCCCCCCCCCCCCCAATTTTGCTCTTTGGGAATTACGCAGAATTAGAAAGGGTGATCCCATTTCACGCTATATATTTGTTTATGCATGGGGAGCTTATCTCAATTGATTAATCTAGCTGTGGATAGTGGCCTTTAACACCCCATCACTCTTTCTAGGGATGGTTCTCGACTTTCTTATTTAAGCTTTGTGGATGATCTTGTTTTATTTGCCATAGTTTATGTGGATCAGGTACAAGTTTATGTGGATCAGGTACAAGCAATAAATGGTATTTTGGAATTATTTTGTCAGCATTGCTAAATACTACAAACATAATTTCATGAAATTTTTTTTTGGCTCCAACTCTTTTTTTTTTTAATTTCTTTAATATCTTTTTATGTATCTATTAGTTCACTTAAATGTAATTGAAAGTAAGAAATGAAAAGAGATTAAATAGGATTGAAGGGAATGATTCAAGCTAAAGGTTAGTCAAATTTTGTTCTTCAAAGAGTCTACGAATGACGTGGCTCTTGATTTCTGCTGCCAATGAAAGAAAGGCAGTTATTGTACATGTAAATTTTAAAACAGGTTATTTATAAAATACAACCAAGCCAGCTCATTCGTGTTGTTTTGTTTCATGTGAATGAGCATTTCTCTTATTTTGTGATAGTTCCGGTCAGAAAGTCAACAAAAAAAAGTCTTGTATTTTTTTCTCTAAAAATGTCAACCACATTAAGAGGAGCGAGCTGAGTGAGGCTTTTAGATTTAGACTTACTACTGATTTAGGGAAATATTTAGGGGTACCTTTGCTTCATAACATGTCCTCTAAAAATATCTATAGGTATGTTATTGATAGAATTGAGAACATATTGAATGGGTGGCGTGCCTCCTCTTTTTTTTTTGGCGGTTAGAGTGACTCTTGTAAAATTTGCACTTGCAACCATTTCAAGATATGTCATGCAAACTTCTTTGCTTCCTGTTAGTAGTCTGTGATCAAGTGGATAAAGCGTATCAAAATTTTATTTGGGGACCTTCGAAAAATGGAAAAAATAAAAAATTCATCTTTTGAGTTGGAAAAATTTATGCAAGCCTAAGGAACTTGGTGGTCTCGGATTTCAGCACACTAGAACTAGGAACAGTGCTTCCATGATGAAATTAAATTGAGGACGTGATGCCTTGTGGGTGAAGGTTGTGAGATCTAAATATGGATGTGAGAATGATCTTTTGCCTAGAGTTCAAAGAAATAGAAATGGCTCCAATGTTTGGCAAGGTATGGCAAATAATAGAAATTGTTTTCAAAATAATCTCGTGGGGAAAGGAAAAACTGCTCTTTGAGTGGAGGCAATACTGAGACTACCCTCCATTGTCTTAGAGGCTGTGAGGTGGCTAAGTTGGATGTTTATGAATAGGACGCTTCGGACTTATTCTTATGGTCACATAAGCCAAAAAAGAACAATAATTTTATAAAAAATATTCATCTCACGTCATTTTTTTTATATCACTTTTTATATTACATATCAAAAATAATAATTAAATAAAAAAATATTAATATGTAAATATTCATCTTAATAATACATGATAGTGATGTAAAACAATAGTATGAAAAAATGTGATGAAAGAAATCGGAATTGGTGATTTTATACACGGGACGAGGCAACTTGTGGTTGTGTGTAGCATGATATATACTCTTCAATAAGATTTTAATTTTTTTCAAACTTGAAGAGTGTTTGGTATGATATGACACAATAATTTCATTTTATCTATGTAACACTAACTTTATCTAACGAAAAAAAGACTTACTTGTTGGTTGTTGGTTGAAGAGTGCTTGGTATGATTGTTTTAACTTTATTTTTTGTCATACGCAACTGTTTATAGCAAGAATGAATTCACAAGGGCTTAAACTAAATTGTTCATTTACACCTGCCACAATTCTGTTAATGGCAAACATTATAAAGGTTGCAACCTTAATTTTAAAAATTAGTATCCCAATTGGGTGATTGATCAATACAACTAAATATATATATGATGAATAACAAATAATTGTAACAAACCAATAATACAAGTTCATCTTGTGACACATTGAAATGATCACAAAGTTGTTCTAAATCAAGACGAAGTAAACATATTCTGAGCATCCAAAACCAATCTTTCTATAAAAAACTATAAACCACAAGGAAATAAAACCTAATTAGTCTTTACAAATGAATCAAATCACTCATCAGAACCTGTCAATATCTTAACCATAACCTGCATGGCTCTCGCTCTCATTTGTAAAGACAATATGTAATCAGCTGTCTCTCTGAAGAGTCCTTCCAACCCCCTGGAGTGGCTGTTTGGTATAAGCCTCTTCAATGTTCTGACCCTTCTCTGAATCCCCTTGGCCCTTCTCCTAGAACCTTCTACTAAGAGTGTCTTCCTCTTCATTAAAATCCTTCCTGGCCTCCTGCCCCTGACACTTTTCTTGGTGACCTTCTGCTTCGTGGCTTGTGCTGCCAACACTTTCCTCCACAAATACCCATATGATGAATTTTTGTTTTCTTCAGTTACCTGAAGCAAATCTTTCAAAGAGAGGGAAACAAGGAAAGGCTGTGAAGAAACTCCCATAACTCAACTTCTAGTTATCCAGTCCAAACCAATTAATGAAGCTCTCTATCACATTTCAATTTCAGATACCAACACAAGGGCTATAGCAAAAGTGACACACAATGAGAGCATTTATATGGTGTATTTGGGACATGTGCGGGTAGCCTAAGGATAATTCAGACTAACACTTGTCACTTCAGTTACAACATTAAAAATATTATTAAGATGAGAAATAATGATAGCATGATACATTGAATAATATAGAACAAAAACATTTTCTTACTCCAAAATTAAAGCATATAAGAGTTTATCAAAGATTTGAAGGTGGGGACCGCAGTACAATTTCAAAGAAGGCCTCGAAGGGAATGGGAGAGGGACAAGTGTATTGCTCGTTGCTTTTGAGCATGTTCTCAAACTTAAAGCACATGCATCCACATGATTCTTCTTCACGGCACCTCAACCCCTCTAAACCACCACCTTTCATCACTCACACCTCCAACTAGTAAGACCACCCTGGATTATTCCTCACCCCACTTTCTAAATTCAATGCATTTGCAATGTGAATTGTTGGGGTCCTTTTCATCCTCCTTCCAGCTCAATAAACGTGGCATTCCACATATACACACTTCAGGGGTCGTTCATGGCACTTAGCCCATGCTTATTCTTGAGAGGAAACCGACTTATTGGAACCTAAAAAGAATTAAGTACCAACAGTTTGTTACTTGTCAATGCTTGTGTAAACCAAAAGTGGACAATTTAGATCCTAATGTTGGGGTAAGGAAGATAAGCCTCTGACATTCATGAACCAAAATTTTCATTGAACTAATGTTTTTAAGCCATCTCTCTATGCATGTCTGGTTTCATTCTTACACCGACGAGATGAGACTCTGACCTTTGTTAGTAAGTCCATATTGCATAGACAGCTATTGAATATTGAATATATCACTTCACTGCCTACCAGCAAATTTGGTGTTGAAATATGCTGATATATTAAGGACCCAGAACCCCTTCGGTTTAACTTGGTCTGTGGCAGCTGCTAGGTTTGGTACAAAGAAGGGGAGAGAGAAAGGAAAGCATTAGAGATGAAAAAGAACACAAAAAAAATAATAAAAAATGAAATGGAATGTAATGGAAATGAAATGCAATTTTTTACATCTCATTTTTGGTCATTGATTAGGTATTTCACGGACATTAATGTAAGACTAATTCTCATATACTATTATGATTAAGAGGTCATTTGAACAATTATCTTCTTCAAAGTTTAGACTTTGATTCCCTCCTTAAAAATGCCACTTGCTTACCATTTGTTCTTTTATCAAATATAAAATATTTATAATGTATGAAATAATGATAAAATAAATGTTCACATTGTCTTACTAATATTTAGTATACAAAATGTGGGGCCTATAAAAGTGCTGTCATCCCATTTTTCGTTACTTTCTTTCTAAATCACCCCAACCAAACAGAAGCTTTTTAATGCATGTATATACTTATGCAATATATTTTAACAATAACAAGCAAATTATTGAGGTGATAATAATTTTTTTATATATAAAATATGGGAAGTTACATAAATTTAAGAAAACTCTTAATAAGGAATCAGTTTGACACTTTAATATTAGTTAAAGACCAAATAATCATTCAAAATGATTATTTGATTTAAAATAAAATCAATGCAACTAAATAATCTTTCTAAGTAATTGTTAATATTTAACTGATACTAATATATTAAATTAGTTCTTAATTAAATTCTTGCAAAAATTTACACACCACCGAAAGATACATTATATAGTTAGAAACGGTATGACATCGTCTGCTCCGATCCCTTCAATTTTAAATCTTTCCAACATAACAGAGAAACACAAAAGGGCAAATATATGGTGGCTTTGCCTCCACTTAAAGAGAAAGGTTGAGACAAGGGCACATGCCTAATGATATATTCATACAATTGAGAACCCAAGAAACAACGCAATCTAATCTATATATATATATATATATATATATATAATATATATATATATATATATATATATAAAGAGATAATCGAGTAGTAAAATGCTATAAAGGCATTGTTAGTTTTATAGGAATCCAACAATTATCTTAGAATTTGTATGTGCATGTGGATATATATTAAGGGTGCTTGACAACCCATCTTGCCGGTGCGCCACATGTGTACTGTGAAGTCCTTCATGTCCTCCTACAGTAACGTTATAGAATCGGGATTATATGTTACTACTATAAAGAAATAAAGTTGTGTCTTGATTAAAAGTTATAACTTTTAACTTAATGTTAAACACTTGATCCTAACAAGTGGTATTAGAGCGATACTGCAAGTTCGAGTCTCCTAAGTGTCACTGGAGGAGAGATTGTTGGATTTATGAGAGTCTAGCAATCATCTTAAGACTCGCATATGTGTATGAGTGTGCATCAAGGATGCTTAAATATAAGGCTATGCACTGTCACTATAAAGAAATAAAATTGTGTCTTGATTAAAAGTTATAACTTTTAACTTAGTGGTAAGCTCTTGATCCTAACAGATATATTACTATGTAACAAGCTAAAATTGTTAACCCAAGGTTTTTAACTTGGCATTTCATTAAGGGGATGATTTTAAACATTTTAATATTCTTAACCCTGCATATTTACACTTGGTTTTAATTGAAAGACTAATATGCAAATTCGTCAAAGAAAGAATGAAGTTAAGTATTTCGTTGAAGAGAACAAGTCAAGCTAAAGAATGAAAAAATCTCTCAAGAAGAGCTGCTGTCATGGAAATCAAGAGAAAGAAGCTCAATTTGGAGCATTTACTGCCATGGTTTCCTATGGTACAAATCTCAAGGAGATGAAGGAATAAAAATCAGTAAGGATAAAAGCTATTCCTGTGAAGACTAGAATGATCAATTGAAGATCAAAGTTTGTTTCTAATGCAGATACTAGAAGAAGAGAAGATTAGAGATGCCTATGAATGAAGATAGGTTTGTCCAAGTCATCAAAACGGCTACTGCTTTGGAAGTCCAAGAAGAGCTTTCTCATGATAGAGATAAGCTAGCCATTACCAGAGAATCCATAATGCTTTGTTTCGTTGTTGAAGTTCCAGATTGTTCCAGAAGCTTGCTAAATAGCATAAACGTATCTTACACCCAAGTAACATTCAAAAAAAGATTGAATAGATAAGAGAGGACAGTCGAATATTTCAAGGTGTCTCCTTTACACAAAAAGACAAGCAATAAAGAGGAATATGCTTTATTGTACTACCTAGATACTACAACGTTCAAATCTCCTTTTTGCTTATACAAAGCAACTGCACAAAGGCTTGTACAGAATAGAAAAGAAGGAGAACAAAGAGAACAATCAGAAATAATGAAGCCTTTGAGTGCTAATCTTTGAGAATCATTTTGTGCAAATGCTCTGAAATTAGTTGAGAGAAAATATACTTTGTTTGAGGTGTGTTTTTATCATATTTGAGCTTTATCTTGTAAGACCCATCTCTCTGTTTGAAAGTTGTTCTCCATAATCTTGTAAAATCCCTGTGTCGGTGTATTTCTTTAAACTTGGAGAAACTAGTATTGAAGAAGACTACTCGATTCTAACTTAGAGATGCTAATATTAAAGACAATTCTCGTTTGGAGAAGTTAGGGTGGATCAAAACTACTTGTGTTTAACTTGGAGAGGTTGGGATTGATCTAAGAACACTCATGTTCTAGTGAAGGAAAATGTTTCTCACACATCACTCACATTTGCCTATGTGACAGAATCAGAGTGTATATGTACAAAAAATAAGAAAATGAGATGGAGCTAATTATGATCAAATAGTAAAAACTGTGTAGATATGAGGTGATGTGTGTTTAGTACTTGAAAGTAACATTACTCATAGTAAAAAATCTCTGCTTGGATGAGGACTAGATATAAACCCAACATTGAAAATCGAACCAGCATAAGTTTCTTGGTGCAATCTTCTCTAAAACATACTCTTTTAAGTGTTCTTGCTTGATTGCTTATTTATTTCCAGTGTGCCTAAGTTTCTGTGTGATTACTTAAACAAGAAGTCTGATTTTTAGTATTTGTGTATCATACTTTGTTTTCTGGTTTCTGAGTTCGTTTTGTTATAAGCTTGCTTATCGTTTTCATAAACTATCTCATCTCTGCATATTATGTGCAAGATTGTTTTTGCAAGAACTTTCACTTGTACTGGACGTGATTCAACCCTTTCACCATAGAAATACTAACGTGTAAAATTCAGTTCTATTTTTAAAATTGTAACAGTTGATTAAAAATTTGAATTTTAAGTGACAAAATATATTTATCAAATTCTTCAATGAAAATTCTATTTATCAAATATTTTCTCATTATGTAATATAAAGTAGCGTGGGAGAAAATAAAATTATACGATTATAAAGAGAATTATATGATTGATCAAATTTAACGAAGTACACCAAACACATTTTAAGACTCAAGAGCATTTACTTTTATCGTTTGCTCTTTCTTAAAACCGTACGAGAAACTCAGCCTATTAAGCTAGTTGCGGTCGTGTACATACTCAAACCAAAACCAATAATGACTAGAATCCGTCTAGTGAGGGCAAATGGTGGCCAGGATTTACATCTCAAAGCGCCTAATTACGCTCTCAATGCTTTAACAGACCATCAATATGCTAAGCAAGGACCTATAGATGCCATTTGGAAAACGTGAGACAATCATAAACATGTAACACAAACATTAACAATAAATTATAACTATGATCTGTTATAAACCCATGTCCTTATTGCATATTGACATGCATACGCTAAGTCAAACTAGTTTATACATGGTGTATATAACAATTTGGAACCCATACATCTTCAAAGGACGATCAAGAAATTCCTCATTCTCTCTACTGCACGTTGTTTGGTGGTCCTGAATGGAGCTCAAGTTTCCTGTTTGGAACAACTTGAAGAACACCAGGTTGCTCTGCAAATGTAAAGTAGTAACAATTAAAATATCAAGCATCAACTATTAATATGGGGAGCACACTAACCAAATGATAATAACCAGCAGAAATAAAAAATCATGCAGAACAAGACACAATATCTATTTACACGATAACAAGCGAAACTGATGTAACAATATTCTTATGATAGAGCAAAAACAAAGATTTACATTGAGTAAATTAGCAACTTAGTCCCAAAAATTATTCTCTACTTGCAATGTAGTTCCTGAATTTATAAATTTCGTATCAACTCAAACCTTTTTGTTTCTCATTTTAATCCCTAAGAAGGATTGAGTTTACATGAATTTTATAAATTCAAGAACTAACTAATATACATAATTAAATTCAGGGGCTAAACTGAAAGTAGAGAGTAATTTCAGGGACTAAATTGTTAATTTAATCGATTTACACTGCAACAAAACAATACACTGCAACAATACAGATACTTTGTAAAAACAAACCATACGAGAACTGACAAACACTCCCCTGTGGCAAGCCACTAGGATTGTGTTAGTGGTGAGGGATTTTGATAATTTGTATCCCATTTGCACCCCAAAAAAAACCTCCCTTGTGGCCTGAAATTTTGAACCTTCTGACTACCACAAAGACACACGGAGAGAAGCAAATATATGGTGGCTATGGCAGTATGGCTCTACAAGAGAGGCTGAGACAACTGAAAAATCAACATCTGACTAATGATACACAAATGAAAATATTTTCAAGTAGATCTGAGAAATTACACCTGCTAATGTAGAGCTGCTGTAGGAGGCACTTCTCAAGTTCTTCACTCTAAATACTTATTATTGAAAATAAACTATTAAAACACTTATTCCCACATTAACTTCCCATCCATTCACTAGCATCCTGAATTTAAATACGGGTACTCAACTAATGGTTTCTTATTCTTAAATATTAGATTAAAAATTGAATGAAGACATTCAGGATGCCTTGATGCCAATAAAGCCAGATTCACGAATATGGAATTCTCTACAAGTTCTTGCAGGATTCATCAACAAATTTCAGGGCTTGAGTGAGAGGAATTTGGAAAGTATGTTTTGGTGCAAACAGATACACAGAGCTTGGCAAGTGGGAAGGTGTCTCACGAATTAGGAAACTCATAAGAAGAAGAGCTTCAACAAAACCGTAGGAACTTGATTGAGGTTGACAATGTGGTTCAAGAATTTCTATCAGATGACTATTAAAAACCCTCTTTCACAAGATATCAGAGCATACAAAGAACATCTTATTAGTGTTTGGTTTCCCCAAAATCTGAGGACAGTGTCAATTGGGATATGAGGTCACATATATTAGATGAAAGAAAAAATTAAAAGGCACCAAACCTATTATGTAATTGATTTTAAAAGCTTGCTCTATCATGATTAACCAGGAAGAAAAACAAAAGAAAGAAAAGAGAACATCATGCAGATCTGGATTAGCTTATTTTGTGTTCCAGAAAGCTTATAAACAAAATGCTGCACAGATAGCATCTAGCTGAAAAGCTGATTTTGTGTAAAAATTAAGCAAAACCAAACATGCATGTCAATTGCTCTTTATGTTATCTACTTATCTTGTTTATTCGGGTTGGGTTGAATCATTGTTGATAAATATGGAAGTAAACTAAGTGATAATTGTATAAACAACTTCACAAATTCAGTCACAACTCACAAGTAGAAACAATAAATAAAATCTTATTATAAAAATCATGCTACAAACCACTGCAAATCAAAACCCAAAAATCAAGGAAGATAAAAAGGACAATCATCCAAACAAAAACAAAAATCATGTTGGTTAGGTGCAAACAGAAACAATAACATAAATGAAGCATATTACATGAGGGAATTTCAAAAAGAGAGAAAATCATTAACCAAAAATACTCACTTGAAATTTCAGCAACCTGCTCGGGAGTAAGCTTAGCAGAGAAGCCACTAGCAGCAGACTTGTAAGTATACAACAAAGCTTCCTTTGCAGCCTCCTCACTGCAATCAATCATCCAATTACCAAAAAAAAAACAAAACCCATTTCATATTCAATCTGAAAAATAATACCCATAATTTATTTTCTTCTTCTTTTCATTTTTTTCTTCTCTTTAATTTTCTCGGGAAACAAACAGAAAAAAATGACGCACCTGCCAAGGACAGCGGAAAGGATTCGGATGTTGAAGGCCTCAGGGTCCTCGCCCTCGGGCTTCTCAGTGTACACGATGTGAACCGCAGGAGCAGAAGTAGAAGAAGCCTCGGAGTGAGAGTCGACGGGTTTGGCAGCGGAATCAGACATGGCTCTGGCTATACAAATCAAAGGAAGCAATGCGAGGAAAACAAGGAACAGAGATTGAGATTGAGAATGACGAGGTTTAAGGTTGAGGTGCGTGGTCATGTTGATTTTGTGCTCCTTATATAAGGATGGATATGTATCCACATTAACGACTATTCAAAGTTTCTATATATATGAGAATATTATCTAGATATTTTTTTTGCTTAAGGAATAAGACATTTCTATTTGGGAGGACTATTCTGCTATCCACAACAGGTTGTTTTGGTGTCTCCACTTGGCACTTGCTTGTCCCACTTGGCCATGATTTGGCAAGCCTATATCCTATATACAGACAGTGTTTGAACAATTTTATGTTTGAGTATTATTTTTCAATAAAATATATTTTGATTAAATTAACATTAAGCAAAAATAACTCCAAAGTTACTTTTGAGGTTTGCAAAACTAATTGTGTAGAAATCAAATGTAATTTTCTGACAAATAGACAATGTGCTTGTTGTTATATTACTACCGGCTCAAGTCTTTTGAGACTTGAGTGTGATTATGTTTGGAGGTTCGATCTTTCACCAAATCATATTTTCCTATGTTCTATTTAGTTTACTTGCACTTCTGTTTAGGACTATTCTGCTATGCACAACACATTGTTTTGGTGTCACCAATTGGGCACTTGTCCCAATTGCTTGTTCCACTTGGCCATCATCACTTGGCAAGCCTATTATCCTCCTATATTCAAACTTCAAAGCGTGTTTGAATATTTTTTGTGTGAACATTGTTTTTGAATAATATATGTACTTTGATTAAATTAATTTTGTAACAAAAATTGGGTTTTATGTTTATCAATATTTAATGAGAATATTCCATTCAGAAAAATATTTAATGAAAATAATTTTTACAATATTAAATACAATTTTTTTTAAAAGCATGTTTTATGTATAAAATACTAAATAAAAACTAAAAGGTAATTCAGTTAACTAATAACAAAATTCGAAAACGAAATTAAAAAAAGGTTATATTTTGAGTTATAAAACACAAATGTGCAAGATTTTTTTTTTAAATGGTGCAAAGCATAAATGATTCAATGTATGTTTTATAAAACTGTATTCTACATAGCCAATAGCTATATACAAAAAGATACAAATAAAATCCAGACCAGAAAAGATAAGACAGTTAAGATAAAAGGAGGAAGAGGAAAAGCAAAATAATTCAAATTTGAGTCTTCTAACAATGTAAGTCCAAAAAAAGAATTTGCTATCATTAGTTCGTGTTTCCCTTTTATTTACAAAAATAACTCGTATTATATTTTAACAATAAATTTCTAATTTATTTCCTTTTAACAAGATTTTTTTTTTGTCTACAAGTTCTTATAATCACTTTTCTTAACAAAATAAATTAGATTTATTTGCTTATTTATTATATAAAAGAAGAATATTAGAGAAGCCGAGGATGGGGAATAAACTAATAAACAAAATTTATTACAATTAAATAACCACTTTTTTCTTTTTTATATAATAATCAACTTAAATGGAGTTAGCCCAACAACAAAAATCAAGACAAGATAAACAGAAAAAGGTGGCAAAAATTTACTTTGATCTGATTCTGATGTAAACGGGAGAAGAATGTCATAATGAATTTCCTATGACGAACGAACGATATCCTCAAGCTGTACATGGCACGCATTTGGACCATGTCAGCACCCTTCTGGGACATTTTATAAAGTTCGCTATGTTAGAATTATTTAATAATTCTTATGGGTTACCATAAATTATGATTTTTTATTAAAAGAATAATATTCATTCATTCAAATTGATAAAATACATCGAGAATAACACAAATTCAACATCGCTAAAAACTGAAAAGGATGAATTTACGAACAAACTCACAGTACCCAGGTTAATAGCATAACAAGACAAAATGTTTCAAAATGTACAAAATCAAAGTGGCCAAAATCATGCTTTCGGATCTGTAACGTTGACGCTTTAAGTCTTGATTGAATCAATGGATCAAGTGATCTACCAATCTGAACCAAACGAACACCTGCAACAAGAGACGGAAACCACAAAGAATAATACGAAAATCAAACGACGCCGCATAAAAACACAAACAAAACACCGCCGCACGTAGATGACGAAAACAGGGAAAAACACGAAAGAAAAAACAGATCTATGTGGAAAAACTATTTATTTAGATAAAAAGAGAAAAAGAACGATGTAGAGGGATGATTTCATGCCAAAAAATGGCCTAAATCACCCCCCTCCGATGGATGAAAAGAAGGAAAAGAGAAGTAACTGGCGTTAGGATTCGTAAATTAATATTGATTTTTAATTTTGTTAAAAACAAGCTAATTCATTATTTATATGCAAATATATTTGTAATTTACTTATTAATTTAAGTGATATATTTAATATGGATTAGACATTTGAAAGTTTGATTAGTATATGTAGTGTAGGCCCTAACCCATTGACTTGTGATGAGAAAACACTAAGATTAACTTTTTTAGACTAAATCCCTTCTCCATTCACGGTGAGACAAAGACTCCACAGTATGTTCCATTGAAAGTTGTGACATGGAATATGAATTGCAAAGACAATAGATCAACACGACAATTTCTAATTGTCAAGAAGTAATGCATTCAATAAGTAAGTATTTTATCGATGTTTTTATTTCATGTAATCTTCACATATTTTTGCTTATATTTAGTATGAGAGCCTAAATTATATGATTTAGAACTTGATAATATTCTATTAGACATGGTTATGTGATTTGAGTTTAAATTTCTTGATATTTTTGTGGGCATATTTTTAGTTTTCCAGTTGTATGAATTTTAAAAAATTAGGACCCAATTCCTTAGTGCTTTTGTAGAGCATGATTGTATGAGTTTATTGAGACTTACATCATGTTTTTTCGTGCACTACAAAAAGAAAAATTTGAACTCAAAGTTACAATTAGAACATGTTGTCATTTAGATCATATCTATACTAACAATGGCGACTGGCGATTTCGTTTTCTTTGCAACTGAAGCGTGTGACATGAACATGGAAAACAAGCCACCTGATGATGGCGAAGGCAAGAAGAAAAATAATATGAAACCAAAAGTTTCTTTTAGAGATATGGTGATTGGTGACCAGACTGCTCCTCCTGTTAGGCCAAAAGTTGATTTGTACAAGGAGAATCTAGCTAAGATTGAATTTGAAGATGGCAATCCACTCAAGCCAATGGTGCATATAGCGGATTCTGTGTTTGAGGGACTGAATGTTCCATGGCAAGATGCGCTTGTTGTTAAACTCCTGGGGAAGACAATTGGCTATAAGATAATGAAAGAAAAGCTAACAAAATTATGGAAGTTATCTGCTAGCTTTGAGATAATGGATATTGGCAATTACTTTTACATGGTGAAGTTTGAGAATGCAATTGATCGTACCAAAGTGATGGAAGATGGCCCATGGCTGATGTTTGACCACTATGTTACGGTTCAAACCTGGATTCCAGAATTTGTGTCTCCTGCAGCACAAATAGAAAAGACTTTGGTGTGGATTCGATTTCCTAGCTTAAATCTTTTTTACTATGATGAAAGCATTTTAATGGCCCTTGCTGCGGCAGTTGGCAAACCAATCAGGGTTGATAGTAATACTTTGGGTGCCAGTCGTGGCCGCTTTGCAACAGTTTGTGTGGAGGTTGCACTGAACAAGCCTGTTATAGGCAAAGTCTGGATGAAGGGTGTGTGGTATAAAGTTGAATATGAAGGCCTACATAGAATCTGCTCAAATTGTGGTTGTTATGGCCATTTTACTCGTGATTGCAAGAAGGAGATAGTGGGGGAAACCCCTAAGGCCTCCCAACTTGCGGCGGCTCCTCAACCGGCGGCAGCTTCAGCACCAGAAAGGCCATTAAATGCTGCTATTAATTTGGAGAATGGTAACGCTGATTTAGGGGAGAAAAACCAAGAGCCAGTTTCGAATTCTAACTTGTATGAATCTCTGCATGGTGATTGGCTCGTGGTGAAAAGGAGAGCGCGAAATCTTAGGAACTCAAAAACGGCCAGCAATAATAATGATATAAAGGGCAAGTCAATTATTGGCAATAATGGGAATAAAGGACAACAACATTCCCAACGGAATCCACCAGACTCTCATGCGAAAGTTATGCATTCTAAAAAGGGACATATAGGCCCATCGAGTGCAAAAAATGTTGTGAAGCCCAATTCTACAGTCCTCCAGAATAAAAGACCAAGACAGGAACATGAGTCCAATATGAGACATTTCAATAAGACAAGCACACCACAGTTGGGCCATATTGAGTCAGCTACAAAAATTCAAATGAAGTCCAAAATTATGGATAAGAAAGAAGAGGTGCAGTATAAGCCATGGGTCTACGATGTGGGATTTGGCGCACAATCTTATGTTAATTTGAAAGTAGTTTCCAATAACAGATTTTTGATGCTTCATGATGAAGAAGAGGTAGAGCAAAATGCTTGTATGGCAGAGATGAATGCGGACTCTCAAAATCATGCTCAATGTATTCATGAGGAGATGGTTCCTGAAACACAATACCAGCAAGATCCAATGGCTCAGTAACCGCTTTGGTACTTGCTCCTCTCTTTCTATTTGTGTTTTATGGATTTGTTTGATAATCTTTCAATTATTTCCTGGAATATTAGAGGTGCCTTTAGTCGTAATAAGAGGCGCCATGTTCGTGACATCATTAGTCTTTATCACCCATCTCTCTTCTTGGTGTCTGAGACTCATGGTCCTTTTGTTAAAGCTCAACAGTTGTGGTTGTCTCAAGGTTATAAACCAGTTTTTATTCAGGAGGCTCGTGGCCATTCGGGAGGGATTTGGGTTTTAACTTGTAGAGATGACATTAATTTTGATTTGTTTCATAGCATGTATCAAGCAATTACTTTCTCTGTTTCTAAGCAAAATATGAGTTGGTACTGTTCTGCTATTTATGCTTCACCAGTGTTCTCTACTAGGTGTGAGCTGTGAAACTCTTTACGGAATCTTAGGGGTATTATCTCTGGTCCTTGGATTATCTTGGGAGATCTCGATGAAATTCTTCATTCCTCAGAAGTCTCAGGGGGAAATTTTAGTGTCTATAGAGCTCAATTATTAGCTTCTATTATGGCAGATTGTGACCTTATGGATCTTCATACTATTGGTGGTCTTTTTACTTGGTGCAAAAATATTCAGCAGGGTAGACATGTGCTGAAAAGATTGGACCGTTGTATGGCAGATGTTAATTGGAGACTGTCCTTCCCCCAAGCTCTTGTTGAAGTTTTGCCTCCTCATGATTCAGATCATAATCCAATCCTTATGTCTTGCAGGAAGTCTGATAGCAGAAAAGTAAAGGCTTTCCACTTCCAAGCAGCCTGGATGTCGCATCCAGAATATAGTGGTTTAGTCAAAGATACTTGGAGTGGTACTAATGGAACAACCATTACTAAACTTGCTAGTATCAGAGATCAATCCTTAAAGTTCAACAGAGAAGTGTTTGGCAACATTTTCAGAAAAAAGAAGCTTTTGGAGGCTCGTATCAAAAGGGTTCATAGACAACTTGATGTGTTCCCCTATTCTGATCTTATTGGTTTGGAAAAGGAGCTTCAAAAACAGTATAGTGATGTGCTGGCTCAAGAAGAGCTTCTGTGGTACCAAAAATCCAGGGAAAAATGGGTGAAGTTTGGGAATAGGAACACTAAATTTTTCTACACTCAAACTATCATTCGCAGAAGGAGAAACATAATTACTGGATTAAACATTGATGGCACTTGGTGCTCTGATGAGTCTGTTTTGAAAAAGGGAAGCTTTGGCTTTTTTCAAGAGCCTATTCCAGTCCAATGCTAATTGCAATCCCCTCAACTTACAACTGCGGAATATTCCTAAAATTAGTCCAACTCTGTATGACCTTCTGCAGCAACTGGTTTCAAAGGAGGAAATCAAGGTAGCTCTCTTCTCTATGCACTCCTATAAGGCACCTGGTCCGAATGGTTTCCAGCCAGTGTTCTTTAAATCCTACTGGAACATAGTGGAAAAAGATGTTTTTGATCTTGTTTCTAAGGCTTTTGCATCGGGTAACATAGACCCTCACTTAGCTGAAACTCTTATTGTGCCTATTCCTAAGGTGGATCAACCAACTAGCCTCAAGGATTTCAGGCCTATCAGCTTATGTAATGTATTGTTGAAACTGGTTTCCAAGATTCTGGTTGACAGAATAAGGCCTTTCCTGGATGATTTCATTGGTCCTTTACAAAGTAGTTTCATACCTAATAGAGGAACTTCTGATAATGCTATCATTGCTCAAGAAATTGTCCATTTTATGCATAAGAAGAAGGGGAAAGGTGGGCATCTAATGTTCAAAATAGACTTTGAAAAAGCCTATGATAAAGTGGATTAGCGCTTCCTTAGATTGACTCTTCATGAATTTGGTTTCCCTCCCCTCATTATTCAATTGATCATGAGCTGCATCACTTCTACTACTTTGTCTTTAAAGTGGAATAATGAGCAACTGGAAAGTTTTACTCCTCAAAGGGGGCTTAGACAAGGAGATCCAATGTCCCCTTACTTATTTGTCCTCTGCATGGAGAAACTAGCTTTGATGATTCAAAACAGAGTGCAGTGTAGTGAATGGCATCCGGTGAAGGTCTCTAGGAATGGTCCAGCAATTTCCCATTTATTCTTTGCAGATGATTGCCTTCTTTTCACTAAAGCCAAGTCTTCCCAAGTTAAATTAGTGAGGGATATGTTACCAGAGTTTTGTACAGCCTCTGGTATGACAGTTAGTATCCAGAAGTCTAGATTCCTGCCTTCAAGGAACATAGCTCGCAGCAAAATTCAAAAATTTGAATCTATTATTGAGTTTCAACACACCTACAACATTGGAAAATACCTTGGCTTTCCCTTGTTGACAGGCAGAGTTAGAAAAGTAGATTTTACCTATATTCATGACAGAATCAATAGTAGGCTTGCAGGTTGGAAGACTAAGCTTCTTAGTAGGGCTGGAAGAGTGACACTTGCAAAATCTGTCCTCTCTTCAATGCCTGTTTATACTATGCAAAATTTATGGTTACATGAAGGAACTTGTTCTGCAATTGATGCTTCAATCAGAAAATTTATCTGGGGTGGAAACTCTAATCACTGGGTGAATTGGAAGCTTCTCACTAACGCTAGATATAAGGGTGGGCTTGGTATTCATAATGCAAGAGATACTAATACAGCCCTCCTTGGAAAGCATGTTTGGGACTTACTGCATAATCCTAATAAGCTTTGGGTTCAAATGCTGTCAGCTAAATATCTAGACAATGATCATATTCTGAATTCTCAGGCCACATCTGGAAGCTCCTATGTTTGGAAGTCTATCGTGAAAGCTGCACATCAGTTAAAGGATGGCTTCAAGACTAGAGTGGGTAAAGGAAATGTCTCTTTGTGGTATGATAAGTTTCTGGATGAAGGAAGGCTTTGTGATTTGGTTCCTTTTGTTAACATTCAGGACACGGTTATGGCACTCAGAGATATCTGGTTTGATGATAAATGGAACTTTCATATCTTGGCAACTCCAATTCCTAATGCAGCTCAGATGAGAATCAAGGGTCTGTTTATTCAACCAGATGCTGCTGATATGTTAATCTGGGGCTTTTCTACTGATGGTGCTTACTCAGTTAAAAGTGCCTACACTTGGCTCCTTCAAGATACTGATAATTCAAATGACACTGAAGTAAGTTGGTCTTGGCTGTGGAAGCTTCCAATCCCTGAAAACTTGAAACACTTTCTCTGGCTAGCTCTTCATGGTAGCCTTCCAACCAACAAATTTCGTGTTGAACATCATATATCCTCTGATCCCAATTGCAAAATCTGTGGTTCCTGTCAAGAGAGTTTACTGCACACTCTTAGGGATTGTTCAAGGGCTAAGAGAATTTGGGGTTATCTTCGATTCTCTAATACATTGTTCTTACAGTGCTCTGATTATTTCTATTGGTTCAAGGATAATGCAACCAGTGATAATGGTGTTATTTTTGTGACTACTTGCTAGTTCATCTGGCGAGCTAGGAACTATGAGGTGTTTGAAGATGGAAAATGGGAGGATTGGTATATTTTTTGCCAAATTCATGCTTTGGCCATCTCCATAAATCATGCTCTTGGGAGTTTGAATAGCAGTAGAAAAGTTAGGGAAGTCAAATGGTGCCCTCCGGTTGGAAACTCATATAAACTTAATGTGGATGGTAGCAGCATAGGAAATCCTGGAAATTCAGGATTTGGTGGCCTTATCCAGAACAGTTATGGTGAATGGATTTCTGGTTTTTTGGGTTTTTGTGGGATTTCCAACAATATGAATGCTGAATTGTTAGCTATTGCTCATGGGCTTGATTAGGCTTGGAATCTTGGATGTACAGATATTGTGTGTGAATCTGATTCTAAAACTTCCTTGGAGCTCATTCAACATGGTGTTCCTAAAGTCCATCCTTTAGCTCATCTTATTAATCATATCAGAAGCTTTAAGACCCTTGCTTGGAATCTAAGTTTTCAGCATATCTTGAGAGAAGGAAATGCTTGTGCTGATTGGCTTGCTAATTACGGAGCAACATCAATGCAGGATTTCTTGGTTTGGAACACTTGCCCTACTCCTCTTTCTGGTTTTCTGTTGGCGGATGCTTTGAGGGTGGTTAGATTGAGGGAATAATCTCCCTCTCTGGTTGGTTGTCTTTATTTTCTTATTAATAAAAAAAAGTTACAATTAGAGTTTAAAACCTGATTCCAATTATGCATTTTTTTCACGCATAATATTGCATGATTTTCATGTATCATGGTTTTTATTTTATGTATTGACAAATAAAAATATTTTAATTGCAATATTTTATGGGTTTTTATGGTATTCTTTCAAACCATACATTGCGGGTTTATGTTACCTGTGTATGACTTTTCCTAAGGCCTTTAGTCCTGTTAAAACTTGATTTTTTTTGGGCTTTAGTTCAAGATAGATTGAAAATGGGTTTCTAGTTGAAACCCAAATGAAATCGTGTGAAGACACACGTTGAAACGAGGGGTTTTTGACCAATGTGTTTATAGTGACAAAATTATTTATCAAATTGCTATTATTTCTAAATTATTTATCAAAATGCCTCTATTTTAGCCATGTTGAAATTTTTTATTTTTTTTCATTCCACGTAAGATGCGCCAGAGGAGATAGCGCATCCAACTAGGATACGTCAACACCTGTGACGTTTTCCACGTGGAAACGCCACACATGATGGCGTATCCACGTGGGATGCGCCACGCGTGTTGGCGTATCTGAGTTGGATGCGCCAATCGTGTTGGCGTCTCCTACGTAAAGAAAAAAATAAAAAAAAATACTACGTGGCATGTGCAAGATAGCGTATCCATGTAAAAAACGCTATGTAGGATGGCGTATCCACGTCACGTGGACAAAAAAAATTAAAAAAAAATGCCACCTTAAGTATGTTTCTAAGATACTTAACCCATTCCACGTGGATCTCGCACTCCTCCCAAAGACACATACATTTCACATGCCTATTTGAGAGTGCACCATAACCTTGGAAGACATCAATATTTATAGGTCAAGTGTTTGCTTCTGATCCGAAAGTAGTCGATGTGAGACTTTGGTATTAGTAAGACAAAGCAACTAAGTAAGGCAATAATATACTTTTATTCGATGTGGGACTTTGGTAAATGAAACAAACATCTTATTTACACACCTAAAACAATTTTTTTACTTTTTTAACTATTCATAATATAATTTGATCTTCTTTTTTCTTAATGAGTGGGTCATTGTCTCTTCAAAGAAATGTTTACCCATTGATTCCTTTCTTGTCTGCGCCACTTTTGACAGCCTACAATACTGTTGATCCATTGGTAGATCGTATTCTCTGGACATCTCTTGTTCCCATACTTCCTGCTGGCCTTTCTCGTGCAGCTGAGGTTGGTATAATTGCTAAAGTGCTTTACTTTCTTTAGGAGGATTGAGATTACATGAAAATTTTATAGTTAATAGTGCTAAAAATGTTCAATGAGTTATGGTAGTCTTAAATAGAATCCATATTATAAATAATGTCTTACTGATATTCAAAATGAAAAAAATCATTGAATTAGAAAGGAAACTCAAATATAAATAAAATAATCTGCATGAGTGTGTGTGTGTATGTTCTCATTAAGATATTCTTTGAATTATTACCATGATATAATTTTTTTGTAAGTCTGATGATCACATGTTTACAAAGACTTGTTTTCCCATGCCATTAAGCCACCAAGGTAGAGTCAGCAAATTAAATTTGTTCTCTCTTGGATCAATTTAATAAATGCAATTTTAAACTAAACATTATTTGCTGATGAGTTCTTATTACATTTTTCTGAAATTTATCACAAATGGTCCTTTTTTCTTCGTTTTGACCAGAAAATTGGAGAAAACTATGATGAAGTCTAAAATTACATAGCCAGATAGTTACAATTTTGAATACATCACTACTATTTTAAGACTTCTGTTACTTCCTGGAGTATGGTTGCCAATATTTTTCTAATTATCATTTAATGATTTATAGAGGAAAAGCAGCCCTTTGGAAGTAAAACTTTATCTGACAATAATAAGGTGGTAGGGACGAGTAATTGTTCAAAATCATCAATTACACAAATAATTGATATATCTCCCATCAGCCCCAGGTAATTGTATATGGTAAGATAAGAATTACTTGTCACATTCTTGTAGATTCACCTCACCAAGAACACTTGGATTGATGTGCAGGTTACAAAGACTGAGACCAGTTCAACGTACACTATCTTTCAACCAGAGGAGTGATTGGACATTTGAATTTCTTCTGACTGAAGGAAGGCAAGCGCCTGGAAGAGCTGGCAGCATTAAAGCGTCTGAACTCTGAAGAGCTCAAGCAGGTCTGAGAGAAAGCCCATGGTTTTTTTGCAAGATTGTATTACCGTTGTTTTACATTGATGATATATATAGGATTTTAGAGGTCAGAGAAAAGAAAGTAGTACTACCGTGGTTTTACATTGATGATATATATAGGATTGGCAAAAATCTTTTCAAGCCAAACATGTATCTGTTTATCTTCTTTTTATATTATGAGTAGCTAAGAAAGTAAAAAAATAATTTTAGGTATGTAAATAAGATATTTGTTTCATTTACTAAAGTCCCACATCGAATAAAAGTATATTGTTGCTTTACTTAGTTGCTTTGCCTTACTAATACTAAAGTCCCACATCGACTACTTTTGGATCAGAAGCAAACACTTGGCCTATAAATATTGATGTCTCTCAAGGTTATGGTGCACTCTCAAATAGGCATGTGAAATGTATGTGCCTTTGAGTGGAGTGCGAGATCCACGTGGAATGAGTTAAGTGCCTTAGAAACACACCTAACATGAAATTTTTTTTTAATTTTTTTTGTCCACGTGGCATGGATACGCCATCCTACATGGCGTTTTTTTACATGGATATGTCATCCTGCACATGCCACGTAGTATTTTTTTTTAATTTTTTTCTCCACGTGGGAGACGTTAACACGGTTGGCGCATCTAACTAGGATATGCCAACACGCGTGGCGCATTCCACGTGGATACGCCATCATGTGTGGCGTTTCCACTTGGAAAACGCCACAGGCGTTGGTGTATCCTAGTTGGATGCACCATTTCCTCTGGCGTATCCTACGTAGAATGAAAAACAATAAAAAATTTCAACATGGCCAAAACAAAGGCATTTTGATAAATAGTTTGGAAATGATGATAATTTGATAAATAATTTTGCCACTAGGGACACATTAGTCAAAAACTCTTGAAAAGAGCTCAGATTAAGCTCTAATAGTGGAACCCGCCTTTGCCCGTAGGTTGACGTGCCAGAGGTTGAAGAAAACCTCTTTTGACCACCCTCACTCACACCTTGAGAGAGTGAGAGAGAGTATGATGTCTACAAATATAATTTTTCAACATCATTTATTGCATTGTGTTATACTCTCTAAATCTAATATTTTGGTGTATATTTTGTGTTTTTTTCTTTTGCTAGGAATACTTTTTATGAAAAATTAGTGTATATTGTATATTTAATTATTTTTTCAGTTGATATTTCAGAAAATAATATATCAAAAAATTAATTTATGATGTTTTGTCTCCCTATTTTCTATTATAAAATTGTGTACATTAAGCCTAAATTGTATGCTCAAAAATACCTATTTATCGAGTTGTATGCTTTCATTTGAATTGTTTAAGTGCAATTTTATTTGAAAATACTGTTAAATTAATTTAATGAATAGTACCAGTGTTGTCTATAACCACACCTTCTTTTGTACTATGTCATGATTTTTTGGGCAAGAGAAAATTGATTTGTGTAAGAATTTTCATGAATTACTATGAGTGATTACCACCAAAGTGGGATTACTTGTATTGTTTTGTGGAAGTTTTTTGTACTTTGAGGAATTTTTCTATTTATTGCATGTAATTATTTGCTCAAAGGGGGTTCTTGTGTGACGTAATTGGAAGCTGATATGAGGATGAAGTTATTTGAAAGTACATCAGTTCAGGAGATCTGCCTACCCAAAGGGGATAGATTTTCAAACCCAATGCATTTTCATTGATTAACTCATGTTGAGATTTGTGGATGAAGTTATTGGAGGTGCATTGGTCAAGAGGGTATGTCTACCCTAAACACTACTAGAAATTTGGATTTTAGAGACCAAAAAATCGGTCTCTAAATTAAAAAAATCGATTTCTAAAAGCCTCATCGCTATATATTAGAAACTGATTTTAAAGAGACTGAATTTTTCGGTCTCTAAATCGGTCGCTAATTTTTCGGTCAAATATTAGTAAATTATATTTCAAAAAAGTACATTAGAGACCGATTTAGAGACCGACTTTTTAAAGATCGATTTTTCGAACTCTAAACCAGTATCTAAATCGGTCTGTAAAAGCATGAATATATTATATATTTTATAAAATCAGTCGCTAATGCAGTCTCTAAACTAGAAACTAATTTATCGGTCTCTAAATCAGTCTCTAAAACTCTGAATATATTATATATTTTATAAAATCAGTCACTAAATCGGTCTCTAAATTAGAGATTAATTTATCGGTCTCTAAACCAATCTCTAAAAAGCTGAATATATTATGAGAATAGTTTATTAGTCTCTAAATCGGTAGCTAAATGTCTTTTTTTTATATATTCGATCTCTAAGTCGGTCTTTAATTTGTAATATGAATTTATAATTATTTTTAAATTTATTAAAATCTAAATTTTTAAAACACCTAATAAACAACAATTAACAATCTCATATATAACCAAATACATAAATAAAAAATAACGTAAACTAAACTAATTCAGTCTTTAGAATGCCTCATTTAAACATCAAGACATTCTAGAATAAAACAAAACATTGTCTATAATATCTCATTACTACAACATTTCAAATGTAAGAAAGTTGAACACAACACAAACTAAATTCTAATCATAAAAATTCCTCCTCCTCCTCGTCCTCCTCCTCGTCCTCCTCTTCTACTCCATCAGTCACGGGAATGGGAAATGTTTGAGAAGGCTGAAAGTTCATCGACTGCATCATCTCTTGTACCAGCCAGTTTGTTTCCTCAATCAGTCTCCTCAATATGTCTCCTATTATCTGCCACTTCAGTCCGAAGCTCATTTCTCAAATGCATCTTAAATTATATCATAAATTCTACAACTAAAGAAGCACCCAAGTTTATAAACATCAAAGAAGACACAATAGACACATCAATCTAAATTTGCTTTGCAAATTATAAGTTTATAACTAAACTCCCTAAGCGAGTCCTCTTGAACAATCAGTGTCAATGCTTTGTTTCCTGGATTAAGCAATGCACCTGATCGTCACCATGGTCTGCCCCTCCAAAGTCTATTTGCTTTCTAGTCATGTTAACTGCATTAATTCCATATATATTTGGATCAATTTTCATTGCTCACAGGGATCTCTCTGTCTTACACAACATCTATAATGTTCTATAAAAGTGTCTTAAAGCACAATATTGTCAATCTAAACATCATCTTGACTATAACAGCAACAGAGAAGGAAACTAAGCATTATGCACCTGTTTCAAGATAGCAAAGTTCTAGTTCATCATATTCTCGTAAGGAATCTTCATGAAGGTGAGCCATTTCAAACATAAATGCCAAGCTTTCCTGAGCACATAATACAAATTTGTTAAAAGAAGCCATAATCTCCCAGAATGAATAGAAAGAGCAAATTAATAAAGAAATATAAAGGTTGGGCTTTAAGAACTACTTATGCACTCTTAAGTCCATGATTCATAAGAAAAGGATCAACCTTCAGAATGAAAAAAATTACAGAAGTTCTAGACTGGCATGAGATACTGTTCACTAAGCTTTCGTATTTCATCCTCATAAAATTGTACACGCTTATCCAGTGTATTTCTGATGCATTCCATTATCTTTGATTCCAAATCTTCCTAAATATTTGCTTCAGGGAAATGCATATCATATTTGCAACATCTAAATGAGGATGAAGCAGTGTTAAAAGCATCAAAAGGGAAGGGAATGAAGTTTTATCAATTATGTAATTAAAGTAAGCAACATGTACTTCGGAAACAAATGAGAAGAAAAACTTGAATACTCTTTTTTCCCTTCATGAGCGGTTAACTAGTTATTATTTCTGTTTTGGTAAATATCACTGCTTACAAATTTTTTTTGTTTTTCCTGATTCTATCATCAAATTCTCAACCACTCACATTTGTAATATAAACAGTTGATTCCACAATCTTTATGGACTTCCCTTTATGCTAAATAAGTAGAAAGACACAATAATGGAAGAATGATGCTACTGAAAGCAACTATAAGGTTGACCCCTAAAACTTAACTTCCACGCTCCATTTTTTTACTTTTTACATTGCCGCATCAAGTTCATAATAAAGAAAACAATATCCAATCAAATAGTTATTTAGATTATTATATATTGACCATATGCCATCATGTCTATGTCATATATGGTGACATATTTTTCTTTATTTTTGTTTCAAAAGGAAAGGAATAAGACATTACAATTTCTTTCTATCAAAAGAAAAATAGGAAATTATCATTCTATGTAATTGAAGTTATCAAATGTACTCCAAGTATATGTAATATGTAATTCCTGGACCCAAAAAAAAGATCTCTGTTTCCGCTAGCTAAGAATTGAATCAATATGCTTTGCATGTTATTTACTTATGTTTTGTTCTTTCATATAGTCACACAGAAAGTAGCATCACTAAGTTATATATAAAAGCATCCAAAAATGAAAGCTACAAACTATGGCAAAAATCATAGTGTATCTCCCTCATCAAACCTGTGATGTTATCCCAGCATTAGGACTTTCTACTACAGTCTAAAAAATGTAATCAACGGAAATTCATGATACCTCACAGGTAATGAGTACAACAGTTGCATATGGCTTGATGGTTAGCCACAAGTCACTCACGTCCTCCACTGAAAAAAAACATTTTGATGAAGCATCAATAGACGGGCACACACACACACACACAACTAGATCAATGATAGTTATGCTTATATCTGTTGACCAAATACATTATACTATTTCTGCTTTTACAATTGATGCATAGTTGACAATCAGTCACAATAGTAAGGACAAGTTGAGATAATCCTTTTCGGAAACAAATATAAAGAATAAAAATCAACAATAACCCAAACAAAAAAAGCATAAAAATAAGCTTAGAATAGAGGTGCGGATGGACGGCTGTCCCAAGCAGAGGGAGAGACGCGCGGTGAGAGAGAGCGGCGGTTAGAGGTGGAGCAGATCTAGGGAGCGACGACAGTTCACGGCGTCTGGTGCGACGGCAGTTCACGGTGTCTGGTGCATGGCCCGTGGAGCACATCCAGTTTCTGGTGCATGGCCCGTGGAGTAGATGGTGCAAACGGACTCGCGGTGAGAGAGAGTGGTGGTCAAAGGTGGAGCAGATTTGGGTAGCGATGACAGTTCACGGTGTCTGGTGCGACAGTATCGTTCGCGGCGTTTGGTGCATGGCCCGTGGCGCGGACGGACTGGAGCAGATCCAGCAGACCAGACCGTGGAGCAGAATGGGGGAATAGGGGGATGAAGGGATTGGGTATGGGGTGTAGCGGGGTGAAATGGGGAGAGAATCGAGAGAATATGTGGGAAAAATTTGGGAAAGAGGTAGGTTTGATGGTGAGTACGGGGTGTAGCGACCACATTTTCGGTTTCTAATTTTTTATTTATAATTTTTTTTATTAGAGACCGAAGTATTGGTTCCTAATTTTTTTATTTTTTTTATTTTTTAGAGACCGAATTTGCGGTCTCTACTGATTTATTTTTTTTGTAATTTTTTTATTTAGCAATTGAAATATTAGTCTCTAACAACAAGACATATTTTTATTTTTTTAATTTCTTTTATAACATAATTTCAATTTCAAATTCGGTCTCTAAAAAATTTAAAGGCTGATTTTATTTCGGTAACAATTTTTTTTAAAAAAAAATGGTCTATATTTCAGTCTCTATAAAGACCGAAATAAATCAGTCTCTAAATCAATCTCTAAAATCCAAATTTCTAGTAGTGAAAGGAATGAATTCTTGAACCTAGTGTATGCTCACTGATTAACTCATAAGTGGTTCTGACTTTGGTTACAACCTTGGTTCCACATTCTGCCCAAAGGGAAATATGTGATATTATGCTGGTCTCATAATGATAGCTTGATTTAATTTGGAGTTATATCTTTGCCCTAATAGTTTATTCTAATGCATTTCTATTTCGTATTAACAATTACTTTTTCCGTGAACAACTGTTTCGCTTCAATAGAAAATTTGACTAGATCAAACTATAACAAATGGAAGCAAGATTTGGATTTCTCTTTAGGAATTGCTGACCTTGGCTTGGCCTTATATGAAAATAAGCTCAATGTTCCTAGTGACTAGTGAGGGAAGTATAGCTGAGCAGAGAGAACTTGTAGCTAAGTGGGAAAGATCCAATCATCTTAGTTTAATTGTCACTAAGAGGACCATTTCTGAACATCTGTTGAGTGGCTTACTAGAAACCTCAAATGCTAAAGAATTTCTCATTGAGCTGGGTAAAAGATATCAGGTGTCTGATAATGTTGAGTCTTGATATCTAATGAAACAATTAACAAACATGACATATGACAACATTGAGGGCGTAAAGGAATTTATTCTAAAGATAGTTCACATCCAAACCAAATTAAAGGCCCATGACATAGACCTGAATGAAAAATTTCTTGTCCCACATGCCTTAAATTGTCTGCTTGTTGAATTTACACAAATTAAAGCTGCTTATAACACTTTCGGCAAAAAATAGATCATTAATGACCTTATTATCAAGTGTGTGGTAGAGGAAGAGAAACTCAAGAAAGAAAAGAGTGATCTAGCCCTCCTGACTTTTCGTGGTAATCCCCAAAGGGTAATTGGAAACACAAGAAGGATTCATTTAGTGCTCGTAATGAAAATCAAGACTCAAGGAAATTAGGTAATGGTCAACACCACAATGTAGGAGGTCCTAAGCCAAGTTCTTTCAAGAGAAGTGTCTGGTGTAAAGGCAAAGGGCATAAGAATAATGATTATGGTAGATTCAAGACTTGGTTAGGAAACAAGCAAAAATTTAGAGGTAACCCTTTAGTTTTTGTCTGTTTTGAATCTAACTTATTTGATGTCCTTATTGATTCTTGGTGGCTTGATAGTGGTTCTACAACCTATATTGCCCTATCTTTACAAGGGTTCAGAAACCTGAGGAAACCAAGTTTGAGAGAAAGCAAGCTGAGGGTAGGAAATGATCTTGAAGTCATGGTGGAATCAGTGGGGAATGTTAGCTTAGTTTTAGCAACATGTTATGAGCTTGTTTTAAAGGATACTTTATATGTACCTTCTTTTAGGACGAATTTGATTTTTTGTTTCTTATTTGGATAAACTTGGATTTCATTTTACTTTTGGTGATCGAAAAATAAATTTGATGTTGAGCTCCCAATTATAGGGTTTGGTTCTTTGTTGGATGGTTTGTATAAATTATCTTTGGTTTCTGATAATGTTTCTTCATCTTTAAATGTTGAGAATGTTGTTGCTAAAAGGCCTAAAATTAAGGAAAAATCCTTTTTATTGTGGCACAAGCATTTAGGTCAAATTTCTAGGAAAATAGTAGAAAGGTTAATTAAAGATGATATTTTACCTTCCTTAGACTTTGATGATTTGGGGACTTATGTGGATTGTATTAGAGGAAAATTCACTAAGACAAAAAAAAGGTGCAACTAGAAGTTCAAGTCTTTTAGAAATCATTTACATAGACATTAGTAGACCTCTTTCTCCTACTATTTGTGGTAAGAAGATTTTCATCAATTTCATTGATGTTTTTTCCCGATTTAGCTATCTTTATTTAATTAAAGAAAAATCTGATGCACTTGATAAATTCAAGGTTTTTAAAATTGTAATAGAAAAACAATTAGGAAATGTTATCAAGATAATGAGATTTGACTATAGTAGAGAGTATTATGACAGATATGATGCCACAGGGTAACATATATGATCATTTACTATTGCAAGATTGTGGAATTGTTCCACAATACATCATGCTTGGTAGTCCTGAACAAAATGGTGTGGCCGAAAAGTATAACCGCACACTAAAAAATATGATGAGAAGCATGATGAGTAGGTGTAACTTGCCAAAATTTCTATGGGTTGAAGCCTTGAAAACAATATATACTTAACAAAGCTCCAAGTGAATCCATCCCAAAAACACCTTTTGAACTCTAGACAAGTAAAAAAACCCAGTTTGAACTCTAGATAAGTTAAAAAACCCAGTTTGAACAATTTTCGTGTCCAGGGTTGCCCAGTAGAAGTTAATATTTATAACCCCTTAGAGGAAAAGACAGACCCCGAAAGTAGTCATTGCTTTTTCATTGGATATACGGATCATGCAAAAAAATACATGTTCTATTGTCCTAGCAGGGGTACTAGAATTGTGGAGTCTTTACATGCAAAGTTTTTGGAGCTTAATGTGCCAGACCCTGCTGTTCCATATGATAATACTAGTGTTGATTTGCATGAGATTATTTCTTTGCCTTTGCCTGTTTTTGATAACAACATCTTATCTGCTACTCCTGTTGGAGTTGAGCTTCTAGTTGAAAACATAATTAATCATCCTCTTGTTGATAATATGATTGATCCTCTTGCTACGGTTAAAGTTCCCCAACCTAATACGCCAGTTGAGAAAATTCCTATAAAAATGTTAGTCAAATAGAGGCAACCTACCATTTCTAATGACTTTATGGTCTATCTAAGTGAGGATGCTTACGATATTGAGGATGTCATTGACCCTAAGAATTATCAGGAAATTGTTTCTTGTCCTCAGTCCAATATGTGAATAAATGCTATGAATCAAGAATATGTATATTGCATATCAAATTGACTATATTATTAACAAAACTTTAGAGTATACTAGGCTAAACATGTTAGAATTGATCGAGTTGCTCCCTGTTTATCTTCGAAATGTTAGTGATGAGATGGAAACAAATATTGTTACTTCTGTTAGTATACTCGGATAATGTGCAAGATCTCTTTGATTCTTAGAAGCTAACATCGATTATAATATTTACTGTTATGTTATTCTTAATATTTCTTGAATTTTCTTCTAATGCCTTGAATAGACCCTTGTTATTGGCACCTTGACCCTCGACATACATGTTGTTTCTCTTCACATCTATCAGACGATAACTTGACATTATATGGCATGTTCTTTCTCTCCGTATCTATCAGCTGCTGCTGTTTATACACCTTAGAACTTGACGCATCAAGTTTATCAGCTCCTAAGCAATTTGCAGACCTAGAAAGATTAGGTGACCACAACTCTTCAAGCTTGATCACTCAGAGAATTCTGAGCATCGAACTAGGGGGCTGTGGACCATTTTGGGCCATTTGGGCCAAAACCGGGTCTCTCATCTCCTGGGTCGACTTGACTTGCTAACTTAGACCCTCTTAAGGGCGACCCTATTTAAGCATACATTTAGGCTATTAAGGTTGGTTCATTTTCTCTGCCTATACTTCTTCCCCTTTTTTTGGCTTTAAGACTGAGTTGAGCATTGCATATGTCATTGTCAACTGACACGGAGCTCTCTGATGACCTTAGGTTGTCTTAGGAACACCCACTTAGGTAGAGAACGGAACAACCCTGCTTATGTGTGTTATTTTTCAGGGAATCATTATTAATAAATATATATACTAAATAGTAATGATGAATTAAATAATAAGATTTATACCAAAAATCAAGTCGTGATCAGAATCAAAATACTGTGTAAAAAAATGTAGGAAAATACCGCACTAGAGTGTAAATGGCTTGAAAGGCTTAATGAAATAGTAGAGGCATCTTTTAATGTACTCCACTTTGGTAAACGATGCATTGGTGGTCCTTTGACTTGACTTAATATAACAAGTTTTCATATTTTATAATGAAGTCTATGGCACATTTTATGTTTTATCATTGTATATATTAATATTTTCATTTTAGTCATTCTAACTAATTCCATCATTAAGTCCAAATACACCACACTGCCACCTCGCCGTTGGCCACTATCGCGCCACCAGAGGTGGTGCGGTAGGTTTTGACGAAGGCTACATCACCGTTGGAGCCCACCACTATCCGACCCACCACCCTTTTGCGAGCTCCTTAGTTAGGGCCTCATCACCTACGCGAAGAAGACTCCATTTTCTATAAACTGAAAAACCTAGAAAAAAAAAGACTAAAACTTTTTATTTGGTGGGTGGGCCAAAAAGGGAATTGAAACTTCGAGAGAGCGGCGATGCTTCATGATGGTGTGGCTTGGTGGCTCATGGTGGTGTAGGCTCGTAGAGGCTGGCGGTAGGGTATGGAATGGCAGTAGTAAGGATTGAAAATGGAGAAGGCATGGTGGTGCAATGAGGTTTCTGGTCTGATGTGGTGGTGCATTGTGGAGGAAGATCCTATGAGGCTGAGGACAAAGTCTCGCAAGTGACTGGAGGCGACGATGGTTTAGTTAAGGGTGGTTCACAGTGGTGTTTGGCTGAGAATGTGATTGCCGGTGATGGTTTCTAGTCCGGTTTCAGGTGAGGCTTGAGGTCTGATTTAGTGAAGAAAACTTTGGATTATAGTGGTGGTTTTGATTTTAGGGTTTACATGATTGTTTGGGGTTACTGTGGACAAGGCTAAATTCATGGATTGAGGAGTTTCAATGGCTAAGGAGTTTAGTTGGGTGAATGTTCAGAATAGAGGAAGGTATATTTTGTATTTATGTGTTTTATTATCAGCCACAGCTGCTGGCCATAACAACCAATCCACACTGAATGCCCACTATCTGACTATATGGTGCACCATAAACATCTCTCCATGAGAATAGTCAAATACATGTTAGGATGTGTTTTTGGGCCATAGAAGTCCATAGCCTTTTGCCAGTTTCTCTATGCTAGATATGCATATTGCTTGACTCGTTGCACAGTGCTATTTTCACCTTTTGACAAAATACTTTTCTTGTAACCAGAATCCATAAATTTCAAGCAACAATCTCTCTAATAGCAAGCCAACGGGAAGTAAGAATATGCAACCTCCTGTTTGCGTAGTTCACCCAGCGACTCATACACAGACAATGCTTCCTTAATGGCCTCGTTAGCTAAAATCTCATGCTTTCTCAATTCTTTCTAGCTTTTCTGTCGTAAGGATTGGTGTGACTTACACGTGTATCTTCCAATGATCCATTTTCATAAACTTTTGCTGTACTATTTTCTCTTGCCAAAAGTATGCCAAACCGTAGATAAGTATGAGTAAACTGTGTGTGTACGTCATTCCTCAAGCTGCTTGTCACAGAATCAACATCCTCATTGATGGCACTTAGTTCTAACTGTGTCGCCCCATAATATCTAAGAGACTCTTTATATTCCAGTTTTGCAGTTTCCAATACATGATTGTATGCATTATGGAAGATAGTATGCAGTTTAAAATTCTCAATTTTTGATACCATCTCCTCAACCAAAGCCTGTCTACCATGGCCCAAATTATAGTTTATTAATATAATGTTGGTGTGATCTAAAACATGTTTGAATGCATCTATAGCATCTGTAAACACCAATTCAGCCTTATTCAACTCTTATTTTCAAGCATGATTCGACCCAATTCATTGCAAACCCACCCTTTCTTTTTAACCACAGATTGTAACTCAAATAAACTAGAATGAAGTTTAAGCAATCCTTTTCTTGCTTCTTCATAGCATTTTAAAGCAGCTAATAGATTGTGCTCTACATCTCTAACTAGAGGTCCATCTAGGTACTCAAATATCCCACCTTTTTTTACTTTAGTTGTTTCCTTTGAAATGAATTTAGTTTGAGAGACAACACTATAACAAGAATTGTCCATCTCTGAAGATCAAGGTTTTAAATCTCGGTCGCGGTCGCGTTGCGGTCGCGGTCGCGTCGCGGCTGACGCGGCCAAATGCAGCTGTAATCGCGGCCTGTCGCGGTCGCGACAGTGGCCGTGACCGTGTTGTCTCGGCCGCATCACGTGATGCGGTCCGAGATTTAAAACCTTGCTGAAGATCCCTAAGTGTTTTAGAGTCCATAGTTGCCAAGGATTCAACTTCGATCTTACTATTTCCAAGAGCATTTGCCCTGTTTTCACCATAATTACCGTGCTCAAGATATTTGATATCAAAATCTTTTCTACTCTCCTTGTTATGAACGTACACATCTTTTGGGTCTTTCAGAGGCAAGTAATTGGCATTTTTAGCAGATGATAATTTTCTATGCTTTCTACCATAAGCCATGAAGTTCACATCTGCACTACTACTGCTTGCATTGCTTCTACAATTTGTTCCATCGCTTTGATAACTACAATTTATCGAGGAACATGAATTGTAGTTTTGGTTCAACTACACTAGCTTCTTCTTTAGCCTTTTAACTTTCTTCACATCCTTAGATGACATTTGATGTGGATTAAAGGATGCAAACTTAAGTGCAGGTTGTCTCAAGTAATAAATTTCTCAAGAGTCCGAAGTCGATCCATAGGGAATTGATGAAGAAAAATTCTTTGAGGTAAGGAAAGACTTTGTCACAACAATAAAGATAATATAACTTATTCACAATTAAATTAAAGAACTTGCTTGGGCTAAGAGATCCACTTTTGGTAATAAATTAAGGACATGATTAATTCTTTTTATAACTCAATTGAAATTCACGCACAACGGAGGTTCCAATCAGAAAATAAAACATTCAAAGTCCATTTAGAATTATATATGTAGTTATATTATGGTTCCTTTGATTATTTACCAACATCAACACTTGTAAATGGGTTCAAGCATTTATTGTGCTAAACCACTTGTCTACAATGAATCAACAACTTCACTTTACAAGGAGGGTTTCTAAATTGATTAGAAATAAAATACAACACATATAATGACTACTTGATAATATATCATTTAAGCACAAGAAAGAAATTAATCTAATATTATTTTATTACTAAAAGCTTCACCCCTTCACCCAAGCAAGATTAAAATTAGTTACCCATGAGCAATAAGAAAGAAAGAGAGAAGAAGATGATGATCATAACTTCTATTTACAATAAAAGAAAATTATAACAAGTAAATAACATAATAGCATGATCTTGATCTAAACTAAGATTACCCTAATAGGCAGCCAAGGCTACCTATTATAGAGCATCATAAGCAAAAGATGACAATGAGTGGGTGGATAATTAAGGAGTGGGTGGATGATTAACGAGTAAGTGGATGATTGCAAAAAATGCTTGTCTTCACATGTATAAAATAATTTGGTGCCAAACTCATGCTTGCAGACAGAATCTCGGAAAGTGACTTTCATGAAAGTTGTAGGCCTTTGTTTTGGATATCAAATGCCTGCCTGAACCATCCAATTTGACCTCCTACAGCTCAAGATATGACCCAATCATTGCAATTACTTAGACCCAATTTTAGCTCCTCTGTTCTGACTTGCAAGCCCAATATGACCTGCTAGACCTTAGAATCTCGAAAAGTGTTCTTATAAAAATTGTAGATTTGGGTCTTAATTATCAACTATCAAAATTTCAGCCCATTATCATTCCTACAGCCCGATATATGGGCTGATGAGTATACAGAGGTCAAGTTGTCAGGATCAACACTCTTGTTCTTGCTTCAACTCCAATTTGAGTTATCCAATCTTATGATATGGCTTTGAGGTCTTCATAAAAGTTGTAGGGAATTGTCTTAGCTTTCCTACAAGACCAAAATCACATCACTCAAACATATGTAACTCAAATTATAGCTAATTTACTGAACAATATCGAAGAGATAAATTAAGGCTAATCATGCAATAATTCTTTCAATGATCCAATTAGGTCCAATATCATAGAATGTGACAAAATTAACTTAATTCAACCTAATTAAACCTTAAGAAGCCCAGTGAGAGGGTTGTAAAATGTATAAAATATATTATTATCAAATTCTTCCACACTTAGCTTTTGCACTCTTGGGCAAAACACATAAGACCAAAGCTACGGAATAAAGAAAAATAACACAGACTCAAAAACTACAAAACTATAAAAGACTCAATTTCCAATGATATTCAAGATTGCAAAAGTTTATAAACAAGAAGAGCAACCAAAGATTCATAGGATCAAAACATTCATGATGTGACATTTTTTTTTTGGTTTTGTATCTCAAATCAACAAGTAAGGAAACTTCAATTGAAAAACATGAATCAAGAATGATAGATCCTCACAGAATTCACTCTCAATCTCTCAAGTGTTTAAAAGGTAAGTATTTCACTCTATTCAACCCATGAACAATTGCACTACCATAAGCTTGCTTATCTTTTACTTCTCCGCTACTCAAAACACATGCACACAAAAATCAAGAAGACTTTATTCAAGATTGTAATAGGGTTATGGTAAAGGAAAGAGGATAATATGGATATGACAAGATAAATACCAAAGAGAATAGAAGAGCATTATGGTACAGTTTGAGTGGAGAAGATGTTTTTTGAACATTCATCATAAAGGACAATGACCAATATTTGACTAATGCTTTGTTGAAGATCAATGCCAAATTGGTAGGTTGAATTCATTGTTAAGCCTGAATCTTCTTATTCTATTCCTGTTGTTTCCAAGCATCAACCTTCATTCTAGGTATGAATATATCACATGGTGTATCAGGAGATTCTGATAATCCTTTGATTGCAGTGATGGTCAGCTCTTTTTTTTTAAACATTTTGCACACACAGCCCCACACTTGTTCAAGAACAAGGCCAATGCTCTCTTATTCCCTAAGGTTGGGTAAAAACATATTTTTTTCGGCACATAATGAACTAAAAACAAGGAATGGTCAAATAAGCTTAAAGGAGTTACACAAGGGAAAATATGCAAGGATGACTATTTGATCAAAGTAGCTATTTCAAAATGCCTCAATCATGTTTATGTATGCATGTGAAAATGTAGTCTGAAAAAAAAGAATCAAAACAAGTTCTAGAATAACAATTCCATGAGTGAAAAAAAAACTACACAAGAAAGAAGAGAATGGTACAGATATTCAATCCATTCATCAATATGCTCAAAATCTCACAAGGCATATATCTATCATTCTCAATCTATCAATTCAACATCCATAACCAAGCATGTGAAATTTAAGACATAAGATAATTTATTCAACCGTGCTATGACCCCTGAAATTTAATTGCTTTAAAGGATGTGAGAATTCATTCACTTGAATCATTCAAAGGAAATCAAACGATAAAACTTTGTTACTTCCACAAATCATCACATAATAGTTACTTCCCTAATCTAGATGCGTCTCGGGAGTAATTTACTTCAAAAGTAAAATTACTCCTTACTCTGTCATCTCTAATTGGTTTTGCTGTAGGTTTCTGGCAGTCTTATCACTAAACATACTTCCCAATTTAGATGCGTCTCAGGAGTAAAATTACTCTTTACTTTGTCATCATTCATTGGTTTAGTAAGTTCATGACAATCATATCATACTTCCCAAAAAAAAATTCTTTTTTTTTGGTCAACTATCCTTCCCCCCAACCAGATCACAACATTGTCCTCAATGTTAAAATATAGATGAGTAAAGGATAGAAGATATTATTGTTGGAGAAATCTGACATAAATTAAAACAGAAACAAAGTACGATAAATAAAATCAAAAGTAAAGAAAAGTTATAGACGAAGTGTCAGATCTAACTTTCTTTTCATGCTATTTATCTCACTGCTTCCTTCTGACTAATTTATCTGAGCTATTGCTTGATTAGGTTTATAAACAAAAGCTTCTAATTTATCAATCAACTCATTAATAATGGAATCAGAGATAAGAAATAGTCTTGCCACAGGGGTGATAAATTTCTGTTTCACAACTTTGTCAAGAAAAAATAACAAAAGATCAAAAAAATTATTAACATTCAACAAACCTATGGGTTTATGGTGGATGTTCAGTTAGGCCCAAGAGACAATTTGAAAAACTTCTTCCAAAGTACCAAAATCACCTAGTAAGGCAATGAATGCATCAGAGTTTTTAAGCATTGTCTTCATTCATTCATGCATAAATGATACCTTAAGTTTCTCCCCAATTGTCTTTCCAGTGATGTTCTATTGAGTTAAAGGTTTAGGAATGACACCTAAAACCTAGCTGCCTCCTATATAAGCAGTAAGTGATATAGCCCTCATTAACCCACGATAACCTTCCCCATATACAACATGAATATTCCTAGTAGCAAGTGGTCGACTAAGAGTGTTTGTTGCGTTTACAAACTTTAAACCCTTCCCATACCTAGACCCACAAAATACACAAATATTTGTAAGTTAACGAATAGAAACTCCTTCCATTTCTATACTCACCTTCCCTTTGAATGATTCCAAGTTAGAGGAAAGTGGAGAAAATAAAGTGTTTAAATAGGAAAAAGAATGGAAAGGGTAATAATAACATCTATAAGGGTATGTTGGCTGTTGTTAGAAAAGTTTAAAATTGAGAAACACATAATCTTTTTTGTTTTGTTTTGTTTTATTTTTTTCGAACTTCAAGAAAAAAATCAGGGTAAATAAGTCTAGAAACCCTTGAAGGACCCTGCTCAAAGGATCGTCTGTCCAAAACCAAAATACAGCAAAATCATACAAAGATAAAAGAAATATAATAGTAAATGATGACATACCTTTATGTACAATTTTCATGGCGTATCTTTATACTATGCGTCATGAGTGCAGTAATGGCATATCTTTGAGTTACGTGTCACCGGTGCAACATATAAACTCCATAAGGATTACCGAACCGATAATAAGAACCTTTGAGTCCTTTCTGTCTTGTTTGCGGAATAACAGCCCTCTTTGTTCTTGCAAACCTAATTAAAGGCTTGTATTCTAAGAAGATGGTACCTGACCATAGCCAGTCAG
Organism: Ormosia emarginata; assembly: GCA_029884605.1. NCBI lineage: Eukaryota > Viridiplantae > Streptophyta > Magnoliopsida > Fabales > Fabaceae > Ormosia > Ormosia emarginata. The sequence continues at coordinate 20,359,161 of JAQQTP010000077.1, read as the reverse complement.
AACTTGCCATAATGACCTACTAATTAAAGTAAGTATACGACTCAATAATTGTTTCCGTTCACTGTAAAGACGGGACGCTTCTTTCTATCCATCAGCGCTACAGAGCCTTGGTTCCAAGAACTGAGAAGGTAGCACGTCGCTCTTTATAGAGCATGACACACAAACCTTATTTATATACCGACGTGTGAAGATCTTCTCTTGAGTTTATGATAAGACGGGCATCTGCCCGGGGCTTCTAATCAAATTAAAGGCCAAGTACAACCGAAGTTTTGCTTCTTTTTTTTTTCTTTTTTAACCTTTTTCTTTTCTTTTCTTTTTGAAGAAGAAGATAATATATACATGTTGTGATTGTGGCTCACATCTTCCTCTGGTTTTACGTTCAGTAACGGCTTAAACGCCTTCTATGAGTCGAGGATATGCTTCATATCCAATTTTCTTATAAATTGGCAAATAGGGTCTTTTAGAGTCAGATTGCCAAGACTGTAACATTTTTGTTCATCCTTGAAGAGATTCCACAAATTAAGAAGTTCACGATGCATAATTCCACAAGAATGCGTCTCAAGAGTCAATAAGATATCATCTAATGACTCCTTATTCAGTCTATTCTTAATGAAAAATATTTTATCTTCTCGATTTGCGGAAACCATTCCCAAAGAATGACATCACTTGTTATAATTCTATCGTGCACATTTGTGATAGACTTGAAACTTTTTTGCTCTTTTCTTTTTAGAATACGAACTTCTACCAAGACCTGGCATGTATGAGTCAAATGAAATTGAAGACTCACTTGTTAGACAGACCTTTGCTTCAATTATCCAGCGTACATCTTTTGGCATACCCTTGGACATTAACAGTCTCAATCTTTCATATCTAGTTTTGTAGATTTTTGTCAAAGTATTTTGAGAAAGGGAAGGAAAATATTTTCTGAAATTTGAGAGAATGACATCCATTTTAAAGAAGAAGGATTCAGTTATTATGGAAAATTGAAAACAAACTGACTCGAGAGCTACGAAGTACTGTTATCTGCCACTTAACCGAGAATACAAAGAACTGCAAAAAAGAAGGCAACAAAATTAGAATAAATTCTATTCATAACAAGGATTAGAAAGAGAGATAAATTCTACCCCATCAACTTGGTTTTCTAGGAATGGTTTGAGTCTTTGTCCATTGACTTTAAACACATTACTATTCCTAGGATTCTCAATGTCTATGGCCTCATGAGGATACACGTTTGACAACAAAAGGACCACTCTACCTAGATCTCAATTTTCCAGGGAATAAGTGCAGATGAGAATTATAAAGCAGAACTTTTTGACCAATTTCAAAAGATTTTTTCAAAATTGAGTTGTCATGAAAAGCTTTTGCTCTAACTTTTTAAATCTTTGAGTTTTCATATGCATCATTTCTCAATTCCTCAAGTTCATTTAATTGCAATTGGTGTATCTTGCAAGTATTATCAAGGTTTAGGCTGAAAGCTTTAATGACCCAAAATACTTTATGTTCCAATTCTACAGGCAAGTGACAAGGTTTTTCATAGACTAACCGATAGGGTGACATGTCCAAAGATGTTTTGAAAGTAGTACGGTAAGCCCAAAGTGCATCGTTTAGTCTTAAAGACAAATCTTTACGATTTGGGTTAACCGTTTTTTTTCAAAATTTGTTTAATCTCCCTATTTACCAATTCAACTTATCCATTTGTCTTAGGGTGATAAGGGGTGGCAATTTTGTATGTAATACGACATTTCTTCATTAAAAATTCAAATGGTTTATTGCAAAAATGTGTTCCCCTATCACTGATGATAGCTCGATGGATTCCAAATCGACACAAGACATTTTCTTTTAAAAATTTGAGAACAGTTTTATGATCATTGTGTCGGCATGGAATCGCCTCAATCTATTTTGAGACAAAATCAACTGCAACCAAAATATACACAAATCCAAATAAGGATGGAAATGGGCTCATGAAATCAATTTCCCAACAATAAAAAATTTCAATGACAAGGATAGGGTTCAGAGGCATCATGTTTCTTGTTGAAATGGAGCCCAATTTCTGACAGTTTCCATAACTTTTGCAAAAAGTATAGCAGTCCTTAAATAAAGTGGGCCAATAAAATCCGCAATGTAAGATTTTTGCAGCTGTTTTCTTTGAAGAAAAGTGACATCCACATGCTTCTGAGTGACAAAATTTAATGACATTACCTGCCTCACTATCTGGCACACATCTCCGAAAGATTTGGTCAGGATAATATTTGAACAAGTTTGGGTCATCCAAATAAAAATTTTTCAACTTTGTAAAAAATTTCCTTCTGTCTTAGTACGTCTATTGAGGCGGCATCTTTCCTGTTACAAGAAAAGTTGACTATGTTAGCAAACCAAGGTATGGAATTGACAGAAAATAAGAATTCATAGGGAAAATAATCATTGATGGGTGTATTATCAAAAGGTGAGCCTGTTGTAAGTCTGGACAAATGATCTACGACAATATTTTCAGCTCCTTTTTTATCTTTTATTGTGATGTTGAATTCTTGAATCAATAAGATGCACTGTATCAATCTTGGTTTGGCATCCACTGGAAACCTTTGCTCTTCTCCCAAAAATGTGTACTTCAACCCAATAGGTAACGACTTTAATTCCAGTGTGGGTACTTCTTCATGGGTATTATCATTCATGGGTTTTATCTCTTCAAATCTTGGTTTCCATCCCTTGTACTCTATTTCCTGTGTACAATCAAGCAAAGAGTACATTTCAAAAATATCATCATCTAATTGCATGCCTGAATCAAATGAATTGACTAAACAAATTTCTAATGGATCAGAAGAACTTTTTGTTTGAAGATGATCATCTACGATGGCTTCAATTCCTTCAACTTCCTCATTTTCATCATGGACTTCCTGTGGTTGCTTGCACATGTTAAAAACATTGAGCTCCAGTGTCATATTTCCAAATGTTAACTTCACCACTCCATTTTTGTAATTTATCAAAATATTAGATGTTGCTAAAAATGGACGGCCTAAAATAACAAGAATTGACTTGCAACTATCAACCATAGGTTCAGTATCCAAGATAATAAAATTCACAGGATATATGAATTTATTAACTTGTACCAACACATCTTCCACTATTCCTCTTGGAATTTTAATTGATATATCGGCAAGTAGAAGAGTTGCAGAAGTTAGTTTTAACTCACTCAAGTTGAGTTGTTGATAAACTGAATATGGAAGCAAATTGACACTAGGACCAAGATCAAGTAAAGCTTTTTCAATTTTATGTTCTCCAATAATGCATGAAACTGTAGGACAACCAATGTCTTTATATTTCAACGCATTATTGTTTTGAATAATGGAGCTTACCTGTTCAGCCAAAAGGACTTTCTTTTTCACATTTAGTTTCCTTTTAACAGTGCACAAATCCTTCAAATATTTAGCATAAGATAGAATTTGTTTGATAGCATCTAACAGAGGAATATTGACTTTCACTTGTTTTAAAATTTTAAAAAATTCAGTATTATGGTTCAATTTCTTTGAATTGTTTAATGCTTGAAGAAATGGGGGTGCAAGCGAGAGTTTAGTCTCTTTTTGGTCAACTTCTTTATTTTCTTAGGGAATTGGTTCATCATCTTTTTCACAAGGTTCAGTAATTTGTTTTTCAATAACTTTTCTACTCCTAAGAGTTATCACTTACTTACTTGATCCATTTATTAGTTTTCTGAACTACCCTCATTTAGACTGTACTGATCCTTCGGATTTGGTTGAGGTTGAGAATGAAATTTTTCTTTCTCGTGAATGGTGAGTGTAGAAGAAAGTTTATCAAAAGTTTCTTTTATGTCAATCATAGTTTGATTATTTTGTTTATTAATGGTCTCTTGTTTTTCTATGAATACATGCAATGTTTCTTTAAGGTTTTTCCTATATAGTGGGACATAAGGTGTATATCATTGAGAATTTTAAGAGTCTTGTTGTGCCTGAGAAGGTGGTGGTTACACGAATTATGACTGATTATTATTCCTCCAGCTGAAATTCAGGTGATTTCTCCATCCCGGATCGTATGTATCTGAAAAAGAAGAAGTAAATAGCTTTTTAAAATTATTCATTGCATTTACTTGGTCATGTACAACTTCTTTAAAAACAAGAATCTTATGATATTCATGTGTTGAGTGTCCTAAGTCATCACAAATGCTACAAATTTCTTCATTTTACACATATTTGATTTCTTTTGCTTTTCCTAATTCCATGGCTTCGACCTTTCTAGTCAAACTGGCAAACCTAGCATTTAGATCTTCCTCTTGACTAAGGTGATATTTTCTTTTATTCGCATTTACAAGATTAGATTTAATTGAATTTTCAAAAATATTAGTATCATGCTAAGATTAAAAATTTTCAGCCAACTAGTTTAAATAGTCTAAAGCTTCATCAAGTTCTTTATAAAAAAACTCACCATTGCACATTGTTTCCACAAATTGTTTGGTTTCATGTGTTAAACCTTCATAAAAGAAGCTTATAGTGTGTCATTTTTCAAAACCATGATGTGGGCAAGAATTTAACAAATCTTTAAACCATTCCCAATATTGAAAATATGCTTCATTTGAATTTTGGAAAAAAATTTGGATGTGTTTTCATAGCATTGGTTTTATGTGTTGCAAAACTTTTTTTTAAGAACTCACCTTGCATTTCTTGCCATGTACCAATTGATCTTGGTTTCAAAGTGTTAAGCTAAATTTTTACTTTATCTTTTAAAGAAAAAGGAAACAATTTAAGCTTAATAATCTCTTCAGTACAATTTTGGTCATTGAAAGTAATACATACTTCCTCAAATTCTTTTAGATGTAAATATGGACTTTCAAATTCTAAATCATGAAAATTAGGAAGTAAAGAAATCATACCTGAATTAAATCTAAAATTGTTGGTATTGAGTGGAAAGATAAAGCATGATGGACTAGAATTTCGAGGTGGTTGCAAAATATTTACGCATAGTTTGCAACGGTTGATTTTCATGTTCATCATGTACACTTTCATTTTTAGTCATTGTGTCAATTGTGTGTGATTGTGATTCAAACAAATCAATATATAAAGTATCATGATTAATTTTAACTAAATGACTAGAATTTAAATCACGATACCAATTAAGCATAAATATATAACTTAAAATAAAAAAAAATAATGTACAAGTCAGCGGTTTACACTAGCCATTAAAATATTAACAATAAATAAATGGCATAAATAAAAAAAATGTACAAGTTATTAAGTCAGAAAGCAAAAATAAATGATAATAGTAAATAAGTCAGAAAGCAAAAATAAATGACATAAATAAAAAAGTTAGTAAGCATAAATAAATGACATAAATAAGTAAGTTAGTAAGTTAGTAAAGAAACCAAAGGACCGGCAAGCCGATCTTTTGCTCCAGTGGGGGAGAAAAGAGAACAGATTTTATTAAAGAAAAAAAACCTCAATAAATTAAAACTTCAAATCAAATCCCTGGCAATGACACCAAAAACTTGATGTGGATTAAAAGATGCAAACTCAAGTACAGGTTATCACAAGTAATAAATTTCTCGGGAGTCCGAGGTCGATCCACATGGAATTGATGAAGAAAAATTCTTTGAGGTAAGGAAAGACTTTGTCATAATAATAAACATAATAAAACTTGTTCACAATTAAATTAAAGAACTTGTTTGGGCTAAGAGATCCACTTTTGGTAATAAATTAAGGACAAAATTAATTCTTTTTATAACTCAATTGAAATCCAGGCACAACGGAGGTTCCAATCGAAAAATAAAACATTCAAAGTCTATTTAGAATTATATATAGTTATATTATGGTTTCTTTAATTATTTACCAACATCAACACTTGTAAATAGGTTCAAGCATTCATTGTGTCAAACCACTTGTCTACAATGAATCAAGAACGCCACTTTACAAGGAGGGTTTCTAAATTGATTGGAAACAAAATACAATACATATAATAACCACTTGATAATATATCATTTAAGCACAAGAAAGAACTTAATCTAACCTTATTTTATTACCAAAACTTTACCCCTTCACCTAAGTAAGATGAAAATTAGTTACCCATGAGCAAGAAGAAAGAAAGAGAGAAGAAGAAAAAGATGATCATAACTTCTATTTACAAAAAAAAAAATTACAACAAGTAAATAACATAATAGCATGATCTTGATCTAAAACCAAGATTACCCTAATAGGCAGCAAATGCTACCTTTTACAGAGCATCACAAATAAAATATGACAATGAATAGGACAATGAGTGAGTGGATAATTAAGGAGTGGGTGGATGATTAAGGAATAGGTGGATGATTGCAAAAAAAATGCTTGTTTTCGCTTGCATAAAATAATTTTGTGCTAAACTTGTGCTTGCCGACAGAATCTTAGAAAGTGGCCTTCATGAAAGTTGTAAGCCTTTGTTTTGGCTATCAAATATCCACTTGAACCATCAATTTGGCGTCCTATAACCCAAGATATGACCCAATCATTGCAACTGCTCAGGCTCAATTTCAGTTCCTCTATTCTGACTTGCAAGCCTAATATGACCCACTATACCTCAGAATCTCGAAAAGTGTTCTTCATGAAAGTTGTAGATTTGGGTCTTAACTATCAACTGTCAAACTTTTAGCCCATTATCATTCCTGCAGCCTGAGATATGGCCTAATGAGTACATAGAGGTCAAGCTATCAGGATCAACACCCTAGTTCTTGCTTCAACTCCAATTTGAGTTATCCAAGCTTATGATATGGATCTTGAGTTCTTCATGAAAGTTGTAGCGAATTGTCTTAGCTTTCCTATAAGACCAAAATAACATCACTTAGACATATATAACTCAAATTATAGTCAATTTACTGAACACTATCGAAGAGATAAATTAAGGCTAATCATGCAATAATTCTTTCAATGATCCAATTAGGTACAATATCATAAAATATGACAAAACTAACTTAATTAAACCTAATTGAACCTTAAGAAGCCCAGTGAGAGGGTTATAAAATATATAAATATATTGTTATCAACTTTCTCAATTCTTTGGTTGTAGGTTTTCTCAAATCTTGTATTGAGATTTCTTTACCCTTTATTGTATGGAACTCAATATAAACATCTCCGACTAGTGCCCATGCCTTGGCCCAAAAATGGTAAGTAGAAGACTTCCTCTCAATAGTAAAATAGTCATTAACACTCTCATCCCTTACATCATCCAACCATGTACGTAGTATTTTCATTTATGTCAAAGTATTTGCTAGTTTTATCATCATTAAAACTTATTGGAGACTTGAATTCTTCAGAAACATAGCTATTGTTTTTGTCTTTAGATACATCTTCATCATTGAGGCCAAAATCCCCTGCATCACTCTCCCTCAAACTCCTTTTGCTTTCATTTGTCCTTTCTCTAAAATTGTGTGCATAACTTTGCCTATGTCCTATGCTTATTCTCTTTGGAGTATCATAATCTATTTCTTCATTATCATAATTGTTGTTCTCTTTTTTTTTTTTTACCTTTTCTATGCAGTGTTTTTAGTATTCTTCTTCCTCTATGTAGTGGTCTTAACCCCCTTCTTCATCTATAAAGTCCTTTTAATCTTTCCTATTAGTGTATGCCCTAGAGGCCAATTTATTTTGACAGTGCTTGCATACATTGTATTATGCTACTCATTAAATACATGAGGCATTTTCATTTATTGTGTTATTTATAATAAACATAATAAAGTCCTTCGAATAGTAAGTTTAATGCCATAGGACATCAAGTGGATGACTTGATCGTGAGATTCTATTGGATAGAATCAGAACATTATTCTTAAATATCCCTAGTTAAGTATTATTGTTAATTAGGACAACAATAATGCATTGAGACTAATATATGCGTAGACTGATGACCACATATCACGAGTCATAGATATAAGATATCAAGTCTTCACATGGGTACATATTAAAGTAATGATGTATTGGACTAACCCACCATGAGAATGCTACATGGATCGCTATCATAAGCGATTCTCAAAGTGATAATGATGTATATGGTCCTTTGACCTGAAATTACTATGATTCTTACATGAGGAGTTGTATGTTTTAATGTCATCAAACATAATCTGTAACAAGGTGATTATAAAGTTGGTTATTGGACATACCACGAATTATGCAGAGAGATGTGAGTGACCTAGATGAGATTTGTCCCTCCTACATAACATGAGCGATATCTTCGGACCCCCTGATTGAGTGAGACTACGAAATGCATAGTCATGCTCAAATGAGTCAATATGAGATATTGATCTTATTTGTCATTACTAAGTCTACTCAAGTATCAGGAAACGGAAGCTTGAACTATACAAGGGTGACATATTCCATGCCTTGTGTTCAATCTAGATATCTGGACAAAGGGACTAAACTATACGAAAACATTGATCATGGAAAAGTTATGTCAAATCACTGACATTCTCATTACTTGGGTAGCAGTGATGTGTTGCTAGATACCACTCACTGCTAGTAATATTAAAATAAGATTTTAATATTACTGCCAACGTCATGAGAACCTGCAGGGTTACACACATAGAACAGACTGAATTGGAGTAATGAGAATCTAAGCTAGACTAGGATTCTATCGTGGGCTAGACTCATAACAAATGAATAGGTAGCCCAGCTAGCCCTACTGCCACTCTCAATCGCATAAGGCAATCACTGTTATAAATAGCACTACTAAGGGGCTATCAAGGTGTGTATCATGAACCCTAGTTGCACCCTAACAGAAATAGTGAGTGAGAGAGTAATATGTTTCTCTTCTTTTCGTAGCTAGCACTATGCTAGAGACGTGGGACTTCAAGATTGCAGACGTTGGATGTTTTGAGTCTGTTCGTGTGGACAACGTAGAGACATCATCATTGCTGCGGTGCTGGTGATTTGCTTTGATCATTTTTCCTTCTGGCTTCAAGAGGTAAACTCAAAAACACGAATCATGGCCCCCCTTTCGCGTAGATCTTTGGTGGAAATTCTTTTTTCGTTGTGCTTTTGTTCTCGTAATTCCCAACACTTCCTTCTTCATCCCAAAAGGGTCATCATGTTCTTCTCCATCCCCATTAGCAACAAAAGGATGAGGCTTATAGGGATTTCCTATGCATATTCATAGTCATTAGAGGATTCACTATCTTTAGTAGTTGGTTCTTCAAGTTGCTTCTCAATGTCAGCATCAAATTCAGGTTAAGGTTAGTCTTAGTGTTCAAGGTCAATAGTCGGTTGTGGTGATTCGAGTTTTGTATGCAATGAGGAGTTTGGTTGATGTAGAGCCAAAGTTATATGAACCGAACTAGCCTAGCTCGTTGACCCAGCTATATGGCCAGTCCGATTATAAGTGATGATGGTTTTTCTAGTAAAATTGGTCAAACTAGTTAAAATTTGGTTAAATCGGAAAAACTGTTCAGTTTTTAGTCAAACTCTTGCATTAACAATGTCTAGTGTAGTGGTCACTTCTTGGTTCTTTCCAGTAGGTGGCCTCTAGACTTCCATACTTAGTCACTAAACTAGCACGGTGGCGAAAGATGGAAAGAGAAAGATGGGGTTGTTAAGCAAAGGGCATGACTGACAGTAAATAGGCGAGCAAAAATAACTATAGGAGTGAAGAAAATTGTTAAATGATTGGAGGATGAGAGATAGTTTTTGACAGTGAAGGAAAGGAGCAATAACAGTTAGGAAGTGGCCTTAGATGACTTGTTTCCAAGCTATTAATCTTGGGGTACAATCCAAGAACCAGTGGGTACCAATGAACAATGGTCAATAAAATAAACTTGAATAGAAAACATGGATAGACTAGAAAAACAAAACTTAAATGGAAAAAAATGACCAAAAAGCAATGAGAGAAATAAGGATAATAGGAAATAACAAATGAATATAATGGTAGTCAAGTAGAAAAAGACAAACAACTATTTTATTAAAAAAAACAAGAGCGAAAAAAGGAGAGGTGTAAGTAATTAAAAGGTATTCGGGTTTTCTTATCAAATCGTCGAATCGACAGTTAGGCTAGCAACCCAGTGACCCGGTCTTCTAGCCAGGTTGGTTGCCAGTTCGATTCCTACAACTATGTCTAGAACTGGTGACTTGGGTCCGGTTTGTAGTGGTGAGTTAGGTTGGTCTGGGGTTGGTGTATTGTTTGGATGATCTTACTTGGTGCCTCATTTTTTTCCTCATCAGGGTATGCCAATATCTCTAGCACTACAAGAAAACAGTGAATTTGCGGTGGATATTTTGCAGCAGATTCGAATCTGCCGCAATTGGGCGGATTTTGCGATGGATTAAAATCAGTTTCAATTTGCGACAGATTTTGCGGCAGATTAAATTGCGGTGAATTTTTTGCCACTAAAATTATCTGGCGACTTTTCTGTCGTAAAATATATTTTTTTTGGATAAAAAAATTTGCGGTGGATCTGCAATTCAAAAAAAAATTTATGGCGGCAAAATTCACCGCAAAACGAACATTAGAATTAAAAAATTGAAATAAATGTTAAATTTTCCGTCGCACATTCTGTCGCAAATTTAAATTTAAATTTGCAGCAAAAAAATTCACCGCAAATTCTGCCGCAATTCAAAAATAATTTTGCTGCGAAAAAATTCGCCACAAAATAGATCAGTAAAATAAAAATTCCAAAAAAATATTGAAACAATCTGCCACAAAATCTGCCACAAATCTAAATTTAAATTTGTGGCGGAAAAATTCACCACAAAAATTTGATAAGTATAATAAAAAATTCTAAATAAAATATTAAAATAATTTGCGGTGGAAAAATCCGCTGCAAATTCTGTCGCAATTCAAAAAATACATTTGCGACAGATTTTTTTGCCGTAACAAATCCGCCGCAAAATTAAATCTACTTCATCTTCTTCCTTCTATCATTTTCATTTTTTAGATCATTCTTTCTCTAATTCTCTCCTCTCTATCCCTTCCCCTTTCTCCCTTCCCCTTTCAAGATAGAAGCTTCAACGAGCAACCTTCGTCATCTTCAAAACCTTGAGGTATGAGGAAAATCCTATTCTTGACTCACTTTCCTATTCCTTTCATCTTGTTCTTGAGTTGTGACTTGATGTGGGAATTAGGGTTTTGAGTTGTTTTTGCTTGTTTTGACTTGAATCTTGTTAGAAAACTTGAGAATAACATGATTTGGTTTGCTAGAGGCATGTGAACAGTTTTTCGTTACTTGTATACCTTGATTTTCCATTCGAAATGAGAATTTGGAGTTTTAGGTTTTGAATAACCAAGGATGAGATTTGTAGTGTTTTGATCTATTTTTGGCGAAATCTTTTGGTGTTTTATGTTCCCTTCATGTTTGTGAACTTGTTTGAGACTTAAACTCACCTAGAAACTGGATTGGAGTGACCAAAATCCAAGATTTTGGCCAATGGAACCGTAACCACGGTTCTGCAAAATATAGGTCCCAGGAACACGGCTCGTGTCTGAAAACATGGGGGGGTGTCCCTCTCTGCCAGTTCAAATATAGTGGAAACGTGCAGACAGAGCAGGACACGGGGGGGGGAGGGGGCATGTACAATAACACGTCTTGTGTTTAAAGATATAATGAGAATTAGCTTTTGTGCTCTTCATGAAAGTTGTAGATATTTCTCTTAGCTTTCCAAGGACACCTAATTCACCTCGTTTCGACATACGTAACTCAAGTTATGCTTATTTTACTGAGCAAAGGTCAAGAGTTAAAATTGAGAAAAATGCTAAAATATTGTTTTAGGAAAAACTAGCTTTCCTAAGTGTGGGGACCTTTCTTGTATTCCTTTATAAGTGTGATGAGACCTTAGTAAGAGTGTTTAATAAAGTGTATTCATGATTGGAAATATTTGAAATTTTGGCAATTGTTGGGAATCTATGGAATGTAATAAATGAAATAGAATGATGCTCTTTTTTAAAGAAGGCTACGACTAGTTCAGGTGCAAATGAGATTTCTGGCTTAACTTATATTTAAAAATCACATCAAGGTGACTCTTATTAGAAAAGTATTATAAACGTTTCTTGTTTTTATTTATAAATGGTTTATGTCAGAAATGAAAAGACGATTTTTTTTTTACTTATGCCACTTTTCTATTTAATAATTAAGTAACTTGTTTTATATACAGTAATTGGATTTATTATGAGGTTATGTTATATAAATTTATTACTGAGAATTTCAAATTCTCACCCCAACTTCTTATTTTCATGGCAAATCCAGTATATGATCAAAGTAAGAGCGAAGAAAGGCATTGAAGACTTTGTATAAATCCAGTTTGTGTTTTTGTTAAAGCTAGCATCATGTTGCATTTTGTGACACTTTAAGGAGGAGATCTCCAACTAGTGCGGTGTGGTAGTCTTCAATAGGTTTGATCTACTCTTTAATTCACCCTTTCTTCTTTTTGATTGGTGTTAATTAACCTGCATTGCTTTTGCTTAGTCTTTTGTTAAAAGTTAGGCTTGGTATAATGTATGCATAGAATTTGGACTTTTATTGGAAAACACTTTTGCATTTTTGGCTTTCTAAATTGACCACATTATTGGAGAATACTAGTTGTTTGGATTGAAATATTTATGCATGTATAATTTTAAAATACATTAATTATGTAGCATATGTTGTGCATTTTGCATTTTTGTATTTTGATTTAAGTATAAAATTATCATTGCAGAAAATGGTAGTTCCAGAAAATCGTAGATAGATGTATAATAAGACTTATTCGGGTCATAGAGGACTTAAACAAGAATTTGTATGTGGAGTTGAAGAAGATAAATAGAATAGTGAAGATGATCATGATGAAGATGATAATGATAATGAGGATTATTAAACATTGTATTTGAACAAACTTTGTTATGTTGAATTTGAGTAATGAGTTATGTTGTATGCAATTTGTTATGTTTGTTTTATGGATTGGTTAAATGCATTGACATGTTGAAATTGATGTCTGAGTGGATTTTGTTATATTGTGGATTTTGAATATTTAATTTATTTTTTTTATATTCAAAAAAATTTTGCGGTGGATTTTACTGCGAAAATATCAGCCACAAATTTGCGTAGATTTTTGCAACGGATTGTCTGTCGCAAAATCCTTCACAAATTAAAAAATCTGCAGCAAATTAACGGCAGAAAAATCACCCGCAAATTAGCGGCGGCAACATCAGCTGTAAATCAGGTGAGGAAAAATCCGCCACAAATTAGCGGTGAAAAAATCTGCTGCAAATTTGTGGCGGAAAAATTCACCGCAAATTAGCGATGAAAAAATCCGTCGCAAATTAGCCCATTTCCGGCAACAATTATGTCATGTTACCAGAGAGTTTGCGGCAGATTTGTGGCGAAAATTAAAATCCTCCGCAAACTATATTGCGTCGACCGTATTTGCGGCGGTCTCGAATCTGCCCAAATCTGCCACAAATTGTTAATTTGCGACGGATTTTGAGTAATTTGTGGCGGATTTATCCTTCTGAAATCTCGTTTTTTCTTGTAGTGTAGGTCAGCAATAATGGGTTGCTCAAAATAGATATCAATATCCCCATTATTACGCCTAGAAACTATTCATATATCAAGCACATCTAAGTCTTTTTTCAAGTACCTTAACCCGGCATCCGAATATTTCTTAGGCACTAACCAATTATGGTGAAACACAAGTTACATGATATCACATCTACATAAATATAGACAACACTAATTAAAAAGGTTATAAAAAATGGACAAAGAGCCTTGGTGCGTGTGTGCTATGCAACAAAAAACAGAGACAAACCATCACATGCATCAAGCCCAAGGAATAATATAGCTTAAATAGAAAATTTGTACCAAGGACCACACACACCACATTAAGGAGACATGAACCACACCACAAAACACAAAATAAAGAGTATATTTTGGGGACAAAACATACTTGTGCCAAGCTTGAAGAAGATGAAAGAAATGGATTTTTGGGGATGATTATGGTTTAGTTTTTGGAGAATGGACGTGGTTTCTTCTTGGGATAAATAGGGATTTTACGAGAGAGTTGTTAGGGTTTATAGTCTTCGTATACTGTGAGAATTTGGGGGGGGGGATCAGAATGTTGACATTTTTTCCCTCCAATGGCCAAATGACATCTTTTTTGTGTTTAGGAAGGGTTAGGGTAGCAAGACACATAACGTGCCACATAAGCATCTCTATTAGCGTTAATAGAGGCTGGTTAATGGTTGGACTAAAGTGATTGACGTTTTGCTGAATGAGGGACTTTTAGGGTAATTTCCTTGAGTGGGGGACTAAAATGACCAAAGCCTTCTAAATAAGGGACCAAAATGACCATTTAGTCTTTTTTCTTGGTTGTTCAGTTTCGTCAAGCCAAAGTTTATAGTCTTATATACCAGCTTAAGGATGTAATTACAAGCTTTAGACATAACTATGAAAATTATCTGTTACAATTGTCAATTTGTCAAGAAATAGGAATACTAGCTTCATCCGGACAACTTAATCAAATCTCATGCTAGTTTTACAAATGGAAAGAGAATTGCAATATGTTAAGTATTTTTATCTTTCAACTTTTACGCAAGATACTTGATATATATGTCACCAAGTGATAGATTTTGTAGCTCAGAAGAAAGAGACGAGTATGAGAATTATGAAGAGGTGATTTAATTGGTAAAATAAATTAAAAGACAAAAGGGAAGGAAACAAAAGTTGGAGGAAGAAAAAGAAAAGGATACTATATTGTTTAACTTCCAAGGCAAGCAAAGCTTGTTTCTATTTATAAAAGGTAAAGATTTGTTAACCTCCTGACAAGAATTCCATGAGTAAAGTCTAATTCTACTCATTAGTTAACGCAGAATTACATTCTCATAATTTATATATATAAGCCTAATCACAAGCATATTAATGGCCACCACAATATCTCCCTATGTTCGTGTGCTTCTTTGGTTTTGTGCTCATGCATGTATATGAACTACATATTTTAGCTTTCTGGTGTTGTTAGTAAAATTACTTGTCAATATATTATCATATGCTATGATGAATATTATCCAAAGAGAAGTTGGTTTTAAAATGGCCACCCACAATATCTCTTTATGTTCGTGTGCTCTTTTAATAATATTTCTCAAAATACATTTATTTTGGGTAACGTGGAGAAGTCAATTTCTCTCATACTGACTTTTCAATGTGAAAACTTATATACATATATTACATCAGTGTAAGTCTTTTTTTTTCTTATATACATTTTCAACCGTTAGTTTCACTTTCATCTAATGGTTGAGATTATTTCATTAAAAATAATTATTAGATGAAAGTGAATGTAATAACTAAAAATTAGTGTAAGTATATATATATTCAACCGTTAGTTTCACTTTCATCTAATGATTGAGATTATTTAATTAAAAGTAATCATTAGATGAAAGTGAATGTAACAACTGAAAATTAGTGTAAGTGTGTGTGTGTATATATATATATATATATATATATATATATATATAGTGTTGAGAAGTCAGTTTGGGAGAAATCGACTTCTCAACATCGTGAAACAATTTATTTTTTCATCCCTTGTACAAACTTCTTAAAAGTGTCTTTTTTTTGCTAATTACAAAATTGATAAGAATTTTCTTTTAAACCAAGTAATAGAAAAAAAAAATCTTGTTGAGAAGTTGATTTCAAATGAACCAACTTCCCAACACGTGCTGCAAAAATATTTGTCTCATGGTGTTGAGAAGGTTTCTCCAAAAGAAACCAACTTCCCAACACCATCTTTTTTTAAAAAAAAAAAGCTTCTATGTTAAGCTCAATTTGGGAAATACTGTAGAAAGAGATATACATTGGGAAATAAAAGTAAAAGCTGTTATATGTGGGTTAAAAAGCCAAGAAATAAAAGAAAAGGTTAATTTTTCGATTCTAATTTGGAAGAGTTATAAATTGTTTATAAAAATAAATAAGTTATGATTAAAAAGTTCTATGATAATATCTTATTTTATTTCTTTCCTTTTAAAATAAATTCTCAAAAGTAAGGAGAATGTATGTTTCCTCAAAATGAAATAACCCTCCCAATTCCCTTTTCTTTCAAACTTCTCCAATCAAACATAACATCTTCGGGTAGTTTTATAAATGTAAAGAGAATTACAATATGTTTTTAATTATTACTAACCAGTATCTCCTTCATTACATATGTTTTTTTTAAAATTTAGATAGAATTTTAAATAATATAGATTTAAAGAGAAAAAATGTTTAAAATTATAAAAGATATATGCATAATTAATTTAAAAGAAAATTTAAATTTAAAATTTAAAACAAAATAATTAAAGAATGATGTATCATCCCTTAAGAAGGATAGAATAAAAGATTGAGTCACTTTTAAAAAATATAATCTAATTTAATAGTTAAAGGTAGAATCTCTTTCAACTTCTGCCCAAGATATATACTTTATATGTCACCAAGTGATAGAAATTATAGCTAAGAAGACAGAGACGAGTGTGCGAATTATGACAATGTGGTTTAATTGGAATACAAAAGATCAAAAGAGAAAAGGGAAGGGAAACAAAAGTTGGAGAAAGAAAAGAAAAGAATATTATTATTTAACTTCTCAGACAAGTAGAGCTTGCTTCTATTTAAAAAAAGGTAGAGATTCTTTAACACTCCTAACAAGAATTCCTTGAGTAAAGACTGCTTAGAAAATGCAGAATTAAGTTCTCTTTATTTATATATAATCCTAACAGGACACCACTATATCTCATTATACTGAAGTGAAGAGCAACCAGACACGATTGTAAGCATCAGCACTCTCTTCTCTCTCTCGGTTTTGTGCTCATGCATGTGTTTGAACTACATATTTTAGCTTTCTGGTGTTCCTGGTAAAATTAGTTCACAATTATGATATGCTATTATGAGTATTATCCATAGAGGTTAATGTTTGAGTCTCTACAATAAAATAAAAGAATTTGTCAAATTCATTTCCCTTCATAAAATCTCCCCAAAAACTATCCTAATAGCATATTGATCGATACTATGTAGTATTTGTATCACCAAATTAAACCACGAGGATAAAATTGATCAAATTAAAATCATTATTTGAACTATGATAGTGGATTTCACATACACTAATTTTATTTTTGAGAAGTACGTATTTTTGTATAACTAAGGAGACTCATTTCTATGTAATGACAATTTCAAAAGAAGAGTGATGTTAGAATTTAATTTAATTTGTTGGAAAAAAAAAGGGATAAAGAGTCAAGTTTCTTGTATAATAAGTTATTTTACTCCGTGAGTCGCATAGTTATTTTCAGTTTTAATTTTATACCTTCATTCAGAGTTTTTAAATTAATAAACAAATATTTAATATGTGTTTGAATTAATTTATTTCAACATCTTGACTAATAACAGTTTTTTTAGGCAGAGATTTTGTAGAAAATGATTATAGTCGTTGCCTTTCATGTTGGGAGTGCAACCAAAGTCCCACATTGGTTAGAAGTGGGGAGGATCATGGATATATAAGTATGGACATATATCTCCATTAGTATGAGGTCTTTTGGGGTATTGGCCATGATTTAAAACATAATTTCGAATGGGATTAACATTCTTTAACATTTACTTTCAAACTTTAATCTGAAGACAAGGCAAAGCCGTAAAGATCTCTCGAAGTAACAAACGCAAATTACAATATAAAATAAGAAGCTTACGATATACTAACGCAAATTTGTAAGATTTTGTTGTTTGAAGTTTTTGTTTATATCAGTGCAGGTATTGCTAGGTTTGCCAATGGACCAAACTAATTTTAGTATCAACATTGAACCACAATCATTTCCATCCAATATTTCAGACACTTCGCAAGAAAGCACATCAGGTTTTACATCTTTCTTTGTTTTTTTCCTTCTTTTTTTTCTTCACATGTTAAGCTTATCTACTAAAGATATTGGGTGGTACAAGCTAGTTTGAAACAAATATACATAAAAAATTAAGAACAAAAACCTTTGTACCCTTGAATTAATGACCAAGTTTCCTTGGTTAAGTTTAATCTCTTTTGGAAAATTACACAGTGAACACAGATCTTCAACCGTTATACAAGGCTGTGTGCGGTGGGGACTTGGATGCTGTAAACAAATTCTTTATTGACAATCCAGAAGCCGTGCGTGCAAGGATCACGTCTAATGGCTACACAGCTCTTCACTTGGCAGTTATATTCAAGCATTTTCATATTATAGGGAAGCTACTGGAATTAATGTCACCAGAGGATCTCGAAGTGACTAGTTTAATGGGTTCAACACCTCTCCATTATGCTACTCATGATAGAAATAATGTCAAGATAGCAAAACGCTTGGTTGAAAAGAACAAGAAGTTGCTCACCATCTCGGAAGGCGATTGGATTCCAGTTACATTGGCTCTTGATTTTGGCAACATTAAAATGGCTCGTTATCTTTACTCTGTCACCCCTTTAGAAGTGCTACTACCCGAAAATGGTATTCATGGCGCCGTACTTCTTAAGCGGTGCTATCATTCTAAGATGTTAGGTAAGAATTGGTAACTTAATTTGTTAACATCTGTACTCCCATAGCCATACATATTTTACTTGTTTCTTTTTTTAAGAATAAAGGTTACACACAAATAATGTTAAAAAAAAATAAAATTCATTTTTCCCATTTTACCATTTTCTTACACATTTTTCTAATTAATTATCACTTTACAGTAGTTTTGAAATTTTTTTATTATACAAAATTTAGAGTTAGAGGTGATTATCTCAGGTCAAGACAAACTTTCAACCTCACAAACACAAACATTTATAAATAATCTACTAGTAATAAATCATGACAAGATTTGACTCTTAGCCAAACTTATTTGATAGGGTCTGTTTTTACTAGTTATGTCAAACGTTGTTGATAGATTTAACCTTTTGAATTTTTTATCTGTTATTATTTTATATGAGAAAGGATCTATTTATATATAGTAAAAATAAAAAAGACTTATATTTAATCTTATAATCTTTATTTATTGTAATTTTGTGGTTATAATAAGAAATAAATAATAGTCACAAAATCACAATAAAATAAAAGGTATAAAATTGAGTGTAAGTCTCTTTTATTTATACTATGTGTAAGTAAATCTCCTCTCATTATATATATATATATATATATATATATATATATATATATATATATATATGAGGAAGGATCAATTTATACCAATGTAAGTTGATTTTCTCTTACACTCATTTTCAGTTGTTAGATCTAGTTTCATCTAATGGTTATCTTTAATGAAATACTCTCAACCATTAGATGAAAGTGAAATTAATGGTTAAAAATAGATGTAAGAGAAAAAGACTTATACTGATGTAAACGGATCACTCCTCTATATATATGTATATTTAATTTTTATTTTTGCACACTATCATTTGTACTGCCACTTTAATTCGCGCAAATGAAATGGCATGTAAAAGAATAAAAATATTTCTACGTATTAAAAATAATACTTGATACTTGATGGAAAATGTGTTTCAAAACTGTCGTAAAGTGGTAATTACAAATTAGTTTGAAACATGATTCTAAATGGATCAAAAACCTCCATTTTGACATCATTAAATTCATATATATAATATATCAGTTATTTTAAAAATCAACTATTCAATACGCTATTTTTTTTTATCAAAAAAGCTATATGACTTGGGACTAATCCTCATTTGAGTAGGCATTTATGGCGACTATGTGGTGCTTTTAGTAAATTTCAGATTCCTACACTAGGTAAAGTTTGCCAATAGAACTTAATTTACCAACTCAACCACACATCATGGTTGAATTCATTATTTCTATGTTATTGTCTATCAGTCTAAAATTGTTTATATAGGATTATCATTTTTATATAACCAAATATGACAGATGTAGCTTTGGATTTACTTAAGCATTGCCCAAGGTTAGTAGTGACACCAGGATTTCCAAGCGAGGCAAATTTTTTGGAAGCTTTGGCAAGTGCTCCTTTGGCAATTCTATATGAAAGCCAGCTCCCATATTGGCAACAGAGGATA
This sequence comes from Ormosia emarginata, assembly GCA_029884605.1. Taxonomy (NCBI): domain Eukaryota; kingdom Viridiplantae; phylum Streptophyta; class Magnoliopsida; order Fabales; family Fabaceae; genus Ormosia; species Ormosia emarginata. Next base: position 20,339,212 of record JAQQTP010000077.1, on the reverse strand, counting down.
TATAAATGTACGTATTGATTTAATATTTCTCTATACTTAATTCCGAAATGAACAAATTTGTAGTAGTTACTATTGTGACAATGGGTTCGTTTAAATAAGTTTTTAAAATAAGATTTTTTTATGTGATTATTTTTAAGATTTTTTAAAAAAATAAATGTTATTTTATGTTTGGATATAATATTAGTGAAATAATTTTTTTTAACGTTTGAACAGCTTTTTTTTTATAAAAAAGTTTTTTATTAATAAAATATCAAAATTTAACTTCTAGAAAAAAGTAGAATTTGTGCTTTTTCTATTTTTTTTAAAAAAGGTTTATCTAAACATATTAAAAATGAGTAAAAGTACTTATTTTTTTTAAAAAAAATTATCTAAAAAAGCACATCCAAACAAGCTTAATATTAGTATTTTTTCTTTCTTTTTATGGTACATTAAGGAGCCAAAGCTCAAAAGAAAAGAAACCTAAGAAACAAAGTTTTTATTTTTCACAAAGTTTTTATTTTGCCATAGCACATGTCATCAAACATTTGCAATTTGTGTTACATATATATAACAAAATAAGTGAGGACAAATTTTCTATGTTAATCTTAGTTTTATTATCGCAAGTTAATTTTAAGTTTTTTATTTTATTTTGAACAATTCATAATCAGATTTTAAACAGGGTATCCAATTTAAATGTATGGGACAATATTGGATTGTTTGGATAATATTTTAAACCGATTTTGGTAAGTTGAGTTTTGCCGCATTGGGTGGATGTTTAGAAACTTAAAAAGGTATTTAAGGTAAAAGCTTCTAAAACAAGGTACTCGATTTAGGTACTTGATTGAATTGTTAGCAGTTACTGGTGTTAAAACTTAATTAGGGGATATAGGTTTGTTATTTCTAAGACAATCTTATATTTTTTGGTATAACTTCACACTTTTGCTGAAGGGGTCCATGTCCACCAAGATACATCATCGATCAATGAAATTCTCGATAGCATTTTGGAAACAAATACAAAAGAATATGATAATATGAGTACAAGTCCTGGTGAGTTTAGCTGTATGAGACTTCTTCACATTTAATTATTTATAGCTAGTCTTTTTTCTTGTTTCTTTATTTTTCCTACTACAGAAAAACAATAACCAAAATTAAGAAATGACATTCTCATAATCTCATTAGAAGGATGCGGAAAGCAAACCAATTGCTAATAATTAATCTCTTGAAGTTCTTTATTTTTAAAAAGTATGCTTTTCTATTGTCTGCCTTAATTTTTCATTTTAAAATTTCTTATATTGTGTGGCTCAGTGCTCTTTATCAGTTATAACCTTACTTTTCTTAGATGCAATGGAGTACTAAGCCCCAAAAGAAGCTACAGAACACAAACACCATAAAACTGTAGGACTACTAACATTATTACCACCGCCATCAAAGACACAACATGCTATATGTGTTTTACCTTTTGGAAGTGGTCGAAAGACTTTTTGACTAAGTTGTGGATTGAGTTGCTTACCTGAGGGCTACGCTGCTGCAACTGCAAATCGATGAAGAGCATAGCACGCCTTCCACTCTTCCACCACAGATCTGGACCAATCAGATCTGGAGAGCACGAAACAAGGACGAACGCAGTAGAGGATGCCTTGTAGATGTGACGACAGGAGCTTCAAAAGAGTAAAAAGGTGGGTCTCTCAAGAGGTTAGGCCGTTAAGGTCGATTTGGTGTTGTTGATCTGTGATTTTTGGCTTTTTATACTGAGAAAAAGTGAAAGGAATTTGAACGGCGTTGTGTTGCGGCTGAAACACCATTACATCGTATTCGTCGTGGCAGAAACGTTGTTACATCGCGATTGTTGTCTGTGATTTCCAGCCTCTCCTGTGTCGCGGGCTGAAGCAAAAATGTTGCTCACTGCGACCGTTTTCTCGATGCCGCTACAGGCAAAATGGAATGAGATTTGAAACCTTGGAGGTTGCAGAAAAATGGTGAGTGTAGAGGATGTGAAGAAGAAAATAGCAGGAAAAGTGATGACGTTAAAATATTTTAAAATGATGAAAGAGATGATGTGCCATTTTTAATTAAAGTGTCAAATTTTAAATAAGACACAAGAGAGGGAACAAAAAAAGGAGAGAAGTAATTTCAAGCCATGTTTGTGACGGAAATTGAGTGAACCAATCAGAGTATAAATTTTAAAACCTAAAGATAGGCTACAGAATCCAAGGGTGATCTGTCAGGGGATTGTATAACACTTGACTACTCCTTCACCTCTCGAAGCCTAGAGAAATTATGAAAAACTAGACGTTGAGGTGGCCGTCTCAAAAGAGAAAGAAGAAAATATTATTTAAGAAATCAAAATAACATTGAGGCTAAATAATAATGAAATCTATGAATCACAGACACGGACATAGGACACAATATGGACATGGATATAAGGATACACTAAATTCAAAAAATTATAGGACACAGACACATCATATATATATATATATATATAAAATTACAAAATTTAAGAAAAAATATTCATAATTCATTAATATCATTTCTATAAGTTTGAAGATTTATAATATCTTAATATATGTCATATGTGTCAATATTTGCTATCTAGTAAGCTCCTCCTAAAAAAATATGGAGCATAATTTGTATTGACATATTTTAAAAAATTTCTAAACTAACTTCTCCTAATAGAATTAATCATATACAAGTATATGTGCATCAAAAAAAAAAATAACTAGAAGAAATATTGGTATGAGGCAAACTTCGGTGACAACGAAGTAGACGGCTTAGTACAACAGAGGTAGAAGGAGCAGATGAAAATAGTGGTGTATGGAAAGATAAAACTTAAAAGTCTATTAGTGACATGTGAAAAGATAAAACTTAAAATTCTAGTATGTGAAAATAGTGGCTTGAGACGTCAGTCATGTGATTAAGCTTGGATAGGTTACTGGCTTACTAATTGAACATTAATCATGGAAACTAATTTTTTTAAAAAAGATATTAATGGGACATGTCCAAGCCATGTTCAAGCGTATCCGAGACGTGTCCAAACTAAAAAAAATAATCTTTTTAATCAGACACATTCGAATACGCAAGACACGTGTATCCTACGAGTGTTTCTATATGTCTAACACGGACACATGTCTGAGGCGTGTCCGTGCTTCATAGGATGGAACCAATTACCAAATTAATGGGAAGGTCAATGTTTATAGCCAAGAAAGACCTTTTCATTTGAGGGCAGTAAAGGACTATGAGTGAGTCAAGTGGCATTTCAAGATCCAAAGATCATGACTCAAATTCCAAGAACCCCTATTGTGTGTCAACTCCTATATTTTTACATCATTTTTTAACACTACTTTCTACACATGATTAATGATGTACAAAATAAATGGTTAATCACGTGTATTAGTTGGTTAATGAATAAATCTATAGTTTAGGAATGAAGCTTGAATTTATTCATTAACTAACTAATACACGTGATTAACTAAGAATTTGTACATCATTAACCAAGTGTAGAAAGTAGTGTTGAAAAGTGATATAAGATGATTATAACATTGCGTGTTTGGAGAAGGAAAAGTCAAAATTTAAGCTTTTACATTTATTAAAGTATAAGTATGTTTGAATTAGATTATTTTAAAAAATAATTATTTATTTTTCAAAAAAGTTAATTATAAATTATTTTAAATATAAAATAAGTTAATCTAAGTACATATATAAAGTAACTTTATATCCTCTTAATTAACTTTTCTAATAATTATTTTAAAGATTTTGTTAAGAATTTAAAAATAAAAAATATTAAATAAAAAATATAAATATTTAATGTATTGAAAATGTAAAAATCATTTAATACTTTTTTAAATAATTAAAATGTGTAATAAATGTTGTTTTGAATCCTTATGCTAACAAAACTCTTATTTAAATTATTAAATGAAGAAAATATTAAATATTTTTTATATTTTTTAAGATATTTAATATATTTAGTTTTTCATTTAATTCTTTCTATATTGTGCATCAGAAAATTGTTAAAAAAATATTTTGAGATGATGTATCTTTACTTTGTTAGAGTTTAACTTCTGGAGAGAAGTTAACACCTTGGTAAAAAGAATAAATTAGGTCGTTCGAATTTAAATAAAGACAAGAATAAGGGTAGGGCTATTTTCATTCATATTTGCCTATTCATATTCTCTCTTAATTATTGTATGTGTTTAATTTTGATATATTATCAGTGTAATTTTTTTTACACCATCAACCAATTATAAGTTATTACATATGTGATTTTTAAAGTAGTTATTATAATAATTAAACATATTTTATGTCTTGACAATGAATGATTGAATGACACTGTAAAATTGTTTATATTAACGGTACATTCAAATTAAATCTACTATGTAAAGTGTAAAGTTTGAATGAAGAAATTTTTGTATAATAATAATTTTAATTAATAATTTAAATGTATAAATAATTTATAAATTGTAGGAAGTCTGAATTATTAAATACATAAATTAATAAAACATAGTTTAGGTAATTAAAATTTTAAGCAATTAAAAAAATGTGAATAAACAAATAAGAAGGTTAATAGCTCTATCCTAAGGATAATTGATCACTTTGCGACATGCAAAGGTAAGTGGTAGGGTGACATCAAAAGAATGAAAAAGAGGCTATGGGAAATCGTGACTAAATTTAATTACAAGAATAAATACTCTAAAAATATATGAAGCACGGAGACGCCGACATGGCGCGTGTCATGTCTTGGATATACGCCTGCGTGTCGACATCACACGTGAAACACTCATACGACACACGTATCCTGCGTGTCCAAATGTATCTGATTAAAAAGATTATTTTTTTTATAGTTTGGACACGTCTCGGACACGCTTGAACATTTCTCGGACACTTTTCGGACACGCTCAGACACGTTTGGACATGACTTGAACATGACCCATTAATATTTTTTTTAAAAAAAAATTAGTTTTCATGACTTACGTTCAATTAGTAAGCCCATAACCCACTCAAGCCCAATCACATGACTGACGTACCAAGCTACTATTTTCACATACTAATATTTTAAATTTTATCTTTTCACACGCCACTATTAGATTTTTAAGTTTTATATTTTCACACACCACTATTTTCATCTGCTCTTTCTACCTCTGCTCGTACCGAGTCGTCAACTTCGCTGTCATTGAAGCTTGCATCACACTAATATTCCCTCTAGTTATTTTTTATGCATACGTATTGTCATGATTAGTTCTATTAGGAGAAATTGATTTAAGATATTTTTTAGAATATGTCAATAGAAATTATGTTCCATATTTTTTAGGAGGGGCTTATTAGGTAGCAAATATTGGTAAATATGACATGTATTAAAATATTATAAATTTTTAAGCTTATAGAAATGATGTTAATGAATTATAAATATTTTTTCTTAAATTTTGAAATTATATATATTTGCGTCCGTATCTTATAATTTTTAAATTTGGTGTGTCACTATATCCGTCTGTCAGTTAAAATATCGTATCATCCCGGTCCAGATCGTGTCAATCGTCCGTATCCGTATCCGTCTCAAGTGTCCCGTCTGTGCGTTTGTGCTTCATAGCTAAAAACATATGTACATATATTGTTTTAGTTATATACATTTTTTTTCCCATCTATTTGATTGATGTTTTATTTATGATCAACAATAGGATTTAAGATTATGTCTGAAGCAAAGTTAGCTCATAAGCAATCTCTTGAACTTCTACGTGCTGCGTGTAATGTGATATCCACTTTAGACGATAAGGCAATGAATGATGCACGATCATTGGTATCTCTAGCAGCTCAACGAGGGAATGCTGAATTCATCGTCGGAGCAGTAAAGGCCCACTTATACCTTCTGTGGACCAGAGATGTAGACATGAAACATATCTTCCATTTGGCTATTGAATTTCGCCAAGTCAAAGTTTTTAGTCTTATTCACGGGGTTATTGAAAAGGAGAGATTTTCAAGCTTCCTTGACAAAAATGGCAATAATATGCTGCATATGGCTGGGATGCTGGCTCCATCCACTTATCTTAGTCAAATCTCTGGGGCAGCTTTACAAATGCAAAGAGAATTACAATGGTTCAAGGTACTTGTCTTCCAAATTAACTTTCTTAAACAAATAGTCATTTTAGTTGTTTTTAAATATATTTATTAACTCCTATGGCGGGAGGTAAACAAAATGGCAACTTCTTATATTTTATTATTATAATAAAATAGTTTTAAATAAACTATACTTTTACTCCTCATAATTGAATAAAAGATTTATTGCATTTCTTGTTTAATTTTTACATTTGGTCTCCACGTTTTCTCATTGAGTTCTTGTTGGCAAGTTATGTCTGAAAATGTAGTTGTGTTTAATGGGAAAACAATGTAGTGTTGGCAATTTATGTCTGAAAATATAATTGTGATATCCACTTTAGACAATGTAGTGTTTTTTTTTTTTTTTAACAATCTCTTCAATGAATCCAGTCCGAATGAGTTTTTTACACTTTGCATAATAAATTTATTTTAATTTTAACTTCATATAGACTCTGAACAAATTCAAATCAGCTACGAAAACTGAAAAAAAATAATGAAATTATTTTCAAACGATGGATGGAATCAAATCTACAATCAATCAACTTATGATTAAAAAAGAATATGTAAATGAATAAATAAATAAATAAACAAATGTTCAGTAAAATCAAAATGAATAAAAGTACATTTTCTGCAAACAAATTTCACATAATTTTATTTTGGGAGAAAGGAACTTTCTTTCATTTAGTGGTTGATTAAAACTTTATATGGTGAATATAAAATGAAAATAAAATATTATCATTATATTATTATAACCGTAGGCAAAAATAAAAAAGATCTCAAGAAAAGTATTTCTTGGAAACAACTTTAATTATACTTATAAAATTTGGGTTTTATCGATGTACGTTCTACATCTGTTGGATAATATTGTTTTATTTTTTCTCATTGCTGAAAGACCTTTATATTGAAACAAAATCTACACATAAAAAAAAAAAATAAAACAAAATTTAGTGACAAAAAGTTTTCCATTGCAGATGGGGATGGATTTTGTCACAGAATTTTGAATTCAACGATGGAATTTGAATTTGAGTTTCATCATTAAGTGCCATATTGGCTGGCAGATTTTGTCACATGTTGCAATGGAATATTTCTGTAGTTAAAACTATTTTTCTTGTAGTGTTTGGCCTAGTGACTTCTATGTCAGTATATCCATTGGCTTAGATGAATATTATTTTCTTACATTATATAATGTAATAATTTTTTTTTTTCAGAACGTAAAATCTCAATAAACCAAGAAAATAAGATAAAAATTATAATTACCATTATATATATATATATATATATATATATATATATATATATATATATATATATATATATATATATATATATATATATATATATATATCTTATTCATTTTGTATAGGTAGTAAAAATTAAATCTTAAAAACATAATTTTAAATAAGAAAAGTATAGATAATAATAATTTATTTGTTATTATTACTAACTAAATATTTGTATGGGAAGTTATGATTTTTTTATGTAATCGATTATGAATTAAAAATATTTTAATTTTATTTTTAATATTTCACTATGTCTTTTATCATAAAGATATTTATTAAATATTAAATTAATAAACTTAAATATTTTAAAGAGATATTTGATAAAATGAAAAAAAAATAATTAAGCTTTAAACTAGTTAAACAAATTAAATCAAAACATCATATTTTTTAAATAAGTTAAATCTATAATTTAAATTTAACTAGTTTAAATAAATAAGTTAAATTTAAATAATTTCTTTTTTTAAAAACAAAATCAAAACTTTAAATATTCAATTTGAGTCAATTCGTTTACATTTCTGGAAACAAGAATGACCTATTCTCTAAAGGGAAGGAAGGGGAAAGAAAATGAGAGGTTTATTCTTCCTTTGTTTAGGAGTGTAAAATATACGAGGGAAAGGAAATGAGAGGTTTATGATATATTTTTTATCATTTTATCCAAAATAGAACTTACCACCTTCATTAGCTACATCGCACCATAGTTTCACCTTACTCCATCTTCTCCGTCCAAATATATCTCATCTCCTCTTCCATTTTCACCATTTTATTCATCACCACAGAGCTTCACCCACACCTTTTCCAAGTCACCATTTTCACCATTTCTTCATCACTTCAACAGACCACCAACATCAATAACAACCACGACCAGAAACCATAAAAGAGGAAGAAACAGAAGCAGTCTAGCCACGCGACCAGAGCCACACCTCCTGGGTCTGAACCATCGCCGCCAAGCTGCGCGTTCCGACCAGCCGCAATCTGCGTGACCAGCGCCTCTCACGAGCCCGAGCCCAGATCTGACCAGATCGCCGTCCGACAACCCGCATCCAGCCAGCCGTTCGAACACGTGCCGCTCATTGCGCTGTCGCACCCCAAAAAGCCCAGATCCTGCACTGCTCCTCGCGGCTTGTGCTGCACCGAATCTGCGCCTGCCGTCGCCCAGATCCGTAACCCGCGCTACTCCCACGCTCGGATCCACCGTCGCATCCGTGCGCCGTCACTTCCGTGACCTTCCACCAGACCAAGCCCTTCGAGGGAGGAGCGGCTGTGTCAGTGAGGTGGGGTGAGTTGGGAATTTGGGATAAAAGATAAATGGGTAATTTCATATCAAAACCCCCCAATTTGGGAGAACTGAAATGAGGGGCTTTGGAGGGTTTCTGAAAACCCCAATTTTCCTTCCCTCAACTCCCAAACAAGGATTTCTCAACTCCAAACCCCTCCCTTCCTTCTCTTTCCCTTCTAACCCTCATTCCGAAACATACCCTAAGGTAATTTTGGCCAATCATTCACATGTTGCAAACTTTTTATAGAAGAATTTTTTGTTGGATAGTCTGTCATTGACTTATATTTGTGTGCAGGAAGTAGAAAGTATCATGCCACCGATGAGGAAAGAAATTTTGAATGATCAACGTTTGACACCTAGAGAGTTCTTCACAAAAAACCATATTGATTTGGTAAAACAGGGTGAGAAATGGATGAAGGAGACAGCTACCGCGTGTAGTGTTATAGCAGCTCTTGTAGTTACCATCACTTTTGCTGCTGCTTTCACAGTTCCAGGTGACAAAGACCTCAAGGGTCACCAAATCTTATCAATTCACCCAATCTTATCATATAGACAGAGACAGATCTTTATTGTATCAAATGCAGTATCACTTTTTACTTCGTTAACTTCGTTACTCATATTTCTGGGACTTCTCATTTCCCGTTATGCAGAAGATGATTTTCATAAATCATTACCTACAAAGTTAGCCATAGGACTTTTTACTCTGTTTATCTCTATAACAACCACGATCTCAACTTTCTGTACAGCACTTTCCCTTCTGCTTAATGACAAAACATGGATTGTCGCGCCTGTCAGTCTGCTCGCAAATGTTCCATTTCTGTACCTTGAGTTCCAATTTTTTCCATTTCTTGCTGAGATCTACATGTCAACTTTTGGGCCAAGCATCTTTGATAGGAATGTTAAGTCATGGCCTTGAGTCACTCAGATTATGGATAGTAAACTAAGTCCTCAATTAGAAATGGACTGTTTATTGAGATGACAAAGTGGATACCAAGATGGTCAAGTGTGGTATTGTACTCTCAGTTCTTATTTTAATTTTCTACGCTATAATATAAAATATTTTTATATCAAGAAGTAACTTTAAAACTTTATATATTTTTAGTTCTTGTTAATAAAAAAATTATGTTTTTAGTTCTGTTTTGATCTTCATTTTAGTCCTTTAACTCTAAGATTCTTTTAATATAGTTTTTCAGAGTTGGCATTAATCGTTCACATTTGACAGTAACAGATGTGGTATAATTCTAATCACAATATATCATAGGTGAAAGTGCCAAATAGGTTAACACTTTAGATCCTCATTTTGTGTGTCTATATTTATGGGTTAGGATGAAATTATATAGTTTAACTTTATTAGAGTTACATTAAATCTGATCCTTTCATTTATAAAAGATCTAATGGCTTATAATCTTCCAATAAACCAATCACGTGATTTCAATTTTCACAATTTTCCTCTCCCATGACCCCCAGCGCATTCTCTATCTAACGCGCTTTTCTGCTTTGCGTGAGTCTGCCTTTTGGTTAAAAGGCAACATTGGGAAGCTAAAAGCTCAAAGGGTTCTCGTGAGGCTAGAAGCTTGCAGCTGCATATCGTTTTGTCTCCACCCCATCAGCCCGTACAATTCAATCGCATAATTAGAAGGCAGACACAAATCAAGCAAATCTCCTTTATTAATAACATAAATTAACTTTAACTCATTTATTATGACAAAGAAATAAAATTGTATAAATTAAAATCATAAATGTGAGAAGTAATATAATAAAATTAAGTGATAAAATAATAAATACATGGATATAAGATGGTTTTTATCTTTTTTTTTTTCTCACTTATCAGCTATAATAAATTAATGGTACTCCGCTTATTCAATTCTCTTGCTTACTGTATATGACTCTTGGTAAATATCGTGATGATGATAAACTTACTTTTGACGAATTGAGAGTAAATTTAAAATTATGGTCAAGATCTCTCATAATTAGAAGACAATATAACAATATCCCATATAATTAAGAAATATTGTAACAATCCTATATAATTGGAAAAACAAAATAAAATTAAATCTAAATTGATTTTCTAATAAATCAAAATCAAAAAATATTTCTAGGTTCATTGTTAAGTCGTAACATAAATTAGGTCAGATGATGTTAAACAAGACATATGTTAACATGTACAGAATTTTCCTACTTGTACTGCATTTGTACATAATGAAGCTTAGTCAAAGCAGATTAGTTGTAGTTACTGTCAATTAGAGTTGTCAATAGTTTGTTAAGCTTACAATTGGAAGCTTATACGTGGAAGGAGTTGATTGGTGAAGTTAGTTAGGATTGTTGATGTGTATAAGCTCACAGCTCCCTCATTTGTATAACTCAATCATTTTTCTTCAATCAAATAAGTGAGAATATTCTCTTTACTCTATTTTCTTTCCAATTTCTCTCAATTTCAACATGGTATCAGAGAGTTTTGTTATACACTATAATTTGTTCTTCGAGGTATCGAATCTCCATTGGTGTTTTCTCTTCGAAGCTTCCACCTTTCTTTCTTGAGCTTCTTGAATGGTAAATGCAATTAATCCTATGACTAATCCTAATAGCCCTTATTTTATGTAACCAAGTGAAAATCCAGCATTGGTGCTGGTGAGTCCTCCACTCTCATAGAGCAATTATCACGTGTGGTCAAGACCGATGGCCATGGCGCTTCACTCAAAGAATAAGCTTGATTTTGTGGATGGGAGCATCCAAAAACTAGATCTTGATGATCCTGTGTTGTCCTTGGTAAAGGAATAACACTATGGTGTTGTCTTGGATTATGCAAGCTTTGTCACCAAACATTGCCCAAAGTGTGTTATGGATGGACAAGGCTTCATCAGTTTGGGAAGATCTTAGACAGAGATTTAATCAATGTGATATCTTTTGAATTATTAAATTACAAGAAGAAATATACTCACTCCAACAGGGAAGTCTCACAATCACGACTCATTTTACTTAATTGAAGAGTTTATAGGATGAGTTGGAAAATTTTAGGCTCATTCAAAGCTATTTGTGTGAATTCCATGTTCTTGCAAAATGTATAGAGATCAAGATTATGCTATAAGGTTCCTGAAAGGTCTTAATGAGTGGTTCTTGGGTGTAAGGTCTCAGATCATGTTGTTAGATCCTATACCACCAATCAACAAAGTGTTTTAGATGGTGGTTCAACAGGAAAGACAGTTGAATAAGGGGCACGAATGAATAATCAAAAGCCTTCATCACTACCAGTTTAAATTCTTCAAGCAAGAAACCAGGAAAGGGTAGAAGGGCAGCAGGAAAAAGAAAGGTGTGTAGTTATTATAGGAAATTTGGGCGCACAGTTGATGTGTGCTAAAAGAAACAAGGCTTTCCTCTAGAGTCCATGCCAAGAAATTCTCCTTCTATTGTTGTAAACAACTTCATCACAGAAGATGATGATGATATTGAAGAATCTGAGTAGGTTCAAGAGAATTTAAGGTCACCAAGTCAAGTTTTTACTCGAGCAATATCATGCTTTTATGGCTCTTTTCTAGTAGAAATAAGTTTGAAATTAAGTTCATATTATCAACCAGATCATCATTCAGAAGTCTCCTACCATTACCCTCTCCAAACTAGCAGGTAACCGTATCAGTTTTAGTTGCAACTCCAAACCACAACTATGAATATATTGGATTCAGGAGCTATAGATCATGTTGTTGACTAATTTGGCGCAAGTGCACCAAATCACAAAAGTAATAGAGTGATGGCAAAGTATCGTTCTCACAGATATTGAGTTTCTAATTACCACTTCACTAATCAAATTACTATCTAAACAAATATTTAATTCAAAGAGAGTTTCAAAGCAAGACATGTAACCAGAAGAAAACCAAAACAAGGCAAATCAAATAACTTGAAAACAACAAAGAAACCACAATAGCAAATTAGAGAGTAACACGCAATGATAAAGGAGCTAAGGATCCGTATCACTTGGTTTTTTTTTACTAGTATTTAGGATTCCAACCTAATGAAGTTCTAATTAAATAATTGATATGGGGATTCCCTAATTTAACTAATATTCAATTCCTTGGTGCATCAATTCTCTTTAATCTTAGAAACTCAATTAATCCCTTAATTGCATCTCAAGAGATAAAGGCATTATGTAATCTATGGAGTCTCAAGCAAATCCCACACAACCAATAATCTCTATTCCTAAATAATCAAGATTATGACATTTATCACACTGTCTAAGTCATGCACAAGTTTTGCAGTTTCCTACAGAACTCACAAGATCAATATATGAGTAATCAATTCATAAAAGCATTAAGAATAGTGATAAACACTCAATTGAATAAAAAGAAACTTATATTAAATCAAAAGGATCCAAGTACATTATCATCCAAACATAGTTACATCTTCAGAATTTAGCTACTCACAACAATGAAAGCACAAAACAAATCAAAAGATAAAAAAAACATCATGAAGAAATTTCAGCCTATTCTGAGCTCCAAGTTTTGAACAATAATTACTAAAAATGCCATTGGTAAAAACCACCTGAGACAAGCATAACGGAAGCAAAACGGAAGCAAAACAAGGGTTAGTAAAAGTCTTGATATGATTAATTGGCACCTAATGATCCCCGGCAATGAAGCCATGTTCGCTCTTTTGCTTACCGCAATTACACGAGTCGCACTTGTAATAAAATGATAAGAACAGGATCGTTCCTATGAGGATAATGGCTAATCCAATGCTAATTATTAACCAATAGTTTAAGAACTTCTATCCAAGAACATTCAAATTAAGAGAAGTGTGTTTAAACTAATTAAAAGATTTAAATGTTATAAAATAGGAACTAGAGTTGACGATTAGAGAATAGAGAATTCTTCTTCATCGCTTACTTTAATTGATAATATGCAATCCTTATAAGCAACATAAATGATATGATTAGGTTAGCTTGAGAATCTTAAATAGTTAAAAGCCTATGTCTAGGTCAATCAACCATGTTTCAATTACCTAATTCACTATGTTTCCATGAGAACTAGCGTAAAATCCATTCATTAAGTTTTATTCCCAATAATTATTATGCATGACTAAGATGTAGATTTCTATCCCATTAGCGAATCAAATTATCCAAACCAATTGAATGAAATCAAACATATATCAACCATACTTATGATCTCAAATCCAAATTCCTAAGTCTAGGTTCATTAGATTTTAATAAATCACTTAAAAGCTTATCAAACATTCAAGAACATTAAGAACTATATGATTGAACCAAACTAAATTATCTATATAAACTCAAAGGATTACAAAATTACTCAATATCCATAGGAGGATCCAAAGAAATCCCTACACACAACTTAGCTAGCCACGAAACACAACAATATATACATATACATTATGTTCATAAGGATGGAAAAGAGGAAGAAAAAGGAATAGAAGAGAAAAGCTCAATGATGATGATCTTTGAAGCTTGAATCTTCCTCCAAGATGAAGATGACCTCTAAATTTGGCTTCCCTAGCTTTATTTCAATCCCAAAACGAAACCCTAGCAGCTGCTTTCTGACTGTGGGATTTAAGGATGCAAACCCAAGTGCAGGTTGTCTCAAGTAATAAATTTCTCAGGAGTCCGAGGTCGATCTACAGGGAATTGATGAAGAAAGATTAATTGAGGTAAGCAAATGATTTGTCACAACACCAAAAGTAATAAAAGAAGTTCACAAATGAATTTAAGAGCTTGCTTGGGTTAGGAGATCCACTTTTGGTAATAAATTAAAGGTAAGATTATTTCTCTTTATAACTCAATTGAAATCCACACACAATGGAGGTTCCAATCGAAAAATATAACATTCAAAGTTTAATTATATATGCAATCATATTATGATTCATTTAATTATCTACCAATATTTGTAAATGAGTTCAAGCATTTACTGTGCCAATCCTATTGTCTACAATAAATCAAGATCTCCATTATACAAAGAAGGTTTCTAAATTGATTAGAAACAAAATATAACACATATAATGTCCAATTGATAATATATCATTTAAGCACAAGAAATAGAATAATCTAACCTTATTTCATTACCAAGAGCTTCACTCTTTCACCCAAGCAAGATGAAGATTTAGTTACTCATGGATAAGAAGAAAGAAAGAGAGAAGAAGAGAAAGATGAACATAGCTTCAATTTGGAACAAGAAAAATTACAAGAAAGGAAAATAATAAACAAGCATAACCATAACTTGTAAAAACTAAACCTAACATCCAGTGTCCCCAAATGGTCAGCCAATGGTGCCTTTTATAGAGGATTAGGAATACAAAATGATAAAGGGACTGATTAAGAGTAGGTGGATGAGTGGGTAGAGTGGTTGGATGATTGGTTGAGTGGTTGAATTATTGAATGAGTGGTTGGATTATTGAGATTCTTTGTCTTTGAAATCATTCATTACTTAAGTCATGGATTCCGTCATCAAATAGAAAAGTCATCTTCATGAAAGTTGTAGATCTTGATCTTAACTTTCAGATGTCCAAATTTCAGCCCAAGATAATTCTTACAGCCCGAGATATGGCCCAATTACTGCAGACTATTTAGGCCCAGTTTTAGCACCTCTGTTTTGACTTCCAGACCAAATATCACCTCCAAGCTGTCTGAATTAGCTCTTGTGTTCTTCATGAAAGTTATAGATCTAGGTCTTAACTTTCAAATGTCCAAATTTCAGCCCAAGATTATTCTTACAGCCCGAGTTATGCTCTGATTACTGTACATTGTTCAAGTTCCAGAAACAAAACTCGTGTTCTGTCTTCCAAACCCATTTAGCTCTTCTAGATGTCCATATTTTACCTAGAACTCTTCATGAAAGTTGTAGAGTTTTCTCTCAGCTTTCCTACAAGGTAAAATTCATAATTGCTAGACATCTAAAACTCAAGATATGTCTAAAATACAGAAATAGTATAAGACTCAAATAATGCTGAAAAAATCAATTATGTCCAATTTGAGTCCAATCTTACAAAACATAACCAGACTTAATCAATTAAGTACATGAAGAGTGTAAATGACTAAAAATGAGGGTTTATTAATGTATAAAATATATGATTATCACTTTCTAAAAATGTCAAGTCCTCCTTTATGAAATCTGATGAAACAGTATTTATAGGCCAAAAATTTCACTTGCATGCCGCGACGTGAACCCTCTTGCGCGGTAGCGAGTGTTGAATTAGGTCACAACGCCACGACATTCACTTTCCAGCGCCGCAATGCTCTAGTCTCTGGTTTTAGTATGCTACTACCTGAATGCACCACGCCGCGACGTACACATGTCTGCGCCGCGGTGTGAGATGTTGAATTTCACCTTGGGCTTCCTCTTCCAATGCAGGTTCTAGTCTTCCACATATCTGCTTGTTTAGAGCATATCCTGCAATAGAGAAATCACCCATTCAATAATAGTTGCAAATTCACCTAATCATATGAAGATTTATACCAATTTGCTCAAGATCATATCAGAAGATATCACAATTGAATTCAATGAATATAAGCTTAAAATCTTTCAGATATGCATGATTGATCCTGTTGCTATTTAGTGAGATAAATGATAGTCATAGGATCAAAATAAAATGAAAGGTGTAAGATTGGGTGTAAGTCTTTTTTACTTAGGTATAAATTGATCCCTCCTTATATATATATATATATATATGAGAAAGGATCCACTTACACCTAGTGTAAATAAAAAAGACTTACACCCAATCTTACACCTTTTATTTTATTGTGATCTTGTAGCTACGATAGAAGATAAATGCTAGCCACAAGATCACAATAAAATAAAAGGTGTAAGATTAAGTATAAGTCTTTTTTACTTACACTAAGTGTAAGTAGATCCCCTCCCTATATGTATATATATATATAGAGATGAGAGGATTTAATACCAACCATTAGATCAAAATAAATGATCCAAATTAAAAGTTCATTAAAAAAGCCATATGAGATCATTTATGTAAAAACCTCTTTCTCCTTCTTCATCCTACTGCACTCTCCCTCCAACTTTGCATTTTCCCTTCCCAAAAGCTACCAACGTCCTGCTACTAACGTCCTGCTACTAACGTCCCTTTTCATTGTACGACCCAACTACCATAGCAGGGCCTCTATTTATCCTTTCACAACAGCAAAGCCGGCATTAGTCTTTGGCACTTTATGACAGCCTTGACCAATTTCTCTTTACATTTATAAAGGATAATAGATAAGGATTCGGCTTATGCTCTTGATTTTTAAAATTTTGATTTTTTCTTCATTTTAAGTAATGAAATCTACCTTCTCTCTTTTTTTTTAAAAAAAAAAAAACCCAACTTAATATTTATATTAAGATTTATAATCTCATAGGTCAAAGCCAACATATGATGCAATTGATGAAAAAGTCATAATAAATAACATAATAACACATTATTTTTCTTACTATCTAAATAAATAATAATTTTTATATTTTTATATCAAATAATATATATATATTTTTTATATTTTATTTGATATCATTTATTATACATATTTTTTTATTATTTTTTTCACTCAATCACATTTTTTACAAAAGATATAAATAATACATATATCATTAAAAATAATATATAATTATCTTTTTTAACAAATAATTCTGTGTCAGAGCTCTAGTGCAATAAGGAAAAAAGGATTTTGCACCGTAAAGTCAAAGACACGTACTATGTTGTTAAAAAAACAAAAAAACACATACTATGATTGCATTAACTCATCCTCCCAATGAATTTGTCAGAGCCAAAACAAGTTGAATTTTGAAACTTGTCACTGTCAAAGCCAGATTAAGCAAGCTGTTCAGATCCCAATTTCTCTGTGGAGAACAACAAAGCCAGCATCAGTGACTAATAAGGAAGATACTTTAGAAAACTTTATGAACAAACTTAGCCAGTTTTTGTTGCCTTATGAAGGATTGGACTAGAATGAGAGATATAATTCATTGTGATTTGGATTGTCTCATTTTGGATGACCTACATTTTTTTTACAGAGACTCATTATAGTGTCTGTCTCTCTTTTAGATTGACACGTTAGAAAAAAATTGAAAGAATCCAAAGCTAGCAAAGAAAAAAAGAAGGATTTTGAACTGTTTCTGATATTTATAATTGCATTGGGGGTAAGACAAGACAAATGCAAGACAAGCAGATGAGGTGACTAAGTCATAATTGAATGATTGTATCATACATTACAGAATACGGCTGTTCTTACCTCCCAATTACAAGTAGCAGTAGGACAATAGAGAAGAAACAAGCTTAAGTAGCATAGTCTCAAAAGTACACATTATGCTTTTGTTAACTTTTCTTCTATATATATATATATATATATACACACACACACGAGAGAGGATCAACTTATATCAGTATAAATCTTTTTCTTCTTACATTTATTTTCAGTTGTTATATTCAGTTTCATTTAATGGTTACTTTTAATGAAATAATCTCAACCATTAGATGAAAGTGAAATTAACAGTTGAAAATGAGTATAAGAGAAAAAAAACTTACACTGGTGTAAGTTGATCCCCCCTCTATATATATATAATGAAATAATCTCAACCATTAAATGAAAGTGGAACTAACAATTAAAAATAGATGTAAGAGAAAAAAGACTTACACTAGTGTAAGTTGATCCCCTATATATATATATGCATTGATACTCCATTAAATTTATCCATTTGTAATAAATAAAAATTATTGACTCAATACATTTTTCATTGTTTATTGTTTTTTTTCATTCTAAAATTCTAATAAAACCAACCTGTTATACAAGTTATTAATCTTTAATATAAATCATTGATTATTAAAATATATAAATCAATTATCAGCATGCATGCTCCTCAACCTTTAAAGAACATTTAAAACGTTTCATATATATATATATATGTGTGTGTGTGTGGGGGGGGGGGTTAAAACAACTTATGTGTGTGTGTGTGTGGGGGGGGGGGGGTTAAAACAACTTAATGATTAGCCAGGTTGTTCAAGCCTCTATTTATCCTTTCACAACAGCAAAGCCAGCATTAGTCTTTGGTCACTTTATGACCAGCCTTGGCCAATTTCTCTTAACATTTATAAAGGATAATAGATAAGGATTCGGCTTATGCTCTTGTGGCCTGATGTAATTACAGGCTTTAGAGATTGCTATGAAAATTATCTGCTACAATGATCAGGAATACTATCTTCAGCCAGAGTTGAGACTTGAGATATACTTCGTATTTCAAAAACCTTTCTATCAAAACTCTTCCATTCCCTATTCTTTTAAAGGTTTTCTCCACTTGAAAGACAAGTCACAAGCTCCCTTCTTTAACCAATCTTTGTGCAGTGTCTCTTCATTTCTCAACCGTATACAATGATTTTATTCAACATGCATCTACTTGATTTGGTAATTTGTCCATCTCGAGACTCCCCACAGAATCATATCATGCTTCTGATCATTTTCTCGAGGTTCATAAACCTAACTTTACTAGTGAATGCTTATATATAAATGTATTTGTTTCTTTCTTCTTTGCTTTCTTTTCATCATCTTAAATTTTGCTTCTATATATTCTTCCCATTTGTTTCTTTCAATTTGTTCTCTTCTCTATTTTCCATCATTGTTGCTTTTGATCCTATAAGCAAAAACCAAACCAGAGAGAGAGTAATAGAGGTTGAAGGTCAAAATTGTTCGTCTAAGCTTCTTCCTTCCTTTTTTTATGCCTTAGAACTATGAGAATCTTCAAGTGAAAGTCAAATTTCTTTTTCTTTTTTTTACCGATTTTACCAAAAGGCAGAGATAAAATTACCAAAGAAAAGACAAAAGAATTAAAATCCATTTCAAAAAAAAAAAAAACAAGGCAGAGACTTAAAATCATTTGACATGCCCCTTAAACTAGATAGTTGCTCATTGGTAACAAAAGGCAGGGATAAAATTACCGATTTTGGCTGAAGTTGATGAACTTGCTGTCATAGACATGCTAGTTGGACAGAAAGCAGCTTGAACATTATCAAATAGAGGGGAGAACATACGAACATAGACTGTTTATGACTTATGAGAGAAGACTATGAAGAAAAACCACCTACGCGGACTTACAACTAAGAAATAGCAACCCACAAGAACAAAATCATAGTTCAATGTCGAACATTAGATGATATCTGATTAGTTTTCTGTTTTTATTTTCAGTTAGTTATGTTTTTATTATTAATTATAAAAATCTCATATTATTTTTATTTTGTAACATATTTTTAAACATTTGTAAAAAACTGGTAAAAACAAAAAATTACTATTTCTTTTATAAAATTTTAAAAACAGAAAATAAAGTAAAAATAATATAGCGTTTTTTTAATTAACAGATAATGAAAACAAACCAAACATCTCCTGTAACTTCTGGAGTGGCTGGAGTGAAAATGATCACTACACGTAAATGGTCTCAAATGCAATGGAAATACGCAGTACGTAGAAAGCTAGCCGGCGTGAAAGCTTAGCCAAAGGCCGTGGTTAGAGTAGATGCGCAGTCAATGCTGAAGAATAAAGATAGTAATAATGAGAGCCCTGCAAGATGTGGGCTAGGACTAGATTTCCTCCCACAAAGGATTGATAGCATGTAGAATTGAAAATTTGGAGACAATCCTTTCTGGTGAATGGATAGAAGTCAATAGCACCTTACATTCAAAGATGGGTATTATTTACATGAGTCTTATTTACATTCAAAGATAGTATTGTGTACAACTTGTAATACAACTGTATGCTACAAGAGTATAGCTAATAGCTATATATACAAATAAATGAGACTACAACTATTATTTTTTTCGATAAAAGACTACAACTATTACTTGAAGACTTATGAATCCAGACCACCGAAATTAGAGAAAAGATAAAACAGTTACCATAAAAAATATGTTGGATGGTACACAATGGTAACTAAAAATTACTCCTTTGTCACCTCCAAAACGTAACTAGAGAATCATACTTTTCATAATAATAATAAGAATAATCACAAAATTCCCTAGTCCTACTCCCCTTTCATGGAAAACACACATATGAAGTTTAACAAATTGATTAGTTAGAAACAATCTCAATCATTTCGATAGAAAGCAGAGGTATTTGATTGAGACAACCTTAATAATGAAAGCATTACAACCAAATGAATGAATATTCACATTTGACGAAAAGGAGGAGCAAAAGAATTCAAATTTGGGTCTTTTAACAATGTTACGACAACAAAAAATTTGCAATCTTTTAGTTCGTTTTCCTTTTACAAAAATAACTCGTATTAGATTTTAACAATAAATTTCCAATTTATTTCCTTTTAACAATAGAATTCTATCTACAAGTTCTTAATCACTTTTTATAACAAAATAACTTAGATTTATTTGCTTATTTATTAGATAAAAGAAGAATTTATCAGAGAAGATTACAGAAGTCGAGGATGAGGAATAAAATAATAAACAAAATTAATTACAGTTGAATAACCACTTTTTTTGTTCTTTTTTATATAATCAACTTAAATAGAATTAGCCCAACAACAAAAATCAAGACAAGATAATCAGAAAGAGGTGGCAAACAATTTACTTTGATCTGATGTAAACGGGAGAAGAATGTCATAATTTCATATCAAGATATCCACAAGCTGTACATGGCATGCAGTTGGACCATGTCAGCACCATTCAGGGACATCTTGTAAAGTTCCCTGATCTTTCCACCGTCTCCAAATCTGCTAGATGTTGAAGATGGTTGAGAGAGAGAAGATTTGTTTGCACTTGATGAAAGTGTTGTGGCCAACATTTTCTTCAAAAGCATCTGCAACTGACTCCAATATTTTGCATGTAATTCAGGATAGCTAGTACCGAAAGTGTCAGCATTTGTATCTGAAACTTGGCGTCCTTCAAGCATATGAGCCAAAGCTGATTCCAGCACCTGGAACAAAATTCTAGAAGTATCAAGTGACTGAAAATAGACACACTGGAAGCAGAACCACAAATGGACAACAAATAAATCACTAGAAGCACATAAATATTACGATGTCAACTTTTTCTTAGAATTAGCATTCAGCTACATTTAGTGAATAATTTTAAATTTTAAACGGGTAAACATTATGTGTGTAGTGGGTACACTTGTAAAAAGAATACAACAATCACCAAGCCTTATCCCACTAGATTGAATCGGCTACATAAATCAATCCATTGGGTGTATCAAAAACCAAAATTTCAATACAACTATTTAGAGTAAGGTCTTCTTTAATAGCTTCTCCTAAAGTTTTTGGGAGAGCATAAAAGATATTTTACAGCAGTTAATTCATTCTGGAAAATGGAAGTCATAATCAGAATTTCAATGCTACTAGATAGAAATGACGAATTAAATCATCTCAATGAAAGTTTCAACAAAAAAAAAAAAGAAGTCATAGTCAAAATCAAAATACTGTGTAAAAGAAGTGCAGGAAAATACCGCATTGGAGTGCAAATGGTTTGAAAGGCTTAATGAAAGAGCTGATCTCTCCATGAGAATAGTCAAATACATGTTAGGATGTGTTTTTGGGCCATAGAAGTCCATGGCCTTTTGCCAGTTCCTCTCTGCCAAAGATGCATACTGCTTGACTCGTTGCACAGTGCTATTTTCGCCTTTCATCAAAATGCTTTTCTTGTTGCCAGAATCCATAAATCTCAAGCAACAATCTCTCTGATAGCAAGCCAACTGGAAGTAAGAATATGCAGCCTCCTGCTTGCGTAGTTCACCCAGCGACTCATACACAGATAATGCTTCTCTAATGGCCTCATTAGCTGAAATCTCATGCTTTCTCAATTCTTCCCTGGCTTTTCTGTCATGAGGATTGGTGTGACTTACACGTGTATCTTCCAATGATCCATTTTCATAAACTTCAGCTGTACTATTTTCTCTTGCCAAAAGCATGCCAAGCCGTAGATAAGTATGAGCAAACTGTGTATGTACCTCATTCCTCAAGCTGCTTGTCACAGAATCAGCATCCTCATTGATGGCACTTAGTTCTAACCGTGCTGCCCCATAATATCTAAGAGATTCTTTATATTCCAGTTTTGCAGTTTCCAATGCATGATTGTATGCATTATGGAAGATAGTATGTAGTTTAAAATTCTCAATTTTTGATACCATCTCCTCAGCCAAAGCCCGTTTGCCATGGCCCAAATTACAGTTTATCAATATAATGTTGGTGTGATCTGAAACATGTTTGAATGCATCTATAGCATCTGTAAACGCCAATTCAGCCTTATTCAACTCTTTATTTTCAAGCCTGATTCGGCCCAATTCATTGCAAACCCACCCTTTCTTTTTAACCACAGATTGTAACTCAGATAAACCAGATGGAAGTTTAAGCAATGCTTTTCTAGCTTCTTCATAGCATTTTAAAGCAGCTAATAGATTGTGCTCTACATCTCCAACTAGAGGTCCATCTAGGTGCTCAAATATCCCACCATTTTTTACTTTAGCTGTTTCCTTTGAATTGAATTCAGTTTGAGAGACAACACTGGAACAAGAATTGTCCATCTCTGAAGATCCCTCAAGTGTTCTAGAGTTCATAGCTGCCAAGGATTCAACTTCAATCTTACTACTTTCAAGAGTATCTGCCCAGTTTTCACCATAATTACTGTGCTCAAGATATTCGCTATCAAAATCTTTTCTACTCTCCTTGTTATGAATGTACTCATCTCCTGGGTCTTTCAGAGGCAAGTAATTGGCATTTTTAGCAGATGATCCTTTACTATGCTTTCTACCATAAGTCATGAAGTTCACATCTGCACTACTACTGCTTGCACTGCTTCCACTGTTTGCTCTGTCACTTTGACAACTGCAATTTACCAAGGAACATGAACTGCAGTTCTGGTTCAACTGCACCAGCTTCTTCTTCAGCCTTTTAACTTCCTTCACAACCTCAGATGACATTCTCAATTCTCTGGTTGCAGGTTTTCTCAGATCTTGTATTGAGATTTCTTTACCCTTTATCCTATGGAACTCAATATAAACATCTCCAACTAGTGCCCATGCTTTGGCCCAGAAAAGGTAAGTAGAAGACTTCCTCTCAATAGTAAGATAGCCATTAACAGTCTCATCTCTTACATCATGCAGCCACATAGTATTTTCATTCACATCAAAGCATTTTCTCTGTAAAGATGAGCAACTAACCATTGAAGAAATAAACTGTGTGTCTTCAAGATGTGCAGGCATTGATCCATACACAGAACATGCTAACTGTATCACCTTTAAAGCTTGATGCAGTTGACCATCCTCCTTATAAGCTTCTGCAAGTGCCAAATAAGATTCTCCAAGCAAAAGAACGAGCTTCCACAACTTATGATCCAACTTGGATGTTGGAAGCCATTCTCGAATGTCACAAACTTCAATACAGTCAGCATCCCCACAAGCACAAACAGAAACATTAAAAGATGCTGGTGGCCTATCATGATTTTCATTGAATTGATCCATCACCTCTGGTTCAGTACTCTGAAGCTGTCGCATCCACCTGAGAGACTTAATGGCCTGTGAAACATGATGTACTGCAGCTAACTTAGATGAGATTGGATCAGCAACCGTCTGAACCACAGGCGTGGAAACTGGACATACTTCACACACAGAAGAGCTTACATCAGGAGACGAGCTTGGTACAGCCGCTCCTTGATTGCTCAATTCTGTGTCACCAACTGCTATCAATTCCCCAGAGGCAGGCTTGTCTGCTTCAGAAATCATCTTTGCAGAAGCTTCTGATTCCAAGTGCCCAAGTATTTGTCCATGTTCACCTGACCTGTCATCTGCATCCAGATAGAATCCTTCACGGACAGCTGATTCAGAATTACTGTTTTCAGCATCCCAAGATGACTCTTCGGGTTCAGTAACAGTTAGTTCACATTCTACAGCTAGAGATTCAGAAGTTAAATTCAACTCATCATCATAATTTAAAATCACCCTTGCAAATTGTTCATGAGCAATTGCACGTACTGCCTGTTCAGCAAAAAATTTATCAGAAATGCGCTCATCTTCAGCAGAAGAAAATTTGGAGGGGAGGGATGGGGGGAGAGGAGACATCAAACATGTTATTCCAAAAACATACCAGATGGTCTGAGTCATCAAGAAATTCCAAACACTTTCTAAAGAACCTCACACACCTAGCCCTATTTTTAGCAGCCTGCAGCAAAAGCAACAATAAATAAAAATTAGCTATTCGAAACCAGAAAAGCAGGATTAAACCAGAGATAAGTTTAATTCATCCACACCATTGAGAGTGAAAGCCTATGAGCAATTCGATAGAGGAGAGTTCCCAACGAATACACTGCATCACTTCTACCTCTACTGATTAATGATGGCAAGGAGCTTGAAGCATCATCACAATCGTTAGATGAACGATTCTTCGGAATAACAGAAAGATCAAAAAGTTGTATATCATCTTCACCTGCACCTTTATAAAGCTGCAAAAGTCTAAGTCAGACTTGCTAGCACTATTAAGGGCAATAGATATTTTTAAAAGAAATTCACATAATAAACATAAAAGCAACAAACATTTTACATGTACTAAAAAAAACAATAAAGTACCCAATAAGCACCAGGATCCTGTTTGCAATTATCCTGAAGGAACCTCAAAACAGACAGACCATTTTGCTGGACAACATAAGGATGAAATGCAGGTGTCCCATCCTCAGATATCCCTTTCAATAGAAAAATGTCATCCGTTTTCAGAAGCTCGTATCCCTGAACCACACCATTGTGATGATAACATATGGCCAACTCAGGCACACTTGCCATAACATTGTCAAGCCAAGCTTCAAGCCATGTCAAAGGTGTGACCTATCAAAATTGGGAAAACACAATTAACAATGTGCCAACATAAAATAGAATGAAAGATTTTAGAAGAATGTTGTCACCTGTCTTGTGACATCCCATAAATGCAAGCTCACAGCAACATACTTCTCATTACTGAATAAAAGTAAATCACTTCCCAGGAGCATGCGGAAATTATGAAACTGCCAGAACAAAACCCTTAAAAAGCTATCATTACCAACTTTTCTTTGTTTTTCAGACTCTTGCATTGATGATCTGGATTTCTCACCAACTTGTGACACCTTATTGACTGGACTTTGGTTCTTATTTCTCCTATTCTTCTTGCTTCCCCAATAAAAGCTGTCCTGCTTAACCTGTGAGTACTCGGAACAACAATTGTACCCTTCAGCTTGAACAACATCTTGTTGTTCCACAATATGGGGTGTTTTTCCTCCAGGAAGAACAGAAGAATTTGATTTCTCTTCTGATGGAACATGATGAGTAGGTGGACAATCACAGGCCTCCATTCGGACTGAATGCATAGCAAAATTCAAGAATAGAGATTGATCTGCACATTTTGATTGATTGTTATGCCTCCTAATCAACTTTTCTCCCTCTTCAACATCTGGCCTGCACTTCATAAATATTTTGTCACTTATAAATAAATCAAATGCTTGAGTATGACAAACAAAAGGCTGCCAAAAAACAAAGAAAAGAAAAGGCAGTTAGTACTCTAATGGGCTTCAGAGATGACAAAGGATTCAATTTAGCAAATGCTGACAACCAAATGCAACAACCTTAACTAAGAAAAATAATACAAAAGTTAAAGCCCTTTTCAATTTCTGAATCACCTTAAGAAGAAAATCATATTTCAATTATCATACATCATGCACTAGAACCCATGATCAAACATGATCACTAGAACCAGAATATGCTTCATAAATGTCCATACATTTCCTTTCTTGTTGAAGCATAGAAGTCCAATATCTACAACTATTAATCTTTTCTTCTGATCCAAAAGCAGAACTCAATTCTTTTTGCTTAAAAAAAAAACAAGAGATATGGAAATTCAATTTTCCAAAGTAAAAATTTATCATGGACCAAAAAGACAATCATCAACAGCAACTATAAGTCAAAGCTTTAATTAGGTGGAAGAGAGACATGGCAACAAAAAAGAGTCAACAGCAGGTCAAATACACACCCAGTGTTCAAAACAAGAGTCTGACCAATGCGACGAACAGCAACCGATAATCTAGCCTTGGAATATGACATTTTAAATATTTGCTTCAGAATATCTGCTGGAGCAATCACATCAATCTCATCTCCATAATCAACTAAACCAGATACTGCAAGGGCCTCACTTTTTCTGGTAAAATTCGATGCAACAGCAGTGTCATCCCAAGGAAAATCTGTCACAGAAACAATTTCAGATGCCAAAAACGACAGAAAGCATCAGAAAATATGAAAAGTATGAATATCGTAAGTAACATAGCATGAAGATTTCTATTATCAGATAATAATAATAAAAAATTTGGGGAACTGCCGAAAGGATTGACTCTCCAAAGAGTGATAGCATTTGTCACACACATCACACAGTGTAGAGAAACACAGCAAGAGCAAGAGAGAATTCAGAGAATTCAGAGAACTGAGAAAATTGAAATTTACTGAATGGTAAAAGTGTGTATGATAAGCCAATCATGTGGCTTATATTGAACAAAAAAAAGCAACTAACTAATAACTAACAAGCTAGCTCAGCAAACTAATCTAACTAACTAACTTCTAACTAAGTTAATCGATCTCTAACCATACTCTAACTATGGTAATACATAGCAAAAAAAGGAATGGATAATACTCATTAATAGGGTTTGACATGTTCCCCCAGAAGTCCCAAATAGCATGTACCACCTCTCCATCAGAAACTATGAAGCATTTTAGGTCTAAACTTAAGAAAACATTAAAATAAAAGGGTACATAGTGAAGCATTGAAGTTCTAGTAATAAAATGTAATTTACTATCATTGAATCACGGGTACTTCATAATGCTTGTCGTACCTGTATCAGATACGTACCTATATCCGTATCAAATACTTGAATATTTGATAAATATTAGTTTAATTTTTTAACAAAAGTCGTATCCCCGTTCCATATCCATATCGTATCCGATATACCCGTATCCGTGCATCATAAATGGTGGAAGAAGAAGTAACAAGTAAGTGAGTACCTGCAGTGGTCTTGGAGTGCACAGCAGCACCAACAGGAAGAAGAGGAGGCGTGTTCAGATCAGTCTCTGTTGGCAACATCCGGTACCGATATCGCGGTGCATTCACTCTGACATCATCAACCATACCCATCAGACCAAAAAATTTAAAAAATAAATAAATAATAAAATTCTCAGAACCTAGAATTTGAAAAGAACAATAAAGAAGAAGAAGGTTAGAGAGAAAGTGTACGTTTGAGGGGTTGGGAGAAGAGCGGAATGGAAAGCGTGATGGAAGGATTTGTCAGTGGGAACGGGGATTGAGCCGCACAGGAACCCTACGGGTTTCGGAGTGGCGATTTCCAACGTTCCCACGCACACCAGATCGCGAGAATTCTCAGAGTTCGACGAAGACGATGACGACGACGACGACAACTTTGCCATCGGAATATGCTCAGAAACCGGAAACTATCTATGTACCAAAGTTACCACGAAAAGAACAAAACAAAATGCCTTGAAAATGGTTGCGATGCTGGGGATTGATTTTCTTCAATTGAAGGTTAAGAGGTTGCAGTGTGTTCTTCAAGTTTCTAGTGCTTTCTCGAAGAGCTACGGTTGCCTATCCGAAAGATTGCCTATGTCAAAGACTAATAATCACTGCTCGGCGTCTTCTTAGCTATTACAAAGTGTTTTTATTTTTATTTTTTTAATAATCCTTATTTTGTCGTCTATTAAAAGCATGGGTCTTTAATCAAATTTTTGTTATTAATTCATTTCCTTAATAATATAAAGTGTCATTATTTTATTTTTTAATAAATTTTTTACATTAATTTAGTCTAATGCAAAATGTTATTATTTTAGTCTATAATCATCCAAAATGTTATTAAATTAATCTTTAAATTAGGATTCTGTTATATTTATTTCTTTTAATTTAACAAAAAAAATACTAATTTAATGGCTAAAATTCACATTAAATTGGTTAAAGAGTTGGCAAAATTGGTCAAAAATGACTAAAAATCACATTAAATTAATGACTAAAAAATGACTAATCAAAAAATGACTAATCTTTAACTTATGAAGCTTGGCCAAATTGGTCAAAGAGTCTGGAACCTTATTACAAGTTCAAACAAAAATCACAACTAAATGCATCAAACCAAGAAGCAACAAGGAAGATATTATGGAGAATGGACCCATTATGAGAATAATTTGTAAGCTCTAAAGTCTTAAAACTTCTGCACATGTCTTAATCCTTTTGTTCTTCTTTAGTTTTGATGTTAACAAATTTGTTTTTGAAACAAAAATTATAAATCTTGCATCAAAAAACTCAAAGACATACTTGTTCCATACACTCATTTAAATATTTAGATGGTTGAGCTTAAGTATTTTTATATCGTGTAAGTTGTTCTAATTATTTGTTGAAGTGTGTTAAGGTTATACAAGTTTTATCAAGAAAAAAATATTTTGCTTAAATTAAACTTATACACTCTCAGTATTCAAACAACTCTTGTTCAAAAAATTACCTATCATAAAGTTATTTTCATGGGACTGGAAGTACTTAGGAATGTTATCACAAAGTCAAAATGCATAGAACATTCTCTTAGTAAAAGTACAGAAGTTACTCTACCAATCAAGAGAAAGTTGAATAAAGTTGTCAATAGAAGATAAAATAACGACTCTCTCTCTTCAACAAGTTTTAAGACATGGTACAACTGCATATAATAACTACCAACAAGTAGAATTAATTGAGGACTATAAAATGAAGTTGTTGAAACTTATTCAAGTTTGGATTCCTTGGTTGGTGAAGCCATTACGTCAATATCCAAGTTTTATACTTGCTACCAAAAAGCTTTCTGATAATGCTCTGATACTGTTACATTACTCTTTATAGTCACACCTTACCCTACTTGTATTTTTAGTCTTGTAAATTAGAGTTCTTTTACTATGACCTTAAGTGTTGTAATCCATTCTATGAGTGTATAAGCGAGTAAACACAAACCCAATCTTTTAACTCTTTGTCACCTTGAACCGGTAGTGGTCAATGAGGCTTCTGAGTGAGCCTGAAGAGACTAAGTGTTAAAAGAATACTTATTATCAAGCTTGGAGAGGTTAGGGTGGAAGAAGACTACTTTGATATAAAAAAAATCTCAGTTGTGTGCTGGGGACTGGAAGTAGGCAAGTGGTTTAGTCGAACTAGTATAAAACCTTGTGTATAATGCTTTCTCTATCTTTATCTATTTGTTATTTGAACTTTACCTTCTAATCTTTGATATCTTAAGTTTTGCTAAGTAAAGAGATCTGTTTGTGAAAATTGTTTTCTGATCTTTAAATTCAGTAAAAGTTTTTCAAACATATTAAGAAAGCTATTTCTAAAAGCATTTTGTTAATTTTTTGAACTCTATCAATATTAGGTTTTTGATATTCGCTTATCAGTCTATTAGTTTCTGAACTAAGCTTTCTTAAGGTCTATTCTAACACTCTAATTACATTGTCCAAGTTTATACACTTTATAAAGTTTGTTAAAGTTCTAGATAAAGATTTAGAATTTTAGAAAGAAGAACAATTCAACCCATTTATTGTGCAAAAACTATCTTCATTAGGTTTTAGAACTCAGTCTCTAAGTTCAGTGCTTGACAAGCGAAGAGAAAATATCCTTACTAAAGGCTTGTTTGACATATTATATTAGGCCTGATAGGCTAAATTAATATAATATATTATGACCTTATCAATTGTTTAGTACAAACATTGTATTGTATAAGTTTATCTATCAAATCTCTCTTATATATTAAAATGATAGATAACTTAATCAAATATTAAAAAATAAAATTAGGCCTAAAACCTTCATTTTATTCCATCCCATACCTTTTTATCTCATTTCATTCAATTTCATTTCAGGTTAATGACTAATCTCTTTGGTCCCTATATTATGTACCAATTTGGAGTTTATTCTTTTATTTTATTTTATTTTTTTTAAAAAGACCAAAACGGTGCGCTCTGGTTTTCAAACGTAGACTACTTAGTTCTTCTCACGTCTTCCCCCTTCACTCATTCTCGGCACCCATAGTCCCCTGAGCGGCTCCGTCAACGGCAACCTGCTGCTGCGTCTTCAACAGGTACGGGTACCCATTTAGAATTCGGCTTCACTTCTAAGCATAAAGCATGGGTTAAGGGCAAGTCACGTTGTGGTTTCCCTTTAATGGCGACTTACTCTCTGTGAATAATTGGGGAATCACTGTTTTGACGTGTTTGCTTGCATTGTGTGTATTTTCGTGTGTGTGTGTGTGTGTGTGTGTTCGTGCTGATTTTGAAATGATGCATCAGTTTGGGCTTGGAGGATATTTTATTTAGTCTGTGATGTTTAGAAACCTGCTTATTGATTGTGTATATAACCTGTTTGATAAAATGACTCAATTCGATCCGTTGAAATGGAGCTCCATTTTTTTCTCCTATTGATTGTTCTTCTTAAGTTTGAATCTGGTTTCCGTTCTTTGGATTGGATTGCTTCGGTTTGCATTTAAATTATTACCGTGTACTTCCTTTTGCTGTGATTAAGGATTATAGTGCAAGTTACTTGTTTGATTAGATGTCTAATTATGCTGCGATCAAATAGATTAGTGCAATGTTACTTCAGTTTTGGGTTTAGAACTTGTGTTTGGATCGGATCGAGTTGTGTGTTATAATTTTGGTATTTGTTGTTGTTGATATATATTTGTTAAGTTAAAACGAATTGGATTTGTTATAGGAATGAATTTGCTTTTGATGGGATAAGTTAGACTGTCGGAGTATCAATGGGTTGTTTAACTTATTTTTGTGAATATTTGACTCTATTTTATCATCATACTAAGTGCTTCCTTGCTGGTTTAGTTTTCTGTGAATATTTTGGTGTATATTTGATGTCTTCATGGTAACTATATCTAATGTATATAGTATTGATTTGTTTCATTAATTACTGAAATGGTGCTAATATATATGTATTGCTTTGTTCAAATGTGCCTATCTATACCTTCTTGATAATCTTGATAAGATTAAAGAAATAATTGGATGTGCCTATCTAAATATGAAGGTTGCCAAAGTCCTAATTTATCCTTCATATTACTGTCAATGCAGCAAATATGATTTGATGTGGTTTCTGTTATTTATGGAATTCGTGATTTATGAATGTGGTTTATGATTGATTTGTGATGGATTTTGTTGTGTCCTGTGATTTACCAAAAGCCAAGGAAAAAAAGAAAAAAAGAAAAAGAAAGCAAAGAATGATTCCTAAGTGAGAGCAACCATCTGCTAAATTTGGGTGCCCTTTTATCTTTATGTTTTCATCCGCTTTTCTGAGCATTGGTAATTTTCACATTGAAGGGAATATATTTTCTTGAAAGCTGAAATCACAGAGCCCAGAATTCAATTTTACAATTAAAAGCAATCAGCATTAGGTTGGCCTAGAATAATGATATGGTTAATGAAAATTTTAAGCTAAAAATATGAACAAATATAACATAATTATTGGCTCCCTTTTTATTAATCCCATAAGTAGCTATTTCCTTGCTATTAGTGTTTGTATTTAACGTTGAGTTGAAACTGAAATTGATATCATAACATAATGTATCTTTGGGAACACATCATATTCCTCTATTTGGCACATACCATAGTTCTAACTGAATGAAGAATGAAAGAAACATGTTTTACATTTATGGTCTTAATGAGTTTGCAATATCCAGTTACACCGTGAGATTTTTATTGTTTTTTGTTACATTTACAGGCTTATGAATTAGTTGTTTGGCACCATGAATTAGTTGCATTCTTTCTGTTATGGCACTTAGCATGTTCTCTCACTGCCACTAACGTTAATAGACCAAGATTGTTTTTGAATGATAATCAAACTTGGGCTGTTGTAATTGTCTAATAAATGGGCAAAAGGAAAAGATGATAGCCCAGAAAAAATATTTCGTAGCTCTTATTATGCTTTCTGTTTTGGGCTCTGGCATTTTTACTTTTTTTTTTGCTGTTGTTTAATGTTAATGTTACCGTAGTTGTCTTTTTGAGACCAAGATTTTGGCATATGTCTTGGCAGTCTCGTGTGTGTATGCTTGTGTTTGAATATATTTGTGTGTATGGCTGATTGGAACTTTTCATAATATTTTTAAAATTATTAAAAATGAAAAAAAAATAGGCCAGCGGTTTAATGGGCTGAGCAAAAAAAAAAAGATCAACGGGCAAGAATGACATGGCACAACAACATGCTTATTAAAAAAACCTGAGTGGGGTCACATTTAAACAAACCATGAGGATTTTTGCATTTGAACCTAAAATCAGCAAACCTCATTGAAATTACAAAATTTCAGCAGGTACATATCCACTTGCTGCCATTGGAATTACAGATAGATTGTTTGCTCAATTATGGCGGCCTTGATTTCCAGAAGGCTACTATGTTCTTTTGGGTCCTTGCATTCACTAGGACGGCGTTGCTTTGATTCACCTAACGATGGGTTTGCCTCTTTTTATAGATCACGTGGTAAGAGGTTTATAAAGTTTCTTAATTGTAAGCCGCTGCTTTTTGCCCTTAATTCTTTTTTTTTAAAATTATTTTTTAGCTTTTATAAATCTTTATATAAATGATTTTTTTTCATCCACAGATATATGCAGCAGTTTATCTGGGGAAAGCCTTCTCTTGGTACATTGCCATTGCATTTAGTTTTCATTCTATATATGTAACTTCTTTCAGGATGAATATTTAATCAATGCAGCTCTCTCTTATGCTGGTTGTTTACTGATTATCTGTTAATATAGTATACTGTATTTAAATGTAGGCCAGGTCAATGGTCCAACGGTTTTCTACTTCTATTTTAACTCCTGGGCCTGATGAAGGTGCATTTCCCTCTGATTTATTGTCCAGAAAGCCTTTGGCAACATCTGAGCGTACTATAGGTATGAAGGATAATTTGAAAACTTTAGTACATGAATATGCTGGTGTTTCATTGTGCTTCTTCTGATATTTATTTCTGGAAGGAAAGATTATTTGACTGCCCTAGGTGTGAATTCCAATATATAATTCTCTCCAACGATCATATGCAACTGACAAAATGCATTTATATGTATATTACTTGTCTCAACTTACTGTATGCTTTTCCTGAGAACTTGTTTATACCTAAAATTAGATAAAATGCATGCATCGTGTAACTCTTTCACATTCTCTCAAGTTTTGTCAATTGATCTTAATATTTTAATTTTTATGCTTAATGATCACAACCTTCTGCTTTAATGATGCATTTGTCTTTTTCAAGAATGAGAGCAAAACAGAGATTTAAGTCTATTATTCCAAATCAAAGTTTTGAGTGCATCTTTGATTATGTTCTGTTTTTTTCACTACCTACCATCTATCATGGCTACCCGTTTAGTCTTGATCATGGCATGAGTTAGTTGCTGTTTCAATAAGATCTAAGAGTGTTATTAATGTATTTCATTATAACGTAGGGCTTTGTCAGGATCTTGTAATTCCAGTGACCAACTTCCATAATGAGGACAAGGGCTTTATGGTTTTAGCCGGAGATGTTTTTGATTTGCCTATTAGGAAGGATATTATTCATCGCGTTGTTAGGTGGCAGCTTGCAAAACGACAACAGGTAGTGACTGTTCATAGTGTTTTGAAATATAAAGCTTGGCACGTCTGTTCATTTGGATTTGGATTTGGGACGAGGCAACAACTACAGTTTGGCATGTCTGTTCATATGTTTAAGGATGGAATATTTCCATTGACGTTTTATCATTTATTGGTTGAAACGTCTTAACAATATTTATGTCTTCTTGCACTTGACATATAATGGTATTGGATATATAACTATATGTAGTAGTACGGATCCAAATTGTTAGCTATGAAAACTTTCCATGAGAATTTTATGTGTTTGCTAATTGATTTGGCCAACAGGGAACTCACTCAACCAAAACTATCAGTGAGGTCAGTGGGACCGGGAAAAAGCCTTGGAAACAAAAGGGGACTGGTAGAGCAAGGCACGGTACATTGCGTGGGCCTCAGGTAGTGCAGCATTCTACTCATTAATTGTCAGACTATCTTTATTCCTCCTTTCTTCAGTTTCTCTGTTCTTTTTTTCCCCTCCTTTTGGGCAGTTGAAATTAATAAATTTAATGAATGGTAACAGTTCAGAGGTGGTGCCACTATGCATGGCCCTAAGCCCCGCAGCCATGCTTTCAAACTCAATAAGAAGGTTCGGCGTT
Source organism: Ormosia emarginata (assembly GCA_029884605.1). NCBI lineage: Eukaryota > Viridiplantae > Streptophyta > Magnoliopsida > Fabales > Fabaceae > Ormosia > Ormosia emarginata. Next base: position 20,304,423 of record JAQQTP010000077.1, on the reverse strand, counting down.
TAGGGCTAATGATTGCTTTGTCAGCTCGTGCAGTAGAAGGAAAGGCAAGTCTCCTCCCCACCCTATCCCCAAAAAAGAAAAGGACATCTCTAAATTCTTCTGTCTCCTTTTCATGTTTTCTCATTTGAATTGATCCATTTTTCAGTGTCTGTTATGTGAGTGTGCATTATGGCTTATACTCAAGAAAGTATATTTTTCACTTCAGGAAGGTTTCATTTTTATAATTTATAATTATATTGTTAAATGGTTCAAAAGCCAAACTGGCAAGATACACAATATTCTGATTCCTTGAGGGGCTTCTTTGTTGTTGATATTGTTATTACTATCTGTTAGAGAATATTAGGGTTATTACTTATTAGGTTATTAGTCTTATGTTAATGGGCTTGGGTTAGTACTAGTAGTGTTAGTATTTGACCTAAGTATTACTATAAATAAGAGTACTAGGTTATGGAATTGGAACACATCTCATTCTTATCAATAATATTCTTAGTCTACTAGTGTTAGCCGTCTTTCTCTCTTTTCCTTTCCCTAACCCTAAACCCGTAATTCTTCAACATGGTATCAAAGAGGTACCATCCACCATGACTTGTGTGTCTAGCTTCCGTTGACATGAGTTCCACGGAACTCAGCGTATATCCCCCTTTTTGATTTCTTTCTATTTTCCCCTTCGAGCTCCAGCTGGCAGGGAGTGTTAGTGCGAGGCCGTCTGGCGCCAGGGGAGGGCCAGCGAGGAGGTGGGTGGCGTCGGAGACGCAGGAGGAGCGTCGTTTGGGTGCCCTGTTTGTGCGAAACTCGCGGGTCCGGAGCGTGGGGAACACCCAGACCTCGTGGGTGGTTGGCGTGGAGTTCGTCCGCCATAGAGAGGTGCGACCGACGGTTGGGAGTGGTTCGCCGGCGTACAGAGGTTCGACGACGTCTCCGGCAAGGTGATTTCGGCGTTTTCGTGCTGGTTTCTTGTTGTTTTTGGGCTGTTTTGTTCCAAGTTGACGTGATGTGCGTCATTTGTGGTATTTCGAGCCTGTTTGGCGTGTTGTTGGTGATCCTTTCCCTCCTTCTGGGCTGATTTGTTGTGTTTGTGACTATAGGTGAGATTTAGTGATATTTGCCCTCCTTCTTGGTTTGATTTTGTTGGCTCCTTCAGCAAGGAGGAGTCTTGGACTGTTCGTGGAGGTTGCTAGTGGTCGAAGTTCTGGTGAAATATCCAATAGGAGTGTTTCAAGCATGATGGAGGCAGGCTGAAGTTGCTGTTTTATCTTGTGTTTCTTTGTTCTTGTGATTTTCTTGGTGCACCTTGAGCTTGGAGGAAAGGGCTACCCGATTGGAGGCAAAGAGCAACCAACGAGGTGGAGCCACCCTAGAGATGTTAGAGGAAAAGGCTGCCCGCTAGATGGAGCCGCCAGGAGGAAAGGGCTATCAGCGAGGTGGAGCCACCCTAGATTCTCACTAGCAATGGTGTTGCAGATTTGGGAGCAAGAGTTTCCTAGTTTCTCTTCTTCTTTCTTGGACGCTTGGATGGTTTAGCATCTTCTCTTCTTCCTTATGCCGTATTTGAATGGTTCAATGTTATTGTGTCGAGTTTTTCTTCTCGCTTTTAGATAAAGATGGGGTTCTGTTATTTGATTTATGTTTATGGGTTTGGTACTTGTAACAAGCTTAAGTTTAGTAAGCTTAAGCTTGAGGGGGAGTGTTAGAGAATATTAGGATTATTACTTATTAGGTTATTAGTCTTATGTTAATGGGCTTGCGTCAGTACTAGTAGTATTAGTATTTGACCTAAGTATTAGTATAAATAAGAGTACTAAGTTATGGAATTGGAACACATCTCATTCTTATCAATAATATTCTTAGTCTACTAGTGTTAGCCGTCTTTCTCTCTTTTCCTTTCCCTAATCCTAAACCTGTAATTCTTCAACACTATCAAAATTAAAGACATTGTTCAGTGAAGTGCACTGTAGACTTGGTTGTCATTTAATATTTCATATGAATGTTCTCAGCATCAGGCTTCCTGATTGCCAATCTTATTGTTTTCCCCCTTTTTGGGCTATAAAGTTATATTGTTTAATATTTCTGGGTGTAATATAGTTAAAAAATGACTAATCCAGGCTTTTCTTTCTTCTTTTTTTTTCTTTTTTTTTCCCGGTACAAGGTAAATGAGCACTGCATGTGTAGGGAAAATAGACAGATTGCAACTTCTTCACAAAATTGTGGTTTAGTGTAGGGAGAATTGAAGTAGGAACAAAATAATTAAGGTTCTTGGGTTAGAAACCTCTTTGAATCTAAATGTATATCATATGGCAGCTAATACGAAGTCCTAAGGACCATTAATACTAGGTTAACTGTACATTACTATGCCCAGCTCAAAATACAAGTCCCCTCTAAACACACTGCTGTAGAGTCTAGTCATTAAAAGGTCATGTGCTAGTCATGTGACTACTTAATACAGTAAAACCATGGAAAGAAAACATATGGAAAACAAGGAAATAACTCATAAAATAAAAAGAAAAAGGCATTGCTCCTGCATTAACTGTCCTTTGACTCCTTTCTTATTGTAAGTTCAGTGGTTCTTTTAGGCATGTATCCCTATCCTGATGCCGTATTCCGTAGTTTACAATACCAAAATGTCTCTTAACCCAAAAAAAAAAAATGCCTCATTACGATTCTGGTAGGGTATGTTAGATTGTGTATGGTTGTAGCTCTTTTGTACGTAAGGTGTTCTTTGATTTCTTTCATCCCATAATTATCTTGATTATACTGTGTGGAGTCCTTTTTTACTTTTTGAGGTTTTTCTTGCATTATATGTTAAATGAGAGCTTGTTCTTGTGTTATGTACACCTAACTATGGAGAATTGCATTTACACAGCTTCTTGTGTTTGAGGATCTGGAGGTTCCCACACATAAAACCAAGAACGTTGTGAATTATTTCAAACAAATGGAGGACACCAAGAAACTTCTGCTCGTAGATGGTGGACCCATAGATGAGAAGTTAAAATTGGCTACACAAAATTTACATTATGTTAACGTGCTTCCCTCCATTGTAAGTTTCAGTTTTATCCTTGTTGCTTATATCATATTTTGGATGGAAGTGGTAATTTTCAACTGTACATTTTAGATTTCTAATAATGTTTATATTGTTTATAAATATGCTTCCAAGAGTCAATACATTTACAACATCAACAACCAAGTCTTATCCCACTAGATGGGGTTGGGTACATGGATCAATAATCAATCAACGCCATTTGGCTCCATCAAAAACCAAATTTTTAGTTAAACCATTTCTAACAATGTCTTTTTTAATGGTTTCTCCTAGTTGTTTTCTTAATCAGACTATCTTCCATTGTCACACTTTTCTACTAGAGCAGGGCTGTATCAACTTTCTTCCAGATATTTTCATTCCTAATATTATATGTTCACTCAGCCACCACAACATCCTCATCTTTGGTATGCTTATCGTGTTGCTCTTGTTGGCACTTCACTATCCAACATTCACAACCATAGACCATTGCTGATCTTGTAACTATACAATATAATTTTTTTTTTTTTTTTGAGTTTGATAGGCGATTTGTGATCAGAAATTACGATTGAAGCATCTCTCCATTTCATGTTCCCAGCTTGAATTGTATGTGTGACATTGCCATCAGCCCATCAATTTCCCCTTCACTTTGCAAGATGGATTTTAGATGGTTAAATTGTGTGACTAGATGTTATCTCCAATTTTCACCTCCATAACATTGCTGACTCTCGTCCAACTGAACTTGCAAATCATATACTCTTTCTCACTCCCACTTAATTGAAAACCCATTGATTCCAAAGCTTCTTTGCACAATTCAAGTTTACAATTTTCTCATTCTCTTGACTCATCAAATAGGATAATATCATCCACAAAAGTATGCATTGAGGCATTTACTCTTGGATGTACCTAGTAAGTACATCCAATACTAAGCTAAAAAGGTACAGACTCAAAGTTGATCCTTGGAGCGCAAACATACAGTTATAAGAAATCTTGTCACCTCCACGAGTTTGCTCACTAGTCAGTGTCCTATCTTACTTGTCCTTTATACCTCGAGTATGTGATACAAACTCTTTTTCTATATCGATGAAGACCATGTGTAGGTGTTTTTGTTTCCTTTTGTACACCTTTCCGTCAAACCCTGCAATTGGTATATAGTCTCCATGGTTGACTTCTTTAGCATAAAACCAAATTGGTTATATGATATGCCAATCTCGTCTTAATCTACTCTCACATATCCTTTCCTATAGTTTCATAGTGTTTGCATGGTTCTAATTGCATTTCTTCTCTCTTTTCGTCCTACAACATGCATTTGCATCTGTGTCAATTATATGTGAAAAAAGATTGCTTTCATCTTTCTTATCGAATAGTAACTTGGCAGTCTTCTAATGCTAGTTGTTACAAGTTCCAAGTTTCTCCTAAAACAAGCGTGCTTTTAAAGCCTATAACTGAATCATTATGTGGCGATTTTCATGTGTGCAAACCTGCTAATGTAGAAGTTTCCTTTGCTTATACATAATGTGTTTGACATGTTTTTGTAGGGTCTGAATGTCTACAGCATTTTGTTGCATGACACATTGGTGATGTCCCGAGATGCTGTGAACAGAATTGTTGAGCGTATGCACACTCCAATAAACCGTTGAGGGAGTAACTATTTTTTGTACTCCTCGTCATTTACTTGGAATTAGGAATGGTATAGCATGACCCAATTTTTCTAACAACATAAAGTGATCCAATGAAAATATCTTTTGCATGTGGTTTCTGTTAACTTAAAATTACATAAGCTAGGCAAGTTATGCCATTTCTATCGTGTTAACGGCTGGAACTTGGGAACTTTACTGTCAAATTTTGATGTTCAAGTGGTTAGGTTTGTCTTGGTTTCTGATGGTTGAAACTTGAATATCATTTTCCAGTTCTTTCAAATGCACTTGTTCTGATAAGCCTGCATGCCATTCCCATCCTTTGTTCATGAATTTAATCAATATAATGTCTTTGGGAACTGGATTGTTGGTAACAAGGGTATGGCTTCTCAAAAGTTTTAGTGCCTTTCAACCCCCCTTCTTCCTCCCTTCGCCTCACCCTGCTGTATAGAAGAAAACAGTTATTGGTGCTTCTTAGTCACAATTCAGTCTGCAGGAGCAAGACTACATTTTTGAAGCCCAAGCTGCACCCTGTTGCGGTTCATCAGCCCTATATATGTGCAATCACGTAGACTTAGATCGACTCCTCTCATCATATTTTCCTACTCATACGCAGTAACATCTGCATTTTGGTGATCCTGATACCAAAGGAAAAGACAGACTTAGAAAGGATTAGTGAGAAAAGATATGCTTCGTATTAATCTCTTGTATAACTTTGTACTTTTTCTTTCTTTCTTTCATTGCAAAACGATTTTTTTTTTTAAGCTTGACAATTATTATCTTAACATTGTATCTCTTCTCTTTTTACTGATGCTAATTAAGGAAAGTTCATCCGGGGGGACGAGGGAATAAAAAATGACAATTAACTCTTTTTTTTAAAAAAATAATTAAGGGTATATCCCCACATCGGTTGGGTGCATTATTAGAATTAATTCTCTAGGAGTTTGTTCAAGATTCGAACCTGAGTAATCAAGGTATCAAGGTAGGACACAGCTCCTTAACCCCTAAATCAAGTAATAAACTTCTTAGGCTTAATTTAATTTTAATTTCAAAACGTTTCTTTACATAAAATTAATAGTTTTCATTAATTATTAATAATGCTTTCATTTCAATCACTTTTTACCAGTGTTTTGATTAAGCTAATTACTAAAATAACACTAATATTAATCCAATTAATATTAAGATATTTTTATAAATAATATTAAAAATGTAATAAAGTATTATATTTATATAAAGTTATAATATAAATCTTGACCACTAATATATAGAGAATAGGTTTAAATAACATTTTAGTTCCTATAGTTTTTACTTTTTTGGGTTTTGGTACTTATTTTTTTTATTTTCATATTAGCCCCTATATTTTTATTAATTTGTGTTTTGGTCCTTATAGTTAAAGGATTAATTCTTATATTTTTTATTCATTTTGATTTTAGTTCCTATGATTTTTACTCACTAAAATATTGGTCCTTTATTTTTAATAAAAGATTGGTTCTTATAATTTTCACTTATTAAGGGATTGGTCTTTGAGGAACCAAAAATCAAATAATTAAAAATGTAAGAATTGATATCTAAAACAAAAACCAAAACTAAAACAAGTAAAAATTATATGGACCAAAATCTTATTTAAACTTAGATAATAAAACCCTTCTATTGAAAAATGGGCTCGGACATTCAAAGTTGGCCCATATGGTACCAAAGATTACAAAGCCTAAAAACTGCAAGGCTCAAGATTTGGGTTAGTCTTCAGCCCATGGTCCATAATAATGACTGCTCAGTGCCATCAGTCAGAACTCACAACACATTATGGACCATGTTAATGGTAATGGTAGTGTCAATGACAAAAAGACAGAAAAAAAGAATGACAATGAGACTAATGTAGATTCATCATTCAAGAAACAAACACAGGAATTGATTCACGGGATATGAAAGAAATGCAACATTGGAAAAATGGGGTTGAGGAGAAAGGGAGGCAAGGGAAACTCTTGGGCCCTGGCTTTCACTTCGGTAGAAAACACCAAAAGAAATGTGTCCTCACCACGTGAGCTTTGGTTTCCCATGATTGGATGATCAGTGCTTCTGTTTCTCTTGTTTTGTAATGGGACAAGAACTTTGTATACAATCACGGAGAAATCTTGTTTATCTAGTTGTGTAAATTAAATTAATTAGTACTTAAATAATTATATAAATATTTGTGTTACATAATTATTTTACATTAAAAATAATAATATATTACTTATTAATTAGTTTAGTCTACACAATTTATTAATTAGTTTAGTCTACATAATTTATACAAATATTTTTCACAATCACGAGCCTACAATATTACGGTCTCAAATCAAAGGTAGTGTTATAACATAAACAAAAATTCAGAATTGTTTTTTTATCCTTATATTAATACATATTTTACAGATTAAAACGATAAAAAAAAACCATAGCATAATAATAATAAAATACTCCTAAAAAACACAATGAGTTTATTTAAAAGTATTCTTATTTGTTTAACTGTTGGTCCTTGTTTTGGTATTACCAAGGTGTAAGACTAATTCTAGGTTACTTAGAATTCTTATATGTGTTTATGTAAACATAGTTTTAGATTGTAGTTGCGGTTATAATGCATTAATAAATTTGCAGATAATTGTGAGAAATTATGACTAATCTACTAATGTGTCCATAATTGAAATTACGAATTGCAATTTAAAACCTTATTGTACTGTTTTTACATTATCTGTTACCAAGAGTTATAATTATGATAAATATTATGTTTTAAAATTAATTAAAATCAACATGCTTATAAGTCTCACTAATGTGTGTAAGGAAGGGTTGATACATTTTTCTTATACTTTTCTTTATTGGAAGAATAAAGATAGAGTGTATGTTGGAATATTCTTTTTTCTTATTTTATTATTAAAAAAGGATGTGTAATAATGGTGTAATGAAAATAGTGTTTAAATAACATTATTGTTTTGTACCAAAAAAAAAAATTTGTTGTACTTAATAAAGATTAATGGGCTCGGACATATATTCAGAGTTGGCCCATATGGTAATAAAGATTACAAAGCCTAAAGACTGCAAGGCTCAAGGTTTGGGTTAGTCTTCAGCCCATGGTCCATAATAATGACTGCTCAATGCCAAAAGACAAAGATAAAAATGAAAGACAACGAGACTAATGTAGATTCATCATTCATATTTCATAAGCAGCAAGAAACAGACAAAGGAATTGATTCACGGGATATGAAAGAAATACAACATTGGAAAAATGGGGTTGAAGGGAAAGGGAGGTAAGGGAACCTCTTAGGCCCTGGTTTTCACTTCAATACAAAACACCAAAAGAAATGTGACCTCACCACGTGAGCTTTGGTCTCCCATGATTGGATTATCAGTGCTTCTTTTTCTCTTGTTTTGTAAGGGGAGCAGAACTTTTTATACAATCACGGAGAAAAACTTAGGTAGGTTTTGTTTATCCAGTTGTGTTGATTAAACTAATTAATATTTAAATAATTATATAAATTTTTGTATCATATAATTATTTTATATTAAAAGTGATAATATATTATTTATTAATTGGTTTAATTTACACAACTTATATAGAAAATATTTACACAAGTATTTTTCATAATCAAAAGCCTACAATATTATGGTCTCAAATCAAAGGTAGTGGCTATAAGAGAAACAAAAGTTCAGAATTGTATTTTATCCTTATGTTAATACATATTTTACAGATTAAAACGATAAAAAAAAACCATAGCATAATAATAAAAAATACTCCTAAAAAAACACAATGAGTTTACGATTGTATTTAAAAGTATTATTATGTGTTTAATTTTTTGTCCTTGTTTGGGTATTACCAAGGTGTAAGACTAATCCTAGGTTACTCAGGATTCTTATAGGTGTTTATGTACAACATAATTTTAGATTGTAGTTGTGGTTGCAATACATTTACAAATTTGTGGATAATTGTGAGAAAATATGACTAATCCGTTAATGCATCCATAATTGAAATTGTGAATTGTAATTTAAAACTATGATATACTATTTTTACATTATCTGTTACTTAGAGTTATAATTATGATAAACATTATGTTTTAAGATTAATTAAAATCAGCATGCTTATAAGTCTCACTGATGTGGTGTGTAAGAAAGGGTTGATACATTTTTCTTATACCTTTCTTTCTTGAAAAAAGGGAAAATTCTAAAAAAAATCCCTTGTAATACGTCACATGCACTTTAGTTCTGTTACTTTAAAAATGTGTCAAAAAGGCTTGTTATTTTACGTTTTGTGCAAAGAAGTATAAAATAGTAACGAACGTTACATTTTGGATGAAAACGTACACGTGTGTTGCACGTGCGTGAATTGAAAACCTCTTGTCAAACGCAGTCTTTTTCAACCTTTTGACAGTGGGAAAACTGGTAAAAATACGAGGTGAAAAATTGGGGGTTTCAATTTTTGCATGCGAATCTCAAGATTTAGGGCTTCGAAATTTTGAGATTTCAATATTTGTTGTCCAATCTCAGAAACCCAAATTCAAAATAAAACGCCCAAAAACTTAGATCCACCTCATGCGAACCACCACCGCGAGCCACCGTGCACCACCTATGAGCCAACGCGCTCCACCGTTCCAAGCCACCACCGCGCACCACTATTCCAGATCCACAACCGCGATGTACCCATGGGTCTCTACTATCCATACGACCCACTGTCCAGCCGCTCCGTCGCAGATCCGCCTAGATAGGTCTCTACTATGGGGTTTCATGTTTCGTTGGCTTGGAGCTATGGAGTTCTAGGGTTTTCAGACAAAGAAGAAGAGGTTGAAGAAGACCGCATTTGGCCTTTAGAAAATCAGACGCTTACGTGTAATGCACGTGTACGTTTCCTTCTAAAATATAATGTCTGTTACCATTTTGTACTTCTTGGCACAAAATACAAAGTAACATGTCTTTTTTATACATTTTTAAAGTAATATGACCAAAGTGCATATGGCGCATAGTACAAGAGAGTTTTTGGAGTTTTCTCTTGGAAAAATAAAGATAGATTGTATGTTGGAATATATATTTTTCTTATTTTATTATTAAAAAAAGATATATAATAATGGTGTAATGAAAATAGTTTTTAAATAACATTATTGTATTGTACCTAAAAAAAAACATTATTGTACTTAATAATTTTACTTAATAATTAGTCATGCCTTTCATTTTAATGACGAATCTAATTCTAAAAACATCGGTTTAAAGTATTATGATGAATAATGAATTACTTTCATAACTAACATTATTTCAAGCACAACTTATTGAGGGACCAGAGTAAACAAAGTAAAAACTGTTCACTTAACATTCTAAAATTGCAACTTTAATTTCATACTCTAAAAACATCGATTGAGAAGGTATCTTGTTTTAAATTAGGTGATTAAAAAATGTAATTAAGCAAAATCACAGACAGGAAACTATAAAATTATACTTTACCAAATAGATTACTTATTTCAAATGACAGTTAATTTCTTCATCGAAGTCCCGAACTTTAAAGTGAAATTTACTTAACTCTTTCCTATTGCACAAGGAGAAATTCTAAAAGGTAAATTACTTGACCCTTGACAACTTGAAACACATGCTGCATTTATGTTTTGATGTGCATTTCTCAATGAATTTAATTGCCTATTGTTTCAAACCCCTATATAGAGATAGTTCTCTTTTGCCAAACGACAAAATTAGATTTAAATCAAGTATTAGTATCTTCATTTCCTCATACTTGGCCAGCCTCCTCCATGTGATTTCCTTTCTAACCACGGGCAATTATAATATACACTCTCCTTTGTGTTACCCAAGTGGCTTCAGTACTCAAGAGGGGGGGTGAATTGAGTAATTAAAGATTTTTCGCAAAAGCCTTAAACAAACAAACTATACTGAATTTAATTATTAAAAGTCGTGAATAAGATGAAGATAAGAAGAACAATTAATAATTAAATTATAAGAATAAATAAAGTGCATAAAGATGAAAGATTAAGGGTAGAAAAGCAGGCACGATATTTATTCTGGTTCGACCACCAACCACTTGTGGCCTACGTCCAGTCCCCGAAACACAATTCGAGATTTTTTACTATTCAATACAAGCTTAAAACCAGGTGCTTGCAACCTTTACACAACAGGGATACCTCACCCTATTTACTAGAGGGATACCTCACCCCCTTTGAAGGATACCTCACATTCTTTACAACAAGGGATACCTCACCCTTTTACTAGAGGGATACCTCACCCTCACAAAATCACTAAGGGATACCTCACCCTTTTTACAGAAACAGAGAATAGATGAAAAATGAACTCTTACTTAGAGCAGATATTACAAATTGAAGTGCTAATAAGCTCTCTAAAGGATATCTCAAGGTTTTGGCGAAAAGAGCACAGAAAATATGAAAGAATCACGTTTTAACACTAGCAAATAATTCAAATGGTTGGGGCTTCTTCAGAAGAGACCCAAGGTCTCTATTTATAGAGCAATGGAAGAAACTAGCCGTTGGAGCAATTAAAAGCAAGTAATTATTGAAATTATGGCCGTTGCTGCCATTTTCGAAAGCTTCGTGAAATCCAATTCTGGAATACGGTATTCGAATGCCTTATTTTGAAAAGCTCCGTGAAAACCAGTTCTGAAGAGGGTTATTCGAATACCTTAATAGGTTATTCGAATACCACTGATTTAAAATGATTTTGAGAAACAATTCAGACACAGGTTATTCGAATACCAAGTGTGGTTATTCGAATATTACTTTGAAAAACAGAAAACGTACAAACTTTAAAACATGGTTATTCGAATACCATATGGTGTATTCGAATACCTATAATAAAACAGGTTTTCTGCAAAAGCAAGTTATTCGAATACTTAATGTGCTATTCGAATACCTTATGGGGTATTCGAATACCTCTGATATAAAATCAGTTTTAAATGCTTTTAAATGTCCAGAAAATGATTGTTTGAGTTTGGAAAAATAATTTTGAAAACATTTCTTTGCAACGCCAAATAATGAGATATCCAAAAAGCTCTTTACAAAGATCCTAAGTCCTAAAGCTATTCTTTGAAGATCTTGGACTTAGTCTCCTCATCATCTTCATGTTTGTCTTCACGTTTGTTATCATCAAAACTATTGTTCATGATAGCTAGCCAATTACATTCTCCCCCTTTTTGATGATGACAAACTAACATTTGAGAAAAGCATTAGTTCATATAAAATGGAATTCACAAAGTTTGTTTAGAGATACTTACTCCCCCTCTTTTTCATAAGAGGTGATTTACATCAGAGATATGCACAGCAGCTCCCCCTTACTTTTGGAATTTAATTTCTATTTTTGTTTTGACTTTTTCTCCCTGACTTTTCTCAAACAAATACATTTAAACTTCTTCTCCCCCTTTTGTCATGATCAAAAAGATGGGGCAAGTATTTTTCTCCCCCTTTTATCATATTAAAACAATATAAATTAACATATGCATGTTCTCAAGTTAAATGACTTTTGTCCATTAAATTTGTGCTTGAGGTAGTGTTTTCCCTACAACAAAATGCAGAGTACTTTCGTTGGTATCCATTAATGTTGGATCCATAGGGGTTAGTCAAACTCATAAGCCAATAAGTATTTAAAAACAATGAGGCAAAAGCAGCAAATGATTCTCAAGGGCAAAAATATATATATCGATTAATTTGGCCAAGTAATCACTTGTTTGATATCATTTGTTATCATTTGTTATTACTTGTTATTACGTTCATACCACTTTGTGTGATACCACTTGTTGTCAAAAAAAGTAAAGCATTTACCACTTGTTATCAATTTCTTATAAATTTGCCATATATCAATAAAAAGCATAGATATTAAATATTTCATATACCACTTATTGCACTTGTATATTTATTAAAATAGTAACTAATTACATTGAGCATTTACCTTACAAAGAATTTAAATATGCAGCATATTCTAGAAAAAAGGAGGTGAAAGAGCAAGCAAAAAATATGCATTTAAGAACATCATGTAATTTCTATTTAAGGTACAAAACATAGTTTCAAGAACTAAGATGTATTTTATCTAAAGCATGTTATTCATAGTTGGAATATATTTTCATTGCATATGTATAAGAAAAGGAACAGAAACGAAACAGAGAACACGTCGTAAAACTTGCTTTCAGCCATGTGGTATTCGAATACCTTTTGCTGTATTCGAATACCCATCACATTTTATAAACTCCAGAAGGAGCACGTATTCGAATGCCTTGGAAGGTATTCGAATACTCCAGATAGCATGTAACAAGTACTGATAAAGATTTCTCAGATTATTCGAATACATATTTGGGTATTCGAATGCACCAGCTTATAAAACCATAAGAATTCTGTACTGATGTATGGTATTCGAATACCATGGGAGGGTATTCGAATAGACCTATCAGAAAAACATAGATTTTCACGTATAAAGCAATGGTATTCGAATGCCAAAAATAGTTATTCGAATAACTTAAACAGGAAAGCATATATATATGTCCAGAACTACATGTTTGAGAGACGAAAACCTTACCTGATGATGGAAACACAAAGAAAATACCGTAAGAGAGCTTGCCTTATTATTTGCTATTATTTTCTTATCTGTTCCAATGATTAAGAGCTTATTTCATGGTTGCAACTTCAAGCTTCATGGAGAGAAGGAAAAGAGCTTAAAGTTATTTCCGGTCTTGTGCTCGCAGTAGCCATTTTCAAAAATGCCGAAGTCAGTTCTAGGCTTTCAAGCACACCTGCAACACAATTTAATTTTTGGTTTTTGGTACCCAAATTTTCTTGGGTCCTTGAGTGTCAGTTTTGGGCAATGTACCCTTTGGAACCCAAACCATTTTTGTCCCAATTTTTGTGTTAATATTCTTTCTTGCATTGCATGTTGAAGCACTGTGACCCTTCTTTCCACAGTAAAAACATTTGATAAAAGGACTACAAGAAGTGCTTGAATAAACAAAGAAGTTTTTATAAGATTTATGCTGATTTTTCGGGTTATAACCAATTCCAGCTTTTTGAAAAATAACCCTTTGTTTTCCTAATAAAATATTTAAATTATCTCTTCCACATGTGAATTTGGCAAGGGTGTTCTTTAAATTTTCAATTTCATTTTCAAGCAAATGACATGAAGAACAAGAATAAGAAGTAGAAGCATGTGAGGGATGAGATGAGCATGCATCAATAATTCCTAAAGTTTCATTTTCAATTTTTAGTTCTTCAATCTCTTTATTTAAAATAAGAATTTGATTTTCTAGAGAAGAGATTTTTTTCTTAGAAGAAGAAATTTGTTTTGTGAGTTTTAAAGTTTCGTCATGCAATTCTTCAAAGGCATCTTGTAACTCATCATAAGAAGGGAGTAAAGTAGAGTTAGAACTTACCTCATTTTCGCTTTCTTCTTCTTCTCCTTTGGCCATGAGACAAAGTTGAGCTTCTTCGCTATCTGAGCTATCAGTGGAGTCCATGTCGTTGTCATCCCATGCTATGTAGGCTCTTCTTTCTTTCTTTTCCCTTGAGTGCCTTTTCTCATACTTCTCCACTTTCCTTTGATAGGTTGGGCACTCCATCTTTATGTGTCCCAATTCTCCACATTCGTAGCATTTTGGAGGAGTGGAGGATCCTTCTCCTTTGTGATATGCCTTCTTTTGAGGAAGGAGTGGTCTTCTTTGAAATCCCTTTTTCTTTAGGAATCTTCCGAATTTTCTCACAAGGAGACTAAGATTCTCCTCACTTAGTTCAAAATTTTCAGCATCCTCTTTACCACCTTCATCATCATCTTTAAGTATGGAAGAGGTGGCTTTGAGTGCAATTCCCTTCTTCTTTTTATCATGCTCTTCACTTTGATTGAGCCTATTTAGCTCCAGTTCATGTTCTTGAAGCTTTCCGAATAGGGTGGCTAGAGACATTGTTGATAAGTCTCTTGATTCTGCAATAGCCGTTACTTTGGGTTGCCAAATCCTGCTAAGACATCTCAACACTTTGTTAATCAAATCTTCGTTAGTAAAATTCTTTCCTAATGATGCAAGATGATTAACAATGTGGGTGAACCTCTTTTGCATTTCTTGAATGCTTTCTCCTTGGTTCATTCTAAACAATTCATATTCGCGAGTTAGAGAATTAATTTTCGACCTCTTTACCTCACTAGTACCCTCATGGGTAACTTGTAAAGTGTCGCACATTTCTTTAGCAGTTTTGCAATTTGAAATTCTAAAAAATTCATCATACCCCAAAGCAGTAGTAATAATATTTTTGGCTTTTAAATTATATTGAACTTTTCTTTTATCCATATCAGACCAATCACTTCTAGGTGTCTCGATTTTTACACCATTGACAACGCGTGTAGGTATAAATGCGCCATTTTCGACAGCATCCCACACATCTAGATCAATAGCCTCGATAAAGATTTTCATTCTTTCCTTCCAATATGCATAACCATCCCCATTGAAAAAGAGTGGTCGATTTATGGAAGTTGCTTCTGATAAAACATTTGATGAAGCCATGTACTCTTGAAGCGGCTAAGCTCTTTATATAAGAGTCTAGCTCTGATACCACTTGTTACCCAAGTGGCTTCAGTACTCAAGAGGGGGGTGAATTGAGTAATTAAAGATTTTTCGCAAAAGCCTTAAACAAACAAACTATACTGAATTTAATTATTAAAAGTCGTGAATAAGATGAAGATAAGAAGAACAATTAATAATTAAATTGTAAGAATAAATAAAGTGCATAAAGATGAAAGATTAAGGGTAGAAAAGCAGGCACGATATTTATCCTGGTTCGACCACCAACCACTTGTGGCCTACGTCCAGTCCCCGAAACACAGTTCGAGATTTTTCACTATTCAATACAAGCTTAAAACCAAGTGCTTGCAACCTTTACACAACAGGGATACCTCACCCTATTTACTAGAGGGATACCTCACCCCCTTTGAAGGATACCTCACTTTCTTTACAACAAGGGATACCTCACCCTTTTACTAGAGGGATACCTCACCCTCACAAAATCACTAAGGGATACCTCACCCTTTTTACAGAAGCAGAGAATAGATGAAAAATGAACTCTCACTTAGAGCAGATATTACAAATTGAAGTGCTAATAAGCTCTCTAAAGGATATCTCAAGGTTTTGGCGAAAAGAGCACAGAAAATATGAAAGAATCATGTTTTAACACTAGCAAATAATTCAAATGGTTGGGGCTTCTTCAGAAGAGACCCAAGGTCTCTATTTATAGAGCAATGGAAGAAACTAGCCGTTGGAGCAATTAAAAGCAAGAATTATTGAAATTATGGCCGTTGCTGCCATTTTCGAAAGCTTCGTGAAATCCAATTCTGGAATACGGTATTCGAATGCCTTATTTTGAAAAGCTCCGTGAAAACCAGTTCTGAAGAGGGTTATTCGAATACCTTAATAGGTTATTCGAATACCACTTGATTTAAAATGATTTTGAGAAACAATTCGACACAGGTTATTCGAATACCAAGTGTGGTTATTCGAATATTACTTTGAAAAACAGAAAACGTACAAACTTTAAAACATGGTTATTCGAATACCATATGGTGTATTCGAATACCTATAATAAAACAGGTTTTCTGCAAAAGCAAGTTATTCGAATACTTAATGTGCTATTCGAATACCTTATGGGGTATTCGAATACCTCTGATATAAAATCAGTTTTAAATGCTTTTAAATGTCCAGAAAATGATTGTTTGAGTTTGGAAAAATAATTTTGAAAACATTTCTTTGCAACGCCAAATAATGAGATATCCAAAAAGCTCTTTACAAAGATCCTAAGTCCTAAAGCTATTCTTTGAAGATCTTGGACTTAGTCTCCTCATCATCTTCATGTTTGTCTTCACGTTTGTTATTATCAAAACTATTGTTCATGATAGCTAGCCAATTACACTTTGGAGGGTGTATCATATACTTTGCCAATCCTAGTCATTGATTGTGTTAAAAAAACACATCAACGGTTAGGATCAACGACCTGTAACCTGCTGAACCATTTTTTTATTTCAAGTTTTTTTAAATCACCATCACCATGTCTGCCTCTGACCGGCTCTCCAGCCACCGGCCGACGAACTTTAGCAGCACTTCTGGTCGGCCAACTCCGGCAACACTTATGGCCGACCAACTCCAGCAACACTTCCGGTCAGCCAACTTCGGCCACCACTTCCTGTCGGTGGACGGTGGCCAGCCGATGATGGCTGGCGGTGGAGGACGGTGGTCGGTGGCACAGTAGTGGTAGTAGTGGTATATACAAAAAAATATAAAATAAAAAAAATAAAACAAAAAAAAAACCTGCAATAGCAGTTAAATTGGAAGGTGTATGATACACCCAAACTTAGTAGGATGTACCATAGAATCCGCCTCCTAACCACTCCTTACCTCTCTAATAAGATAGTATGACTTATATATGATCTCTATCATATTGATTTTCCCATTTTGTCCCTCTTTTCATCCCCCCTCATGAATGTTATGGGGTCGTTTATGTTAGTTAATAATAATATATTTTATCAACGTGTGTTGGTCTAAATGAAAAAGAGTTTAGGTCTTTTAAACATATGGTCTTAAGTATGGCAATGATACCATTGAGAAAGACCTTCGCTTAGACGTCTAACTTGTCGGGTGAAATACTCTGAAAAATCAAAAAATAATAATAATAATATCTGTTTTTCCCTTCTTATTTCCCAAATTTAAAAATAACATAAAACTCTTAGATAGAAGAATTAAATATAACTTGTACATTGTCTTTCTCTGTATGCTTATATAAATTGTGCAAACAAGACCAAGAGAATAAAAATAAAGGTAAGTGACCAAGTGTAACACCCTCGATGACATGTCTGGCTTGTATAGGGTTACAGAGGTAACCTAATACTTCTTTGACATGCCTGTGAAATTTTATGGCAAACTGAGTTATTTTAGGTACTTTGCTGTCACAAAAGGTGAAAAGTAGTCTAAAATGACTCAGAAAATGGTTTTAAAGGGTAAGTTAAGGGAAATAAATATGAATAATTTACTTCCAAGTCATAAGTGAGTTAAGTAAAAGGCAATTAAAATTTTAAGAGAATCTGAGTTGATTTGGTATTTTTAAGCATTCTGAGTGAGTGTTTTAATATCGGATTGGCTTGTAGCAGATATGAAAGTTTATGGAAATGGTGAAATTAATATTTTTATGAATCATAGGCTTTATTCTAATACCTTTGAAAGTTAGGAAGCTTGGTTTATAGAAATCTAAGTATTCTTAACAAATCGAAAGTTCTAACAAAAATTATCAAGGGCATTTGGGGTATTTCACGAAATCAACCTTTTGAGAGATATTTCTCTCAAATCTCATCCACTCCCTCACTCACTTCACATTTTCAGCTACTAGAAGGGAAGAAAGGAAGAGAGAAAAGGAGGAAAGAAGAGCAACCAAGGAAAAGGGAAAAGAGGAAGAAGAAAGAAGTGAAGGTGAAGAGCTTTTGAGCTCATTCTTTCAAGATTCTAGAGGTAAGGGTTTCTTGACTTTTCTCTCTTCATCTTTGTTTATTTTCAAAATTTGGAAATGAGTGATGTTGAATGATGAAGGATTCAAGCTTGTATGCTTTGATCATGAGATAAAGTTTCAAACTTTGTTCTTGATTCTTGATAAACTTTGAATTTCAAAAAGGGGTATGATATAGGGAATTAGATTCCTTTAATGATTCTTGAATTCTATGGTTGAGAATAGATTGATTTTAACTTGTTTAAAGCTTGTTTGATGCTAAAAAATTGATTGGATGAAAGTTGGCTTTGGTTGGTTGAAAAATAGGGAAAACACGTTTCTGGTTTAACTAGTTTTCCAGATTCCACAGCCTCATGGAATATTCCATAGAGGGGTCGTGGAACTATTGGGAAAAATGACTACTTTATGAAAAAATTGTATCTCTTTTTCTTAGCTTTCCAATCCCATCGGAATCACCTTGTTTCGACCTTCGTAGCTTAAGTTATGCTCATTTTATCACGTAAGGGTTTAACGACTTTTGACATTTATGCAATGGGCTACGTTATTTGATTGATTGGAAGGTTTGTATACCTTAGTATGTTGATGTGAACCATGTTGTTGATGGATTGGTAGGTTTATATACCCTAGTATGTTAATGTTGATGGCACTTTGCAAGAGAATGAGTAGTTATTATAATGGTTAATGGATTGGATTATTATATATGTTGTCATAATGTTGATATTGAGACTGGTTATATTATATGATGTATTATATACCTGATGATTAGTGAAGACTGTGAGCCTCTTATTTGGTGATAATATATAATAGACTGAGCTTGGTGTTAACCCTCCCTATTATAGTGATGAGTGCGAGATGGTGATTTCTATCCTTATCATTTTGGTAGTTGAGGTGTGAGATTCCCTCTCTGCTAGATGTTATCCCAATTGGATGGTATTTGAGTGTGATGACTCATGACATATTATCATAGATTTGGTATCATGACATATTGTCATGAATTTGGTATCATGACATATTACCATGAATTTGGTATTATGACAGTATCGAATACATGCATCCACACTTTTAGGACTTGCAGAGGCATACACCTAAGGCATCCATAGGCATATGCATAACAACTCTCTAGGATGGAGATTCATGACATTGCAATTATATGGGCAATTATGTATTTCCAAATATTGATGATAATAATGTGAGTGTGATGATTATTTAAAGATTGTTTATGAAAATGAGTTTTTATGTAAACTTATTAAATAGGATTTTATTTCAGGAAGAGAAAGGAAATGAATTTGGCCTTTGTCACCTTTCTAACTTATGTCAGTATATAACTTGAGTTTTAAAAGTGAGTTTTTCCTCGAAATAGCTGGAATGATTGTGATGACATGTTTTCTTAATAATCTACTGAAAATTTATAATTCTCATGCCATGTTTGTGTTTTCCATGATGATTCCAAGAAAGAAGACCTTGGATAGTTATGCGGACAAGATGCAAGGAAGCTTAGTTTAGTTCTTTTTTTATACTTGTATATAATATTATTTTTTTGAGGCCTTGTGAGGCCTAGTTATATGTCTTGTGTGTGTGTGTGTGTGTGTATATATATATATATATATATATATATATATATATATATATATATATATATATATATATATATATATCTTAAAATTTATAATTCTCACGCCATGTTTGTGTTTTCCATAATGATTTTAAGAAAGAAGACCTTGGATACTTATGCGGACAAGATGCAAGGAAGCTTAGTTTAGTTCTTTTTTTTATACTTGTATATAATATTATTTTTTTGAGGCCTTGTGAGGCCTAGTTATATGTCTTATATATATATATATATATTAGTTTTGTGATAAATATGGACGTTATATAGTACTCATCTCATCGTGGCTCATATTTTCTGAATATAAGAATTTATTATGTTAGAATTGTTTTAGTAGATGGTAGCATCTGGATTTAATTACTGTAGTATAATTTTATTATACCGTTAGTATTAAATACAAGATATTATATTATGATATCAGAGTTGTTCATCCCGTTGAGCTGGGGTATATATGGACTGACTGTATGTAGGCATGTTTAGGAGTTCCTTTGAAAATTATGCATTTCTTTATCTCTTGTTTTAGGTACTTGAATATAGCTGCATAACTTGCCTTAGGTTGGATGGTTATTAGCTACTGATACACGGTTACATGATATTGAGACTAATCAACTAAATATGTATTGTTCTGTGTATACATGAAACTACGACACCACCTAGGCAAGCTAGGGGAACAAGGAACTCCACTAGCGAAGAACCAGATATGGCCCAGGCCATGATGGCAATGGCCAATGCGATGATGAAGCAAGCGGCTGTAACCGCAAGAGTGCTTGAAAGGTTGGGAAATAATCAACTTAACCAAATGGCACAACCTTAGCTAGAGCAAATGGTACAGATGGAAAGGAATCAAGGTTTTCATGATCTTTCTGAGTTCTTGAAAGCTAGTCCTCCAACATTCAAAGGGGATTATGATCCGGCAAAGGCCGAAGGGTGGATAAGGGAGTTGGAGAAAATTTTTGTTGTAAAGAGATGCACAAAGGATCAAAAATTATCTTTTGTTGTTTATATGTTGAAGGAAGAAGCTGAACATTGGTGGGACGGTGCGAGAAGAATGATGGAAGCGATGGGGACCAAAATCAACTGAGAAGTATTTAAGATTGCTTTTCCGAAAAAATACTTTTCGCAGAATGTACAAGAAGAAAAGGAGATGAGGTTTTTATAATTGGAGTTGGGAAGTATGACGGTAGGGCAGTATATGGCAAGATTTGATGAGCTATCAAAGTTTTCATCTTACCTTAGATACAATCTAAATGACCATTGGAAGTGTGTGAAGCTTGATAATGGTTTGAGAGATAATATGAAAAGAATAGTGAAACCTTTTGATATTCGTGATTTTCCTACCTTAGTCAATAAGTGTAGAGTTGTGGAGCCCCTTAGTTTCGAATCATCCCAGGAACCTAGATCACATGAGTTCTACAAACGAAAAAAAAAATTGATGATAAGTTTGAAAGTAGTGATCCACAACCTAAGGATCAGCAAGATAGAGGGAAACAAGTCCGTATGGATGATCGTAAGCAGAGATATACCAAGTGTGGTAGATATCATGGAGGTACAACTTATAAAGTGGATCAGATAACATGCTTTAAATGTGGTAAGTTGGGTCACTATGCCAAAAATTGTTTACAAAGGAAAGATACAAAGTCATATGCTAAATCTACAGCTCCAGGAAGAGTGTCTATATATTGCAAGGCAAGGAGATAACGCAATCTCATGGCTTGGAAAAAGGTAAATGCATAAAAGATGGAAATAAGTTGATGAATTATGTTTGTGTAATTTTGTTTCTTCGAATTTGATTGTACTTGCTTTAAATGTGAGTTGTATAGAACTTCTTACATTGGGTGCATCCATAATGTAACATCCTGTATTTAATACTAATGGTATAATAAAACTATACTACAATAATTAGATCCAGAAGCTACCATCTACTAGAACAATTCTAACATAATAAATTCTTATATTCAGAAAATATGAGCCACAATGAGATGAGTACTATATAACGTCCATATTTATCACAAAGCCAATATATATATATATATATATATATATATATATATATATATATATATATATATATATATAAAAGACATGTAACTAGGCCTCATAAGGCCCCAAAAAATAATATTATATACAAGTATAAAAAAGAAACTAAACTAAGCTTCCTTGCATCTTGTCCACATAATTATCCAAGGGTCTTCTTTCCTGGAATCATCATAGAAAACACAAACATGGGGTGAGAATTATAAATTCTCAGTAGATTATTAAGAAAACATGTCATTACAATCATTCCAGCCATTTCGGGGAAAAATCCACTTTTAAAACTCAAGTTATATATTGACATAAGTTAGAAAGGTGGCAAAAGCCAAATCCATTTCCTTTCTCTTCACGAAATAGAATCATATTTAATACATTTACATAAAAACTTATTTCTATAAACAATCTTTAAATAATCATCACACTCATAATATTATTATCAATATTCGAAAATACGCAATCATCCATACAATTGCAATGTCATGAATTTCCATCCCAAAGATGTGCAATGTCAAGAATCTCCATCCCAGATATATGCATATAGTTGTTATGCATATGCCAATGGATGCCTTAGGTGTATGCCTCTGCAAGTCCTAGAAATGTGGATGCATATATTTGATAATGTCATGATACCAAATCCATGGTAATATGTCATGATACCAAATCCATGACAATATGTTATGATACCAAATTCATGGTAATATGTCATGAGTCATCACACTTAAATGCCGTCCAATTGGGATAACATTTAGCAGAGAGGGAATCTCACACCTCAACTTCCATAATGATAAGGAACGAAATCACCATCCCACACTCATCATTATAATAGGGAGGGTTAACACCAAGCTCAGTCTATTATATATTATCACCAAATAAGAGGCTCACAGTCTTCACCAATCATCAGGTATGTAATACATTGATAAGTGGCCAACATGCATACATTTTAGGTGTGTGTTTTGGTATTTTATTACTCTCTTAGTACCTAAGAAGTTGTTTTTGTCCCATGTTAGTGTGTTTTATTGAGTCATTAGGATTTAATGTGTTAAATGTTGTTTTGGTTAAGTTAGTAATGTTTTTCTTTTTCTTTTGTTTTGTTTTTATGTAGTGGATGCAAGGAATTGAAACCCAAGTTGAATGTCACATTTTGAACATGGGGCTTAGCCCCATGTTCTGGCGCTTAGCTTGAAGATGCCAGAAGCGTACTGGTCGAGTGGATGAAAATGCACATTTTAGCGTGGGTTCAGCTTAGTGCCAGCTTAGTCGCGCTAAGCGCTATTTACTGAAAACACAATTAAGTCACTAACTCACGCTTAGTGCGGGGGAAGCTGGGTTAAGCGCAAATCATTTCTGGAAAATATCTAAGAAGGGGATGTCACGTTTGAGAGGGGGAAACCCTAATTTGGGATATTCTCTTGGAACTTGGAACATTTAGAGCTGAAGGATACCATAGATGGAGTTTTCTACATTTCTTTTCATCATCTCTTTTAATTTTGTCACTTTGATCATGTCTAACTAAATCACCCTCTTGTTAGGGTTAGATGTAGCTAATTTTGAATCTCTTATGTATTTGACTTGATCTTTTAATATAATTCTCTTCTTCTTCATAAGTGATTGATTTCTATGCTTAATGCTTGTTGTGGCTTGATCATTCAAGACTTGATTTTTGATTCGGTAGACAATTAGAAAGTTGATGCTAAATCTAGATCTGAAATTAATCATCTAGTAAATCTTGAATCTAGGAATGGATCTGGGTTTATTATTAATCTATTAATCCTTGATCTTAATGCAAATTCACTTATTAGGTCACCTAAGGAATTAAGATTTAATTAGAGAATTTAGGCTTATTTCATCTAAGGGATTAGGATTTGAGTAAATTGAGGATTGATTTTCATAATTGAAGTAAGAGATTATATTGATTGTCATGTCATTTCCTTTGGGAGAAGATAAGTGAGTTTAACCCAAGCATTTCATCTTAATTGAATTCATTTTCATTTGTGTTCACCTAGTATTTGAGAAAATTACAAAAAGACTTTGCTCCTTTAAGCTTTGTTCTTTTAATTTCTAATCTTGTTAATCAACGTTTGAGCTCCCTTCTCTCCAAATATGTCTAGATAGTAATTGAATTGTAGTGCTAGTAATTGTGCTTAGTTCTCATAGGAACGATCACTCACTCACTTTTTATTACTTGTCACGATTTGGTATACTTTCCAAGAGTTTAACAAGTTTTTGGCACCGTTGCCGGGGATTCGGTGTTTCAATATTAGTATAATCATTTTGGTTACTAATCTAGACACAAATTTATTTTTCTTTTCTACTCTTTTTGCTTTTATTAATCTCATTGTGTGCTAATCATCTTCTTAGCTTGTGTTGTTTATGCGAGGTAAAACTCCAGCCGATCAACTTCTTTACGATCCGGAAATAGAGAAAACAACTAGGAGGAAAAGTGGTCAGACAAGGAAGAATAAGTTGTTAACCAAGACAACACAACAACAAGAAGAAGCTCCATCTTCCACTGTAGTTCAACAAGTGGGAGAAGAAATGGCTAGAAATGGTGAAAGAGCTCGGAGGACACTTGGGGATTATGCCAACACCAATGCAAACCGGCATGCCTCTAGTATAGTACCTCCTCCGATCACTGTCAACAATTTCGAGATCAAGCCCGCTCTCTTGAACATTATACAGCAAAACTAGTTCGCAAGGATGGAAAAGGAAGATCTGAACACTCATATATCAAATTTCATTGAGCTGTGCAATAAGGTGAAGATCAATGGTGCCACTGATGATGCAATCTGCCTAAGGTTGTTTCCTTTCTCTCTTAGAGATAGAGCTAGAGCTTGGCTCCAATCTCAACCAAGAGAGACCATTGCTACATGAGATGACTTAGAAACCAAGTTTATCGTAATATTCTTTCCCGCATCCAGATTTGTGAAGACACGGGGTGATATCACAAGCTATATTCAACAGGAGGGAGAAACTCTTCATGACACATGTGAGAGGTTTAAGGAACTACTCCGAAGATGTCCAAATCATGGGTTTGATGATCTTATCCAAATGTAAACATTTTGCAATGGATTGAGATTGTCAACCAAGCTCATGTTGGATGCCTCAACTAGAGGTTCTATGAACACTAAGACACCAGAGGAAGCATTGAGATTGATAGAAGCTATGACATCTAATGACTATTAGATGCACCATGATCAAGGCACCACCTCAAGAAGGGGAATGTTGGAGCTAGACTCAAAGGATGCTATTTTGGCTCAAAATAAACTTTTGATGCAGCAACTTGAGGTAATTAACAAGCAACTTATTCAGCTTCTGCAGCAAATTCAAGCCATGCATAGCACCACTCTGTAGCCATAACAAGTAATGAGATGTGATTTTTGTGGAGGTGATCATGAAAATGGCAATTGTGAGGACACCCCTAATTCTTTTGAGGAAGCCAATTATATAGGGAACTATGGGAGGCAAGGGAACTATCCATATTCCAACACCTACAATCAAGGGTGGAGGAATCACCCAAACTTTGGGTGGAAACAAGATGTCATGCCACAAAGTAAACCCCCAACCACACAACCACCTCAGGACCGAACTTCTGCTTTGGAAAATACTCTCAATCAATTCATGCAAATGTCTATGTCCAATCAGAAAAACACAGATGCTTCCTGATAATCACATATTTTATTCATTAAGAAACCCATATGTTTAGTTATTTACACTCTTCATATACTTAATTGACTGAATTTGATTATGTTTTGTAAGTTTGAACTCGAATCAGACTTAATTGATTTTTTCAGCATTATTCGGGTCTTACACTGTTTCTGTATTTTAGCCATATCTTGAGTTCTAAATGTCTGATAATTATGAATTTTACCTTGTAAGAAAGATAAGAGAGAGCTCTACAACTTTGATGAAGAGCTCAAAGTCAATTTCAGACATCTAGTGGAGCTAATTGGGCATGGAAATCAGAATACGGGATTTGTGACTAGAACCCGAACAGTGTGTAGTAACCAGAACATAATTCGAGTTTGGGCTTATAAAATGGGCTGAAAATTTGTAATCTGAAAGTTAAGACCCATATGTACAAATTTCATGTCAAGCACAAAACTTGATTCGGGCTCCTTGATGGAGATATTGGGTCTGAAAGTCAAAACAGAGGTGCTGAAACTGGTCCTGAACAGTCTGTAGTAATTGAGTCATATCTTGGGCTGTAGGACGAATTTTTAGGTGTTTTCAGAGCCATTGGAAAGCTTAGACAATTTCCTAGAACTTTCATGAAGACCACTTGGCTCAGAAATGACGAAATCAATGAGTTCAGCAATAAAGAATTTCGGAGACAAGGTAGCTCACCTACTCACCCACCTACTTACCCACCTACTCATCCACCTACTCATCCACCTACTCACCCACCTACTAATCCCATCTACCCATCTACTACTACTCTGAATCCTCTATAAAAGGAAACATGTGGAGAGCTCTAAGGAAAAACACATACTTGGTGTTCGAGATAGTTTTTCATAGTTCTTTTGAATTCCTTCATTGTAATGGAGAGCTAAGTCACTTCTAGTCAATTCGGGACTCTTGAAGAGATTGTGGTTTGGATTCTTGAGACCTTGGTTATGTAATGTATTTGATTTATATTTGAATTCCTCTTCTCTTCTTCTTCTTCTTCTTCTGTTTTCTTGATCTTGAATACATGAATGGTGATTCTGTTTATGTTTGATCTAATTTGATCTTGGTTTAAGATTAAGTATTGTGATGAAACATAGAACTGATTGATCTGAATTAATCACATAACTGAAGATTGAAATTTGTGATGAAACTTAGAACTGATTGATCTAAACTAATCACATAATTGAATAGGTTAGGTTACTGATTGGTGCCTAGGTTAATTGAATTCGGTGCTTAAATTGACATATATCTATATGAATGGTGCGATTGCAGATTTGTGTTTATCACTTGTCAATTGAATTCTGGACGATTGTCTAGTGTGAATTCTGGACCTAATGCTGAGATTTCGGTTAGATCCAAGTTAACCATTCAAATGTGCTTCAAATGTTTGTTGAAAGGTTTATGATTGAATCCACCCAATCTCGGATAGATTTCTGAATTGACTGTTCTTCTAATTGTTATTTCTCTTTAAATCTTGTCACTGCAATCCTTGAACAATCAAAACCCCCCTTTCTAACTTAACTTAATTTGATAAAATTGCATTTACGATCCTTGAGGAGACGATCCGGTGTTGTTCGCTATACTGCAAACTTAGTTAATAACTTCGGTTATAATTTTGACTGAGTTCGGCGCTCGTCAAAATTTTGGCGCCGTTGCCGGAGATCTCGAAAGTGTAATCTTTTCATTTTGAGTAACCTTACTAATTTTTGTTCTTACCTATTCTAACAGTTATTTTTCATTTACTAACATTGTTCATACCATACTAACGTTTTTATCTTAGCTTTTGAATTTTTCTGATTTAGGAAAGACGGAAAACAAAGTGATTACAGTAACTATTGCAATTTTCAAACCGAAACATGCCCGAAATGAGTGAAACTTGGTCGGTTGAAAGAAAACAGCCTGATAAAGAAGACTCACAAAGAATCGTGAGGTCACCCCTGGTTTTTCGAAATTCTATCATTTAGACCACTTTTTCAATTTTTTATTATTTTTTATTGCATTTTCTAGTTTCATTTTTATGTAGATTTTGTTCTGTGTTGATTCCATAATTTTTAAAAATGTTTAGACATATTAACTAGATTTATTTTTGCATATTTTGAGTGTTGATCCCATACTAACTCTTTCTTTTTAATTTTTTCTTTTTCTTTCATTATCATTTTGTTGCATTTTGTTGCATTTTAAGGATACAATGAACCATGCATAATGGAGTCAAAACTTGAGGAGTTGACTTCTTTGGTAAGACATATAGTAGTGAGACAACAATCACCTGTGCAGGAAGCTACACTTGTGTGTAACATTTGTTTTTGTTCATCTCACCCCACATATGCATGCCCTACACTTCAAGATGGTAGTTCTGTTTTTCCAGATCAATTTGTTGCGAAGAGGCTGGTTATTTTCCCGATGAACCACGCTTCCAAAGAAGAAGAAAACAGAGTTATGACCCCTTCTTCAACACATACAACCCTAGCTAGGAATACTATCCGGATCTGGGATATGGCAATACGGCATCACTACAAAGAACAATCATTTCAATATGAGCACCATTCCAAAGAGATAACAAGTCCATCAACCACAAAACTTGAGCCTTCATGGGAGGACTTGATGAAAACCCAAATTGAGTTCCAGCAGAATTTCACTGCCACTATTCAGGATTTAACAACCCAAATTGACCAGTTGACAACCACTGTTAATGAACTGAGATGTCAAGAGTCAGGCCAACTCTTTACCCAAACAATTCCCAACTCCCTGCATTCTAATTGTTACATTGATTTACATGCAGACTTAGTTGAGGAAACTCATGATGAGTTGTGTGCTGAATTTCCTGATTTAATTAGTTTTGATGATTCTATCAGTTGCAACTCATGTGCTGATCATGATGGTGATATAAAATGTGTTGTGTGTGCTGAAATTTCTGCATATTTGAAAACTAATGATTCTGTTTACGCAGGATCTAATGATATAGAAGGGTCTATCAACAATGTAGTTGCGAACTGGAACATATAGGGAGGTGGAGTTGAAGGCCATTGAGGAATTTTCAAAGAAAGAGGAAAGTCGGCCAGATGCTAGTAACTACTTGAAGTGGATTTTGTTTTTAGGCCATGGTCCAGCATTATCAATGAAAGCAAGATTGCAAAATTACATGTATTGCATGCCATTGGTGAAGTCAAGGAAGACCAATGGGACCCCAATGTGAACCCTCATGCTTCAAGCTTCAATTGGTCGTTACACTTCAACCAATGGGACCGCAGTGGAAGCTATCATGTTGTGTCAACCATAACCTGGTCATCACGTTTCAACCAATGGGATCCTAGTGGAGTCTTTTCACCAACCTCACTTAATAAGACCAATGGACACCGCCTCAAACAGTATCATGAACTTCCAGAGAATGCGTAGTGGAGGTGATGAACCTTCTCCATCCGCATTATGAATAAAAAAAAAGAAAAAAGAAGAAAAAAAAAGAAAAAAAAAAGAAAAAAAAAACAGCTGTGTGCCCGACAATAAGGTAGGTAGTGTCACTCAAAAGCATGTGGAGGTCATTTTTTTTCTTCAGCGACATCAACTGCGAAAATCTTGCAGTATGGACTTTATTGGCCTACTTTATTCAAGGTCTGTTACACCTTTTGGAAAAGCTGCGGAAATTGGTCAAAAAAAGTTTTGCTTTGAGATTATCATCTGCACCTACTCCTTGGAAAATTGAGATCTAGGTAGCGCGGTTCTTTTGTTGTCAGACATGTGTATCCTCTAGGGACGTAGATATTGAGGATCCTAGGAATGGTACTGCGCTTAAGTTAATGGACAAAGACTCAACCATTCCTGGAAAACCAAGTTCTTGAGTTCTTTGTGTTGCCGGTTAAGTGGCGGATACGGTACTCCGTGACTCTCGAGTCAGTTTATTTTTCAGTTTCCCAAAATAACTGAACCCTTCTTCTCCTTCAAAATGGATGTCATTCTTTCAAACCTGAGAAAACATTTTCCTTCTCTTCCTCAAAATGCTCTGAGAAAAATCTACAAAGTTCGATGTGAAAGATTGAGACTGTTAATGCACAAAGGTATGGCAGAAGATGTACGCTGGATAATTGAAGCAAAGGTCCGATTAGCAGGTGAGTCCTCAATTTCATTTGACTCATATATGCCCGGTCTTGGAAGAAGTTCATATTCTAAAAGGAGAAGAGCAAAAAGGTTACAAGTCTGTCACAAATGTGGACGATGGAATTGTAACATGCAATGTCATTCTTTGGGGATGGTTTTCGCAAATAGATCCTTCATTAAGAATGGATTGAGTAAGGAGTCATTAGATGATATCTTATTGACTCTTGAGACGCGTTCTTATGGATTGATGCGGGGTGAAATTCTTAATTTATGGAATCTATTCAAGGATGAAGAAAAACGCTACAATCTTGGGAATCGACTCTAAAAGACCTGTTTGCCAATTTTTAAGAAAATTGGATGGGAAGCTTATCCTCGACTCATAGAAGACGTTTAAGCCGTTACTGGACGTTAAACCAGAGGCAGATGTGAGCCACATCCACAAACAATCTGTACATATCATCCTCTTCTTCTTCTTCTTCATGTCATTTTTCAAAAAAAAAAACAAAAAAAAAATAAAACAAAACAAAACAAAACAAAAAAAAAGGACGTGATGACTACTGCACTCATGACGCGCAATATAAAGATACGTCATGGAAACTGTACATACAGGTGGTTTTGGTACTTTGGAAGAAATTTTTCAAATTGTCTCTTGGGCCGAACTGAACATCCACCATAAACCCATTGGTTTGTTGAATGTTAATAATTTCTTTGATCTTTTGTTATTTTTTCTTGACAAAGTCATGGAACGTAAATTTATCACTCCTTCTAAGAAGACAACTTCTTATCTCTGCCTCCACTATTGATGAGCTCATTGATAAATTAGAAGCTTTTGAGTATGTACCTGATAAGGTATTAGCTCAGATAGATTGGTCAACAGGAAGCAGCGAAGGAAGTAACAAGAAAAAAGAGCCCAATCTGAAACTTTCTCTTTAATGGGTTTGATTTTATAAAAAAAAAAATTATTGTTTTTTTTTGTTTGGAAAGTATGATATGATTGTCATGGACTTATTAAACCAATTAGTGATGGCAGAGTAAGGAGTGATTTTACTCTTGAGACGCATCTTAATTGGTGGCAGAGTAAGGAGTTTTTTAGGTAGTAATTAATTAGTATTGAATTGTAGAAGTACTAACGTTTTCTTGTTTGATTTCTTTTCGGGTCTGATGCGACCGACAAAGTGTGTTTCTTTTCTGCTTAGCGTTGATTCACTTCTTATCAGGTTGTGTTGCTCTTTTCTATCTCTTTCTTTCACATTGAGGACAATGTTATATTAAGTGTAGGGGAGAGATTTTAGCATGTTTCTGTTTCTTTTCGTTTGTTAAAAAAAAATTTCAAAAAAAAAATTTCAAAAAAAAAAAGAGGTTCATTGCATGATTGAATAACTTTTCTCCCTTCTTGATCTGATATGCTTGGTGATGGATGATTGAACTGATGAATTGAGTTTGATGGATGCATACCTTGTGAGATTTTGAGCCTAATGGATGGATTCAACATTTATGCCATTCTCTTCTTTCTTGTGTGATTTTCACTCATGTTAATAACCACTCTAGAACTTGCTTTGATTCTTTTTGAAGCTACATTTCACTTGCATGCATAAACATGATTGAGGCCCTCTTTTTTAATTAGCTAGTTTAACCAAATAGCCAACTTTCCTTTCAATATGATATCAAGCACTCTTTTGACTTCTTGAAAATTCTTTGATTCCTGCCAACCTTGTATATTTTCCTTTGCTTAACCCCTTTGAGCTTATTTGACCATTCCTTGTTTCTAGCTCATTATGTGCCTTAAATGAAAAATCGTGTTCTTACTTTACCTTAGGGAATAAAAGAACATTAGCCTGGTTAATGGATGAGTTTTTGAACAAGTGTGAGGGTGTGTGTACAAAATGGTTGTTGAAAAAGGAAAGAGTGCCTAAAAAAAAAAAGAAGGAAAAATATATGTATATAGTTATGTTTATATATATATATATATATATAAGGAAAAGGATTGGGAAATGAATATGTAAAGGGATATACATTAGAGTTTGGATGAACTTTTATGCTTGTTATTTGAACTCAGCTCTCATTTGCTTTTATTCTCTTTGGTATTTATCCTCTCATATCCATTTTATCCTCTTCTGTTTCCTTGACCTCACTACAACCTTAAATAAAGTCCTCATGATTTGTGTGTGCATGTGTTTTGAGTAGTGGAGAAGTAGAAGATAAGCAAGCTTATGGTAGTGCAATTTTCATGGGTTGAATTGAGTGAAATACCTACCTTTAAACACTTGAGAGATTAAGAGGAATCTTGTGAGGATCTATCATTCTTAATTCATTCTTTTCAACGGAAGTTTCCTTGCTTGTTGGTTTGTGATGTAAATAAATGTTACCTCATTTATGCTTTGATCCCTTGAATTTCTTGTTGCTCTTCTTGCTTCATTGAGTCCTTTAGAGTTTTTAGCTTTTAAGTTTGTGTCGTTTGTCTTTGTCTTCTAACTTTAGTTTTATATGTTTTGCCCAGGAGTACAAAAAGCTAAGTGTGGGGAATTTGATAATCACATATTTTATTCATTAAGAAACCTTTATGTTTAGTTATTTACACTCTTCATGTACTTAATTGACTGAATTTGATTATGTTTTGTAAGTTTGAACTCGAATCAGACTTAATTGATTTTTTCAAAGATTATTCTAGGGTCTTACACTGTTTCTGTATTTTAGCCATATCTTGAGTTCTAAATGTCTGATAATTATGAATTTTACCTTGTAGGAAAGATAAGAGAGAGCTCTACAACTTTGATGAAGAGCTCAAAGTCAATTTCAGACATCTAGTGGAGCTAATTGGGCATGGAAATCAGAATACGGGATTTGTGACTGGAACCCGAACAGTGTGTAGTAACTAGAACATAATTCGAGTTTGGGCATATAAAATGGGCTGAAAATTTGTAATCTGAAAGTTAAGACCCATATGTACAAATTTCATGTCAAGCACAAAACTTGATTCAGGCTCCTTGATGGAGATATTGGGTCTGAAAGTCAAAACAGAGGTGCTGAAACTGGTCCTGAACAGTCTGTAGTAATTGAGTCATATCTTGGGCTGTAGGATGAATTTTTGGGTGTTTCCAGAGCCATTGGAAAGCTTAGACAATTTCCTAGAACTTTCATGAAGACCACTTGGCTCAGAAATGACGAAATCAATGAGTTCAACAATAAAGAATTTCGGAGACAAGGTAGCTCACCTACTCACCCACCTACTTACCCACCTACTCATCCACCTACTCATCCACCTACTCACCCACCTACTAATCCCATCTACCCATCTACTACTACTCTGAATCCTCTATAAAAAGAAGCATGTGGAGAGCTCTAAGGAAAAACACACACTTGGTGTTAGAGATAGTTTTTCATAGTTCTTTTGAATTCCTTCATTATAATGGAGAGCTAAGTCACTTCTAGTCAATTCGGGACTCTTGAAGAGATTGTGGTTTGGATTCTTGAGACCTTGGTTATGTAATGTATTTAATTTATATTTGAATTCCTCTTCTCTTCTTTTTCTTCTTCTGTTTTCTTGATCTTGAATACATGAATGGTGATTCTGTTTATGTTTGATCTGATTTGATCTCGGTTTAAGATTAAGTATTGTGATGAAACTTAGAACTGATTGATCTGAATTAATCACATAACTGAAGATTGAAATTTGTGATGAAACTTAGAACTGATTGATCTAAACTAATCACATAATTGAAGAGGTTAGGTTACTGATTGGTGCCTAGGTTAATTGAATTCGGTGCTTAAATTGACATATATCTACATGAATGGTGCAATTGCAGATTTGTGTTTATCACTTGTCAATTGAATTCTGGACGATTGTCTAGTGTGAATTCTGGACCTAATGCTGAGATTTCGGTTAGATCCAAGTTAACCATTCAAATGTGCTTCAAATGTTTGTTGAAAGGTTTATGATTGAATCCACCCAATCTCGGATAGATTTCTGAATTGACTGTTCTTTTAATTGTTATTTCTCTTTAAATCTTGTCACTACAATCCTTGAACAATCAAAACCCCCCTTTCTAACTTAACTTAATTTGATAAAATTGCATTTACGATCCTTGAGGAGACGATCCGGTGTTGTTCACTATACTGCAAACTTAGTTAATAACTTCGGTTATAATTTTGACTAAGTTCGGCGCTCGTCACTTCCATCAAGAACTTGGAGGTTCAAGTCAGACAAATTGCAAAGCATTTGACGGAGCAATCAGAGGGAGTTTTTTAGGTAACACTCAAATCAATCCCAAAGAGCATTGTAAAGCTATTACATTGAGGAGTGGTAAAAGTCTTGAGAATGTTGGTTGTGAGCCTTTGAATGAAAAAGAAAGAGTTATTGAAAAAAAATGAGTCAAGTGTTAAAAAAAGCAAGAAAATGAGAAAAATGGCAAAGAGATTGAGAGGGAAGAAAATGAAAAAGAAAAAGAAAAAGAAAAGAGAGAAAAGTTAGTAGATGAGGATTCTATGTTGAGGAAGAGTAAAAGCCAACTTTTGAAAGATGGAGGTGGACCTTAAGAGATTCCAGCATATGTTAAAATGCCATATCCGCACCTAACCAAGAAGAAGGAGAAGGAAGAACAATTTACTCGCTTCCTTGATATATTTAAGAGGTTGCAAATCAACATTCCTTTTGCCGAGGCTCTTGAGCAAATACCAATCTATGCTAAGTTCATGAAGGAGCTTCTCATAAAGAAGATGAGGTTTAAAGAGGATGAGACCATTGCTTTGACGGAGGAGTGTAGTGCAATTCTTCAAAAGAAGTTGCCTCCAAAGCTTAAAGATCCCGAAAGCTTTACAATTCCTTACACAATTGGAAGCATTTCTATTAGTAAGGCTTTTATGTGACTTGGGGGCGAGTATCAATTTGATGTCACTCTCAATATTGAACAAGCTTGGAGGTGGTGAGGTAAAACCAACTAGGATGGCACTACAACTTGCGAATAGATCAATCAAGCGTCCTTATGGCATCATGGAAGACGTTCTTGTGAAGGTGGATAAATTCATCTTCTCGACAGATTTCGTGATCTTAGACATAGAGGAGGATGCAAAAGTGCCTCTTATCTTGGGAAGACTAATTTTAGCAACTGGTTGGGTCTTAATTAATGTGCAACAAGGACAGCTTATGTTGAGAGTGCAAGATAAAAAAGTAACTTTTAATGTATTTGAAGCCATGCACCATCCTGATGATAAAGGTCATTGTTTTTGAATGGATGTGGTTGATGAAATGGTAAGTAATACAATGAGGCAACAACACATTCCTACACTCCTTAAGTGGGTTTTGATGAATTCTCTTGAAAATCTTAGTGAAGAAGAAGAAAAGGTTGTAGAGGAATGTTTGTTGGGTTTGGAAGCACAAATAATAGAGCAAGCAGTAAATTTGAAGAGGGAAGAATTGAAAACATAAGAAGTTGTGGAAAAATCTAAGTTGGAATTGAAGCCATTGCCATCCACTCTTAAATATGTTTTTCGTGAGGAGGGGGATGAGAAACTAGTGATAATTAGTAGCTCTTTGTCCAAGTTAGAGGAAGAAAAATTGGTGAGAATCTTGTGAGTCAACAAGGAAGCATTGGGTTGGTCTATCTCAAATCTCAAGGGGATAAGTCCAACTTATTACATGCACAAAATCATGATGGAGGCTGAATTCAAACCGGCAGTGCAATCACAAAGAAGATTGAATCCAACTTTGAAGGAGGTGGTGAGAAAAGAGGTGCTAAAACTTCTAGAGGCTAGAATGATATATCCGATCTCCGATAGTGCCTGGGTAAGCCCGGTTCAAGTTGTTCCCAAGAAGGGTGGTATGACTGTTGTCAAAAATGAAAAAAATGAGTTGATCCCAACTAGAACAGTCACCAGTTGGTAGATGTGTATAGACTACCGAAAGCTTAAATAAAGCAACAAGGAAGGATCATTTCCCACTCCCTTTCATGGATCAAATGCTAGAAAGGTTGGCCGGTCAAGCATACTATTGCTTCTTAGATGGATATTCGGGTTACAACCAAATTGCAGTTAACCCGAAAGACCAAGAAAAGACTGCTTTCACTTGTCTTTTTGGAGTATTTGCTTATCGAAAAATGTCATTCGGATTATGTAATGCACCAGCGACATTCCAAAGGTGTATGCTTTTCATTTTCTCTGATTTAGTTGAAAAATGCATAGAAGTTTTTATAGATGATTTTTCTGTATTTGGTAAATCCTTTGACTCTTGTTTGACTAACTTAGCTACTGTGTTGCAAAGGTGTGTCGAGACCAACTTGGTATTAAACTGGAAAAAGTGTCATTTTATGGTACAAGAGGAAATTGTTCTTGGGCACAAAATTTCGATGGACAAAGCAAAAATTGAGGTTAAAGAGAAGCTACCACATCTGGTGAATGTTAAGGGAGTACGAAGCTTCCTTGGTCAAGCAGGCTTTTATAGACGGTTCACCGTGACTTCTCTAAGATAGCAAAGTCGTTGTGCAATTTGCTTAACAATGACACCCCTTTTCATTTTGATAATGCTTGTTTAGATGCATTTAACACTTTGAAAGACAAATTAGTTTCTGCATCTATTATTGTTGCACCTAATTGGAGTTTGTCTTTTGAGCTTATATGTGATGCTAGCGATTATGTTATTGGTGCTGTTTTAGGTGAAAGAAAGGACAAAGTTTTTCATGCTATATACTATGCTAGCAAGGTTTTGAATGAAAATCAAGTGCATTATGCAACAACTGAAAAAGAATTACTAGCTATAGTATTTGCATTGGAAAAATTTCGCCCTTATGTGATTGGGTCAAAAGTCACCATATTTACTGATCATGCTGCTATTAAGTATCTGTTAACCAAGTTAGATTCTAAACCAAGGCTAATAAGATGGATTCTATTGTTATAGGAATTTGATTTGGATATAAAGGACAAAAAGGGCAGCGAGAATGTGGTGGCAAACTATCTTTCAAGGCTAGTCAATGAGGAAATCACAGCCAAGGAAAAAGAACTCCGGGATGAATTTCCAAATAAAGCACTACTGATGGTGCAAGAGAGGCTGTGGTTTGCTGACATGGTCAACTTTAAAGCAGCAAATGTAATCTGAAAGCATTTTTCATGGCAACAAAAGAAAAAATCTTCAAGGATACTAACCATTATCTCTGGGATGATCGGTTCCTCTTCAAGTTTGGACCAGATGGATTGTTGAGAAGATGTGTCACGAAGGAGGAGGCTAAGGACATCATGTGGCATTGTCATAACTCCCCTTATGGTGGCCATTACAATGGAGAGAGAACTACTGTAAGAGTTCTTCAATCTGGGTTCTTTTGTTCAAGGACTCTCACAATCATGCGAGGAGTTGTGATAAATGCCAAAGGACTGGAAATATTACCAATTGAGATGAGATGCCCCTCCAAAACATTTTGGAAGTTAAAGTGTTTGATTGCTAGGTGATGGGACCATGACAAGTGTACCGGATCGTCAAGTAATAAAAACGGTGAGAAACCGGATATCGTTCTCAGGGATCGATGGCCAAGTACCAATTCACGAAGTTAGCTACTATTTAAACCAAGATTTGAATCAAAGAGAGTTCCAATAACAATAACAAAATCAAAAGAAACAAAAGTAATGACAATATTTTTGGGTTTTTCTAGTTGGCAAAATATCAAACACTTGGTATGCAAGATGAAAAAACAATCAATTAATGAAAGAGTTGGGATCAAGCTTCATTTGATTTCACTTGTTACATATCAATTGGAATTAATACAAGCTACTATTCTTATTTTTTTTACTGAATTCTCTAATTTAATCAAACCCTAATTCCTTAGGCGATTGACCCTTTGTTCCCAATTAAAAACCCTAATTCCTTAGGTGAATCTAAGAGATAACAAGCAATACGGTTTAGAATTCAAAGAGGTAACAAGCAAATCAATGACTATTCCTAGCCTAGAGATAAGCAAGGTTCATAATCTCATATCACAAATCATATATCAAATTTCCATTCAACATACAATCCTAAAATCATTCTAAAGAGAATCAATTTTTAGAAAGCATTAAGAGAAGATATTATAAACTCAAAATAGAAATAGCAATATGAATTAATTGAATCCAACGTCAATAACAACCAAGATCCATCAAAATCCACCTAATCCCAACAAGGGAGAGTTTAGCTAGACATAGAAATAAAAATAGAAACTAAGACAATAGGGAAGAAGATGCAAAACCCCATGGAAGATTGAAGAAAATCTGAGTTCCCACTCTTCCTCTCTTCGAATCCACCTTAGAGCTCCCAAAATAGGGCTCTTCTCTGCTCCAAAACGGCTCCACACTTAGCTCTCCACGCAACTACCCTTCATTTAGGTCAGAAAAGATGAATTTAAACTCTGGTATGGACGCCTAGGCACTGCGTCTGAAGCGCCTAGGTGCTGAACGTCCAGAACGCATTTGCTGCCATGAGCGTGAGCGCCTAGGCGCTTCGTTTTGAGCGCCTAGGCGCTAAACATCCAGCATGTCTCCTTTGAAGCTTAAGGGCGCTTAGGCGCTCCTTCTGTAGCGCCTGGGCACTAGGGGCTCAGCAGACTTGCTCTTGATCTTCCTTGGAGGCTTTAAGTCCTCTCTTCTTGAGTGCCTTTCTTTGCCACATTGAGCTTCATCATATTTCTTTTGGTGCCTGCAACCAAAACAACGATAAATGAGCTAAAGCACCAATAATTCTAATCAAAATGAACTAAATCTAACAAACTAACATAAATCAACTAAAAAGACAAAATAAAACTGTTTTAAGGTCAAAACAACATCAAAAATTTGGCTTAAGCGGTGAAATCCCCTCAAAAGGCTTTGGAAAAACAGATAATCTAGCAGATTATCACCACCCCAAACTTAAAACTTTGCTTGTCCTCAAGCAAAACAAAATAACAAATAAGCTAAAAGAAAAGATAACTCTACAACTCAAACACCAATGCTGAACTGAGTAAAATAAACCAAGAGTGTCCCACAACTCAAAAGCATCAAAGTCACAGCAAATCAATTCATAAATGCATTCTTGAAAGTAGAACTCTCAACTGTGTAGCTGAAACTCAGAAGGTCAAAAATAAGGGACATCACAACCATGCACTGATCAATCACAGCTTGCAAGTTAATGAACATGGCATCAAAATACACATGATAATTGGGTCACTTAAATTCTTGTATTTGGGCTTGTGTTTCCCTCAGTCATCACTTATTGAGTTCACCCTCCTTGGATTTACTTTTCATCTCAAACAAGCATGCATGCCACTCACAAATGCAACAATCAAAAGGACTTTATTCAGGGTCGCATTGGTGCCAAGGTACAAGGTAGATAAAATGAACATATAAACTGTTACCTTAGAGAGCAAGTGAGCATTGGTACTTCTAACAAATATTCAATTCACAAAACTCATACCTTTCACATTCTTTCTTTCTTTTATATCTCCCAAGTAACCTACATGGTCTCAAAGGGATACTTGATCATTGAGTCAAGTATTTCCCAGTAACCCATCGGTCTCAAAGGGGTTCCTATTCAACAAGCCAACTCTCTTTTTGTTTTTTTGAGCCCCCTTTTTTTTTTCTTTTTCTTTTTTTTTTCGACGGCCACCCCAAACTTAGTACATTGCTAACCCACACCTTCAATAAATTCAATGCTCCATTACTCCATTCAGGTGGATATGACATTCATAATTTTGGCTATGGCATGCTGTATGGGTCAAACAAAGAATTCAGTGTATTAGGCTCAAAGGGGCAACACAAAAGAAACAAACATCATTTGGTGGGCTATCTGGCTATCTGGTTATCTGGCTTAACAACAAAACTGCCTTTATCACATTGATGCATTGTGCAAATCACGACATACAAAAGAGATTCAAGTAAAGCTAGGAGAATAGAAACTCACCAGTAACCTCTCATCAAAGCAAAAATGTTGAAGGCTCAAAACAACTCCCAAGGATGAATTATGAAATCCAATCGCAAAAATCACCAAGTACATTAACAATAAGCTATAAGATTCATGCATGGAAATCATAATCCTCATTCAAGTACCACAATCTAAGAAATAAGCCCACAAAGCTTTCAAGTTTCCCTAACAAGCAGTGCATGCATGGTTGGCTCACATAACAATGATACTATCAAGCATGGGGACCCACAAAAGTAAACTCTAAACAGTTCAACATTGGCTTTACTCACAAAGGCAATAAACTCAAATTAACAAGAAGTTAAAACTAAACAAAGAAATTAAGAAAAATGCAAACAGATACATTAAATAAATAAAAATCAAACAATAATGACTAAAATAAAAAAATAGAGATAGAAGAGCCTGAGCATGGGTTGCCTCCCATGAAGCGCTTGTTTAACGTCATTAGCTCGACGTTGCTTCTCAACTCATCAAGGTGGCTTGAAACAGGAGAAGTAGGATGACACTTTTCTTCCGTCAGATCTTTGTCTCCCTACTTGGTCATTGACCTTACAATCCCCTCCAAAGGTGTGTGGAACTTGACTTGAACCTGAGTGTTCTGAATAAACCTTCGTATGTGAGATTTCATCAGGTCATGAAGGTCTCAATTTATCAACAGATGACAGATCAAGTTTCAACTTATCAGAAGATTTTGGCCCTTTGTGCAATGAATTATGAGAAATTAGAGGACCAACTGACTCCTTTTGAGCTTTATCTTGGATGCAATTGACGGGAGCATAGAGATCTGATGTCTGTGCAGATTTATCAAAGACGTTGATGGTCACCTGATCTCCATCCACCCTCAAAATCAGTTCACCTCTCGGCACATCAATCAATGCTCCTGAAGTTGCTAGGAATGGTCTTCCTAGAATCAGAGGGATATCAACATCCTCATCCATATCTAAGATCACAAAGTCAACTGGGAAAATAAATTTGTCAACCTTCACTAGCAAATCTTCCACGATACCATATGGATGTCTGATTGATCGATCTGCTAATTGAAGGAAGACCATTGTAGGCTTCACTTTTTCAATTCCCAGCTTGCGCAAGATTGACAATGGCATCAAATTAATACTCGCACCTAAGTCACATAAAGCCTTGTCAACATTCAACTTCCCGATAGTACAAGGGATGCTAAAACTTCCTGGATCCCTTAACTTTGGTGGTAGCTTTCGTTGAATTATGGCGCTGCACTCCTCAGTAAGTGCTACAGTCTCATCTTCTTTCAACTTCCTCTTCTTATATAGCAAATCCTTCATGAATCTGGCATAAGAAGGCATTTGCTCCAACTTCCTCTTCTTATATAGCAAATCCTTCATGAATCTGGCATAAGAAGGCATTTGCTCCAAGGCTTCTGCAAAAGGTATGTTAATTTGGAGCTTCTTAAAAATGTCTAAGAAACTCTCAAACTGTTTCTCCTTATCTTGCTTCTTTAGCCTTTGAGGAAAAGGAATCTTGAAATATGGATTGGTGGTCAAATCATACTTTTCAACTTGATTCTTCTCTTTTTCCATAGCTCTACTGGCCTTTTGAGTTGCTTCTTCTTCAACTTTCTTGTCTTGCTTGTCTTCTTTCTCCTCGATCACCTCTTTTTCTTTTACTACCTTCCCACTCCTCAAAGTGATGGCATTGCAGTGCTCTTTTGGATTTGTCACCGTGTCACTGGGTAGAGAACCATGAGGTCTTTCTGAAAGTTGTTTTGCTAATTGACCCACTTGAGATTCCAAATTGCGGATTGAAGCATCTTGATTTCTAAACCCCGCTCTCGTCTCTTCCATAAAATCAGTAGTGGTTTTAACAAAAGATGAGGTTTGTGTGGCCAACTTCTCTAAGGCTAACTCCCAAGAAGCCTTCTTCTCATTAGATTGAGGTTGGGAAGATAAAGGACCTTGATATGACTGTTGAAGATGTGCTTGATAACCCATTTGCTGCTTTGGTTAAGCTTGATTGCCTTGATTACTCCACGAAAAATTTGGGTGATTCCTCCACCCTGGATTGTAAGTGTTGGAGTAAGGATTATTCTGCTGCCTTGGAGGGTTGCTCATGAAGTTCACTTGCTCTTGAGCTGGAGGTCCAAACATGTTTCCTGGACAATCCACACTCCCATGTTCACCTCCACAGAAATCACAGGCCAAAGGAGCATTGTGCACCACATTCACACTAAGAGTATCGACCTTCTTTGTGAGATTCTCAAGCTGTTGAGTCAAAATTTTGTTTTGAGCCAATAGTGCATTCATAGAATCGATCTCCAAGTACCCTTTCTTCATTACAGCTCTTTCTCCAGCCCTCTAGTAGTCATTATTGGCCATTATCTCAAATAACTCCTAAGCTTCTTCTGGGGTCTTATAATTCAATGCCCCACCTGCTGCAGCATCAACCATTGCTCTAGTTTGAGGCAACATGCCATTATAGAAGCTTTGCACTTGGATCCAGAAATCAAAACAGTGGTGTGGGCTTTTCCTCAATATTTCATTGTATCTCTCCCACGCTTCACTAAGAGACTCCCCATCAAACTGCCTGAATGATGTAATTTCACTTTACAACTTTGTAGCCTTGGACGGAGGGAAATACCTTATCAAAAATTTCTGAGCCAAAATTGCCCAAGTAGTTATGCTTCCTCTTGCCAATGAGTCCAACTAGCTCTTAGCTCTGTCTCTCACGGAGAAAGGAAACAATCTCAAACGAATGGCATCTTCACTCACCCCGTTCAGCTTCACAGTATCACAAATTTGAAGAAACCCTTGTATATGTGCATATGGGTCTTCATTGTCAAGCCCTCCAAACTGATTGTGCTGAACCAAATGGAGAAGAGCTGGCTTCAATTCAAAATTATTTGCCTGAACTGGTGGTCTCGTTATGCTTGCTCCACACCCATCCATGTTAGGAATAGAGTAATCCATGAGAGTCCTAACAGGTGGTTGTGGTGGTGGAGGATCTACATTCTCTCCATTGTCTGCCATGTCTTCAACAATTGTTTGAATACCACCCAATTTCTTTCTTCTTTCTTTGGTTTGCTTTCTCAAAGCTCTGCGGTTTTTTCAATTTCAGAGTCAAAGAGAAAGTTGTCCGGATGAATGGTACCTCGCATACACTTGAGACAAAATATCAGAGCAAAAATAACTCAACAAAATAAGTAAACTAAAGAAACTAAAAACTATAATAAATAACCAAAAAGAAAAAAATGTCTAAACTAGTGGCTGCCTTCGATATTACCGATATTGGTAAAATCGATCTCCGGCAACGGCGCCAAAAATTTGATGGCACCACGGCAAGTGTACCGGATCGTCAAGTAATAAAAACGGTGAGAAACTGGATATCGTTCTCAGGGATCGATGGTCAAGTACCAATTCACGAAGTTAGCTACTATTTAAACCAAGATTTGAATCAAAGAGAGTTCCAATAACAATAACAAAATCAAAAGAAACAAAAGCAATGACAATATTTTTGGGTTTTTCTAGTTGGCAAAATATCAAACACTTGGTATGCAAGATGAAAAAACAATCAATTAATGAAAGAGTTGGGATCAAGTTTCATTTGATTTCACTTGTTGCATATCAATTGGAATTAATACAAGCTACTATTCCTATTTTTTTTTTACCGAATTCTCTAATTTAATCAAACCCTAATTCCTTAGGCGATTGACCCTTTGTTCCCAATTAAAAACCCTAATTCCTTAGGTGAATTTAAGAGATAACAAGCAATACGGTTTAGAATTCAAAGAGGTAACAAGCAAATCAATGACTATTCCTAGCCTAGAGATAAGCAAGGTTCATAATCTCATATCACAAATCATATATCAAATTTCCATTCAACATACAATCCTAAAATCATTCTAAAGAGAATCAATCTTTAGAAAGCATTAAGAGAAGAGATTATAAACTCAAAATAGAAATAGCAATATGAATTAATTGAATCCAACGTCAATAACAACTAAGATCCATCAAAATCCACCTAATCCCAACAAGGGAGAGTTTAGCTAGACATAGAAATAAAAATAGAAACTAAGACAATAGGGAAGAAAATGCAAAACTCCATGGAAGATTGAAGAAAATCTGAGTTCCCACTCTTCCTCTCTTCGAATCCACCTTAGAGCTCCCAAAATAGGGCTCTTCTCTGCTCCAAAACGGCTCCACACTTAGCTCTCCATGCAACTACCCTTCATTTAGGTCAAAAAAGATGAATTTAAACTCTGGTATGGGCGCCTAGGCGCTGCGTCTGGAGCGCCTAGGCGCTGAACGTCCAGAACGCATTTGCTGTCATGAGCGTGAGCGCCTAGGCGCTCAACATCCAGTGTGTCTCCTTTGAAGCTTAAGGGCGCTGAGGCGCTCCTTCTGTAGCGCCTGGGCGCTAGGGGCTCAGCAAACTTGTTCTCGATCTTCCTTGGAGGCTTTAAGTCCTCTCTTCTTGAGTGCCTTTCTTTGCCACATTGAGCTTCATCATATTTCTCTTGGTGCCGGCAACCAAAACAACGATAAATGAGCT
The DNA here is from genome assembly GCA_029884605.1 of Ormosia emarginata. Lineage (NCBI taxonomy): Eukaryota > Viridiplantae > Streptophyta > Magnoliopsida > Fabales > Fabaceae > Ormosia > Ormosia emarginata. The sequence goes on along the minus strand of JAQQTP010000077.1, from coordinate 20,260,475 downwards.
AAAGCACCAATAATTCTAATCAAAATGAACTAAATCTAACAAACTAACATAAATCAACTAAAAAGACAAAATAAAACTGTTTTAAGGTCAAAACAACGTCAAAAATTTGGCTTAAGCGGTGAAATCCCCTCAAAAGGCTTTGGAAAAACAGATAATCTAGCATATTATCGCTAGGGTATTGATTTTATGGATCCACTTCCATCGTCTTTTTTGAATCATTTCATCTTGGTGGGTGTGGACTATATTTCAAAATGCGTAGAGGCTGCCGCAACTCCGAAAACTGATGCACAGACTGTAGTCAAGTTCATTAAGAAGAACATCTTTGCTAGGTTTAGTGTGCACAGGTTCTTATCAGTGATGGGGGTTCCCACTTTTGTAACTCATAGCTGAAAAATATCTTGACAAAGTATGATGTGAGGCATAAGGTGGCATCTTCATATCACCCACAAACCAATGGGCAAGTTGAGGTTTCTTACAGAGAAATCAAGCGTATTTTAGAAAAAATTGTGGCCACCTCAAGAAAAGATTGAGCTAAGAAGCTTGATGATGCCTTGTGGGCTCACTGGACTGCTTTTCAAACCCTGTTGGGATTGTCTCTGTTTCAAATGGTCTATGGCAAAGCTTGTCATTTACCAGTGGAGTTGGAGCATCGAGCCTTTTGGGCATTGAAGTTCTTAAACTTTGATGCCTCTTTGGTAGGTGAAAAATGAGTCCAACAACTACATGAATTGCAGGAGATGCGCCTCAATGCATATGAAAATGCAGTGATCTACAAGCAATGAGTGAAAGCTTACCATGATAAGCACATTATCCAGAAAATATTCCATCCTGGATAACAAGTTCTCTTATTCAATTCAAGGCTGAGATTATTTCCAGGTAAGTTGAAGTCCAAGTGGTCTGGACCATTCGTTGTTAAAGAGGTTCTCTCTCATGGACCTATGGAAGTAGAGAACCCTTCCTCCCAGAGTAGTTTCAAAGTTAATGGTCAATGACTCAAAGTTTATTTGGGTGGTGATTTGGAGCGATCAACAGCAACTGTGCGTCTTCATGACCTTTGAAGACCATTCGTCAAGCTAGTGACATTAAAGAAGTGCTTATTGGGAGGCAACCCATGATTTCTACCCTTTTTCGCTTTATTTTTGTTGATTATATAGGTTGTCTATTTTTACTTTTGTATGTTTTCTCTAGTGCATTTCATGTTGAATTACCATGTTAGAGTGAGCAATTAACTCATTAAATGGTTATTTTGGGGTTATAAGTGAGTTTTGGTGGAATATAATGAGTCTTGGGGTGTTTCTCTGTTGTTTGTGAAATGGTGATGTTTTTGCATCTGGGGTTTAGCACCACTTACGAGTTGGAATTGGTAAGCTCTCAGCTGCTCTAGGGCTTAGCTCTATTTTTTTGTGCTTAGCCCTAATTCTCAGTGAATTTTCAACTACTCTAAAGCTTAGCTCCATTTTCTTGTGCTTAGCCCCAAATTCTCAGTGAAGTTTCTGCTATAATAGGGTTTAGCCCCATTTAAGTAGCGCTCAGCCCCATCTAAAGCTGTAGAAAACCTTCTTGTCAACGCTAAGCCTTGTTGTTCTAGCACTCAACGCTAGTACTAGAATTCAAAAGGCCACTGACGGACCCGCGCTTAGCATGAGTTATAGGTGCGCTTAGCACATGCAACGGGATGAAGGTTCTTAAATCCCTTTCTCGTTTCATCCATTTCCCTATGCCTCATTCATTCTTTCCCCCCCTTATTTCTCCTCACACCTTCAGGTATGTCTCTTCCCTTTATCCCCTTTACTTATTTTCTTTGTTAAATTCTATGGCTTGATGTGTTGCATGCATATATAAGTGGGGGATCGGGTAAATTAATTTGATGCTTGACCTTGTAAATTGATTTGGGGGTTTAGATCTTTCTTCCATGATTGAGATGCTTATTTGTTGATTTGGGGTTTTGGGGTTCTTCATATATGGAGAAGGGTTTTGAAAGATTGCAATTGTGCATGTGGTGCTCTTATGGTTCGTGTGAATTCCAGGTGGCGCTTAGCGCCCATTACTTGCGCTCAACGCCAAGTATAGTTATACGATTTGTCTCAGATATGGCTCCTCCCTCCAAACTCACCTCCAAGAAGAGAAAAGGTTCCTCATCCTATGATGCTGATAGGTTCCTTTCCCTAGAGCGCCAACAGAGACGCAAAGAGATTGAGAACAGGAATCTTTTGCCTGAGCGGAAGGTTATGCTTGAGCCTGGTGAATTTGATGCTTCCAGAATGAATTACGAAGGCGTGGTTGGATCAAGCTGTCGAAGTACCCCGAGCCAGCCGATGTGGCCATTGTCAGGGAGTTCTATGCCAATGTTATCACAGTGGAGGAGGGCTTTCCAAAATACAAAAGTTATGTGAGAGGAAAAGAAATTGATTTTGATGCCCCAGCTATAAATCAGTTCTTAGGCATTATACCTTCTTGGGCCCTTCTAGAATGCGGCTATGCTAACTGGGCTAGTAGAAACAAAAATTATCAGCAAGTTTTGGAGACCGTATGCAAGCCTGGCACAAATTACATTACCAGCCGAACAAGGCAGAAGTAGAAGATTCTTTGCGGTGATTTACTCTAATTGGCACATATTTAGATGACTTTCTTACATTCCAACATCTCTCCATGCTCCCACACCTCTGATATCACTAAGCGGCGATCACTCATACTATATGCTATCATGGCCGGGTTGACTTTGGACTTGGGAGAGGTTATTGCCTTAGAGATTCAAAAGGTTGCTGACACAGTGGGTGCTGGCCAGCTAGGTCATCCTTCTCTTATCACTGCACTCTGCCAACAAGCTGGTGTTGATGTTTCCCAAGGTGCCAAGATCAAGCCCCAGCTCCCAATCATTGCCAAGTTTATCCAAAAAAATTGCATGGGTACTGCTACGACTGCTTCCTCTTCTAGAGCAACTCCCCCTGCTGCACCACGGACCTTAGCTTAGAGAGTGGAGGCTTTAGAGTTCTCCCATCACAGATTGGTGCACAACAAGTTGAATGTCCTTTATCGCTCCGAATTGATGATGTGGAACACCATGCGGGATCTTGTTTCTCATCTGCTGGGTTTATCGGATGGGTCCTTCCATTTCCCATTTGCTAGTGAGATGGACACTTATATTGCTTGGTTAGAGAATCCTGAGGACCAGGATGCTTTTGAGGAGGGGGATGGGCTAGCTGCAGATGATGATGCTGCTGATGATGAGGATGAGGAATAGATTATAGAGGATTTTGATCTGATTCTGAGAATTATTTTTTTTTATATTTTGCTGGTTAAACCTTGTTATTTTGTTTTTGTATATCATTGTGCTGTTAAACACTTGTTCATCTAAATTTTTGGTTATGGTTATTGAACTCATATGTTGTTGTTTAGTGTTTTTAGTCATGTTTAAATAATTCAATGTGTTAGATGTGTTTGAAAATTGAGTTTGATTTTGATTGGTTCATTGTCATTCATGGTTACTGATAGGATGCCATCTAAGAGGACCACCCCAAACCCAGTTCATTATAAGGACGAAGAAATGGTGGAAGACTGTCTTGAAATTACAAGAACTAATCCAAATCAAAATTGGACCTTGGAGGGTCAGGAGATTGATAATGATTACAAAGAATTCTTACAACCACTGCTTGACTTGTGCCAAAGGGAAAAGGAGAGAGTGTATCCTCCTTAAGAGGTGGAAGAAGAAACTCAACATATCCAAGTGCAGGAAGAGGAAAAAGAAGACACAAAGAAGGGGAAGAAAGTGAAGGCGTACAAGAAAAAGACCAGAGAGGGTTCCTCCAAGAACCCTTGAGCTAAATCTCCCTCTACTCTGCCTAAGTTTAAAATTGGATGAATGAATGTTACCATGCAGTGTTGTTAGTATCAAAGAGTCTTGCATTTTCTGTGGTGTTGAAGTTGAATAAAAATGGTTGAATAAACTAAAAAGCTCTTGAGATTGTCTCTCTTAGCAAGATCACTATTTTGCATGATCCCATGATGCTTTCTTTAAATTGAAGTTGATTTTTATGGTTGAATTGTACTTTTAATGATTGCTCCATCTTAGATCTCATAGCTTTAATGCTCGTGTTGAACTCTTGTGATTAATGGGTGTGGCATGATGATTTTGGAACAACTTTTGAAATATTTGGCTATAACTTTGTGAGCCTTTGTGAACAACTTCATGCTTTTGGATTTGCTTGATTCTGGTTTAAATACATGATCTGCATGCATTTTATAGAAATGATCAAGGCATTTCCTTTCAAGTAACCTCTTTGACCAAATGACTGACCTAAAAAAATTGTCCATTGTAATACCCATTGAGCTTGAAAGACAATAATTTTTGTTCTTAACCCTCGTGCCTAAAATGAAAAATAATGTTCTACCAATACTTTAGGGGTAAGAGAGCATTCATTTGAATTTGGGACGAACATGAGCTTGGAGAGTGTTGAAAAAGAAAAGGAAAGTGCTTACAAAAAATTAAAAAAAATAAAAAAATATATAAAAGGGGGCAAATGCTCAAAAAGTTGGAAAGAAAATAAAATAAAAAGAAAAAGAAAGAAAGAAGTGTTGCATTATGGAGGAATTGGAAGAAAGAAGAAGAAGAGAAATAAAGCAAGAAAGACAATTATTGAAAACAAAAATTATTTTTTGAAAAAGAAAGTTGCTCTCTTATTCTCTTTAGTGATTAGCTTGTTTACCTTATACAACCTTCCATGTTGCCTAAACATTACATCCCAAATAAAGACCTTGTGATCCATGCATGTATATGTGAATTATGTGTTTTAAATTGAGATGAAAAGCAAATTTGAGTTGTATGGTTTTGATGCGTGAACTTGAGTGAAACACTTGTCCAATATACACTTGAGTGATTGAGAGAATTTATGCACCTTGTGAGGAGCTGATTTTTTATTGGTTAGACTTTAATTGTTTCTGCCATGTTCCTTAATCTCTTAAGAGTGAAAATAACTTGCATCATAGCTATAGTTTCTTTTCGTGAGAAAAAATTTGTGTACAATTGAGCCATGATTTGATGCTTCCATTTGAAGATCTCGTCCATGTTGGAGGGTGTATTACTTTGTCTTGTTGAGTTGCGAGTCGTCTTAAATCTTTTGAAGCTTATTTAACCATTGGTTTGCTAATGTGTTAAGTTCTTTTTTGTTTTGTGTTTACCTTTGCTTGGGGACAAACAAAGTCTTAAGTTTGGGGAAGTTGATAAGTGGCCAACATGCATACATTTTAGGTGTGTGTTTTGGTATTTTATTACTCTCTTAGTACCTAAATAGTTGTTTTTATCCTATGTTAGTGTGTTTTATTGAGTCATTAGGATTTAATGTGTTAAATGTTGTTTTGGTTAAGTTAGTAATGTTTTTTTGTCTTTTGTTTTGTTTTTGTGTAGTGGATGCAAGGGATTGAAATCCAATTTGAATGTCACATTCTAAACATAGGGCTTAGCCCCATGTTCTGGCGCTTAGCTTGAAGATGCCAAAAGTGTATTAATCGAGTGTATGAAAATGCACATTTTAGCGTGGGTTGGGCTTAGCGCCAACTTAGTCACACTAAGCACCAATTACTGAAAACACAATTAAGTCACTAACTCGCGCTTAGCACGAGGGAAGCTGGGCTAAGCGCAAATCATTTCTAGAAAAAATCTAAGAAGGGGATGTCACGTTTGAGATGGGGAGACCCTAATTTGGGATATTCTCTTGGAACTTGGAGCTTCTAGAGCTGGAGGATACCATAGATGGAGTTTTCTACATTTCTTTTCATCATCTCTTTTAATTTTGTCATTTTGATCATGTCTAGCTAAACCACCCTCTTGTTGGGGTTAGATGTAGCTAATTCTGAATCTCTTATGTATTTGACTTGATTTTTCAATATAATTATCTACTTCTCCATGAGTGATTGATTTCTATGCTTAATGCTTGTTGTGGCTTGATCATTCATGACTTGATTCTTGATTCGATATACAATTAGAAAATTGATGCTAAATCTAGATCTGAAATTAATCATCTAGTAAATCTTGAATCTAGGAATGGATCTGCGTTTATTAGTAATCTATTAATCCTTGATCTTAATGCAAATTCACTTATTAGGTCACCTAAGGAATTATGATTTAATTAGAGAATTTAGGCTCATTTCATCCAAGGGATTATGATTTGAGTAAATTGAGGATTGGTTTTCATAATTGAAGTAAGAGATTATATTGATTGTCATATCATTTCCTTTGAGAGAAGATTAGTGAGTTTAACCCTATCATTTCATCTTAATTGAATTCATTTTCATTTGTGTTCACCGAGTGTTTGAGAAAATTACAAAAAGACTTTGTTCCTTTAAGCTTTGTTCTTTTAATTTCTGATCTTGTTAATCAATGTTTGAGCTCCCTCCTCTCCAAATTTTACGTCTAGATAGTAATTGAATTGTAGTGCTTGTAATTGTGCTTAGTCCTTGTGGGAACGATCACTCACTCACTCACTCTTTATTACTTGTCATGATTTGGTATACTTGCCAAGAGTTTAACATACATCACATAATATAATCAGTCTCAATATCAACATTATGACAACATATATAATAATCCAATCCATTAACCATTATAATAACTACTCATTCTCTTCCATTGTGCCATCAACATTAACATACTAGGATATATAAACCCACTAATCCATCAACAACATGGTTCACATCAACATACTAGGGTATACAAACCCATCAATTAATCAAATAAGATAACTCATTGCATAAATGTCAAAAGTCATTTAACCTTTACGCGATAAAATAAGCATAACTTAAGTTACGGAGATCGAAACGAGGTGATTCTGGTGTCATTGGAAAGCTAAGAAAAAGAGCTACAATTTTTTCATCAAGTGATCATTTTTACCAAGAGTTCCATGCCCCCTCCCCCTAGTGGAATGTTCAATGGGGCGTGGAATCTAGAAAACTGGTTAAACTAGAAATGGGTTTTCCCCTGTTTTTCAACCAACCAAAGCCAACTTTCATCCAATCAATTTTTTTAGCATCAAACAAGCTTTAAACAAGTTAAAATCAATCTATTCTCAACCATAGAATTCAAGAATCATTAAAGGAATCAAATTCCCCACATCATACCCCTTTTTGAAATTCAAAGTTTATTAAGAATCAAGAACAAAGTTTGAAACTTTATCTCATGATCAAAGCATGCAAGCTTGAATCCTTCATCATTCAACATCACCTATTTCCAAATCTTGAAAATAAACAAAGATGAAGAGAGAAAAGTCAAGAAACCCCTACCTCTAGAATCTTGAAAGAATGAGCTCAAAAGCTCTTCACATTCACTTCTTTCTTCTTCCTCTTTTCCCCCTTCCTTGGTTGCTCTTCTTTCCTCCTTTTCTCTCTTCCTTTCTTCCCTTCCGGCAGCTGAAAACGTGAAGTGAGTGAGGGAGTGGATGAGATTTGAGAGAAATATCTCTCAAAAGGTTTATTACATGAAATACCCCAAATGCCCTTGATAATTTTTGCAGAAACTTTTGATCTGTTAAGAATGCTTAGATTTCTTTAAACCAAGTTTCTTAACTTTCAAAGGTATTAGAATAAAGCCTAAGATTCATAAAATATTAATTTCACAATTTTCATAAATTTCCATATCTGCTACAAGCCAATCTAGTATTAAAATATTCACTCAGAGTACTTAAAAATACCAAAGCAACTCAAATCCTCTTAAAATTTTAACTGTCTCTTACTTAACTCACTTATGACTTGGAAGTAAATTATCCATATTTATTTTCCTTAACTTACTCTTTAAAATCATTTTGAGTCATTTTAGATCACTTTTCACAATCTGCGTTATTGCAAAATACTTAAACTAACTCAGTTTGTCATAAAATTTCACAGGTACCTCAAACAAGTATTAGACTATCTCTGTAACCCTATACAAGTCTGACATGTCATCGAAAGTGTTACACTAAGTACAAAAATCTGTGATCCTCTTCTGTCCTTCCTCACACAAACTTCAATGGATTCTTCGGCAACTCTTATTCACCATGATCACAAGCTTGTCCCAAAACAATGTGACACCTTCAAGTACTTGTCTTCTCGCAGAAGTCCTTCATTTTCCTCTTCTTCATCATTCTCTCCCTCCTCTTCCTCCCTTGAATCAGTTTATTTTGCTGATGACACTCTTCTAAGTCCTGCCATCCCACATAGATTCTCTGGTGTTCCATTTTCTTGGGAACATTTACCAGGAATTCCCAAGAACCAGAATCCAAAGAAGAAGCATGAATCTTCCTTGAAACTCCTACCACTGCCCCCTCCTACTATCACCATTCAATCTTCCAAAAAGCTCAGTCATGAAAAAAGCCGGATTCGGAAGAACAATTCGATACAAAGTACTTTTCAAAGGGATCCTTTCTTTGCCGCAATGGTTAAATGCTCAAAGGATGATTATGAAGAAAAAACAAGTAGAAACTTGTGGAATGATGCTAAGGTGTCAACGAGTCTTAGTGAATGAATGGAAGCAACCCCCTATCGTCATAATTGATTTAGACAATCTTTGAACTCAAGTTATGGTGAATTGGTCCGTCTGGTTTTCCTCCACATGGTGTTTCAATACATTTAATACAATTATTATAGCGGATATACTAGCTAATACTCAATCCATGTACAATGAAAGGAAAGAGCCATTATGTTTATGTTTGAATTCCCTATGTTCATGAGAAGGTAAAATCCCTAGCCCTTCTGTCTTTGTTCACTTTGGCTGTGCTGCATATGATGAAAGCTACGTGGGCATATATCTTTCTGTCGTTTTTTGTGGTAGTGGATGAAGCGCTCAAAGCAGGGACTTTATATTGTGCAAGTGGCCCAACTACCTTGTGACATATATTGCATAACCAATACTCAAAAGAGAATTAAAAAAGGAGAATTGAAAGGTTTTAGTAAAATAAAAGAGAATTAAAAAAAGAGCAATTTCAAGTCAATGGCTATATTGGTAGGTTGATTTTTTTCTATTAAAAGATTAGGTAAGCTAGTGTCACTAATTTGTTTTTTAATTTCTTAATAATCAAGTACATATAAAACTTAGACAATTGTAACAACTTCGTGGAGAGATGATGTGACTGAACTTAATAATTAACTATATTTTTTAAGATAAAATTCTTTTAAAGTGAATTTATTTTTAAATTAAATAAATAATAATGTATTTATTCTTAATTATAGATATATTTTTATTTGTTTATTTTAAAAATAAATTTATTTTAAAAGAGTTTTTTATATTCCTTTATCTACCACATTCAATTTCTTATTCTGATATCAGGAAATTTTAACTGGAGGGAAATAAAAATTGTAAAAGACAAATGTGAGAACAATTAAGAACAGCCGTATATTAAATAATTAGTGAAGTATTGGGTTCAAAATCATACACTAAGCATAAAATAGGTTTTTTTAATAAAAAAATAACTTTATTCGTTGTGAAATGAAAAAGAACTTTCGTTTCAAGAGTAAACGAAACAGGATTATACCCAAAGCTTCTGACAAGTCTAGAAAGATGGCTATTAGCATTTCAAGGCGCAAACTAAAAAATGGGCCTACGGCCAACTGCTTCCAACAAGACTAAGTAACGTGCACTTTAGGAACCCCAACGTTTCTAAATGTGCAAAAACTAAATAAAAAGAAGTATCCACATTTTTCTTTTATCAAACTTCACTAAGAGAAGTTAACAACAAAATTATAAAAAGAAAAATTCTATTAATCGAACGGATATATACAGAAAGGTTCCAGCATAATTCAACAAACATATAAGATAAAAACTAAATATATTAATCTTTTGCCAACGAGCTTGTAACTTAAGTGACATAATCGGGTTCACTTCTTAAGATTATGGTATGATGATAATGCATGATAGAGATTCAATTTTTTACTAGACTATATATTTCTCACTCTTAGTTCTTGCACATGTTAATATATGTTATGACTTTTTTTTTTAAAGTCTTAAAATATTCGTAAGTGTACAAGTCGTATTGAAGTGCAATTAAACAAGTACGAAGTCAATTTTACAAAAATTTTGAATTAATTTTAAATATTAAAAAATTATTTTTAATATAGTCACACAAATTGATGAACCAAATATATAAAAAATAAATTAAATAAATAACTAAAATAAAAAATTAAAAGAAAACAAATATAATGATGAGATTTCTACTAGATGTAAAAGGATTAAGAGTTAAAATCTACTAAAATTAATTTTAACATTAATTATATCAAATTATTATACCAAAATATTTTATCTCATGAATATTTAATGGCAAAGCATGTGCTTTCACAAAAAATCTATCAATGAAATATTAAAAATAATAATCAAGTGTATGATAAAATTTTTCTAATTAATAGTAAATTATCAAATCATCAAATGTATCTCTAACAAAAAATTATAATTGATATCTAACAATTATTACCAATACTCAAATAATACAAATAAATTTTACAGCATGAGAAAAATATGATTAAACTCATCTAAAAAATTATTTATATAATCTGATAAAAAATAAAATTAATAAATATTAAATCTTAAAATTAGAAAATAATAATTCAATATAATAATATCAAAATAATTAAAATTTTATCATTTCTTCAATACAAAGAATTTAACAAAATATAAAAAAAATTAAAACATAATAAAATTATCTCATTAATGATATTACTCTTTTTTTTCCCTTGTTGCACGATGCTCCTCTTGCTGTTGTGTTACTGTGCTGAATTCTACCTAATTCTCCACGGCGCTGCTTTCAATCCTTTATTTGTATAAGTGCTGTCACAACACCGTTCCACGTGCTAGGTCTTTATTTTTGCTTTTTATTTTTTTTTATTAATTGCACGCCCAGCTCATGTTATAATTTTGCTTTCAGCTTTAATTTTGTTGGCTATTTTGTACGACTGTCAAAATGAGTTGGTCTAATTTATTTAGATTGGATCTTTTTAGATCGAGTTAGATCAAGTCATGTTAGTTTTAGATTGATATTTTACTGGTTCAGTCCATCTCGTCCCAATTTAATATGATGTTATTAATGTAGAACGGTTCGATCCATTCAGACTTGACCCATTCGGGTCTAACCCATTCAGATCATTTCTAATTTTTTATTCATTTTTGTTAATCCAGTTTATCTATTTTGTCAGACTATTCGAGCTGACCCATCAGACTTGACCTATTTTGACAGTTCTACTCTTTTGCTCTTGTAATAGTCTTTTTGGGCTTGATTTTGAGATAGTTATATTTTTTAATAATTTCATATTATAAAAAGTGTGGATACAAGTTTGCCCCTATGATTTAATATGATGTTTTGATGATGACAAATACAAGACAAAAAGAATGATGCTTATGCTACATAGATGTACTTAATGAGATATTTTGTATCATGCATGATTATGCACTTTATATAGTTATATTTCACTTAACAATCATGCAATGAGATATGAGTAGCATTCTTTATATAATATATCCAATAATGCTTTATATGAGTTATAATGATTAATATCGGATTTAGCTTCTATTTAAATAAAAATGTGCAAAGTGTTCTTTGTTGCATCATATATAGAGTATATCTATTAGCAATTGATAAATATCTAATTTGGATGTGTCTATGAAAGTCTTATATGCATGATAGACTAACTAAAGTTATACAGATTATAAATCATGCATATGAAGATATTGAAATATGAATTTGAATTGTATGTTTGTTTAAATGAAAGCAATACTTTGTAGGATAGTCCAAGTATCAAGAATGAGCATTGCAACAAGAAAGCAAAAGATCACAATCATGCTCAACTCAAGAAGAATGAAAATGATAAGATGTTCCAAGCGTTTGCAAGATTTGAAGAGAAGAATTTTTTAGAAGCTTGGATTACATCAAGAATTGATGATGGCAAAAGATCAAGTCTCAAGGTTCTTCAAGAATAACTTATAGGACTTAGATCTTGTGTAAAGGTAAATGGGAATCACACTAAGCTCAAATATGTTTTCAAATCTTTACATATGGTTTTTACATGCTAAAATGCTCAACAAACAAGTTTTGAAAAGTAGTTATGGTGGTTCTTAAATCCATGAAAAATAGTTAAGTTTGTGTTTTGCAAAGCTGACCTTTGGTCACTCTTTTGATCATAACTTATAAACTACTTTGAGTTTTGTTTTGAAACTTATTTCATTTGAAAATAGACTCAAAGATCTTTCCAATGAGTGGTCATTTGCTTAAAACGGATAAGAAACAAAGAAGTTATGATCATTTAAAGTTAGCTTTCAAAACCAGAGTGCCCTAACCGATTAGGCAATTCACCTAACCGATTATTGCACAAGTCAGGAGCGTTTTTCATGTTCTAAAAGCTCCTAACCGATTAGGCAATTCACCTAACCGGTTAGTGTGAATGTTAGGAGTATTTTTCATGTTTCTAAAGCTCCTAACCGATTAGGCAATTCACCTAATCGGTTAGTGTAAAAAATAGCGTTTTCGTGTTTTTATAAAAGCTCCTAACCGATTAGCAACTCCACCTAATCGGTTATTCTAAATGTCGAGCCAAAAATCAAAGCTCCTAACCGATTAGGATAATTTCCTAACCGGTTAGCTGGGAAATCAGAAAACACGAACAACGGCTCTATTACAGAGCATTTAATGTTTTTATCTACCTCCAACGGCTCTAAAATGCATTGGGCTATAAATGCAAGTTATTGGACATCAAAGAAATGTTGGAGAACAATCTGAAAATGATCATTGAGCATTAGATTCGTGTTTCACTATCTATTTCTCCAAACCTCTGTTTTTAAGCTATAAGTGTGTGATTCCTTGATACCCATAGAGCTTCAATTTGTATTATCCACTCTTAGAGAGAGTTTCAATTCATACAAACCTTGTTGAATCTATAAAAGAGAGGGTGAGGCATCCCTCAAATTGTAAGGGTGAGGTATCCCTTGAAGTTGAGGCTCAAGCACAAAGGGTGAGGTATCCCAAGGTGTGTTGAGTGCTCTAGTTTGTGAAGGTTTCAAGCACCTGTTCAAGCTTGAAGTAATAGTGGAAAATCTCGGGTGGTTTACTTGAGGACTGGACGTAGGCCACAAGTGGTTGGTGGTCGAACCAGGATAAACACTGTGTTTGTTTCTCTCAACTCTATCCCCTTTACATTTGTACTTTAATTATATATGTTTGAGTTGAATTTAATATCTAGCTTATTTGCTTGATTTATCCTATATCTCAAGTTGCAGTTGAGTAATCTATAATAGTTGTACATTTATTGTGCATATTCCGCTGCATTTATTTATTAAGTGATTTAAAATGCATAATTTGTCAAAGTTGCATTAAAACTAGTCATCACCCAATTCACCCCCCCCTCTTGGGTAATGGTTGCCATGACTAACAAAAAGTTGTCACTTTTTTTTAAAATCCTACAAATATAATGATAATTAAATAAAATTAACTTCTCTAAATAATTAAATAATAATATAAAAAATCATTAAAATTAATTATATTGAGTTATAATAATATCTATTTTTTATAGAAGAAATATGTAAAGTTAGGCTATTATCACAACTCCCAATCAGTTTATTGCTAGTCCCTAGCAATTAAAGCAACTTAAAACAAAGCTCAAAGTAAAAATCATCTTACTCAAAAATATCAATCATGTATCAAAACACTTCAATTGTTACAAAAACTCTACCATCATCAAACTCAAAGTGTGTGAATAATATAGCTATTACAACATATACTCAATGCCTCCAAATATCACAACTAGAATACCTGTCAGAAAACATCTTTCAACCATATACAATCCCCAGTGGAGTTGCTAACTGTCGCAACTAAGATCGCGATGGGACGACAAAAAAATATGAAATTTAAAAATCAATGAAGTAACCACCAATGTTTATTTGAATTGAGAAAACATTAGAAAGACCCTTTAATTAAGAAAACAGGTCTTTTAGAAAATAAATTTGGATTTGGGAGTCGATTACAGATACAGAAGGTGTTAGCACTCTACACTGCTTGTTCCAAGAATTGTGCCTTAAGTTAGTTGTGCAAATCTTGATAATATCAAATATATTTATTTTACCCATCTTAAAAACATTGTAACTATTTTTTAAGAAAAAGAAATAATAAAATTATGAAAATTTAATTTTGGCTTGACAGAAATGGATTTTTGCTCCTACGTATCCCCTAGCGTAGTAGGGAACTCAAACTCACATAATTCTTTAGAAAATAAGTGTGGATTGATTAATTTTAATTATGAAAATATTTTTGGAAAGGGATTTTGTTTGAACACAAATTCATTCTTGCACATGGTTCAAGTTAATACCGGACTACTCAATAAACCCTTATGATCTAAGCGACATTGAAGATAATATCCGTTATTCAATCATCATCATTGGTCATTGCATTGATAAAAAAAATTATTTTTTTTATTTTTTTATTTTTTTGTTTTGTTTTTGGTCTTTGGAGTTTTGTTTTTTTTTTCTTTCTTTAGGCTTTAGTAGATTTAGTAACCAAAACACAAAAAGGATAGAAAAGAAAGATTTTTTTAAAGAAAAGAAAATAGGGGGTCATATTCTGCAAAAGAAATAAAAAAGGGCAGGTTTTGGAGAAAAAAAACTGAAATGAAGAAAGGGGGAGGTGGCCCACCAGCAGAGCAGACAGAAGCATGAAGGACAGAGTGGCACTACCAGTGAAGCTCGAGGAATGTGGGACGCGATGAGATGGCACGTGCTCACGATGTGCGGACAGCTCTGGTCACGACAACGATGGATCTGGTGCGGCGCGTCGCGGCGAGGGCGACTGGGTCACTAGTTCGACGTCGCTGGCCTGAAGTGGTGTGTCGTGAAGATAGGTCGGTGCGGTTCATAGATCTGACATGTTTGGCTTGCGGAGCAGGTTCGGTGGGTGCAGGTTCGGTGGGTGTGGCGGCTTCTGGTAGGTTTGGTATCGCCGGTCTGGGGAGCGACCTAGTGCAGAGCTGGTCACGGTCCAGGCGGTTCGGTTTGGTGGTGGCTATTTTTATTTTTATTTTTTGATGGTTTATGGTTATTGGGTTGTGGTTACTTGTTAATGGTGGTTTGTGGTGATTGTGGGTGGTGGGTTTGTGGTGGTTGCAAGGTGGTTGTGGGTGAGATGAAGGTGGTGGGAGAGGGTAGCCGTGGTTGTTGGTTGTTTGGTTTAGATGGAGGTTGATGGTGGGTAGTGAAGGTAGTGGGTTGAAGATGAAGGTGGTGGTTGCAAGGTTAATGGTGGGTGGTGAATATGATGAGGGTGGCTGAGATGAAAATAGGGGCTTGGGTTGAAGGTGGTGAAATATTGTGTTGTTTGTAGGGAATTACAGGTTAAAATGTGGTTTTCTCAGGGGAATTTTCATCTTCTTCGAACCCCTTTTCTCTTGCTCGTCTGGGTATTTAAGAGGGAAGATTGCTTGAGCCAAGTTGCTTGTGGTGACCATGTTGCAAAGCTAGAGTCTTCTCAAGTCAGCTCCTTCACGTCCATTTCTCTGTGGCTTCAGTCAGTCCTTGGAACTTCATTGAGCTTCTTATTGATCGTTGCTTACCATAGGTGAGTTGCAGAGCTTGGAGATTTGTGGGTTAATCAAAATTCCAAGAGGGGAAGGACCGGTTGTTGCTATGGTTTTGTGGTTGCTGAGGTTGGGTGTGCAGAAGCTAGAGTGGTAGCTAGTTACGTGAGGGAGTGGGACATATGAGTTGAGATGGTGAAGAGAGGCTGCAATTGAGACTTTAACAAGATTACTCCATGGTTGTTGCACAACTATGGCTGAAGATTGGAGGGTGTAGAGATTGAACAACTAGCATAGCACTGTAGTTACGTGTTGTGTAATTTTTTTGTTTTATTATTATTATTTTTTAATTTTATTTTCTATTTTTTTGTTTTCTTTTTGTTTTTATTGTAAGAAAAAAATTATTTATTTTTGCACAAATAAGAAAAAGTAAGATGGAAGTAAATAAAATCTGAAAAAGAAAATGAGGTGTTCAAAACATTGCAATTAAACACAAAATTATTACTCTTTGATTAAACAATAAAATACAAATTTTATGAACAAAATTGGATATCAACAGCTGCCTCCCTTTGCTTTACATTTTAATTAAATGGAAAGTAAAGGAATTTATTCAATTTTGTCCATAAAAATTTCTTGTGCAAAGTGCAACGAGCATTAAAACAAGGTAAAAACGTGGGATATGAGGACCTCGAAAAGTCACCAGTTTACAAAGGAAGAAAGCTTGTAGAGGTAGAAAGCTTACGAAGTCGAGTATCCATCAAGGTTTGATAGAAAACTTAAAGCGATGGGTGCAAGGACCCAAAAATGAAAAGGCAATGGGCATAAGGCCCTGACTTGCCGCGAAAGTGACGAGTGTTGGGACTCGAAAATGAAAAGGCAATGGGCATAACGCCCTGACTTTTTGCGAAAGCGATGGGTGTAGGGACCCAGAAATGAAAGGACAATGGACATAAGGCCCTGACTTGCCATGAAAGCAATGGGTGCAGGGACCTGGAAATGAAAAGGCAATGGGCATAAGGCCTTGGCTTGCCATGAAAACGTTGGGTGCAGGGACCCGAAATGAAAAGGCAATGGGCATAAAACTCTGACTTGCTGTGAAAGTGATGGGTGCGGGGACCTATAAATGAAAAGGCAATGAGCATAAGGCCCTAGCTTTCAGCGAAAATGATGGGTGTGGGGACCCAAGAATGAAAGGACAATGGACATAAGGCCCTGACTTACCGTGAAAGCGATGGGTGCGGGGACCTGGAAATGAAAAGGCAATGAACATAAGGCCTTGACTTGCAACGAAAGCGATGGGTGCGGGGACCCAGAAATGAAAAGGCAATGGGCATAAGGCCTTGGCTTGCCGTGAAAGCGATAAGTGCAAGGACGCAGAAATGAAAAGGCAATGGGCATAAAGCGATGGGCGCAAGGACCTAGAAATGAAAAGGCAATGGCAATAAGGCCCTAGCTTGCCGTGACAGCAATGAGTACGAGGACCCGAAAATAAAAAGGCAATGGGCATAAGGCCCTAGCTTGCCGTGAAAGCAATGGGTGCGAGGACCCAGAAATAAAAGGATAATGTGCATAAGACCTTGGCTTGCTGTGAAAGCGATAAGTGCAAGGACGCAGAAATGAAAAGGCAATGTGCATAAAGCCCTAACTTATCATGAAAGTGATGGATGCAAGGACCCGAAAATGAAAAGGTAATGGGCATAAAGCGATGGGTGCAAAGACTTGGAAATGAAAAGGTAATGGGCATAAGGCCCTGAGAACTAAAAAGACAAGATGTTGACTTTGTAAATGCATGTGATGCCTGGGATGATGCATGAGGACAGTGCATGTGATGTCTGAGATAATGCAATAGATCTACTACTGTAGAGATTCTCATGAACAATGGATAACAATGGACAGTCCATTCCTTTTCAAATAATAAAATTTGTTCATTTCCTTTTTAATCTTGAAAATATTTAACTTATATTCTTGTTACCTAATCATCTAAGTTCTCAATTTTTTTTTAAAAGTTTCACCTTGGATACCCTATTTTGGGCAAAAAGGTCGTGAGCCTTTTATAGTCCTTGGAACCAAAACTTTGTAATTTCTCACGTAGTTCAACACATGCAAAACATTTCATTCATCAATTTCTACCATAACAATTTCATGCATACTATCAAAATCACATAATCACATATAGCCAATAAGCAACTATAGTAATTTCATGCATACTATCAACATCATATAATTACATATAGTAAACAAGCACAACCTATTTAATTCATACAATCAAGTGAATAAATCCTCACATGGATTTTTCACCTACAACCACAAATTCTATTTCTCACCACCAAGTTTGGTCAATGAGGTTAATCTCCCCTTTACCTTAGATGATGATCAAAAAGCTCCTTTTGTTGTCTCCTTGTAGTAAACGTTCACCACCAAACAAACCCTTAAAACAAAAAAACAAATAAACATTAAATCTAAAGCTTGAAACAAGATGACCGTTGATCAAGATTATGGTCTAGGACTTTAAAAATAAGATTAGAAGTGAAGATCAAGAACTTCACCTAGAAATCCTCAAACTTAGGCTTGAAGAAAAAGGTTGAAGATAGAAAAATTTGAAGATGGTCTCAACATAAAAGTGTCTTGGAATGACGTTTAGATTCAAGATCAAGGGTTGATTTAAATTAAACAAGGTTGGATGGTGTCTTGGTGGGTGTTGATCGTGAGTCTCAAATGAGAGGAAAAAAAAAAGAGTTTTTGGTTCATAAAAGAGAGAGATGAGAATGGTCACAAAGATGCATGAAAGAAAAGATGAGAGAATGTTCAAGAATCCCTCTTGGCCGTGAGCTTCAAAGAGAAAGAAAGGAGAGAGTTTTGGTCACTTTGGTTGCATGAAAGAGAGATAAGATGAGCTTAAGAGATTAAGTAACCAAATTGGTCTTCTACACTTGATTCTACAAGCTTCTAGAGGGTGCAAGGTGGCGAAACTTCTCCAACAAGCTTCCTTCCCATTGGTTCTTCAAGATGAGTCATGGCCACTTTCTTTGACTTGCTTCTCATTGGTCCATCAACAAGGTGAGTCATGCAATAGAAACTTTTAGAGTGGGTGACTAGACTTGTGTCTAGAACCATTCGACTAGATCTTTACTAGAAGCTATTAATCAATGGACAAAAGTTATTACTAGCAAAACCAGTGGTTATTGTCTAATGGATAATAAAACGAACCTAGATTTTATTTTCGAATCAAATCTCAGATAAAGAAAAATTTCGAAAACTGTTTTCAGTTTCGGGTTTAGTGAGCTCCCATGCCCCGCATTAACAGTCCGAAATTTTTCGACCCCAAAAAGTTTTTATTTTTCTGGCCTCAAAATTTTTTTATTTTTTCAGCCTAGCTTCAAACACACAGAAAGTCTAAAAATAATAATAAAATAATCAAAATAAATCAAACAATTTTCAAAAATCACAAAAATCATAAAAACTACAAAAACCATAATTAAGTGAAAACAGGAATTTCAAGGGTGTTACAGGAGGACTCCAAGGTATTGCAACGGTTAGAAAATGAATCACCACTAAGTTAAACTTTCTAAGGTTGCCCATGATTGACCACTCTAAGCATTTGCTTTTGTTACGGATGAGCATATGTAGAAGCATCTAACACTGCCTATTGGACTATTGTTTAGGTAGCCATTGTCATCCATGAGTTTTCCTAAAACCCCATTTGATTCATCCGACCTAAAGTCCACCCTTAGTTGGTTCAACATTTTTCCATACTTGCCTGTCCATCATTCATTTGTGGACTCTTCCTTTTATTTCATCTATTTCTTAACCCAGATTTCTCCTAACCTCATGATTACTAGCAACCATTCTGGCCCGAGATATGGTATTGTAAACTCGGGTTTGATTGATTTCTTCTTTCTTAGGCCGCACAAAGGTTCAAACTAATTTGATTTATTAAAACATGATAACATTAAACAAAGAATGAGATGTATAAGATGAAATGAATGAACTTTGTGATGAAAACATTTTCTCTTCTTTCTTTTTTTTTTAAAAAAATGCTAGGAATAAAAATGCAAGATGATGTATTTTTTTTATTTTTTAAAAATGGTAGGAATGTCATAAAAATGTAAGATGATGTATTTTTTATTTTTTATTTTTTTTTAAAATGTTAGGAATGTCATGAAAATGCAAGATGATGTATATTTTTTTATGTTAATTTTTTTTTATAAAAGGAATGCAAGAATGAATGATATGAGAAATGGATAGATAAAGAAGAAGTACGCTCCCTTTGTGCCCTAGTCAGGTGGAACCTGATGGTTGAATTTTCTTAAGGTCATAACTCTAATTTTGATAGTCATTATGTTCAATATATCAGTGCAATGTTTTTCATGACAAATCTAAACTTCTAAAAAGTCATAGCCCCCAAATTGTCCATATCTCGAAAGACAAGGACCCAATTCATAAATTAATCACAAGTAGAGATAAACCCTCTCAATATGAGTAGTCTATGATACTGGTAACAATTTGAGTGGTGTCTCAACAAATGTCAAGTGAGCATAAAGTCTCTCAATAACAAAAGTCGAGACCCTTCCTATTCCTCGGATTTGTACAAACTCGGGTATAGAGCCCAAAAAATATGCAAGGTAAGTGAGAGTGATGTGTGTGTAAAAGATAAAACTATCCCCAACCTACGAAAACATACATATAACAACCAACTAGCAATCATCTAACCTAGGATTTCAACAATTAAGCACAAAATATTAAAATATATACAAGTAAATCATGTAAAAAAAATAGAATACTGCTTGTAGATATAAAAGTACTATATAAAATTTATTTACAAACAAATAAGAAAACAAAAACCAAGACAAAAATGAGTAAAATAAATAAATAGAAATTGTTAATAATTTGTACAACTAACAACAACAGGCTTGACTCTCTAAGTGTCTCTAGTGGAGTTGCCAGCTGTCGCAACCGGGATAGCGACGGGACGACAAAAAAATATGAGATTTGAAAATCAATGGAGTCGTCACTAATATTTATTTGAATTGGAAAAACATTAGAAAAACCTTTTAATTAAGAAAACTAGTCTTTTGGAAAATGAGTTTAGATTCGGGAGTCGATTACAGGTAGAGAAGGTGTAGCACCCTACACTGCCTGTTCCAGGAATGTTACCTTAAGTTAGTTGTGCAAATATTGATAATCTCAAATATATTTATTTTACCCCTCTTAAAAACTTTGTAACTATTTTTTAAGAAAAAGAAATAACCAAATTATGAAAATTTAATTTTGACTTGACAAAAATGGATTTCTGCTCCTACATATCTCCTGGTGTAGTAGGGAATTCAAAGTCACGTTGTTCTTTAAAAAATAAGTATAGGTTGATTAATTTTAATTATAAAAAGATTTTTGGAAAGAGATTTTATTTGAACACAAATTCATTCTTGCACAGGGTTCAAGTTAGCATCGAACTACTCAATAAACTCTTATTATCTAAACGACATTGAAGATAACATCTGCTATTCAATCTCATCATTGTTCATTGCATTAATAAACTTTTTTTTAATTTCATTTTTTTTATTTTTTTGTTTTGTTTTTTGTCAGGTGGAGGATAGTCTAATAGCTAGAGGTAGAGGGAAACCAAGAAAGATTATAAGTAAAATAATTAAAAAAGATTTAGATTTGAATGACTTTTCTGAAGACTTGATTTATGATATGACACAATGACGTCGTTTGATCCATGTAGCTGACTCCACCTAGTGGGAAAAAACTTGATTGTTGTTATTGTTGTTGTTGTTGTTTTGTTTTTGGTCTCTGGAGATTTGTCTTTTTTTCCCCTTTCTTTGGGCTTTTGTAGATTCAATAACCAAAACACAAAAAGGATAGAAAAGAAATTTTTTTTTTTAAGAAAAGAAAAGGGGGGTCACATTTTACAGAAGAAATAAAAAAAGGGAAGGTTTTGGAGAAAAAAACTAAAATGGAGAAAGGGGGAGGTCGCCCACCAGCAAAGTGGACGACAACATAGAGGACAGAGCGACGTTGTTGGTGAAGCTCGAGGATGGCGGGATGCGATGAGGTGGCATGCGCTCAAAGTGTGTAGACAGCTCTAGTCACGGCAACGACAGATCTGGTGTGGCGCGTCGCAGTGAGGGAGGTTGGGTCGCTGGTTCGACATTGCCGGCCTGAAGTGGTGTGTCACGACGATGGGTCAGTGCAATTCACGGATCTGACGGGTTCGGCTTGCGGAGCTGGTCCGGTGGGTGCAGCGACTTTGGTCGGTTTGGTATCGCCGATCTGGGGAGTGACCCGGTGCGAAGCTGGTCACGGTCCAGGCGGTCTGGTTTTGTGGTGGCTGTTTTTCTTCTTTTTTGGTGGTTTATGGTTGTTAGGTTGTGGTTATTTGTTGATGGTGGTTTATGGTGGTTGTGGGTGGTGAGTTTATGGTGGTTGCGAGGTGGTTGTGGGTGAGATGGGTGGTGGGAGAGGGTAGTTGTGGTTGTTAGTTGTTTGGTTTGGATGGAGGTTGATGGTGGGTGGTGAAGGTAGTGGGTTAAAGATGAAGGTGGTGGTTGCAAGGTTAATAGTGGGTGGTGAAGATGGTGAGGGTGGCTGAGATGAAAATAGGGCCTTGGGTTGAAGATGGTGAAGTGTTGTTGTTTGCAGGGAATTACATGTTAAAATGTGATTTTCTCAGGGGAATTTTCCTCTTCTTCGAACCCCTTTTTCTCTTGCTCGTCTGGGTATTTAAGGGGGAAGATTGCTTAAGCCAAGTTGCTTGTGGTGACCATGTTGCAGAGCTAGAGTCTTCTCAAGTCAGCTCCTTCACATCCATTTCTCTATGGCTTCAGTCAGTCCTTGGAACATCATTGAGCTTGTTATTGATGGTTGCTTACCATAAGTGAGTTGCAAAGCTTAGAGATATGTGGGTTAATCAAAATTCCAAGAGGGGAAGGACCGGTTGTTGCTATGGTTTGTGTGGTTGCTGAGGTTGGGAGTGCAGAAGCTAGAGTGGTAGCTGGTTATGTGAGGGAGTGGGACATGTGAGTTAAGATGGTGAAGAGAGGCTACAATTGAGACTTTGACAAGATTACTCCATGGTTGCTGCACAACTATGGCTGAAGATTGAAGGGTGTAGAGATTGTATAGCTAGCATAGCACCGTAGTTACATGTTGTGTAATTTTTTTGTTTTCATTATTATTATTTTTTAATCTTCTTTTCTATTTTTTTGTTGTCTTTTTGTTTTAATTGTAAGAAAAGAAAAAGAATTTTTATTTATTTATTTATTTATTTATTTATTTATTATTATTATTATTATTATTATTATTATTATTATTATTATTATTATTTGCACAAATAAGAAAAAAGTAAGATAGAAGTAAAAAAAAAATTGAAAAAGAAAATGATGTGTTCAAAATATTACAATTAAGCACAAACTTATTACTCTTTGATTAAGCAACAAAAATAGAAATTTTATGGACAAAATTAGGTATCAACAAATATCAAAAAGTCATTAAAATTAATTATATTGAGCTATAATAATGTCTACTTTTTATAGGAGAAATATGTAAAGTTAGGCTATCGATCATGTATCAGAACACCTCAATTGTTACAAAAACTCTATCATAATCAAACTCAAAGTGTGTGAATAATATAGCTACTACGACATATACCTAATGTCTCCAAATATCACAACTAGAATCTCTACCAGAAAACATCTTTCAGGCATATACAATCCTCACAAGAGTTGTACTCAAGAATAAAAGTCACTCAAAAGTATGGTGTCAATCATAGTAAATATATGTGAGTAAAGTATTTACAAAAATCAAAACATATATCTCACATATAAAATAATAAAAAAAATGCTAAAAAAATGGAATCAATATCATTTCATGAAAAGATGCCAAGAAAAGATACATTGGAAGAATAATGTAATCCCTTAAGATCAAATAAGACTTTATTAACTTGTAATGTGAGAAAATGGAAAATATGAAGGTTAAGGGAAATAATGAAAATCAAAATTGTTTCAAGAATATTTAAAAACTTGATTTCTATACTTTTAACACAATTTTCCTTACCTTCTTTAAATCACTTTTTTTTTAACTTCCAGACCAAACTCTTTTTTTTTTGCTTTTCTCAAATTTTCCAACTTTGTAGCTTCTAAATATTTTTTCTTCCTTTTCTTTTTCTTTTTTTTTGTTTCACTTTTACGTTGCCTTCTTTTTTCTTCATATTTTAACTCTTCTTTTTTTCTTTCCCTTATACCTTCTCATATTGCAATAATATTACTTCTTTCTTAAAACACTTTGAGAAATAGTTAAGATAGAAAGGCTGGGCTTGATAAATAGGCTCAAAGGGGTGACTATTGGCAATATGTGAAAAAATAAAAACATTATTATAAGGCTCAAAATAAGAATATGACTTAATATCATTTCTTAAATAAACACATAATTCTACCAACTTCCATGACATTAGATTAAATGCAAGTATGATATAAAACTTCTCTTTAGCCAAAGATAACAATAATAAAACAATCTAGTGAGGAAACAAAATTATGAGCACTATAAAAAAAATCATTAGATGGTCAATAAAACACTCTCACAATAAAAATAAATGGCTCAAAACTCACTCGGTGAAAATAATATCCACATGTCCTCATCAAGTTTTCTAATTATTTCAATTTTTCAACAAAGAGACATGTAGAAGTAGCTATGAATAATGTGAAACAAGTTAAGCAAGATGATAAAAAAAATCTTGCTCACAAAAGTGATATAATTATAACATGACTGAAATTCAAGTAACTCCCACCCCAATCAAAATCAAACATTGTCCTCAATGTTTCAAATTAAATTCAGACTTAAAGAAATAATCACTAATATGCATCAAAGAAATTATTGGGACAAAATAAATAGATTAATGGGATGGAGTCACATACCTTAAATACATAGCAATTAAAAAGAGAAGAAGGAGAAGATGATAACTACACCCTAACAATGGTTAGTAATAACAAAAATAACAAAAACAAAATGGAGTAAAATGAAATAAACAAACATGCAAACTAAATTTTTTTTTTTGGCTTTTGATTTTTTTTATTTTTTTTATGGCTGACACTATTTACATTACTATACAAAGGCTCCAAAATCTAAGAAGCACTGAAGCTGACTCAATAAAAATAAAAATCAAACTAAAAACTTACTCATTTTTGGTAGACAGGATCGTCTACTAAAGTCTCTTCTATATTTGGATCCTTCAACTCAAGGTATGGCTTCAACCGCTGACCATTTACCAAAAAGGTTGCTTGAAGGTCTTGCTACCTTGTTGAAATCCTTGATGAACCTCCTATAAAAATCTATATGCCTTAGAAAATGTCTAATTTCTTTCGCAGATTTAGGTGGAGGAAGGTTAAAAATCAAGTCAACTTTAACCTTATTAGCCTCAATGCCATCTTTAGATATGACGTGATTTTCATCAGCTTTAACATAATTCAAGCATGCCAATAATGAATCATCACAACTAAAATGCATAAATGAGTCATGAGGCAAACTATCAATCAAATTTAATTTATGCATCTCATTATCATTATCATCAGACATTTGTTTACTGATATGAAAAATATTAAGGTCAATAGTCATGTTCCCAAATGATAGTTTCATTACACCACTCATATAATTAATCAATGCATTAGATGTAGCAATGAATGAGCGACCTAAAATAACATGAATTGAGAGATAGAGACCATAAATAAGCTCAGTATCAAACACAACAAAATCGACAGGAAAGTAGAAATTCTCAATTTTTATCAACACATCCTCAACAATTCCCCTAGGATATTTAATAGATCTATCAACTAATTAGAGCGTCATCTTAGTTGGTTTCAACTCTCCTAAACCCAATTGTAAGTAAACAAAATAAGGCAACATATTGACACTTGCACCTAGATCTAGTAAAGCTATCTCAGCATGATGATCCCTAATTTTACAAGCAATAGTGGGTGATCCACAGTCTTTATACTTAACAGGATATTTATTGAGAATCACAGAACTTACCTGCTCTGTCAAAAGGGACTTCTTGAGAATATTAGACTTTTTCTTCATAGTGAGAAGATCCTTCAAGAATTTAACATATGCAGGCACTTATCTAATAGCATCAAGAAAAGGCAAGTTAATTTGCACATGTTTAAAAATCTCCCAAATATCACCTGACTGCACAACGTTCTTAGGGTTTACTAATCTGTGAGGAAAAGGGGCCCTAGGTACATACTCCTTAACTTGAGACTCTACAACTTTAGGAGTAGACACATTAAGCTTTGAGGGCAAATTATCCTTATTTGAGTTATTCTTATCCCTAGAACTATTGGCTTCTAACTTCATATTATCCCTCACAGGATCTACAACATGATTATCTATTTGTTTCCCATGCCTAAGGGTGGTGATAGATTGAACCAGTTCATTTTCCTTATTAGAGTTAGATGTGTCATAAGTTGCATACTGTCCTTTGAGATTAGGGATAGGCTAACTAGGGAACTTTTCTCTTTCTCTTTCTGTCATCTAACTCGCTAACTGGCCCATTTGAACTTCCAACTTTGCTATAATATTAATGTGTACTTGGGTAACATTCTTTATCTCGTGAATTATATTGGTAGTCACATGACTGATATTTCTCATTTCTTGCATAAATCGACCAAGAATCTCCTTTAGTAATGACTATTGCCTAGACGGACCTGCTCATTGATTTGAGAAATATGATGGTTGTTGGTATCCTTGGTTAGGCTGTTGGAACTGAGTCTAACTCTCCATAAGTTGACCACCTAAGTTACCTGAAAAGTTATTTTGCTTCCAAAAAAAATTAAGGTGATTTCGTCAATTAGGATTATAAGTATTTGAAGAAGTATTAACAAAAAATCTCTCTATTATGTTTCCCTGCTCAACAAAACAATAATTATTAGGTACAGAAGAATAGCACATAGAAGAAGTATATATATTACTCCCACAAAATGCACAATTTTCTTGTTGGACATTATTAACTTGACCAACTCCTTTATTGAGTGATAAGGACTTAACTTTACGTGCAATAACATCTATTCTAACTTTGATATCTGTGTCCTCACTCACCTTATGTAAACCTCCCTTCTTAGGTTGGTATTATCTATCCCTACGATTAGCAAAGTCTCACTGTTGAGAATTTTCAGACAAATCCTCAAAAAATTGATAACTCTCCTATGCATTCAAATTAAAAATTGCTACCATTCATAGACTCAACCAAGCCCCTATTAGATTGTGTCAACTCATTATAAAAATATTGAACAAGGTGTCATTTTTCAAAACCATGGTGAGGGCACCTCACAAGCAAATCTTTAAACCTCTCACAATTTTCAAAGAATTTTTCATGATCTTCTTGATAAAAATCTGAAATTTCCTTTCTCAAAGAATTTATTTTGGACATGAGAAAAAATTTAGATAAAAATTTTTGGTTCAACATTTCCCATGACATAATAGAGTTAGAAGATAAAGAATTTAGCCAAGTTTTTGCTTTATCTTTCAATGAAAAAAGAAAGAAAGCAAACACACAGATTCTGCAGAAAAAGTTAAAATTTAAATGTTTCACAAATTTCTAAAAAATCATTGACATGCAAGTATGAGTCTTCCCTATCTAAACCATGAAAAATTGGAAGCAGATTGATAACTTGGAATTTAATCTCAAAATGAGTAGTAATAGCAGCAGGTAAGACAATGCATGAGGGTGGATTCACATATATTGGGTAAAATAATTCCCTAAGTGGTCTAACATCATCTCCTTACACAATCACATTCCTCTCTGTTATAGGTTTTATATCAACTCTTACTAATCTATGTGTATGATCACGAATCCAAACTGTCATGCAATACTCAAACAAAAAAAAAGGCAACAATTGACTGCAATGAAGTTAGACTATTATCAATATATAAAAAAAAGAAATGCACATGTTGTGATAAAATGATGTAACTTAACAATAAGATTGATGAAAACGCAACAATTGACTGCACTGAAGTTTTAAATAAACAAGTCCTAGCCTTAATTTTAGGAAAATAAATTAAAGAGCTGGGTACTGATTGCACCAGCTGTTAAGTCTGTAAAGCATTAGTTGAAAGTTCAACCAGTTAATTTTGTCATATAAATACCAACTTAATCTTTGAGTAAGAAACAATGTTACCCATACGTGGTATGCTTATAATTTACACAATGATCATTCTTCTTGTTTTTTTCTTTATTAATTTGTTCTTCCAATTAAATTGACTTTTTATTTGCAGCGCAATTAGAGTGAGATTTCATTTCTTTTGGATTGATGAAGTAGGCCAAACCTGTCTATGGATATCAGGACTGACATTTCTAGTGACAAAAGCAATTGTGTTTAATATTCTCTTTTTAAATTGTGTCACACTACAATAAATATAGATGATTTTTACCCATATTGGATGTAAATAAATAGATCCATAAGTGGTATAAGTTTAAAACATTTATATTGGTGTTAATTAGTAAAATAACTAAGCAAGTGTTCTTCTTGCCTTGACCATTTAAGTTTAAACTTTTGATCAGTACGTATTAAAGAGTTAATTCTCTTAAATATACTAATGTTCTTGGATATACTAAGAGATGCATTGTTAAAATCGTTTGAGAGGAACATAATCTTAATTGACGTAAACATTAATTCAAATATACTCTTAATGTAATTTAAAAAAAAAATGATCTAACCCTAAATACTGAATATCAATAATTGAAAATCAAACTCAAAACTGGATGTTGAAGACTTCTTAATATAGAAGAAAAACAGCTCACCGGGTCCGGGATATTAAGACAAACATATTTGGATGCATTTCTATTTTTTTTAAAAATGCTACATTAAGAAATGAAAAGTTTTGATGCATTTCTAGTTTGTTTAAAGGCAAAATAAATGGCCTAGCTTGACACTATAAAGAAGAGAACTACAACAAGCTTCGAACAACGACTAATCAACGACAATTTGAGGTTGCATTTGTGTTGTAATAATCTCATAATCATAGTGGTCGGAACCCGAGGAAGAAAGAGGGAAAGAATATCACTAACTTGTTCTGTCAAATCAACAACAACTTTTTTCTTGTCCTTTCTCAATTTGGTTGAATAATAAATAATAAATAATATAAGACCATTTTTTTTTAAAATAACAATACTCTTCAATTCTTTTCTTTTCCTTACTCCTTTTTCATCTGCCACAACACTATAATTGTTCCTAGTTCCAAAAATTACTTTTTTACATAATATTCTGCAGACAAGATGGTCCTTAGAGGTCACCAGATAACCCCAATTCGTGTGCCTAGAGGTTCATAAGAGAATGCAAAGTTAGGTTGCCTCTTAATAATTAGGTAAGTTTGATGTCTGTTTAAAAACAAAGGTGAAATATTTAAGAATGAATTTTATGTAAAAAAATTATATGGGAAATTCAGCTGTAAAGTTTTTTTTTTAACATTTTAAGGAATACATAATTGTTTATTTCAATATAGAGAAAGATAAAATCTTGTTTTTCAATAACAATTACATCATTATGTTTTTGTCATCATCATCACTGTCCCCTATTGTCTTTATTACTAGCATGTACAGAAATTGCAAAATAGCTTTGGACGTCGACAGATTAGCTGGAAATAAATGTTAGCCATATAGGCCACTTTTTTCTTAGTGATAAATGTAAGAATTAAGCACTCGTATAAATCCAATACATCAACATAATTAATATAAAATATAAAATATATTTGAGTTAGTTATGAATAATTGATTGAGATATTGACAAAGATTGTTTTTTTAATTTGATCATTCTCTCTATTTATCTATCTCTTGTAACATGTGATTATCGATAGAGTAAGCTAGATAACATATTATGATAGTAGAGAAATGATCTAGTTGCTTATTTATAATCACAACAGGTTCTCTCATCAAGAGACACTGCTAGGAATAAACTCTAATGGACTAATAGTTAGTTGAGTTTTTACTGTTGCCGCCTAACCACACTAGCAAAATAATAAGTGTGTACAACTGACAACATGAATCAATATTAATATTGGGCTTATTATGCTTGTTTACATCCCATATCATATTGTCAGTCCAAATTTCACAAACAAAATTTAACAATTAATTGTAGCCCACATGAGAAAATTATAATATTCTCCTACTTAAGCAAAATTAATTGTAATTTCAATTTCGAAAACATTTTATTTCAAAAACTACTTTAAGGTAGCAACTAAGGAAAAACTTAGTACGTTGCCACGATTTTAAAACATATGATCTATAGACAACACCCCTGATATGACTCCGTCAAATAATGTCAAATGTGTCGAATCATGACAATCATTGATCATTTACCCATACAATTTTTTTCCATGGTCACAGACACAGTTAAATAGTATTGAAACAAGTCTTAATGTGGTAGCGTATAGCAAGAAAAATAACATCCAACGTTGATCCAAAATATATGTTGTTTTCTTGTCGGTCCTCCAACTTCTCTTCAACATGCTTGGTTATAATATAAGCAAGAGAAATTAGATTCCTCTTTAATATGCTTGGGTACAAAATAAGCAAGAGAAATCCAATAACCCGTCTCACATATCTAGTATGGTGTTTATGATGAAACATGATCCACATACTTGAGTATCAACACCAAAACTCAAGTTTATTCATGCAGGTACACGAACAATAGCATTACACAATTGCAATATTAATAATAATATGCATAACACATGTGTACCATAAATAATATGCAAACAATTTCTCTATAACTATGTTTCAAATAAGTAAGAGAAACTCACTGGCTTCTAAAGAGACCCACATGCATATATAATTTATCTACAATCATGCTTTAGGAAAGTTAGAGAAATTGTATGATTCATTAAGAACCATCATGCCTCAACTCCAACATGGTGTCGACCACAGGTATAGTAGTCCCAATGACACCGAGTTTCAAAATACAATTATGCCTCAAACTCCAATCTGGTGTCAAACATAAGCATGGTGGTTTTAACAACGCCGAGTTCTAAAAAATTTTGCAATTGATATACACAAAGATATATACATAAAGAGATGTAATAATCAAAATTAATGTATAATCCATTGCTCAATATAAACATTTCATACCAATCAAACACTAAAAGTATCCAATGATAGGAGTTTGACATCATAATATTAATATCCAAATTCCCACTAACCTAGCACATAAAAAGATCTCAAATGCCTTTATTTACAACATGCCTTTTAAACGCTATGGGCCTAAGACTCTTGGATAAGGTATTACTTATCATGGAAATAATATGAACATTTCAATAAATATATCTTAGTTTTTCACAAGATATCCGACATCAAATGCGTCACTTCCAAATGCTCAAGACCATTACAAAGTAACATTATTATCACAATAAATTTTTAATAGTCAAGCAATAAAATTCTCAATGCAAAGTCATGTGCATGTCACAAGTTTCTTAAACAAACACTTTGAGTAGTATGTAATAACATAACATGCAACAAATTGCACATATGTCCAATTAATATGCTTTAAGAAAAACAATTCATTAAAGAAACTTGGATTTATTATTTATTTTAGGAAGGCAACAAATATTATGAACACATTCATATCACATTTGTGAGATCACGATACTTCAAACAAGTGTACAAGAACAACCAATCATAGAAGTTCTTTACTTATCCTAAATAAAATTACATGTACATGCTTTTAGAAACATTGTAATTGTACATGTGAACACTCAATTTTGACCGGGTTAATAATAATAATAATGATAATTAAAAAATACATAAAAATAAAAAAATATTATTTTTTTAAAAAGAAAAAAAAAAGAAAAAAAGACAAAAAAGACAAAAAATGAGCTGGTTTGTTCTTCTCATTTTGGAAGGATACAATGGCTACACTCATAGACAACTCACACTCATTCACTCCATTCTCACTTGTTGCGCACACACAATATTCACTTGACTTTTCCATAAAACCATATCAAACAGCACATGAGAGAGGATTTATTGGTTGGGGATTTGCTTTCTTTCTTTCACGTATAAGTCGCACACAACATTGAGGTAAGAAGGGGGGAATTTTTTTAGAATCAATTTTCAGGAGGCAAGCAGCCAACGAAAAAAGGGGAGGCAGCCTCCACCATCTTCACTTCCATTTCTTCACCTACAACCACTAATAATCACCCTTCATCATCCTTCATCTTCATCCCCTTTACGACCCTTATTATCATCTTTAACCTCCCCTCCAAGACACCCATCATATATTCATCACTCTTTAACTACCCAAATGACCATCTTCAACACCATTATAGCCCCTATTTTCAACCAACATCATCTTCCATAACCATAACCAAGACCCATCACCTTCATCATCTCCAACTCCTAAACAAACACTTATTCTTCATTACCTTCACAAACAACCCAACCAGACAATTACATCAAGCCATCCTCCATCAAAATCACCACACCCAACCGCGTGGCAGCCGCCTCGTTCCTCTGCCCATAGCCACCTTTACGCACCAAGCACCACTCCACCACACCGAACTAGCTACACTGCACCTGTAACACCCACCGTAGGGTGCCACATTTATGTTACTTAATTACCGAATTACCCCCATGTTCATAAATTGTGATGTTATAATAAAATACGAGTTGTAAAATTTCTTTTTTTTTCTCTTTGATATCGATAAAATAAATTTAGCAAAAACTAAAAATATTATACATCATCACATATAATTTACATCAGATACATCACAGAAGTACTGTCGACATTATTTATATATAGACTAAGTCTCAAAAGTAGTTGACATACTTAAATATTTAAACGACTCGCCCAAGTCTAACTAAGCAGCAGAACCCTCAGACGGGTCCTCCTCAGATTCCTCAATAGGTAGGAATCCGGCAAGACGCGAAGTCCTACGGATAGATGTCCAAGCAGATGACACAATACTAATCTCCGTTGGAACGTAATACCTAGTATCCCAATACTGCCTGATTGACAGCAAAAATTCGACATGTACATAAATAGTTATGGAAAGAAACGGATCTCCATGAAATTCCATGCTCATGTTGACCGTCAGATTTCCTTGATATATAAGTCCCCTCTCATTGGGACTAGTTCTCCATGCTCCAGATCCACCGTGGAACTGTAGTCTCACATAACCAAAGAAACTAGGTCTTGATGTCATCTTATCAAAACTCCGCTTCTTCCACAAGAACCTGCTCTTCTTCACCTTCTTGTTCTATTCCTTGCTCAACGTCTTTACCAAATATAAATACAGTTCAAAATAATATACAAAGAGGTGAGATCACCTATGCCAATACCAACATGGTAGCACAGAGATAACACAAACAACATACCATACAGATATATCATACCATAATTACAATAATGCTCTCAACATTATTTATCACAACAGATACAATAATTATAATCATGCTCTCAATTATTATTTATCACAACAAATATAATAAATAATAATTACCATCATATCATTAACATTATTCAAATCACACGATAATTACAATAATACCATCACATTATTATCATCATCGTCATCCAATATTCCTTAACAGTTCAATTGTCATAACCAATATTCCTTAATTATTATATCATACAGATATAAATTCTCAGATTTATGCATGTGCACATAGACTCAATTTCCTACTCCATGGAGCTAATACTCAGTTCGGAGAAATTGATCCAAAAGATCTATCTGTACCAATATGCCTCAGACCACGTGCCATAATTCTCATATGTGTTTGCACATCTAGCATATACATGACAGTCTTTACTAGATATTGATTAAGAATAGTGTCTCGGTCAAGATCATCGGTGTGTTGCATCGATCTAACCCACGGTACAGAAGAGCAACCAACTGCCCACTGTAGGCAACTCGCACCCCGATGCCTCCAAAGTCAACAAGTGAGTTACACTACGCATATCGTACCCACTTAAGAGGTGTACGTCTCTCCTAGGCAAATAGCCTTATCTAGTCCGTCGGACTTTTCCAATGCATGTTCAATGCACTAATGCCAATCACAGGCAAAATTCATCATTTTCTCATACAGTGTCCATACACTAGTCCAATAGTAATCCTACTGCTAATTCAGTCGCGAAATCATATTATCGCATTTTCATAGTCGCGCAACACTTTTGTCACGTTTTCACAATCGCGCAACATTTTTGTTACATTTTTCATCATTTTCTCAATCACGTAAAAATATTCCATCATTTTTCAATCACGTAGTGATTTTTCAACATTATTTCAATCGCGTAAAAATATTTAAACGCTTTCTAAATTGCGTAGAAATATTTAAACATTTTTTTTCAAATCGCGTAGCTTAAAAATCACATTTTTAAGTTACATAAATCATTTTTTAACTTTCAAAAATTCAATTTCAACCTTTTTCAAAATAATATGACTTCTCACATTATTTTTCACATTTTCTTACTCAAGAAAATCCTTTTTGCAATATATTCCACAAAATCACCATTTCATTGAATTAAATCTATGTTTCTCACTTAAAATTTCCTAACGCGCTCCAAAACCCAAAGGATGAGTTTTACGTTAGTAAATTTTAAATCATCAACGTTTTCTTTATAATTTAAAATAATTCTCAAATTCAATCCTCTTCCAAAATAATTTGAGGTTCAAACCCTTACAACCTCTATTTTTTCTTTCATAACCAAAATTTCTATTTCTCAAGTGATAAAACACTCTAATTCTATTTCCAAAATCCTTGTACTAAATCAAATTATATTTTCACTTTGAGAATCATTTTGTTTCATAAAACCAAGGCATTACAAGCCTTCAAAATCGTGGATAAGGCCATTGAAACCATTCTTATATTTTTCCTTCTAAATCATCTAAGTTCCATTCATGGTTTTACACAAACAAAACCATTAAAATTTTTCAACAAAACTGTGAACACTTATTCCTTGAAAATAAACCTTTTGTTTATTTTCTTTGCTTTTATAAACATCCAATTTTACCATTTATGAAAATATTAATTTTTGAACACCTATTTTGAGGTGTTGAGGCCGAAATCCTCATGGTCATTGGAACCAAAAATTGTTTTCCTTTCCAACAATTTTATGTCATACATCACATATAATCAACATATTATATTTCAAGCATACCATAAAAGCAAATAAAAATCATACTAAGCATGCAAACATAAATAAACCATGCTAAGCACATAAACCACATAAACACATAAACACCTACAAATAATTACATAACCATGGATATGAATCCTCACATGGATTCACCATCCATCAAATACACAAACCATCTCTCACCACCATACTTGGTTGGTGAGAAAGATCTCCCT
Organism: Ormosia emarginata; assembly: GCA_029884605.1. NCBI lineage: Eukaryota > Viridiplantae > Streptophyta > Magnoliopsida > Fabales > Fabaceae > Ormosia > Ormosia emarginata. The sequence continues at coordinate 20,225,638 of JAQQTP010000077.1, read as the reverse complement.
CTTACCTCTTGAAGAATCTTAAAAACTCATTGTTTTGCTTCTTTTTCCAAGTCCTTCACCACCAAAAGCTTCTCAAATACAAAACAAAACACAAGTTTATTAGTATATTAAGCTTGAACAAGGAGAACCATGGATCAAACATGGTTTAAAACATGAAAAAGAGATAAGAAATGAAGTTTTCCATAACTTCACTTTAAAAACCCTAGAACTTTGCTCTTGAAGAAAGTCCTTGAAGATGATAGATTTAGAACTTGCTCCAAACTACAAAGTGTCTTAGAATGAGGTTTAGATTCAAGAAGTATGGTTGTTTGAAATTAAAGAGTGATGAAAAGTGGATTTTGGTGTCGTGGCCGAACCTAGCTTGAAGAAGAAGTGGAGAAAAAATTTTGAAGAGCTTTGGCTTTTTGGAGGAGACAAAGATGATCAATGATAGCAATATTGTGGTCTTGAAACCTTGCTTGCCCTTAACCTTCTCAAAACCGAACCCCCCTTCATGCACTCCAAATGTGTGACAAATTTCACTAGCCACCATTTTAAGCATTCTTAACCATTGATTAGATCAATGGTTAGGATTAACATAGATTCTAGGTTTAGCCTTAGATAGAAGACTTAATCTAGGCCATTAGATCTTTCCTCCTTGAAATCCTAGCTATTAGATGTATCTCCAAAATGAATGGTCAAGATTGCTCCTTCAAACTTTACATCCAATGGTCACAAATGGTCCTAGCCATTTTATAAGACCAATCTCCACCGTTGATTGAATCAATAATGGATGTCCAAGCCACTAATGTTGACTACACAATACAATATTTATTTTTTTATTTGTTATAACCCTACGAATAATATTTTTACTATATTTTTATTGCCCGATAATTAAATACAGTACAAAACACAGTAAAAGAAAATTTTAAAAACTGTTTCCGGATTCAGGTTTAGTAAGATCCCCCGTCTCTGTTTCAACAGTACGAATTTTTCAAGCTGCAAAAAAAATTTCACTTTTCGGGACCCACCTAAGCCCACGTACAGTCCCCCCTAGGCCCACAGACAGCCCATGGATAATATTAAAATAATCAGAGACACATAAAAATTTCATAGTCATCCACAAAATCATAAAAATTATAAAACTTACGAAAATCAAATCAGATTACATAAAATAATTAAGACTTAACAGTAATAATTAAATTATGTAAAATTTTTCCTGGCCTGAAAATTATTATTTTCTTGACATGGAGCAAATCACACAAAACGATCAAATGTATTCACGGAATATTCAAAATAATTTTACAGTACACAGAAATCACTAAATAATAGAATTCTGTTAACTGTCAAAATTACTGTCAACTAGTTAGGAAGTTTGGGGTGTTATAATACTCCTCCTCTAAAAAAGAAGTTTCGTCCTTGAAACTTGATAACTTGACTTCACATCCTCAGAATAAATATGGATATTGCTCTTTCATCTTCTCTTCTAACTCCCATGTAGCTTCACCGCTTACATTGCTCCAAACTATTTTAACCAATGAAATATCTTTACCTCGAAGTTGCTTCGTCCTTCGATCCTCAATCTTGACTGGAAACGTTTCATAGGTTAAGTTTTCCTTCAGCTGTACTGTGTCTGGCTCGATAACGTGGGTGACATCAGGAATATACTTTCGTAGTTGTTATACGTGAAATACATTGCGAAGATTTGATAACAATGGTGGTAATGCAATTTGATAAGCTACCAGACCTACCTGATGTAAAATCTGATACGGTCCGATAAACTTTAGAGTGAGCTTCTTGGACTTAAGCACTCGTCCAACTCCAGTCATAGGTGTTACTCACAGAAATACATGGTCACCTTCTTCAAACTTAAGCGGTTTTCTCCTTTTATCAGCATAGCTCTTTTGCCGAGTTTGAGTCATTCTCATCTTGTCTTGAATCATCTTTACTTTCTCAGTTGTCTGTTGTACAAATTCTGGTCCTACCATAGCACTTTCACCATCATGATACCAACATAATGGTGTTCTACATCGTCTCCCATACAATGCCTCATAGGGTGCCATCCCTATGCTCGAATGAAAACTGTTGTTGTATGTGAACTCTATCAATGGCAAAAATTCATCCCAACAACCAGTTTCTTCTAGAACACAAGCTCTCAACAAGTCTTCTAATGACTGAATTATTCTTTCTAACTGATCATCTGTCTGTGGATGGTAAGTAGAACTCAGACGTAACTTTGTTCCCATAGCTTCTTAGGTTAGTGTGATCTATCCCTACGATTAACAAAGTCTCACTATTGAGAATTTTCAGACAAATCCTCAAAAAATTGATAACCCTCCTATGCATTCAAATTAAAAAATGTGTCACCATTCACAGATTCAACCAAGCCCCTATTAGATTGTGTCAACCCATTATAAAAATATTGCACAAGGTACCATTTTTCAAAACCATGGTGAGGGCACCTCACAAGCAAATCTTTAAACCTCTCACAACTTTCAAAGAATTTTTCATGGTCTTCTTGACAAAAATATAAAATTTCCCTTCTCAAAGAATTTATTTTGGACATGGGAAAAAAATAGAAAAAATTTTTTGGTTCAACATTTCCCATGACGTAATAGAGTTAAAAGATAAAAAATTTAGTCAAGTTTTTGTTTTATCTTTCAATGAAAAAAGAAATAGACCCAAACGCACAGATTCTGTAGAAAAAGTCAAAATTTAAATGTTTGACATGCAAGTATGAGTTTTCCCTATCTAAGCCATGAAAAATTAGAAGCAGATTGATAACTTGGGGGCTTAATATCAAAATGAGTAGTAGTAGTAGCAGGTAAAACAATGCATGAGGGTGGATTCATAGATATTGGGTAAAATAATTCCCTAAGTGGTCTAACATCTTCTCCTTACACAACCACATCCATTTTTGTTATGGGTTATATATAAACTCTCACTAATCTATGTGTATGATCACTGCAACACCCTACTGGGGATGTCACATTTCCAAATAATAATAATAACCTCTACCTAAGTTATAAATTATTACGTAATATATAATAATATAGGTTGTAAAAATATTTTTTTTAAAACACTATATTATAAAATAAAATAAACAGAACATAAAATAAAATAAACTATTACATACACACCATAATTATACATATGATTTTGTTTTTAATAGGTACAAATAATTTACATATTACAAACTAGTTAATTAAAAACAGTAAACTGTCTGGTTTAAAGCAAACCATAAACTAGCCCAAGCATAACACTAAAAGTTCTGATCCTCCGAAGAATACTCCTCGAGAAGATTATCGAAAGACAGAAATACTCTGGTAACATCATACCACGCTGCAATCAATCCATATGATATGGATGATCTCGAGGTTCACCTTCCTCGAACTGGTCACTCGGTTGCTGCTCCTCGTTGTATTGACAATCCAACAATTTGCTCTCTTCTACTTCCTCAATGACTTTACTGAACATAAATAATAATATAGAAAATATATACAAAGAGGTGAGACAATCTACATCATTACCAAAGATAAGCGAAAAAAACGACAATACAAACAAACATAACAGTTAATATAACAATTCATATTATCACACCTGCAAAATATCATAAATCAAATTATAACTATTCACACAGTGATGCAGATTAAATATGCCATGTACTCAGACTCATTCCTACTCCATGGAGCTAAACACAAACATCAGAGAGAATGATCCGGTAGACATGCCCGCACATCAGGCTGCCTCAACCAGCTATTACACAGTCAAATACATCGTGTAAATAGCACATAGTCAAATACGTCGTGTGAATGGCACACAGTCAAATACGTCGTGTGAATAGTACACAGTCAAATACGTCGTGCACGTCCAGGCATAGTACCAGACAGTCCCCAATGGATCCTGATTAAGAATAGTATTTGTCGAGATCGCTAGTGTGTGTTTTCAGTTACCACGGTCCAGAGGAGCTACCACCTGTCCACATGTGGAATCTACTGCACACTAACGCCTCCAAGTTCTCCACATGAACATACTACGCCTATCACACCCGCAACACGATGTAATTCATCTCGTCAGTCAATTGTCAATTTCAACCAAATTGACATACCACTCTATGTATGTAATGATCCATAATTACAAAAATACCCTCAGTATCACCATGAATCATAAATATCCTCATTGTCACCATAATTACAAAAATACCCTTAGGATTAATAATTCTAAAAATAGTATGTCTCCACTTGACAGTACTATTTCCCAACATGTTCGGGTCCACCACTTTAGCCCGACAGTAAAAACTTACTGTTTCCATAAGTCGTGTAAATATTTTACAAACGTTTTTCAATCGCGTAACATTTTTAAATCATTTTCTCAATCGCGTAGTTTAAAAATCATCATTTTAAATACGCGTAAACTATTTCTACTGTTTTTCACTGTATAAAATATTTCTTGATGCTCCAAATTAAATTTTTAAACTTTCCAAAACTAAAAATATTATTTAGACATTATTTTCCATTTTTCTTACAAAAATTACTCTAAGTAATAATTTCTGACGTTTTTCCCAAAAATTCGATTTTAATAAATTCTTCTACAGTTAATTTTATTCTTTAACTACGTAAAATATTTTCTTGCTTTCTAAATGCTATTTTGAAACGTTTTTCAATACTTGCTCATTTTTAATCAATTTTGACATCATTTAGTTTAGAAAATCCACTAAGTGATATTTTCTACGTTTTCCTTTTAAAAATTGCTTTATTTAATTATAACCATAAAATACACTTTAAAAATTGCTAACATACTTTAAAACTCAAGGGTAAGTATTTTCAAGTGTCAAAAATTTATTTCTTTTATATACTAGACTTCTAATAAAAATTTGTTTACTTATTTGGTTCTTGAAAATCCATTGTAAATAAATTCTTTTTAGGTTAATAAACTAGTTTACACTTAGAAAATAAATTTTGGATCAATTAAACATTAAAAAATATATTTTGGCCAAAAATCACCATTTTTATACAAACCATGTTTAAAATTATTTTTCATCCATTAAATCATTGAAAAAAAAATCCTTTAACTTAATTAGGTCAATTAGGTTATCCTTTTAGAAAATAGTTGAGAACATATTGGTTCTCTTTTCATAGTAAAAACCATAAGCTCTTCATCTTGTGTTCTTTGGAACACTTTTGCAAATCTCAACATATTTGCACATCCAACAATAATTATCATAGATCCATGAACATATATATATATATTTATGAACACATACCATATATTAAAGCAATAATAAGACACATACCAAATAATCAAAGCTATAAACATGCTTGTATGCATAATAAATCACAAATAGAAAAGCAAATAACATGCACACATAAACAATCACAAATAGAGAAGACAATAAACAACCAAGTGAATGAATCCTTATGGATTCTTCACCACAAATACATCCATTTTCTCACCACCACACATGGTTGATGAGATTAAATCTCCCTCTTACCTATAAGGAAGACAAGATCTCCTTAGACTCCTACTTAGAAAATTTGTGTAGCTTCAACAAAAATCCTAACAAGCTTAAACAAATTATAAAGTCATAAACTATGGATGAAAAAGATAAACCATGGATCAATCATGACTTAGAACATCAAAAATCAAATTAGAAACAAGAAACAAGAATTTTCACCTTATAGGAAAGAAACTTCAAAGTCATTTTCCAAGCTCCAAATGGATGATTTTGCAAAAACTCACAACTAGAGATGTTCTTAGAATATGGTTTAGATTTAGGAAATGAAGTTGGATGAAATTTTTGATGGATGGAAGTAGGTGAAGTGGTGTTGGCCGAATGGTGGAAGAAAAGGAGACTTAGGAGTTTTTCTTTGAGTTCTTGATAGAAAGAGAAATGGATGAAGGTTTAGAATGATAGAATGAATAATTGAATTATTATGAAGTGAATTTAGTCTTCCTCCATTATGCATGACCGTAGGACACTCAATAAGAGAGCTAGCCATCTTTTTTGACAAATTTGGCTTAATAGTAGCCTTTGATGACTTGGATGATGGATGACTTACTTTAGAATGCATGATTGCTTCATTATTGACTTTTGAGAACATAATTCATGCATAATGCATGCATAGTCCAAAATGCTATAGGAAATTGATTGATTTTTAATAGCTTATTTATATTTAAGTCCTCCTAGTTAGGTTTAATTAAAAGTTAGTTAGATTCCTTTGTATTTTAGTTAATCATTAGTTTACTTATAGTCCTTAATCTTCTACTTAATTATATTAATACATTGTCTAACTAAAATTTGATAAAAACTAATTAGGTTTTAATCTATTTAATTATCACTTAAACCCTTTAGATTAACTTAATTAGATTTTAAATTAACTAATCTATTAAATTAAGTTTTAAATTAACTAATCTGCTAAATCTAACCATTTTTATGAATTTTTAACCTTTTGGTCTAGAATTTTACAAGCCTTTTACGTTGGTAAATTTTTTCTAAAAGTGGGTCCCACAAACCCAAACGTGGGTCCCACAAAACAAATGTGGGTCCCACAAGCCAAACGTGGGTCCCACAAAATTTTCTGCATGATAAATATTTTTTTATTATACAGAAAAATTCTAAAAATTAAAAAATTGATATATGTATTATTCGGATTGGGTTTAGTAAGATCGCCTAGCTCCAAATAATCAAACAAGATTTTTCCCGACCCGAAAATTATTATTTTCTTGACTTGGAACAAATCACACAAAATAATCAAATACAGTTACGAAACAGTCAACTTAATTTTATAACACAAAAAAATAGAAAACAGTACAATAAGGGCAAAAATGTAATTAACCAAAAATTGGGGTGTTATCAATCACGAATCCAAGCTGTCATGCAATACTCAAACAAAAAAAAATTAAAGAAAATAGAGCAATTAAATTTAAAATAAAATAAAATAAAAATAAAAATAATGCAAATAAGAAAAATAAATTTAATAAAAAATCAGCTAGTAGAAGAGAAAAATTTAACAAATAGTTAACTTTTAACTAACTAAGTCCCTTGGTAATGGTGTCAAAAACTTGTTGTGACTTCTTTTATAAGCCTTAAAGTATTCGTAGTCACAGACGTCTTGAAATCTGATTGAAATACAAATAACAAGACGAGGTTGATCTCATGACTTAGAGTTAATTTTAAGTATTAAGAAATTCTTTCTAATAATCGCATAAATTGATGAGCCAAAAATACAAAAATTAAATTAAATAAATAAATAATAAAATAAAAAATAAATTAAAAGAAAACAAGTATAATGATGAGGTTTCTACTAGATGTAAAATGATTAAAGGTCAAAATCTACCAAAATTAATTTAAAAAAAACTATGTCAAATTATTATACCTAAATATTTTATCTCATGAACATCTAAAAAAAAATATGTACTCACAAAAATCTATCAATGAAGTATTAAAAATAATATTCAAATATATGATAAAATCTCTCAATTAATAGTAAATTATCAAATCATCAAATGTATCATTAACAAGAAATTATAATTAATATCTAACAATTGCCACCGACACTCATATTACACTAATAAATTGTAAAACATGAAAAAAATATGATTGAAGTCATCTAACAATTTATTCATATAATCCGATAAAAAATAGAATTAATAAATATTAAATCTTAAAATGAAATATCAATAATTCAACATAATAATGTCAAAATAATTAAAATTCTATCATTTCTTTAATATAAAAAATTTAGCAAAATATTAAAAATTAAAACATAATAAAATTTCCTCACTAATATTTTTCGTTGATATTACTCTTCCTCTTCTTTTTTGTGTTTTTTTTCCCCTGTTGCACGACGCTCCTCTTGCTGTTGTGTTACTGTGCTGAATACTCCCCAATTCTCCACGGCGCTGCTGTCAATCCTTGATTTATATTAGTGCTGTCACAACACAGTTCCACGTGCCAGGTCTTTATTTTTGCTTTTTATTTTTTTATTATTATTAATTGCACGCCCAGCTCATATTGTTATTTTGCTTCCAGCTTCAATTTTGTGGGCTCTTTTGCTCTTGTAATGATTTTTTTGGGCTTGATTTTGAGATAATTATATCTTTTAATAATGTGACATTATTAAAAGTTGTCACTTTTTTAAATCCTATAAATATAATGATAATTAAATAAAATTAAATTTTTTAAATAATTAAATAATAATATAAAAAATCATTAAAATTAATTATATTACATTATAATAATACCTATTTTTTATAAGAAAAATATGTTAAGTTAGACTATTATCAATATATAAAAAAGGAAATGCACATGTTGAGATAAAATGATGTAACTTAACACTAAGATTGATGAAAAGGCAACAATTGACTGCAATGAAGTTTTAAATAAACAAGTCCTAGCCTTAATTTTAGGAAAATAAATTAAAGAGCTGGGTACTGATTGCACCAGCTGTTAAGTCTGTAAAGCATTAGTTGAAAGTTCAACCAGTTAATTTTTGTCATATAAATACCAATTTAATCATTGAGTAAGAAACAATGTTACCCATATGTGGTATGCTTATAATTTACACAATGATCATTCTTCTTGTTTTTTTTCTTTATTAATTTGTTCTTCCAATTAAATTGAGTTTTCATTTGCAGCGCAATTAGAGTGAGATTTCATTTCTTTTGGATTGATAGAAGTAGGCCAAACCTGTCTACGGATATCAGGACTGACATTTCTAGTGACAAAAGCAATTGTGTTTAATATTCTCTTTTTAAATTGTGTCACACTACAATAAATATAGATGATTTTACCCATATTGGATGTAAATAAATAGATCCATAAGTGTTATAAGTTTAAAACATTTATATTGGTGTTAATTAGTAAAATAACTAAGCAAGTGTTCTTCTTGCCTTGACCATTTAAGTTTAAACTTTTGATCAATACGTATTAAAGAGTTAATTATCTTAAATATACTAATGTTCTTGGATATACTAAGAGATGCATTGTTAAAATCGTTTGAGAGGAACATAATCTTAATTGACGTAAACATTAATTCAAATATACTCTTAATGTAATTTTTTTTTAAAAATGATCTAACCCTAAATTCTGAATATCAATAATTGAAAATCAAACTCAAAACTGGATGTTGAAGACTTCTTAATATAGAAGAAAAACAGCTCACCGGGTCCGGGATATTAAGACAAACATATTTGGATGCATTTCTATTTTTTTTAAAAATGCTACATTAAGAAATGAAAAGTTTTGATGCATTTCTAGTTTGTTTAAAAACAAAATAAATGGCCTACCTTGACACTATGAAGAAGAGAACTACAACAAGCTTCGAACAACGACTAATCAACAACAATTTGAGGTTGCATTTGTGTTGTAATAATCTCATAATCATAGTGGTCGGAACCTGAGGAAGAAAGAGGGAAAGAATATCACTAACTTGTGCTGTCAAATCAACAAAAACTTTTTTCTTTTCCTTTCTCAATTTGGCTGAATAATAAATAATAAATAATATAAGACCATTTTTTTAAAAAAATAATAATACTCTTCAATTCTTTTCTTTTCCTTACTCCTTTTTCATCTGCCACAACACTATAATTGTTCCTAGTTCCAAAAATTACCTTTTTACATAATATTCTGCAGACAAGATGGTCCTTTGAGGCCACCAGATAACCCCAATTCGTGTGCCTAGAGGTTCATAAGAGAATGCAAAGTTAGGTTGCCTCTTAATAATTAGTTAAGTTTGATGTCTGTTTAAAAACAAAGGTGAAATATTTAAGAATGAATTTTATGTAAAAAAAATTATATGGGAAACTCAGCTGTAAAGTTTTTTTTTAACATTTTAAGGAATACATAATTGTTTCTTTCAATATAAAGAAAGATAAAATCTTGCTTTTCAATAACAATTACATCATTATGTTTTTGTCATCATCATCACTGTCCCCTATTGTCTTTATTACTAGCATGTACAGAAATTGCAAAATAGGTTTGGACGTCGACAGATTAGCTGGAAATAAAAGTTAGCCATGTAGGCCACTTTTTTCTTAGTGGTAAATGTAAGAATTAAGCACTCGTATAAATCCAATACATCAACATAATTAATATAAAATATAAAATATATTTGAGTTAGTTATGGATGATTGATTGATTGAGATATTGATAAAGATTACTTTTTTAATTAGATCATTCTTTTTATTTATCTCTTGTAACACGTTTGGCTATCGATAGAGCAAGCTAGATAACATATTATGATAGTAGAGAAAAGACCTAGTTGCTTATTTATAATTACAATAGGTTCTTTCATCAAGAGATACTGTTAGAAATAAACTCTAATGGACTAATAGTTAGTTGGGTTTATACTGTTGTTGCCTAACCACATTAGCTTAATAATAAGTGTGTACAACTGACAACATGAATCAATATTAATATTGAATTTATTGTGCTTGTTTATATCTCATATCATATTGTCAGTCCAAATTTCACAAACAAAATTTAACAATTAATTGTAGTGCTCATAAAAAAATTTTAATATTCTCCTACTTAGGCAAAATTATTGTAATTTCAATTTTGAAAACATTTTATTTCAAAAACTACTTTAAGGTAGCAACTAAGAAAAAAACTTAGTACGTTGCCACGATTTTAAAACATATGATCTATAGACAACACCCCTGATATGACTTCGTCAAACAATGTCAGCTGTGTCGAATCAGGACAATCATTGATCATTTACCCATACAATTTCTTTCCATGGTCACAGACACAGTTAAATAGTATTGACACAAGTCTTAATGTGGTAGCGTATAGCAAGAAAAATAACATCAAACGTTGATCCAAAATATATGTTGTTTTCTTGCCGGTCCTCCAATTTCTCTTCAACATGCTTGGTTACAATATAAGCAAGAAAAATCAAATTCCTCTTTAATATCTTGGGTACAAAATAAGCAAGAGAAATCCAACAACCTGTCTCACATATCTAGTATGGTGTTTATGATGAAACATGATCCACATACTTGAGTATCAACACCAAAACTCAAGTATATTCATGTAGGTACATGAACAATAGCATCACACAATTGCAATATTAATAATAATATGCATAACACATGTGTACCATAAATAATATGCAAACAATTTCTCTATAACTATGCTTCAAATAAGTAAGAGAAACTCACTGGCTTCTAAAGAGACCCACATGCATATACGATTTATCTACAATCATGCTTTAGGAAAGTTAGAGAAATTGTATGATTCATTAAGAACCATCATGCCTCAACTCCAACATGGTGTCGACCACAGGTATAGTAGTCCCAATGACACCGAGTTTCAAAATACAATTATGCCTCAAACTCCAATATGGTGTCAAACATAAGCATGGTGGTTTTAACAACACCGAGTTCTAAAAAATTTTGCAATTGATATACACAAAGATATATACATAAAGAGATGTAATAATCAAAATTAATGTATAATCCATTGCTCAATATAAACATTTCATACCAATCAAACACTAAAAGTATCCAATGATAGGAGTTTGACATCATAATATTAATATCCAAACTCCGACTAACCTAGCACATAAAAAGTTCTCAAATGCCTTTATTTACAACATGCCTTTTAAACACTATGGGCCTAAGACTCTTGGATAAGGTATTACCTAACATGGAAGTAATATGAACATTTTCAATAAATATATCTTAGTTTTTCACAAGATATCCGACATCAAATGCTTCACTTCCAAATGCTCAAGACCATTACAAAGTAACATTATTATCACAATAAATTTTTAATAGTCAAGCAATAAAATTCTCAATGTAAAGTCATGTGCATGTCACAAGTTTCTTAAACAAACACTTTGAGTAGTACGTAATAACATAACATGCAACAAATTGCACATATGTCCAATATGCTTTAAGAAAAACAATTGGTTAAAGAAACTTGGATTTATTATTTATTTTAGGAAGGCAACAAATATTATGAACACATTCATATCACATTTGTGAGATCACGATACTTCAAACAAGTGTACAAGAACAACCAATCATAGAAGTTCTTTACTTATCCTAAATAAAATTACATGTACATGCTTTTAGAAACATTGTAATTGTATACAAGTTGTGTAGCTACCAAACACAAATAATATCAATTGCTTGTGCAATAATAAAATGTGAGAGAGTAACTCAATCCTTTAATAAATGCATATTTAAGAAATTTCAACATCATTCAATTGATTCAAAAAGAATCTTACCAGAATCATTCTCAAAATCTCTACAAGCATATACATTAATATTATTCCTTTGAATAACAATTATCCAATAAATATACAATACCATAGTAGCTACTATAAACTATATCAAATAAACGAGTATGTGTTCCTTTTATCTATTTATTTATCAAGCAAATAGAAATTACTGTTCACATGGATTTATCAAATCCTTCTAAAGGTAATAAGTCTCAAAAAAAAAAATTGTCCTTCATATGCATAACCATATGCATACAATTATATCTTAAACATATGAAAAATAATATAAACATATATACTCCAAATTTTCTTTGATGCATTCAAAGAATTCACATGAGATTCATTACCTAGAATTTTATAATCTTTCTAAACTAAACCTTTAAATAGAAATATTTACATTTATATAATAAATTATTTCACTACTATGCTTGACACCAATAATGATAAAAGTCAAAACTCTCCCACTGGTGTCAAGATCCATATTATACTTATTTTAGATAACATGCTCTAATTGAAAATACTACTATAAATTTTGGTTTTAGAGACCGATTTTTCAGTCTCTAAATCAAGAAAATTGGTTTCAAAATAGTTAGAGACCGATTTAAATCGGTCTCTAAAAGCCTCGTCGCTAAATATTAGAAACCAATTTAGAGACTGATTTTATAGAGACCGATTTTTTCGGTCTCTAAATCAGTCGCTAATTTTCAGTCAAATATTGGTCAATTATACTTTAAAAAAAAACACGTTAGAGACAGATTTAGAGATTGATTTTTTAGATACTGATTTATCGGTCTCTAAAGCAGTCTCTAAATTGGTCTCTAAAAACCTGAATATATTATATATTTTATAAAATCGGTTGCATTAGAGACTGATTTATCTATCTCTAAATCAGTCTCTAAATCGGTCTCTAAATCAGTCTCTAAAAGGCTAAATATATTATATATTTTATAAAATCGGTCACTAAATCGGTCTCTATATATAAAAAAATTGCTAGAAGGGAATTATTATGGAGTTATAGAAATCAATGCAAACTATTTTTTTTATATCAAACAAGATTTTAGATCTTAATCCATACAATCAATTACATAGAAAAATTTCAAAAATCACATTTTTATCATGATATGTCTATGAACAAAAGATTAAATCGTTGATTAAATTCTAAAAGCACCTATATTCTAGTGAATTTAGTTTTGGCATACCACAAGCCACATGGTCGTGATCTTCTACACAAATGCCTATAGAGAAGACTAAAATAACTTTAGATATGAAGAATACAAGATAGCTCCCATATTAAATGGCTAACTAATTAAAATCCAATAAATTACTCTTCCCATGGTAAAGGTCCTTTCCTTTAGCACTTCTGTATTCAAGCTAAAATTCATATAAGGTAAATATTATCTTTAGCACTTCTGTTGAAGTGAAAAATAAGCCCCCAAGCCATTCACAATTGTTGTAGAAATAATTTGAAGAAAGAACCTAAATATTATCTTGTAACCAACAACCAATACAGTGAGGGCTAAACAACAAACAATGAAAAACCATGATGACGAGACCTTTGCAGCAGCAAAAAATTCCAATTTATACATGTCTTAGGTAATCAGCACAAAATGTCAAAATTAACAGAGGAGAAGCAACAATACTTAAATGTTAAAATGAATAGCATTATATAGATTATTGTTTTCAGACACATTAAACAGGCACATACATTTTCTTCAATTCTCTCTTTTTTGAACTGTTAGAGAAGGGAATACTATCTAATAGTGTAGAAAGATCTATATTGTACCCTGTCCTTCTTAAGTCAATCATGCGTCTCCTGCCCAACAGTTGTGAACAATAAACATAGTACAAGAAATCAAAATACCTTCACAGCAACAATGGAACAACATAATCGACACATCAATCAAAAGTCCCTGCTCATACAAATTACATTTTTTTCCACAAATGAAAGTATCGAAGGGCTAGGCTGTATTGCACGGAATTGGGCATTCTTGGACATTTCAAGTTCTTTCTCTGATTCCTTTTTCTTCTCTTCTTTACTTCCTGAAATTAACTAAGGGCATCAAAGGGAAGAAGTCCTCAAGGTATTCATGTAAACCATAAAAAGCATCACATTCGAGATAGACAACAACCAACCGAGTTACTGGTGTGCCATAGACAAATAGTACAGAAAAATAGTCGGCATTTGAACTTTAAACGGAAAACATAAATGTTCAAGTAAGGACAATTATATGCGTTTCTGTCCCTTAAATGAACAGCTCCTTCTTCTTTTGTGTCCTTTTATTAACTTCCAAATTGAAAATATAGACTAACAAAGCAGATGTTAAGCATGTGGTCTCAACCTTCAACCTGATTCATTCAAAAAAAATATATAATTGGTTCATTGGTACCTGTAAATCCTTGAAATAGTGTTTTCAGTTTTGGTGTAAATCTGCAAGTATAAATTAGTAGAAGGAGACGCAAGCAGGATCGTGTTTGCGGGCGGCGCGGAGGTCGGCGACGGCGGCGGAGCTGAGGGAAGGATCAGAGGCGAAGGCATTGCCCAGGTGGAACGACAGTGACCGTTCGAGCGATGAGTGCGAAAGGCTCGTCGAATACAGGTAGCCCACACCCACGCGTCGAGCAGCGAGGGCGAGGGGCGACGGCCAGGGGCAAGCTGTAACACCCCTTTGGGGATGCCACACATATAAAGAAAAATAAAATAAATAAATAAAATCTACCCAAGTTATAAAACATTCATTACATAATAATATGGGTCGTAAAGTAATTCGATAAACATTTTTAAAAATAAAATATTACGGAAAACATAAAATAAACATAACAACACCACTCATAATATACATATGTTCTAAGTTATAAGTTATACAAATAATTTACAACTATAATTACAAATATTTATACGAGAAATAGTAAATAAAAACAAGAAAAGAGTCAATATATACATCCATACGCAGACGCGCCCAAAAAAAACATCAAGCATATTTACTCCTCTGAAGGATCACTCTCAACATGAAAATGATCATCAGGAGACAAATATCCCGGATGTCTCGACACTTGGCGATAACGTGATCGCGCAGTCGATACGATACTTATCTCACTAGGCTCCGTGGTCATACCACCAAAATGACGCCTAATGGATAAGGGTAACTCTAAGTGTAGAAATATTGTCGTAGTCATGATCGGTTCTCCATCAAACCGATGACGTAAGGTCACAGTCATCCGTCCCGCATACGTCACCGAGTCTCTATCTCCTCTCATGTGCCACGAAAGCGATCTAGCGTGAAACTCCAGAGTCACGAATCCCAAAAATCCGGGCACCGCCATACCAAAACTAATCAATCCAATGGGTATGGATGATCAGATGGTTCTTGATCGTCAAACTGGTCGTCGGATAGCTGATCTTCCTCCTCCTCGGGGTACAGAACCTCAAGAGGCTGTTCCTCTTCTTCGAACTCTTTACCATATAAACAGTATATACGTAAAAACACATACAATAAAGAGGTAAGACAATCTAAAATCACCACAAACATGGCCAATAAGAAGACGACAAACAACAGATATACAAGCTTCATGCAATATGAAAAGCTATAACATTAATAAGTAACAGTAGTGTAAAGATTCAAAAAGATGTAAATATTCCAACAATACACCATTACGGATAAAATAAAATAAGAAACAAATGCTACAATACAACAATAGATAAAACAAATACAAGAAACAAATAAATCAATATAATAAACAGATAAGACAAAATAAATAGATAAGACAAAATAAATAGATAAGACAAAATAAATAGATAGATCCCAATAAATAAATATAAAACATACCCTACTCCATGGAGCTAAAAACACACAAAGATATCGAGAGAATGACTCGTAAAAATCTATTAGTACCACGGCCGCCCAACCAACTATTGCATGTTGTCACACGTTGCGTCTATAGCCCCACGACACGAGAATCCATCATCCAGGCGTGGTGTAGTTCACTGGTCTCACGTTGTGGCACTACTGGCAAATGTACTACTAGACTTTACAAATCTCGATTAAATATAGTGCGTTCGAGTCCATTAATGTGCTATCGGTTTACCACGGCCCAAATGGAGCTACCAACTCGTCCATATATGGGATCCCGTACACTAACGTCTCCAAGTTCATTAGAACAATGCACCACACTACGTTTATCGCATCGACAACACGATGTGATTCGTCTCGTCAACCAAAACACCAAAAATTTGGCATAAACACAATACATAATTCCAAAAATATAAAATTACGAAAATGCCCTCAAGATAATAATATGCCCTCAATGGCAGAAAAATAGAAAGCACAGGGTTTACATTTTCCCGACAGCGAAAAATCCTCAAAAGCCTGTACGGGTTCACATTTTCCCGACAGCGAAAAATAAATACAGTAACTGTCAATCGCGTAGAAATTTTATCGCGATTTCACAATCTCGTCGTTTTTACAAACATTTTGAAATCGCGTAACTATATTTTTCTGTTTTCAAAATCGCGTAGGATTTTTAATACGTTTTCTCAATCGCGTAAGATTTTTAAATCATTTTCTTGACCGAATTCCTTAAAAATTACTGTTTAAATAAACAGAAATAATAAATAATACTTTTAAGCTACGTATAATATTTTTCATACCGTATACTGTCTTTTGGACATCTTTTCTATCTTATTTGTCCATTTTTACTAAAAATTGACAATATTTTGCTTAGAAAATTATATTAATGGTTTCCTAATTTTACCGTAAAAATTCTGTTTATTAAAATTTTAGAACCATATACTTAATCCTTTTGAAAACTACTAACATGCTTCAAAACACAGCATGAGCTATATGTTAGAAATTTTCGAAAGTTACTGTATTTCATTTCTAATAACAAAATCATTAGTTCTAAGTTCTCAAACTTATTTCTAATTGATTCTTTTCTTTAAAACTCATTTTAGAAAAATTCTTTTTAACACATATTGCATCCTTATACTTAGAAAAAGCTTGGATTTAATTTTAGAAACCATGGATACTTGGTTTGGCATGTTGGCCGAATTTCCTAAATATTTTGAAATTGATTTCTAGATTATTTCTCATCTTCTAACTATATGTCAAACTTATTATATTGTCTAAATTCATTTAACCATTGTTTTAGAAAATGGTTTTTGAAATCAACACATTCATTTTAGGCATGTTGGCCGAAAATATTTAGTTTTACCATTTGATTTCTAAATTTATTTTCTTTGATCAAATCCACTTGAAACCTTCTTAATTCTCCTAGGTTAATTAAATTACCTTTTAAGAAAATTAAGAGAACATTTTGGTTCTCCATTTTTTGTTAGTGGCCGTGAGCCATCATGGATGTGTTCTTTGGAACACACATGCATTTCCTTGACATATTATTCACATCCTATACATTATCATGCAATTCTATACTTTATCATGCAATTCTAACACATGCAATATTATCAAAGCTTATAGACATGCAAATTAAAACTAATAGACATGCAAAATTATTACAATCACCAAACAAAGAGAGCTACTAACAAACACCACATAACTACTAACAAACACAAAAATTAACAAATACACACATAATAACCACATCACCACCGAATCCTTATGGATTCTACAAACACCACAAATTACTCCATCTTCTTACCACCACCAAGGGATGATAAGATTAGTCTTCCTCTTACCTTAAATGAAGACAAATGGTATTCTTTCACTCCTCCTAGGATTCGGTTTTCTCCACCAAAGTACCTAGCAACTCAAACAAAAATCTACAAGTTACTAACCATGAAAAAGAACCTAAACCATGGATAAATCATGGCTTAGAACTTTGAAAAAGAAGAGAGAAAAGAAAAACAAGAGATTTCACCTCCTTGGTACAAACTTCCAAGTTAGTTTTCAAGCTTCAAATGCAAGAATTTGCAAGAACTCTCAACTAGAGATGTTCTTAGGATGATGTTTAGGTTTAGAAAAGTTGGTTAGAAGAAATTTTAGGTGATTGGATGGTATGGTTCTTGTCTTGGCCGAATGGTGAAGGAAAGAAACAAGAATGGTGGCTAGGGTTCTTGGATGAGAGAGAAGAGAGAAAAGCAAGAAAGATGAAGTGGTATTTTGGTCTCCTAACCCCACATGGCCGTAGCACTTCATGCATGCAAGGTGGCCAAATGGTTGGCTTCATCCAAGCCATGGATTGCATCAAAGGCTAGGATTAAAACTTGCTTAACAAGCTTGTCTCCTATTGGTTGATTATTGATGACTCACAAGCCTAATCACACTGTTCATTAATTACCAGCTTAGTCAGCTAGCTGAGTCAGCTTGTTCTGGAAAGTTCTACTGCTAATGATGATTAATTAAGCTACTGATCTAACCATTCGCTAATTGTGGATCCCGCAAAACATTTCCTGTCCACTTTGTCATTTTATTATCTTGACTAATAAAATAATATTATAATATTATAAAATTATTTTATTTGACAGTCAAATCCTAAAAATTAAAAGATTATTTACTGTCTCATTCAGAATCGGGTTTAGTAAGATCCCCCAATTCTAAATAATAAAATAAGATTTTCCGGCCCGAAAAAATATTATTTTCCTGCCTCGGAGCAAATCACACAAAAAGTTCATATAAAATCACAGACAGTAATATTGGACACTAAATCAAGTACAAAACAATTAAAAACAGCAAAAATAGTACAAACAGCACGTTCGGGACGTAATGGTCATTTTTCCATTTTTTCTCACAACGTAGCTAATCATCCAAAAAGTTCAAATAAAATTACAGACAGTATTAATTGTCTGTATATCTTTCAGAAAAATTAAAACAGTAGCTCGGAAAAACTTTTATTTTACCGTCTCGGAACAAATTACGTAAAAAGACCAAATAAAATTTGAGCCTGTATAAACATATTTGTATTTCATGCAGAAATCGAGAAACAGTAAAATAGGGACACAACGGTCATTTACACAAAAGCTTGAAAAACAGCAAACAGTACATTCGGAACATTTTCTAAAAATTGGGGTGTTGCACAAGCGTCGCGGGAGAGAGGCTAGCGGCGACGGGCTTGTGGCCAGCAGTGAGGGTGAGGGAGAGGCAACAACTGTGAGGGTGAGAGAGTGGCAGCAGGGTGAAGGTGTTAGGGTTTGAAATGAGAAAAAATTAAAGGGGCTGAGCTGATATGGTAAACTTTTAGAGACCAAATTTAAGGTCTCTATCTTTTTTTTTTTAATTTTTTTTATTTAGAGACCGATATTGCGGTCTCTAATAATATTTTTTTGTTACAATATAATTAGCGACTAAATTTACGGTCTCTAATTATTTTTTTTGTAATTTTTTATTTAGCGACCAAAATATCAGTCTCTAATAATAAGGTATATATATTTTTTAAATTTCTTTTATAGTATAATATCGGTCTTTAATTCGGTCTCTAATTAGAGACCAAATTAGAGACCAAATTTTTTTAAAACTTTTTTTATTTAGAGACCAAAATATTGGTATCTAAAACTCAAATTTTTAGTAGTGACCGAAATATCGATCTCTAATTTTTTATTTTTTTCCTATCTATTTATTTATTTATTTCTGTAAATTTTTTTATTTAGAGACCAAAATATCAGTCTGTAATTCGGTCTCTAAAATATTTAGAGACCGAATTAAAGACGGATTTTATTTCGGTGACAAATTAAATTTTTTTTCTTAATCGGTCTCTATTTCGGTCTCTATAGAGACCGAACTAAATCAGTCTCTAAATCAGTATCTAAAACACAAATTTCTAGTAGTGAAAGAAAACAATATGACATGATTTACACTAAGTTTTCAACTATACAAATCAGAGTAGATGCATTTCAACTTCCAAGTATAATATATCAACATTCAAATATATAAGTCAACTAACATAAGCATATCACTGTTTCACATGAAATTCTATGAAATAGAATTAATTTACATAAAATTGTAATTTTTAAACATTTCAGTGTCAAAGATAAATTCATACAATTAAAATTAAGCAAAACTCCTTAACAAAAAGGGTAACAAGTGGGATAAAATATATAGTAGTATCACTTATTTCAACAAAAGCTCATGCACCATTTATTTTAGAAGCATTAACATAAGCATAATAATTAAGACAACATAGAGTAAATCTATACTTGTTCACTCAGCTTAAAAATGTGAAACAAACATTCAAATGAAATTGTTAATGCTCCAATTTTATTACCATAAAATAAATAATTAATTTACTAATATTGTAATTCAATTATAAAAAGTATTAGATATTATATCTTATCATACATTATGGAACCAAAATATCACTAGCAATAAATTGCTATGTATACGTTCCAAGGTACGAAGGGAAAACAAAAATTTGTTGGAACATTTAAACTCCTTTTTTTTTTAATTATCTTTAACCTTTCTACCCCATTGAAAAAATAAAATAAAATAAAAAACTCAAATAATGAAAAAATATCACAATATTAATATTGGGAATAAACCACAAGGTATATAAAATTATTTCACACTAAATAAAAAGGAACATTATTATATTTTGGCCACACATCAATTCTTACTTGCCTTTAGAAGCAATATCAATATGCATTTAATTGAGTCCAAAAACAATTATAGTGATCATATACATCAAATATGAAAAAATTCAAAATAAGTTAATAAACTCACTTAAAATTTATTTTTTAAATAATGTAAAACCAATACGCAGACAAATGTGTACATTAGAAAAACAGCTCCTTAACAACATGAGCTATATGATAATATTATCATATAATTTTATACTTTCTTTTTGGCAGGGCAAAAAGCCTCTAACTATGAAGTTAACATATTAGACTACAACAAAACTTAGAAATTGACATATTAGGGCAGACAAATTCCTTATGTCATTGTAGCTAACACAAAGAACGTGATGAAGAAATTTAAAACCTATCCCCTTTAAGGTGACAGACCTCCAAAGTTGCTATGTCTTTGTACCTACTTCATGAAATTCCTTTAATTACAACACATGATAGCCCCCTTTGGGGTAGCGATCGTATGCAATAATTCAAAGAAAAGAAAATCTTACATAATGATGACAAAATTTTCTTATAATCTTTGTAAATGAGTCACTTTGGTGACAAACATTTATATTGATCTTCAAAGACTTAAGTCATACTAGGATAAAAAAAAATTATCAAAAAGAAATAAAATAAGGTCAATATACTAATAACAATATGTATATTGTCGATCTATGTAACATAAAATATTAACAAAATAAGTGGCTTCATAGATCACAAACTCAGATTTTATTTAGTCAAATAGTCTCAATAAAAATTATCTTGTGCAAATAATAATACCAAGTCTTAATACAATATAGGATACAAAAGGATACACACAATCATTCAATTTATTATAAAAGGTAATAATCTATCCACTACGGAAAACATTTTGTGAATATTAGCGATGAAAATTGCAACAGATTTCTTTTGTTGGATTTAGTGATGAAATTTTTCTGTTGCTAAATTATCCGTGACAAATTTCGTCGCTAAATTACTTTATTTCTTGAAAAATAAATGTTTTATTATATGAAATATATAGCGATGGAAAGTTTTTATCGCTAAGCTTTTTTATATAAAACATGAAAAATTTATTATTAAAATGAAATATGTAGTGACGGAAAGTTTCTGTTGCTAAGTTTTTTTTATATAAAAACATGAAAATTTTATTATAAATAGTAGAAGGGCAGGAAATGAAATATGTAGTGACGGAAAGTTTCTGTTGCTAAGTTTTTTTTATATAAAAACATGAAATATATAAAACATGAAAAATTTATTATTAAAATGAAATATGTAGTGACGGAAAGTTTCTGTTGCTAAGTTTTTTTTATATAAAAACATGAAAATTTTATTATAAATAGTAGAAGGGCAGGAAATGAAATATGTAGTGACGGAAAGTTTCTGTTGCTAAGTTTTTTTTATATAAAAACATGAAAATTTTATTATAAATAGTAGAAGGGCAGGAATCGAACCTGATACCTTATGTTAAAACGAACGCACCCGTTACCACTACGCCATGTTTAGTGGTCATAACCATATTTACATGTTTTATATATTTATAATTAAACTTTTATTTCTTTCCCTTCCTATTTTTCCTCCCCTCTCATTTTTGTTCTCTATCTACCCAAAACACGTTGCTTCCATTCCTCATTCCCTATTCCTGCAAATTAACACCTCCCTATTCCCCATTGCTACCAAAGTAACACCACCCTTTTCCCTCTCTACTATTCCCCACTGTTGCGATATCGCTCCTCCGTTTCCCTATTTTTCTTTTCTCCGCCCTCTCATTCAATAGACAACACCATGCCTCAACGCCTTAAGGTCTCAGCAGCAGCGACACCTACCATACAACTTCGATCCAAATTTAGGAAGGGTTTCTTTTTTTGGAATTAATTGATGAGTACTTTGAATCTATAGTAAGTTACACTTCCAAGGATTTTATGGCTTTTTTTTCTCTTTGATACATGAATTTAAGGCTAGTTGACTTGGCAGGTTGGGGTTATTCTAATATGTTAATACATATGTCAAATTTGCTATGCTCTGTTTTTCATATCTCAAATTTGTGAAAATGATGGGAATATTGAATAGAAATTGACTACATTCTTCACGTTATGTTTGCTCTCTTTTTTTTTCCCTTATATATATGCCTTCAAGAAAGGAAGAAAAGGATTCCAGCGGTTCCTTTCAGCATACTCTTGATTTATTGAACTTTAAATGGTAAATGTGTTATGACTTCAATATCATTGTCTATGCAAAAGCAAATGATAATATAATGATTGCTAACACAATGATAACATATGACAAAAGACACGTTTAAAGCTGGAGTGGATTTAACAGAATATTATAGACGAAAGGATCTAAAGTTGCAGGATGTTGGAGGTGGAAAACTAAGAAAACCAAAAGCACAATACATATTAACTAAGTAGCAAAGGTTAGCTGTTTGCAAATGAGTTAAACAACTTAAGCTACTAGATAGGTATGCTTCCAATTTGGGTAGGTGTGTTAACATGAGGGAAACGAAGTTATTCGGTATGAAAAATCATGACTGTCACATATTGATGCAGCGTTTACTCCTGATGTCATTCAAGGCTTTGCTGAAGTCCATTTGGAATGCGCTTACTGAATTCAACAAATTCTTCAAAGAACTAACTTCGTCATTGCTGAGAGAGAATAAATTGCGTGAGATGGAGTAGAACATTCTAATTATTATGTGCAAATTGGAGCAAATATCTCCTCCAGGCTTCTTTGACTCTATGGAGCACCTTCCAATCCATTTGCCATATGAAGCAAAAGTTGGTGGTCTTATTCAATATAGATGGATGTATCCCTTTGAAAGGTGATTTCAATTATCTCATTCTTTTAAATGAAATTCTCGTAAGAGTATACAAAAAATTTGTAACTAATCAATTCAGTTTTCAATTTTAGGCTTATACCTACCTTAAAAGATAAGGTCATAAACCCATCTAAAGTCGAAGGCTCCATTTGTAATGCTTATCTAGTGGAGGAGACTTCTACCTTTGCATCTTACTCTACTATCTACCTGAAATTCCTTCTAGGAGAACAAGATTGCCACGTAATGATGATGGAGGTGATGAGAGTTCAACAAATTTACCATTGTCTATTTTTAATTATCCAGGACGCCCTGCTGGGAAACATAACTGTACTATCTTATATGAAAGGGAAATGAAAGCTGCCAAATTATATGCTCTTTTAAATTGTCATGAGGTGGAGCCTTTTTTGGAGTAAGTCATCGAGCATATGTTAGTTACTCACCTCTAGTAGCGATTAAAACAAATCTTATGTGGTCTATGATCTATATGCAAAATGCATGCATATATGTTATGAGAACTTGTCCCTGACATAAATGACTCAGAAGAAAGCAAATAAATTTCCACATCATTCCCCTCATGGTTTAAAGAACATGTATATTAACTTCTTTCAATCATTTATAATATTACTTGTTAAGTTAAACTAGCAAACAATTTCATAATATAGGTTCTCAGTTCAAGTAACATGATTGAAGACCATCTTTTGAGGAGCTTGGCATGAGGGCCACTTAGAAAAGTAAAAAATTTACAACACATTTTGTAAATGATTATAAATTCAACACAATGTCTCAAAGTCATGGGATAGGGAACGACAAATTATGGTGTATATGTTAGAGGTGGTGGCTATGAGATGATGAAGAATGATTACTATGGGATGATAACAAATATTGTTGAATTGGAGTATACCAGACGGCCCACCAAAAATTTAGTTTTATTCAAATGTGACTGGTTTGATCCTACTCTCAATCAAGAGACAAAGATAAATAAAAATTATAGGATTATTGAAGTTAGAGAGTCTAGGAGATATAAAAATTATGATCCTTTCATATTGACACAACAAGCAGAGCAAGTGTACTATACAAAGTATCCTAAAGGCCAACAAAGGTGGTTATGTGTGATGAAAACCAAGGTACGGAGTATAATTCAAGCTTCAGAAACTAAGAAGCCCGAAGCTGATGATTTGTACTAAGAAACTGAAGTCCCTGTAATGCTTATGATAGTTTCAAATGATGATATTCAACAAAGTCTTGTTGATATAACTAGTCCAACAGAGGAAGTTGAAAGAAAGTATTTGAATCAAGTTGATTTAGAAGAAGAATATGAAGATGTAGAACTTATAACAGAGGACGAGGAGGAGGATGAGGATAAGAAGAAGAAGAAGAAACATTTTTTGATTAGCTTATTTATGTATCTAAGTTTGTATTATGATGCTTGTTTGTGAATTTCTTTAACTTTGTGCTTTTAGGTGCATGCATGTGAATCTCTTTAACTTTAGTTGCTTTAATACATGTGTTGGTTTTCTCAGTTACTTTAAACAAAGTTAATTATCTAAGCTTGTATTGTTATGCTTGTTTGTGAATTTCTTTAAGTTTGTGCTTTTAGGTGAATGCCTGTGAATCTCTTTAACTTTAGTTGCTAGAAACATTTTTTGAATAGCTTATTTATATATCTAAGTTTGTATTATTATGGTTGTTTGTGAATTTCTTTATGTTTGTGCTTTTAGGTGTATGCTTGTGAATCTCTTTAACTTTAGTTGCTAGAAACATGTTTTGAATAGCTTATTTATGTATTTAAGTTTGTATTATTGTGCTTGTTTGTGAATTTCTTTAAGTTTGTGCTTTTAGGTGCATGCCTGTGAATCTCTTTAACTTTAGTTACTTTAAATAAAGTTAATTGTAATATTTTTGTACCATATGTCCATAGATGGTAAATAACCAAACAGGTAGAGATAAAAGTAGAGGTAGAGGCAGAGGTAGAGGTTGGGATACCTCTCAGACATCTAGCATACATGTCCAACCTCCACATCTAGCTTACCTGCCTCACCTCCACATCCTCCCACATCTGGCTTACCTATGCCACCTCTATATCCTCCTTCATTTGGCTCACTTGTCCTAGCTCC
This sequence comes from Ormosia emarginata, assembly GCA_029884605.1. Classification (NCBI taxonomy): domain Eukaryota; kingdom Viridiplantae; phylum Streptophyta; class Magnoliopsida; order Fabales; family Fabaceae; genus Ormosia; species Ormosia emarginata. The sequence continues at coordinate 20,199,949 of JAQQTP010000077.1, read as the reverse complement.
ACTTCCTCTTACATCTACCTCATCTGCCCCATCTCCACATCCTTATATGTCGGCTTCACCTACTCGATCTCCATATGAGCAGGCATCTACTAGACATATTGCACATAACTCTTCTTCAGATCCCCATGCATCATTCTTTATTCTACATAGGTTCCACCCCCAGGGACCATAGATCTAGATGACCTTATGTGGATTAGGCCTGGACCAAGAATGATGTAAGTACTTATGACTTGTGCATTTTAATTTCTTATAACCAATTTTATTATACACACAAACACTTTATGACTCTTTTTGTTATAGGTTTGAACCTGAAGTTAGACCACCACATACAATCTCAAACATTATGAAATCTAAGTTTAAAGGGGCTTGGAAATCTTATTGTGAGGTTAATGACAAAGTTAAAAAGATGTGATTTGCTAAGTTTGGGGTAATGTATTTCTAATTGTATTTATTATTATGTTAATATGATTGAAATTTTAAATTATTTTGATAGAATAATTATTGCTTTTCAATAATGTAGAGAAAGTATAAGTATTTATTTGAGGATTATAAACGTATGAAAAAGTCCTTCGACCACAAAGGATCTGAACTGCTTAAGAATGCTTTGTACAAGGTTCATCGCAACTAGGATTAAGGCAATGGATTCTATGTACGAGAAGAGTTGGAGAGAAAATGACAACAAGATCCTAAATGGTTGGAGAAGAAGAGAAAGAACACTCAGAATAGAAATTTTGAGGAGGGATTGTTAAAACACACTGGAGGCTTAATTCCAGCAACAACGCATAAGAAGAAATTGGTGAATAGCTTCCATCAAATTTGTGATTCGAGCTAATTAGGCTAATCTTCACTGGATACTATTTCTCCTTACATATTTCTAGAAACAACAATTGAAGAGGGATCCATGACATTGGGAGCTATTCTCATGGCTTCAAACATGCAAAAGGGAGTGGATCTCCACCAAAGTGAAAAATATTGTTATAAGTATAAATGATGTATAAATGCTATAATTAAATTTTAATATCTGGCTAAGTCAATTTGCAAGCACAAATATTTATTAACAATTGCATTTGTCAGGATGAGTACTAGAAACGTGTTAGTGAGAGGGACTCAAAGCGGCCACCAAGGGAGGAGACTATTAACATCCATTCTGACAACAACATCTACTTGGATGTTGTTGGAGGCATTAGCAAGACCAAACACATCTTTGGCTTGGGATCTAATGCTGCTTGTCATGCATCATCTTCTTCTACTTCTGTTGAAGGTTGTTCATAGTCAGAGATGGAAGCGATGAAGAGTTTGGTTGCAAGTCTCAGTATGCAAGTGGTAGAACAGGAAAACTTCATCAACACAATCCTACAATGCTTGAAAGCATCTACTAGTGACTTACAAGCTAATAGCAGCGGTCATGAGAATGAGCCCACTTGGTGATGAGGATGAGGATGACATGGATGAAGATGACTATGATCTTTTTCCTCCTGATATTCGATACATTATCTTCATGTTTGTTTTGATAAAGAATATGTATAACTTAATTTATATTTACCTTGATCTTTTGAAATACTTTTACTTTGACATTTTGAAATATTTTGTAGTATATATGACTTGATATGCAATTATGATAATGATATTTTTAAATTTTTTAAATTTGTTGCTAGATTTTGGATTGAATTGTTGTACTATTGTGTTGCATACAAGTTTAAATTGTATAATTGAACTGTTTAAAAAATTAAAAAAATAAAATAAAAAATTTGGCTCATTAGCAACGTAAATCACCCGTAGCTAAAAGGCACAAATATATACTTCCATTTTAGTGATGAAATATTTATCGTCGCTAAAACAATTGCTAAATAATAATATTTTGATAATTAGAAACTTTGGTTACGGACTTTAGAGACAAAATTTTTTAAACTAGCAACGGAAAATTTTGTCACTATTTAGTGATAAAAATAAGTTCCGTCGCTGAAAAATTAGCCACTAAGGATTACGTGACGAAAATAATTTTGTGACAGATTTTGTCGCTAATTATTATAGCAACGAAATTTAATGGATCAGTGACGGAAAAATTCCATCGATATTTAACTCATTTTTAGTAGTGACCTAAACAAAATAAGTTCAACCAAATCCTAAAAAAAAATCTTTAAATAACCATAAAAATCATGACAATGTTTTAAATTTCTAATTATTAGAGTTTACAAGAATGCTAAAAAAAATTGTAAACAACAAATCAAATATACAAATTAATAATAAGAATGTTTAACATCAATTACTTGAGCATTAAATAACAGCTTGCCACCAACATAAGCTAATACAAGAACCTAAACATAAAATTACAACCCCTTTGGAGTGGGGATGCAAAAATATATAAAGGTTCCTCATATAAAGCTAACAGCAAGAAAATTCCCAACAATTTTTTTTTGACTAAAAAAAATATTCATTCATTCAAATTGGTAAAATACATCGAGAATAACACAAATTCAACATCGTTAAAAACTGAAAAGGATGAATCTGCGAACAAACTCACAGCACCCAGGTTAATAGCATAACATGGCAAAATGCCTACAAATGTGACAAAATCAAAGTGACCGAAATACCCATGCTTTCGGATCTATAACGTTGACGCCCAATTCTTGATTGAATTTGTAATGGATCGAAGCTGATCTACCAATCTGAACCAAACGAACACCGCAACAAGACGGGAAACCCCCGCAACAAGACGGGAAATAAAATGACGCCACATCAAAATGACGAACAAAACCACCGCCGCACACAGACGACGAAAACACGGAAAAACACGAAAGAAAAATCAGATCTATGTGGAAAAATTACTTATTTAGATAAAAGGAGAAAAAGAACGATGTAGAGAGGTGATTCCAGGCCAAAAAATGGCCCAAATCACCCCCCTCCGATAGATGAAAAAGAAGGAAAAGAAGAGTAACTGGCGTTAGGATTCGTAAAAAAGGAAAAGAGAGATATTGCTTTGAGCTAATAACCATTAGAAAATTCCCAACAATTAAGAAAATCTCCTTTGAAATGATAACTTTAAATATCAGAAATAAACTTATATTGACATGCTCAACATAATTTCCAATTAAAACACACAATAATCCCCTTTGGGGTCGAAATTGTATGTCGTAATTAGAAAAACATACCTCACATGATGATAAGTTCATGAACTGACATAAACAAACCACTTTGGTGATAAATGTTTATATAAATTTACAAAAGTCGCTAGACAGGGAAAAATAATGCCTAGACAAAACAAAATAGATGATCCAATCAAGTTGAGATACTCATCAACATGTACCTCACTGGTCAAAAATAGTCCAAAATGCATTACATGAATACTGAGTTTTGTATAGTATGTAAAACACAAAAGGATCTAGGAAAAATATATATACTACTATTAAATCTAGAATAGTAATTTTTTTCTTTAGTAATTATAACCCATAAACATATTCTAGAACAAAGGCAAAAATAACGCAGCGGAAGAAAACAAATGCAAAATATAATTATTTAATAAATAATAATTTTACCCAAAAAAATAATGGTCTGTTTCATGCGGCAACCATGTTGGAAAATTGTAATTGTAGTATCATCCGAGCTCCAAAATTCGGCTGCTTCAGCCATTTAAAAAATCCAAGAAAATACAGAAATATGTAAGATATAAAAGAATCTAGAGAGAATTCACATTGCTATTCATTCCAAAATATCCATAATTATTTTTCTAAGTAATTACATAACTTAGAAACATATTCTAGAAAATTATAAAAGATAATAAATAATTAAGGATATTTAATTAAAAATATTAGCACAAAATATTAAAATAAATATTGTATGAATAAAAAAGAAACTACCTTAATCACCAAATTTCACGCCACTACAAGCCTTGCATTAATGAGTTCTAAAACTCAAAACACATTTTGATATTTACATCAAAATTGATTTCAAAGGAAAATGAATGATTTAACATGGACAGCACAACGAAAAAAGTAGAAAATCATTTTTCAAAAAATAAAATAAGTATAGATGTAAACACTTGGAGACATACCAAAATATAACATCATGTATAAATCATAAAAAAAAATAAAAATAAAAAGAGGTTGCACCATTGAAGCTGCGGTTCGAACCTCGTAACCCAACGATTTCAAGCAATTGAAATTTATTAACTATAATAGCCCAAGGATCTCAACCAGAGTCTATGAGATCACAATATCCATGAAAATAGCCCCTGGAGTATGTATAAGGAATGATTTACAATTATAATCATCAAATTCAATCACAATTCATTGGACAGCAACTATCAAAATAGTCAACAAACAAGTACTAATATTCAACCCCTCTTTTTTTTAAAAATAAATAAATTAAATCCTATAACATGGATCTTGAATCTGTGTGACTTGACTTTGATACTACTTTTAAGAATTAAGCAGTCATATAAATCCAAAACACTAACATAATTAACACAAAATATAAAACGTACCTAAGTTGACCATGTACTGACGTATTGACAATGTTTGTTCCTTTAATTAGATCTTTCTCCCTATTTATATATGTCTTGCAACAAGTGGTTATCGATAGGATAAGCCACAAAATATAGAAGGGACCTATCCGCTTATTTATAACCATAATAATTTCTTTCATCAAGAGATACTGTCAATAATAAATTTTAATGTACTAATGGTTAGTTAGACTTATATTGTTGCCACATAACCATATTAACTCAATAATAAATGTGCACGCAGCTCAAATTATTCCCTACAAGTATGATATCATCCACGTAGACTAACAAAACAGTAAAAGATGAACCATTTTTCTTAATAAACAAGGAATAATCTACCTTGGATTGAGTGTAGCCAGAAGATAAGAGAGAGCTTGATAATTTAGAAAACTACTGTCTACTTGCCTACCTCAAACCATACAAAGACTTTTGCAATTTACATACCTGATTAGGAATCTTGGAATGAAAACCTGGAGGTAATTTCATATAAACTTCCCCAGTCAAATTCCCATGAAGAAAAGCATTATTGACATCTAATTTATGCAAATGCTAACTTTGAGTGGCTGCAACAACAAGTAATAATCTGATAGTGCTCATTTTTGCTACTAGGGAAAAGGTTTCTAAAAAAATCCAAGCCCTCTTGTTGAGTCTATCCTTTTGCATCTAGGTGTGCTTTATATCTCTCTATACTGCCATCTGACTTATACTTAATTTTGTACACCCATTTGCAACCAATTAGTTGTTTACCAAGTGGCAAATTAGTTAATAACCAAGTGTGATTCTGCTATAAAGCTTGTATGTCAGCTGTCATAGCATTTTTCCAACAATCATGCTTAATAGTTTGACTATAGCTAGTGGGTTCTGTGGTTGTGGAAATGGTTAAGGTGAAGTGTTTGTGTGATGGTGAGAGGTGATCATAAGTTATAGAATTAGAGATAGGATAGAGGTTACCTGTAGGAGGTTGGATCTGGGTTGAATTCAACAATATACAGTGATAATCTTGTAAATATGATGGTGTTTTTCTAATTCTGTTAGATTGCCTAATGACAAGTTCAGTGGTACCTAAATCTGAAACAAGTTGAACTGTAGAAGAAGAATGGGAATCACGAATAGGGGAATCAGAGGAAGGAGAGGAAACAACATGTGGATGGGGGGAAGACATAGGAGCAAAACAAGAATTATCATAATCAAGGAGGATGGAAGAGGATAATGCAGGAGAAACAATGTCAGGATTGATTTCAGAAGATTGAGACTGAAAAGGCAATATAGCCTCATGAAAGACCACATTTCTAGAGAGAAATAGAACTCTAGTATGTAAATCCAATATGAGATAGCATTGGGTTCCAAATCTGTAACCTAAAAAGACACATTTTCTAGCTTTTGCATCAAATTTCTTCCTGCGAGCAACAAGTGTAGAGGCAAAACACAAACAATCAAAAACTTTGAGATCTGCCAAAATTGGTGGTTCTTTGTGTAGAACAATATAAGGACATTGATTTTTCAAGGAAATGGAAAGAAGTCTATTGAAAAGAAATACTGCATGTGCAACAGTATAAGATCAGTAACATTTTGGCAAATTTGATTGAAATAAAAGGGACCTAGCCACGTCGACCAAGATGTGCTAATGCTTTCTCTCCACAACACCATGTTGTTGTGGAGACTCAACACATGTGGTTTGATATATAATCTCTTTTTCTGCATAGAAGTTAGTGAGTAAAAATTCAGGGTCATTATCTGTCATAATGAATTTAACAGCATGATTAAATTAGGTTAATACAAGAGAAACAAATGATTGGATGTGAGAGGGAGTTTCAGATTTAGCCTTCATGAAAAATAACTAAGTATGCCTAGAGTAATAATCTACCACAGTTAAGAAATATTTGTGGCCTTGGATAGATGAGGTTGAGAAGGGACCCTATATATCTATATGCAGCAAATCAAGGATATGTTCAGAAGTAGTCAAACTATCAGAATAAGGTAACTTTGTTAATTTTGCAAGAGGACAAATATCACAAACTTTATTATGAACTAGAATAAAAGGGAATTGTTTGTGTAAAGCATTGAGTTTAGAATAAGATGGATGGCCTAGTCTGTAATGTCATATATCAAAAGGTACAAAATTTATATGGTTTGCAGATTTTGAAAAAGGAAATGAAACATATTTACAAGATTGCTATAGCATATAAAGTCCATTGCTGACTCTACTAGATCCAATCTTCAAAGAATTGATGTCCTGTATTAACCAACAAGTGGAAGAGAAGGTTAATTTGCAAGAAAAAGAAAGTGATAATTTTGTAATTGAGATTAGATTGAAAGTGGAATTAGGTAACTACAAGACATCAGTGTGAATCAAGTCATTAGAAATGTGAACAATGACAAATATGGAAGTTAAAACAGGACTACCATTAGGAAGCTTAACTGCTATTAGATAGTTTATATGTTGTGTATAGACTCAAGGAACAACAAATATGATCAGTTGCCCCAGTATCCAGAATCCAATCTAAGGATTTTAAGTGACATGCTAGAGTTACATGGTTACCTTTATTGGAATCAGTAGAAGGTTTAGTGTTTGGGACATATTGAGTGGTTACATGACTAGCCAAGTGTTGTTGTTGTGATTGCTGAAACAAATGCATAAGAGTTTGATACTACTCAAGAGTAAAACCAGAATTGGCAATGTCATGATTATTTGAGATGCCTTAGACTTGTCTTGCTCATCATCATTCATCGAGCTAACATGATTAACAGTATAATTGGGATGTCTACTTTTATATCATGGTGGAAAACCATGTTTTCTATAACATACTTCAACTGTGTGACCATTTCTTTTGCAATATGTATAATATTTATTCAAATAGGAAGATTGACCTCTGCCCATAAAAAGCTTTTTCTTTGAAAGGATTTCAAAAAACAGGTCCCCCACCATTATTGGTAATAGTTAACACCTGAGGTTCCTTAATCAATTCAGTTGACAATTGTCTTTCTTGTTGCAAAATAAGAGAAAACACCTTATTGATTTTTGGTAGTGGATCCATCACTAATATTTGAGATCTTACATGAGAAAATTGATCATTTAATCTTTTCAAGAAACGCATAATATACTATTCTTATCTATATGATGAAATAATAGGAATCAAATCACAGGTACATGAGAACTGATATCTACAGTTGGAAATTGGCCTGAAATTCTCCAATTTTTCCCACAAAGTTTTCAGTTGAGTAAAAAAATTTGTTAGTGAAAGCTCACCTTGTTTGAGAGCATACAATTCTTCTTGTAATGCTACAATTCGAAGCTTATCACCTTGAGAAAACCTATCTTTTACATCTGCCCAGATTTCTGTAGTTGAATTCATCCATAATGTAACACCCTCCCTAGGGTATCACATTTCCGATTCCCGACTCATAATCTGAAAATCAATTCGTAAAAGGTTTGAGTTTATGAAAATATGGGTTTCAAAATTTCTTCTTTACTGAAACGTAAATTTATTGAAAATATTAGGTAATATTGAAAATCATATTTCAACTTATTCATTATGCAATATTGACACCAATTAATATTTAACAATTTAAAGAGAATTATAAAACTAACAGACTCTTTTTTTTTAACAGCAGCAAACCCTATGACGGGTCCTACTTAATAGCACAGTACAACACTAACGTTAAAACTTAACATACTTATTCTGTTGTGTATCCATCTTGTTGCATCAGACATCTGTTCTACATCTGTTCTTTGTCAACACTGCACATCTTCGAGTCCTGAATGTCCACTCCTTATTGTTGTCATCAATCTCAGAGTATTCATCGCCCGTTATGTCTAAGACAACTCAATCCTTCTATTATTTGATTTTAACAGTACAGACACAACAAAACAACATAACAAATAGGTGAGATCACCTACGCCAATACCAACATGGCAGTATAGAGATAACAAAAACAACATATCATACAGATAGGTCATACCATAATCATGCTATCAGCATTAATCAACTATCATCATCTAATCATTTATTAGTTTAATTATCATAAACAACAAATTACAATAATGTTCTAATTATCATTATCATCATCCAAGTATTCAAAACAATTGTCATAACCAATATCCCTCAATTAATATATCATGCAGATATAAAATGTTCAGATTATGCATGTGCACAAAGACTCAGTTTTTCAAAAACAACTCCATGGAGGTTTTCACAATTTCGAGGAGAATGCTCTGGTTAATTGCCCAGCCTAAGCCCACAGACAATCTCCCAGTCGTAGAAAAGAATCGTGTTCTTGTCGGGTATCGTCAATGCGTTGCAACGGACTGCATCGTCAAGTGGCACAGGGTACTCGCCAGCTGTCCACTGGTCGACCGCCGCGCCTTGACGCACCCCAAGATCCATCATAGATCTCACTATCAATTCTCATTCCCTCTTCAACCACAAGGGCCAAAATAGCTTATTAGCTATACTTTATACAATGCACGAATATATCAGTGCAAGTCCAACCACAAGGGCCAAATCTTTTCAAATTTCATTTGTTCAATCATATGCCTCAACGCATATTTTTTCAATGCATGTATAATGCACCCATGCCAATCACAGGCATATCTTTCCAATGCATGTATAATGCACCAAATGCCAATCACAGGCAAAATACGTCATTTTCTCACACAATGTTTATACACTGGTTCAACAGTAATCATACTGCTTTTACAACAGCGAAATCATGTTATCACATTTTCATAGTTATAAAACACTTTCATCGTGTTTTCAAATTTGCGCAACATTTTCGTTTCATTTTCACAATTCCAAAATGTTTCTGTTACGTCTTCACAATTCCAAAATGTTTATATTACGTTTTCAAAATATCGTAACACTTATGTTACGTTTTCAAAATTCTGAAACGTCTTTGTTATATTTTCACAATACCGTGACACTTCACATTACGTTTTCACAATACAAGAATATTTACACGTTTTCAAAATACCGCAACTCTTCTTACATTTGCACTTTTAAAACATGTACTAATTTTTCAACATTTTTCTCAATTGCGTAAAAATATACGTTTCTCAAATCGCATAGTATTTTTTTCACTGTTTCAAAATTGTGTAACTTAAAAATCATTCTTTTACGTCCCGTAAATCATTTTCTATCATTCTCAAAATATTTAAAACACTTTCCAAATCTCATAATAATTTTCCGCTATTTTCACAATCACGTAAAAATAATTCATCACTTTTCCATCACGTAGTGATTTTTCAATAGTAATTTAGATTACGTAAAATATTTAAACATAATTCAAATCGCGTGGAAATATTTTAACGTATTTAAAATTGCGTAGAAATATTTTACTGTATTTCCAAACACTTAGAAATATTTTACTGTATTTCAAACCACGTACTTTAAAATTACATTTTTAAGATACGTAAATAATTTTTTCACCACAATTTCATTACGTAAAAATATTTCTTAACCTTAAAAAAATTCTTTTTCAACTTCTCTCAAAATAATATAACTTTGTATTTCATTTTTCACATTTCCTTACTCAAGAAAATCTTTTTCCACATTTCTTTACTCAAGAAATCCTTTTCCAAAATATACTCCACAAAAATCACTTTTTCCAATGATATAAATCAACGTTTCAAAAGTTTAAGAATTTCCTAACGTACTTCAAAACTCAAAAATCAATTATACGTTAATAAATTTTCAAAACACCATTATATTCTCCATTTTTCTCAAATCAACTTTAAAATCAATTCTTCAAAATAAATTGAAGTTCAAACATGTTCAACCTCTCTTTGTCTTTTGTTTACAAAATTCTCTCAAATGATAAAAACACTCTGATTCCCTTTCCAAATTCCTCAGTATTAAATCAAGTTACGTTTTCACTTTAAAAAAGCACTTTGTTCATAAAAAATCAAGACATTACAAGCCTTTAAAAAAACGCGACATACGACTATTGAAACCATCAAATATTTTTCCTTTTAAATTGATATGGTTTTACACAAACAAAACCATTAAAATTTTGTTTTCAAAACCGTGTGATTCATGGTCATAAAAACCAAACCCATTTGTTCAAATTCATTTTTACTTTCTTTACAAATTCTTTTTTTCACTTTCTTTGCAAATCCTTAAAATCAACGTTTGCCCGTTTCATTCAAAACTCATGTTTAGAAAAACACTTAGGATCTTTTTACACAAAATAAATCAATAAAAATCCTTCAAAACCATGTTCTTGTTCTCTTGAAAAACATATCCTTTGTTTATTTTCCATACTCTTCAAATCAATCCAATTTTTATTCTTCCATAAAAATATTAAGTTATAAACACCTATGTTGAGGTGTCTTGGCCGAAAATTCCATAGTCTTTAGAACCAAGAAAATTCATTTTTTCTCCACTTCATAATTTTCATTAAACAAATCAATTTCCTTGTTCTTGAAAAATTTTCAACATGAACCCTAATCAAGGGCATCAAAACCGTAGCTCTCCTTGGCCATTGGGACCAAAATTAATTTTCTTTCCATCATCAAATCATGCATACACATACATACATAATATATATATATATATATATATATATATATATATAAGCATGCCATATTATAATCATGCATAGTATAAGCATACCATCAAAATCATAAACTCATCCAAAGCATATTAAGCATAGGTAATTAATCAAAGCTCATAAACACATATAAATTATTATATGACCATGGATATGAATCCTCACATGGATTCAACACCCATCAAATATAAGACCATCTCTCACCACCATGCTTGGTTGGTGAGATGGATCTCCCTCTTACCTCTTGAAGATCCTCAAAAACTCCTTGTTTTGCTTCTTTTTCCAAGTCCTTCACCCCCAAGGGCTTCTCAAATACAAAACAAAATACATAAAAATTAGTATACTAAGCTTGATTAAGAAAACCATGGATCAAACATGGTTTAGATCATGAAAAAGAGAGAAGAAATGAAGTTTCCTTACACTTCACCATAAATACCTCATAACTTTGATCTTGAAGAAAGTCCATGAAGATGAATGATTTAGAGGAAGTCTCCAACATGAAAGTTGTTTAGAATATCATGTAGATTCAAGATCTATGGTTGGATGAAATTAAAAGAGATTGGAGAGTGGTTTGAGTGTTTTGGCCGAATGGCCTTCTTTGGAAGAGAAAATGGAGTTTTCTTTTCTTGTTCTTGGAAGAGAGAGAATGGAGTGAATTATTTTTAGTCTTTGGTAGAATGAAAATGAAGATAGAAATGAAATAGAAATCAAGACTCCTCCTACCTAGTAGTTGCCGTGGAGTGCATGGAGAGAAAGGTAATATTATGTATATAGCTTTTTGTTTTTCTTTGATAAGAATGAAAGAAAAGTTGATAGGAAAGATTGTCTTGCATTATTCATTGCATGACCATTGATGAGTAGGAGAAAAATGAATCAATTATGGATAGTTTGTCTCCAAAAAGAAGTGCATGGCCGTAGAAACAAAATGAAGAGCCACCATAATTGACTAGCTTGCTTTGTTGTATAAACAATGGAACATGAATTATTGGAATTGATTGAATCAAATTGGCTCCCCTTTTTCTTTGCATAGCCGTAGCCTTAATTGGAAAGTGAAGAGTGAATTATTTATTTATTTGAGTGATAGTCAAGTTACTAAAATAATTGAAAGAAAAGTTAGTAATACAATGAAATAATTTTGGCCTCCCTCCAAGAAATTTCCTAAGGATGCAAACAAAGAAATCATAATCAAGGATGATGTAATATTGACCATGACATGTAATAATGGTCATAAAGTCTCCTTTAGCTCCTAATTCACTACAAAAACCATCCCCCCCTTCTCTTGCTTCTTCAAAGTGTGACTAATTTCACAAGTCACCATCTTAAGCATTCTAGCCATTGATTAATTCAATGGTTAGGATTTTAGGTAGACTTTTGATTTTAGAAGACTTAATCTAGGCCATTGGATCTTTCTCCTTTAAATTCTAGCCATTAGATGTGTCTCCAAAATTAAGGGTTAAGATTACTCCTTCTTACTTTAAATCCAAGGGTCATAATTAGTCTTTGTCACTTTTTAAAACTAAATCTCCACCATAGATTAAATTAACATCCAATGGTTATAAATGGTTCTTGTTACTTTACAAGACCAAATCTCCACCATTGATTAATTCTTCATCCAATGGTCATAAATGGTCTTTATCACTTTTTGAGACCAAATCTCTACCATTGATTAAATCCATATCCAATGGTCATAATTGATCCATCTCCACTGTTGATTAAATCAAGATCAAGTCTTTACCGTTGATTAAATCGGTGGTTGATATTAAAGTCTTCAAATCTTATATTTATTTCCTATTGGTCCACCAAAAAAAATTGTCACAATCACTAATGTTGACTTAGCAATATAATTTCTATTTTTATATGCTAAAACCCCACAAAATTCTATTTACTGTATTTTTTTTATCGTCCGATAAATTAAATATAAGACAAAACACAAGATCTAAAAAATTTTAAAATCAAGTTTCCTGATTCAAGTTTAGTAAGATCCTGTCTCCGTCTAAACAAGTACAAATTTTTCTACGTAGAAAAATTTTTTGCTTTCATGAGACCCACTGGGCCCACGTAAGGTCACCTGGGCCCACATAGGACCACCTGGGCCCACATACAGTAAAAAAATTAATAATCATCCACAAAAATCACAAATATTAGAAAATGCACAAATATTAACTCAGATTATGTAAAATAATTACCTAACGGTAAAAATTAAATTATGTAAAGTTTTCTCCGGCCCGAAAATTTTTATTTCCCTGACACGGAGTAAATCACTCAAAACGATCAAATACGCTGACGGAATAAACAAAATAATTTTACAGTATCCAGAAATTACTAAACAGTAAAATTCTATTAACTGTCAAAATTACTGTTTAAGAGATCCGAAAATTTGGGTTGTTACACATAACACTTGGAGCTATATCTTGAGAGAAAGATCTCATGAGCCATGAGATAATCATTGTATTGCATCTTTCCCAGGATAAGAAAAAAGGATCTTAAGGATCTGGCATTGGCAGAGAACCATAAACAAAACTCAGTTTATTCTTACACTGCAAGGCCATCTTCATTGATCGACACCAAGAATGGTAATTACCACTAGAAATAAGAGGAGTTACAAGCACTAATGCTGGATTTTCATTCGGATGCAGAAAGTATGGGCTATTTTGATCTACAGTAACTTGAGCAACATGATGATCCATGGAATAAGATTGTAGTGTAGAAAACAAAAAAGTAATCAAAGATCAGAGAGGCACACCAGAGCTATTCAGAAAGCTCTTTGATACCATATCAAGAAACTTGTTTTTCGAGAAAGTGACAGAAGATGAATGAGAAAGTTGAGAGAAATCAAGGAAGGTTGATTGGCAAATTTTAGAATTGAATTACTTAGCTTCTGTCTTCAACTACCTTTGCATCTTATATACATGTTACAAACTCTAGAATCAATAACAGAAAAACTAACTTGTAACTAACTAATAACTTATCACTAACTAACAAAATTACTTTAACTACCAACTAAACCTTGCTAAGATATATCAGTTAAGAAAAGTTGCTGGAAAATATTTGACACCAAAATTTGTCAAGTCCAGGCCACTTAGCATCACCTAAGTGTAAAGGCGAGGTGAAATGGAAAAATTTAAACCGATTTTATGTAACTTTCTAACTAAAAAAAGGGTAAAAAAATCATTTGTTCAAACACACCCTTTCAATAAGTATTGGACTATATTGTATTGTTTATGTTTAACTTTGGGTTTAATTTTAATATATTATCAGTATAAAAATAATTTATATTGTTATTCAATAATATATTGTTAATGAGTTTACATAAAATGTGAAACTCACTAAATGATGTGGTAATATATCATTATATGACAATATAAAACTTGTTTACACTCATAGTGCATCAAAATCAAATTTTAACTTTAATTAGTTGTTGAGATGAATAATAATTTAAATAGAGATTATAAATTTGTTTTAATACAGCTTCTCAACTCTCAATGTTGAAGCGAACTATAATTTTACTTCAATTTATATACAGCTTCTCAACTCTCAATGTTGAAGCGAACTATAATTTGACTTTCTTGACACTCCATTTTTCAACTTGATACATATCAGAGTGGAATAATATAATCTCCTTTAAAGATTCAATTTGGTTGGTTGGTATTAACAAATCTTAATGTTATCACCTCATATCTACATGTACAGAAGAGCATATCATGCATTTATATTTCATAAATGTAGGAAAGAATGTCAGATGTAATAATAAAAATTCGATGCAATAGAGAAGCAATGACATATCACATAATCATAGCAATTTTAATGATAAAATGAAATTGTTTTATTGATGACCAAAGTTTCACGCATAAGCTAGTGTTTAAAGACTTCCCATCAATCCCAAGCTATTTAGAATTAATTAACTGCTGAAAACTGCCTCTGCCAAAAACAATAAATACAGCATATAGGTAATTTAATGTCAGATTACAACACTTAACGTGTTGGGAAGTCTTCTTCGGTAGTAAAGGACATTAAGGGACATTTTCTTGTCTCCTACGACATTAGGCATGCTGCAGAAACAGGAACTTCTTTGTCAAGTATGTAAGCAATCAAGTTTTAGGATTTTATTTTATTTTATTCTATATATCACAAGGTATTTTTATACTCCTCAAGTGTGCGACTAATTTCTACTCGAACGTCATGACGTCAATCTATTCATGGTTACAAAAAGTTTCCAGCGAGTTTTGAACTGTATTCTGGGATACCCACATAGAATCCTTCTCTTTTTTTTTTTTTTTCTTTTTTAAGGAGGCTTATTGATATGTAAAAATCATAAATGTCTGGTCTTTTGACGTAAATAATTATAAGATATGAAAATTTATTATTTTCTTTTATAGCAATTAATCATACTCGATTGATGAAATTCACCTACATGTATATTCATTCAATATCCTTTATTTTATGAGTGTAGCAATACCTTTAATAATTAGTGGTCAATATATTTTGATAAAATTAGTGATCAATATTTAATCACATGTCTCATTTATATGTTTATATTTACGTTTCCAAAATAATTAAAATTCAGTACTGCCATTGCCATCACCTCTTTCGTAATCCAATTTTATTGCATTGATAAACATTTCATCTAGTGTAATTAATTATTTATTTTTCAAGTATAGCATGAGAAACCATCATGCTGTAACTTGTGTAAAATAATAATCTCATTCAGTTATCTCAATCAAATGATCAATGTTTATAAAAAGCTAATAGATGCCACTTTGGCCAAGTGTCCATAGTGGTACCAGGCGTCCCTCGGGTTCCATTATCCCCTCACGAGCAAGTAATCTCCATCTTCACTAAAAATATAATCTTGACACACACATATATTAGGCAAATTAATACCGTGGTTAATAATTTCCATAATCTTATACAAATGAAAACTACGGTTAACAATTACCAAGATTTTATACAAATAATATGGATAAGTGTTAGGCTAATCTTGTACAAATCTCAATGCAGAATTCAGTGTTTGAAAATGTAGAACCTTAAAACCATATATATAGAACACATTAAAACCTCCTTTTAAGTATACCTCAAGTCTCTATAGCATGCACCCCCCGATCCATCATCTCAAACCCATAGATCTCACCCCTAGTTAAGCACATTAAAGGATTCACTTCTTTGCCTACACTCTTATTTCTCATTTCACGTTTAGATTGACTTGGGCATTGGTGTCTTTATAGGTACCTCACCTCACCGCTTTCTCTGATCGGTGGATTGCCACAAATCGCCATGATCAATCGATGTGGAGCTTTCCAACATCATGATATAGTCTTTGTTGTAAACATGTATTATTATATATATTTGTCTAGATTCATTGTATTATGTAAATATGGTAATTAGGTCAAATTGGTATTTACTCATTCAGTATTGAGAAGATTGTGAAACCACCACACTTTGAACGTGGGTGAGTGCTTTCTTATTATAATCGTATAATTTAATTACAAATCAATTACATCTCAATTAGAGGAATAAAAGAATGGAAACTAATCTCCTAGAATCAAGGTAATAGGCTACAAACAAGCATCAAAACTAATCTCCTAGAATCAAGGGTCAATGAGTTATGTATGGAAAGCCTTAAGCCTTAGATGTAGGCGTATTATCTTCAACACCCGCCTGCAAGCTGAGCGTCAGATTGGAATGAACGTGAAAGTTAGATTGGAAAAATTCAAAAAGGGGTCGAGGAACACCTTTGGTGAAGATGTCAGCAACTTGTAGATGAGAGGGAACATATTGAGTGCGAAGCTTGCGAGCGACAACAAGTTCGCGAAAGAAATGATAATCTAATTCAACATGCTTGGCCCACTTGTGAGAAACCGGATTGGAGCTAAAAAAAATCGTACTTTTATTGTCATATAAAAGAAGAGGCCGTTGTGGAATAGGAACCTAGAGGTCATGAAGGAGATGCGTAAGCCAAAGAGGTTCGATGACAATGTTGGCAAGAGCACGATACTCAGATTCACAACTGGAACGAGAAACAATAGGTTGCTTCTTAGCATTCCAAGATACCAAATTGTCACCAAGATAAATAGAGTAGCTAGAGGTAGAACGATGAGTGTCGGGGCAACCAGCCCAGTCAACATTAGAGTAAGCAACCAGGGTACGAGGAGTAATAGAGGATCTAAATGTAAGACCAAAATGGAAGGGGCCCTTGACATAGCGAAGAATACGCTTAACAGCAAGAAAATAATCTTCAGTTGGAGCATGCAGAAATTGGCTAATAGAGTTGACAACATGAGCAATGTCTGGGTGCGTGATGGTCAAGTATTGAAGTGCACCAACAAATGACTTATATAGAGTTGGATCCGAAAACAGAGGGCCATCAACAGACAGGTGTTGAGAAACAACCATGGGAGTATGGACAGGTTTGATGCCAAGTAACTGAGCACGGGAAAAAATATCCCGTGCATATTTCAACTGACTGAGAAAAAGACCATCTGTAGTTGGCGATGCTTCAAGGCCAAGAAAGTAACTGAGAGAACCCAAATCTTTAGTGGCGAACTCAGAATTAAGTTTACAAATAAACCTGTCAAGAAGAGATGAGTTATTACCAGTAACAATAATGTCATCAACATAAAGAAGCAGATAAATAACATCAGAGTTCTTATGAAAAACAAATAGAGAAGTGTCAGCACGGCCGCAAGAGGAATCAAGTTGAATAAGAAAGGAGCTGAAGCGTTGGAACCAGGCACGAGGAGCTTGCTTGAGAGTTAAGACCATAAATGGCTTTCTTCAACAAACAGACATGATTAGGGAAGCGAGGATCAATGTACCTAGGCGACTGTTCCATATAAACATTTTCAATGAGAGTAAAATTGAGGAATGCATTCTTGACGTCAAGTTGACGACGAGGCCTTGTACTTCCTTTTGCTGTGATTAAGGATTATAGTGCAAGTTACTTGTTTGATTAGATGTCTAATTATGCTGCGATCAAATAGATTAATGCAATGTTACTTCAGTTTCGGGTTTAGAACTTGTGTTTGGATCGGATCGAATTGTGTGTTATAATTTTGGTATTTGTTGTTGTTGATATATATATATGTTAAGTTAAAACGAATTGGATTTGTTATAGGAATGAATTTGCTTTTGATGGGATAAGTTAGACTGTCGGAGTATCAATGGGGTTGTTTAACTTATTTTGTGAATATTTGACTCTATTTCATCATGATACTAAGTGCTGCCTTGCTGGTTTAGTTTTCTGTGAATACTTTGGTGTATATTTGACGTCTTCATGGTAACTATATCTAATGTATATAGTATTGATTTGTTTCATTAATTACTGAAATGGTGCTAATGTATATGTATTGATTTTTTCACGTGCCTATCTATACCTTCTTGATAATCTTGATAAGATTAAAGGAATAATTGGATGTGCCTATCTAAACATGAAGGTTGCCAAAGTCCTAATTTATCCTTCATATTACTGTCAATGCAGCAAATATGATTTGATGTGGTTTCTGTTATTTATGGAATTCGTGATTTATGAATGTGGTTTATGATTGATTTGCGATGGAATTTGTTGTGTCCTGTGATTTACCAAAAGCCAAGGAAAAAAAGAAAAAAAGTAGAAGCAAAGAATGATTCCCAAGTGAGAGCAACCATCTGCTAAATTTGGGTGCCCTTTTATCTTTTTTGTTTTCATCCGCTTTTCTGAGCATTGGTAATTTTCACATTGAAGAGAATATATTTTCTTGAAAGCTGAAATCAGAGCCCAGAATTCAATTTTACAATTAAAAGCTTCAGCATCGGGTTGGCCTAGAATAATGATATGGTTAATGAAAATTTTAAGCTAAAAATATGAACAAATATAACATAATTATTGATTCCATTTTTATTAATCCCATAAGTAGCTATTTCCTTGCTATTAGTGTTTGTGTTTAACGTTGAGTTGAAACTGAAATTGATATCATAACATAATGTGTCTTTGGGAACACATCATATTCCTCTATTTGGCACATACCATAGTTCTAACTGAATGAAGAATGAAAGAAACACGTTTTACATTTATGGTCTTAATGAGTTTGCAATATCCAGTTACACCATGAGATTTTTATTGTGTTTTGTTACATTTACAGGCTTATGAATTAGTTGTTTGGCACCATGAATTAGTTGCATTCTTTCTGTTATGGCATTTAGCATGTTGTATCACTGCAACTAACGTTAATAGACCAAGATTGTTTTTGAACGATAATCAAACTTGGGCCGTTGTAATTGTCTAATAAATGGGCAAAAGGAAAAGATGATACCCCAGAAGAAATATTTCGTAGCTCTCATTATGCTGTGTGTTTTGGGCTCTGGCGTTTCTACCTTTTTTTTTATTTCGCTGTTGTTAAATGTTAATGTTACCGTGAGACCAAGATTTTGGCATATGTCTTGGCAGTCTCGTGTGTGTATGCTTGTGTTCGAATATATTTGTGTGTATGGCTGATTGGAACTTTTCAAAATATTTTTAAAATTATTAGCTAAGCGAAAAAAAAAAAAGATCAACGGGCAAGAATGACATGGCACAACAACATGCTTATTAAAAAAAACTGAGTGGGGTCACATTTAAACAAACCATGAGGATTTGCTTTTGAACCTAAAATCAGCAAACCTCATTGAAATTACAAAATTTCAGCAGGTACATATCCAACAAAGAGAGAAATGTTTGTATATTATACTATTGGCAGATTTGATAGCGTACAGAAGTTATAATATATAGGCAAGATAAATTTGAAAACATTTTAAAACCTGTTACAACAAACTAGCAGATAAAAGAAAACAAATAACAAATTCCTAATACAACAAACTAGGAGATATAGAGGAACAAATAACAAAGGTTGTTACAGAGAGCTTTTGGCGCTCTGATACCATAAAAAGAGAAATGTTTGTATATTATACTATTGACAAATTTGATAGCATACAAAGGTTACAATATATAGGTAAGATACATTTGAAAACCTGTTACAGCAAACTAGCTGATAAAAGGGAAACAAATAACAAATTAAATTACTGATACAACAAACTAGGAGACATAGAGAAACAAATAACAAAGGTTGTTACAGAGGATTATGTCATGGATTTGGTCAGCACTCCTATATCCACTAGCTGCCATTGGAATTATAGATTGTTTGCTCAATTATGGCGGCCTTGATCTCCAGAAGGCTACTACGTTCTTTTGGGTCCTTGCATTCACTAGGACGACGTTGCTTTGATTCACCTAACGGTGGGTTTGCCTCTTTTTATAGATCACGTGGTAAGAGGTTTATATAGTTTCTTAATTGTAAGCCGCTGCATTTTGCCCTCAATTCTTTTTTTTTTTTTAAATTATTTTTAGCTTTTATAAACCATTATATAAATGATTATTTTTCATCCACAGATATATACAGCAGTTTATCTGGGGAAAGACTGTTTTCTGCAGAACATTCTGGCCTTCTCTTGGTACATTGCCATTGCATTTAGTTTTCATTCTATATATGTAACTTCTTTCAGGATGAATATTTAATCAATGCAGCTCTCTCTTATGCTGGTTGTTTACTGATTATCTGTTAATGTAGTATACTGTATTTAAATGTAGGCCAAGTCAATAGTCCAACGGTTTTCTACTTCTATTTTAACTCCTGGGCCTGATGAAGGTGCATTTCCCTCTGATTTATTGTCCAGAAAGCCTTTGGCAACATCTGAGCGTACTATAGGTATGAAGGATAATTTGAAACCTTTAGTACATGAATATGCTGGTGTTTCATTGTGCTTCTTCTGATATTTATTTATGGAAGGAAATATTTTTTTTTAATAAAAAAAGAAATATTATTAGAAGAGAGAAGAAAAATACAAAGAAAGAAGATAAGTAATCCTCTAAAAAATCACAGCTAAAACCTTTGAGATTGTATCATGTAACAAAGTAAGCTCTCTACATGTCTAATAAAGAAACACCATTAAAAAAATCATGAACTGAACACCAAGTAGAAACCAAAAAGAGAGTCCTATCCGAAATAAAGTCTAAACTTGAAGAAAGCTCCTTAAAAGTTCTAGCATTCCTTTTCAACCATAAACACCACAACAATGATCATATGCAACTGACAGAATGCATTTATATGTGTATCACTCGTCTCAACTTACTGTATGCTTTTTCTAAGAACTTGTTTATATCTAAAATTAGATAAAATGCATGCATCGTGTAACTCTTTCACATTCTCTCAAGTTTTATCAATTGATCTTAATAGTTTAATTTTTATGCTTAATGATCACAACCTTCTGCTTTAATGATGCATTTGTCTTTTTCAAGAATGAGAGCAAAACAGAGATTTAAGTCTATTATTACAAATCAAAGTTTTGAGTGCATCTTCGATTATGTTCTCTGTTTTTTTCGCTATACCTACCGTCTATCATGGCTACCCGTTTAGTCTTGATCATGGCATGAGTTAATTGCTGTTTCAATAAGATCTAAGAGTGTTATTAATGTATTTCATTATAACGTAGGGCTTTGTCAGGATCTTTTAATTCCAGTGACCAACTTCCATAATGAGGACAAGGGCTTTATGGTTTTAGCCGGAGATGTTTTTGATTTGCCTATTAGGAAGGATATTATTCATCGCGTTGTTAGGTGGCAGCTTGCAAAACGACAACAGGTAGTGACTGTTCATAATGTTTTGAAATATAAAGCTTTGGCATGTCTGTTCATTTGGATTTGGATTTGGATTTGGGACGAGACAACAACTACAGTTTGGCATGTCTGTTCATATGTTTAAGGATGGAATATTTCCATTGACGTTTTATCATTTATTGGTTGAAACGTCTTAAACAATATTTATGTCTTCTTGCACTTGGACATATAATGGTATTGGATATATAACTATATATCTAGTAGTACGAATCCAAATTGCTAGCTATGAAAACTTTCCATGAGAATGTTATGTGTTTGCTAATTGATTTGGCCAACAGGGAACTCACTCAACAAAAACTATCAGTGAGGTCAGTGGGACCGGGAGAAAGCCTTGGAAACAAAAGTCGCCTGGTAGAGCAAGGCACGGTACATTGCGTGGGCCTCAGGTAGTGCAGCATTTCTACTCATTAATTGTCAGTCTATCTTTATTCCTCCTTTCTTCACAGTTTCTCTGTTCTTTTTTTCCCCTCTTTTTTGGCAGTTGTAATTAATAAATTTAATGAATGGTAACAGTTCAGAGGTGGTGCCACTTTGTTTGGCCCTAAGCCCCGAAGCCATGCTTTCAAACTCAATAAGAAGGTTCGGCGTTTAGGGCTGAAGATTGCTTTGTCAGCTCGTGCAGCAGAAGGAAAGGCAAGTCTCCTCCCCACCCTATCCCCAAAAAAGAAAAGGACATCTCTAAATTCTTCTGTCTCCTTTTCATGTTTTCTCATTTTAAATTGATCCATTTTTCAGTGTCTGTTATGTGAGTGTGCATTATTATGGCTTATACTCAAGAAAGTATATTTTTCACTTCAGGAAGGTTTCATTTTTATAATTTATAATTATATTGTTAAATGGTTCAGAAGCCAAACTGGCAAGATACACAATATTCTGATTCCTTGAGGGGCTTCTTTGTTGTTGATATTGTTATTACTATCAAAATTAAAGACATTGTTCCGTGAAGTGCACCGTATAGTAGGTTGTCATTTAATATTTCATATGAATGTTCTCAGCATCAGGCTTCCTGATTGCCAATCTTATTGTTTTCTCCCTTTTTGGGCTATAAAGTTATATCGTTTAATGTTTCTGGGTGTAATATAGTTTAAAAATGACTAATCCAGGCTTTTCTTTCTCCTTTTTTTTTTTCTTTTTTTTTTCCCGGTACAAGGCTTTTCTTTTAAAAGGGCACTGCATGTGTAGAGAAAATAGATAGACTGCAGCTTCTTCACAAAATTGTGGTTGAGTGTAGGGAGAATTGAAGTAGGAACAAAATAATTAAGGTTCTTGGGTTAGAAACCTCTTTGAATCTAAATGTATATCATATGGCAGCTAATACGAAGTCCTAAGGACCATTAATACTAGGTTAACTGTACATTACTATGCCCAGCTCAAATTACAAGTCCCTTCTAAACACACTGCTCTAGAGTCTAGTCATTAAAAGGTCATGTGCTAGTCATGTGACTACTTAATACAGTAAAACCATGGAAATAAAAAATATGGAAAACAAGGAAATAACTCATAAAACAAAAAGAAAAAGGCATTGCTCCTGCATTAACTGTCCTTTGACTCCTTTCTTATTGTAAGTTCAGTGGTTCTTTTAAGCATGTATCCCTATCCTGATGCCATATTCCATAGTTTACAATACCAAAATGTCTCTTTACCCCAAAAAAAAATGCCTCATGACGATTCTGGTAGGGTATGTTGGATTGTGTATTCTTGTAGCTCTTTTGTACGTAAGGTGTTCTTTGATTTCTTTCATCCCATAATTATCTTGATTATACTGTGTGCAATCCTTTTTTTCTTTTTGAGTTTTTTCTTGCATTATGTGTTAAATAAGATCTTGTTCTTGTGTTATGTACACCTAACCATGGAGAATTGCATTTACACAGCTTCTTGTGTTTGAGGATCTGGAGGTTCCCACACATAAACCAAGAACATTGTGAATTATTTCAAACAAATGGAGGACACCAAGAAACTTCTGCTCGTAGATGGTGGACCCATAGATGAAAAGTTAAAATTGGCTACACAAAATTTACATTATGTTAACGTGCTTCCCTCCATTGTAAGTTTCAGTTTTATCCTTGTTGCTTATATCATTGTTTGGATGAAAGTGATAATTTTTAACTGTACATTTTAGATTTCTAATCATGTTTATAAATATGCTTCCAAGAGTCAATACATTTACAACATCAACAACCAAGCCTTATCCTACTAGATAAGGTTAGGTACGTTGATCAATAATCAATCAACACAATTTGGCTCCATATAAAACCAAATTTTTAGTTAAACCATTTCTAACAATGTCTTTTTTAATGGTTTCTCCTAGTTGTTTTCTTAATCAGACTATCTTCCATTTGACCCACTTTCCTACTAGAGCAAGGCTGTTCCAACTTTCTTTAAGATATTTTCATTCCTAATATTATATGTTCACTCATCCACCACAATATTTTCATCTTTGATATGCTTATCTTTTTGCTCTTGTTGGCACTTCACTATCCAACATTCACAACCATAGACCATTGCTGATCTTGTAACTATACAATAGAATTTTCTTTTTGATTTTGATAGGCGATTTGTGATCAGAAATTACGATTGAAGCATCTCTCCATTTCATGTTCCCAGCTTGAATTGTATGTGTGACATTGCCATCAGCCCATCATTTTCCCCTTCATTTTGCAAGATGAATTTTAGATGGTTAAATTGTGTAACTACATGTTATCCCCAATTTTCACCTCCATAACATTGCTAACTCTCGTCCCATTGAACTTGCAAATCATATACTCTTTCTCACTCCCACTTAATTGAAAACCCATTGATTCCAAAGCTTCTTTGCACAATTCAAGTTTACAATTTTCTCATTTTCTCAACTCATCAATTAGGATAATATCATCCACAAAAGCATGCACTGAGGCATTGGCTCTTGAATGTGCTCATTAAATACATCCAATACTAAGCTAAAAAGGTGCAGACTCAAAGTTGATCATTGGAGTACAAACATACAGTTATAAGAAATCTTTTGTCACCTCCATGAGTTTGCACACTAATAATGTCCTATCTTACTTTTCCTTTATACCTCGAGTATGTGATACAAACTCTTTTTCTACATCGATGAAGACCATGTGCAGGTGTTTTTGTTTCCTTTTGTACACCTTTCCATCAAACCCTGCATGTGTTTTTGTTTCCTTTTGTACACCTTTCCATCAAACCCTGCATTTGGTATATAGTCTCCATGGTTGACTTCTTTAGCATAAAACCAAATTGGTTATATGATATGCCAATCTCGTCTTAATCTTCTCTCACATATCCTTTCCTGTAGTTTAATAGTGTTTGCATGGTTCTAATTGCATTTCTTCTCTCTTTTCGTCCTACAAAATGCATTTGCATTTGTGTTAATTATATGTGAAAAAAGATTGCTTTCAGCTTTCTTATCGAATAGTAACTTGGCAGCCTTCTAATGCTAGTTGTTACAAGTTCCAAGTTTCTCCTAAAACAAGCGTGCTTTTAAAGCCTATAACTGAATCATTATGTGGCGATTTTCATGTGTGCAAACCTGCTAATGTAGAAGTTTCCTTTGCTTATACATAATGTGTTTGACATGTTTTTGTAGGGCTTGAATGTCTACAGCATTTTGTTGCATGACACATTGGTGATGTCCCGAGATGCTGTGAACAGAATTGTTGAGCGTATGCACACTCCAATAAACCGTTGAGGCAGTAACTATTTTTTGTGCTTCTCGTCATTTACTTGGAATTAGGAATGGTATAGCATGACCAAATTTTTCTAACAACATAAAGGGATCCAATGAGAATATCTTTTGTATGTGGTTTCTGTTAACTTAAAATCATTTCTATCGTGTTAACGGCTGGAACTTGGGAACTTTACTGTCAAATTTTGATATTCAAGTGGTTAGGTTTGTCATGGTTTCTGATGGTTGAAACTTGAATCTCATTTGCCAGTTCTTTCAAATGCACTTGATCTGATAAGCCTGCATGCCATTCTCATCCTTTGTTCATGAATTTAACCAATATAATGTCTTTGGGAACTGGATTGTTGGTAACAAGGGTATGGCTTCTCAAAGTTTTGGTGATCCTGATACCAAAGGAAAAGACAGACAGAATTAGAAAAGGATTAGTGAGAAAAGATATGCTTCGGATTAATCTCTTGTATAAATTTGTACTTTTTTTTTTTTTCTTTCTTTCATTGCAAAACAATTTCTTTTTTATTTTTTAAGCTTGGCAATTATTATCTTAACATTGTATCTCTTCTACTCTTTTAATGATGCTAATTAAGGAAAATTCATCCGGGGGGACCAGGGAATAAAAGATGACAATTAACTCTTCTTTTTTTTAACAAAAAATTAAGGGTATATATATCCCCACATCGGTTGGGTGAATAAATTAGAATTAATTCTCTAGGTGTTTGTTCAAGATTCGAACCTGAGTAATCAAGGTAGGAACACATCTCCTTAGCCACTAAATCAAGTGATCAACTTCTTAGGCTTAACTTAATTTTAATTTCAAAACGTTTTTTTTATATAAAATTAATAGTTTTCATTAATTATTAATAATGCTTTCATTTCAATCACTTTTTGCCAGTGTTTTGATTAAGCTAATTACAAAAATAACATTAATATTAATCCAATTAATATTAAGATATTTTTATAAATAATATTAAAAATGTAATAAAGTATTATATTTATATAACTTTATAATATAAATCTTGACCACTAATATATAGAGAATAGGTTTAAATAACAATTTAGTTCCTACAGTTTTTATTTTTTTAAATTTTGGTACTTATTTTTTTTATTTTCATATTGGTCCCTATATTTTCATTAATTTGAGTTTTAGTCCTTATAGTTAAAGTATTAATTATTATATTTTTTATTCATTTTAATTTTAGTTTCTATTATTTTTACTCACTAAAATATTGGTCCCTATTTTTAATAAAAGATTGATTCCTATAATTTTTACTTATTAAAGGATTAGTCTTTGAGGAACCAAAAATCAATAATTAAAAATATAATAATTGCTATCTAAATAAAATAAAGTATAAAAACCAAAACTAAAATAAGAAAAAATTATATGGACGAAAATTTTATTTAAACTTAGATAATAAAACCCTTCGATTGAAAAATGGGCTCGGACATTCAGAGTTGGTCCATATGGTAACAAAGATTACAAATTCAAAAGACTACAAGGCTCAAGATTTGGGTTAGTCTTCAGCCCATGTTCCATCATAATGATTGCTCAGTGCCACCAGTCACAACTCACAACACATTATGGACCATGTTAATGGTAAAGGTAGTGTCAATGACAAAAAGACAGAAAAAAAAAAAAAGACAATGAGACTAATGTAGATTCATCATTCATAAGCAGCAAGAAACAAACACAGGAATTGATTCACGGGATATGAAAGAAATGCAACATTGGAAAAATGGGGTTGAGGGGAAAGGGAGGTAAGGGAACCTCTTGGGCCCTGGCTTTCACTTCAATACAAAACACCAAAAGAAATGTGACCTCACCACGTGAGCTTTGGTTTCCCATGATTGGATCATCAGTGCTTCTTTTTCTCTTGTTTTGTAAGGGGAGAAGAATTTTGTATACAGACTTAGGTATATTTTGTTTATCTAGTTGTGTAGATTAAATTAATTAGTATTTGAATAATTATATAAATTTTTGTGTCACACAATTATTTTATATTAAAAGTAATAATATATCACTTATTAATTAGTTTAATTTACACAACTTATATATATAATGTCTATACAAATATTTTTCACAATCACGAGCCTACAATATTATGGTCTCAAATCAAAGGTAGTGCTATAAGAGAAACAAAAGTTTAGAATTGTTTTTTGTCCTTATATTAATACATATTTTACAGATTAAAACGATAAAAAAAACCATAGCATAATAATAATAAAAAATACTCCTAAAAAACACAATGAGTTTAAGGTTGTATTTAAAAGTATTATTATGTGTTTAATTATTGGTCCTTGTTTGAGTATTACCAAGGTGTGAGACTAATCCTAGGTTACTCAGGATTCTTATATGTGTTTATGTACAACATAGTTTTATATTGTAATTGTGGTTGCAATGCATTTACAAATTTGCAGATAATTGTGAAAAAATGCGACTAATCAGTTGATGCATTCATAATTAAAATTGCGAACTGCAATTTAAAACTATAATGTACTATTTTTACATTATCTGTTATCTAGAGTTATAATTATGATAAATATTATGCTTTAAGATTAATTAAAATCACCATGCTTATAAGTCTCACAGATGTGGTGTGTAAGGAAGGGCTGATACATTTTTCTTATACTTTTCTTTACTGGAAAAATAAAGATAGAGAATGTATGTTGGAATATATTTCTTTCTTATTTTATTATTCAAAAAAGATGTGTATTAATAGTATAATGAAAATAGTTTTTAAATAACATTATTGTATTGTACCTAAAAAAAACATTATTGTTCTTAATAATCAGTCATGATTTTCATTTTAATGACCAATCTAATTTTAAAACAACGGTTTAAAGTATTATGATGAATAAAAAATTACTTTCATAACTAACATTATTTCAAGCACAACTTATTGAGAGATCAGAGTAAACAAAGTAAAAACTGTTTACTTAACATTCTAAAATTGCAACTCTAGTTTCATACTCTAAAAACATAGATTGAGAAGGTATCTTGTTTTGAATTAGGTGATTAAAAGATGTAATTAAGCGAAATCATCATACAGGAAACTATAAAATTATACTTTACCCAATAGATTACTTATTTCAAAGGACAGTTAATTTCTTCATCGAAGTCCCAAACTTTAGAGTGAAATTTACTTAACTCTTCCCTATTGCACAAGGAGAAATTCTAAAAGGTAAATTACTTGACCCTTGACAACTTCAAACACATGCCGCATTTATGTTTTGATGTGCATTTCTCAATGAATTTAATTGCCTATTGTTTCAAACCCATATAGAGATAGCTCTCGTTTGCCAAACGACAAAATTAGATTTAAATCAAGTATTAGTTTCTTCAATTCCTCATGCTTGGCCAGCCACCTCCATGTGATTTCCTTTCTAACCACTCCTTACCTCTCTAATAAGATAGTATGACTTATATATGATCTCCATCATATTGATTTTTCCATTTTGTCCCCTTCTCATCCCCCTCATGAATGTTGTGGAGTCGTTTTTGTTAGTTAATAATAATATCTTGTATCAACGTGTGTTGATCTAAATAAAAGAGATTTAAGTCTTTTAAATATATAGTCTTAAGTATGAAAATAATAACGTTAAGAAAGATCTTTATTTATGTGTTTAACTTATCAGGTGAGATATTTTGAAAAATCAAAAAATAATAATAATATCCTTTTTCCCTTTTTCTTTTCCGAATTAAAAAAAAAAACTTAAAACTTAGATAGAAGAATAAAATATGACTTGTACATATGCTTATATAAATTGTGCAAACAAGACAAAGAGAAATAAAATAAAGGTAAGTGACCAAGCACAAAAATCTGTGATCCTCTTCTCTCCTTCCTCACACAAACTTCAATGGATTCTTCAGCAACTCTTATGCACCATGATCACAAGCTTGTCCCAAAACAATGTGACACCTTCAAGTACTTGTCTTCTCGCAGAACTCCTTCATTTTCCTCTTCTTCATCACTTTCTCCCTCCTCTTCCTCCCTTGAATCAGTTTATTTTGCTGATGACACTCTCCTCCTAAGTCCTGCCACCCCACAAAGATTCTCTGGTGTTCCATTTTCTTGGGAACATTTACCAGGAATTCCCAAGAACCAGAATCCAAAGAAGAAGCAGGAATCTTCCTTGAAACTCCTACCACTGCCCCCTCCTACTACCACCATTCAATCTTCCAAAAAGCTCAGTCATGAAGAAGGCCGGATTCGGAAGAAGAATTCGATACAAAGTACTTTTCAGAGGGATCCTTTCTTTGCCGCAATGGTTAAATGCTCAAAGGATGATCATGAAGAAAAAACAAGTAGAAATTTGTGGAATGATGCTAAGGTGTCAAGGAGTCTCAGTGATCGTTTTAGGTTTATTAACCTTTATGCTTCTTGCAAGAGAACTAGTGATGTTTCTGAATCTATAATTTGCCTTCCAAGCTCGAAGAGAAGCATCTATGAACATTTTAGGCGCAGGTCCCTCTAAGCTTTCTATATTCCATTATGCGTGGCTGCAAAATCTGCTTGTGTTCATGTTGTTCTAAGAAGAAAAAAAAAAAAAGGTATTTAATTTCCTTTTTGTAAACTTTCTTCTTTGATTCTTAGTTTCTGAAATACAGTATGTGAGACAAGTATGTCTTTGGAAACCTAAGTTGATGTATTATGTTAATACAAGTATAGGGAGCAGTGCTTGTCTGCTTTTGTTCAGAGATCACACTAATAACAAGTACTTTTTTAATTTAATTATTTAATTTTTGGCATTAAACACCTAAATCTCTAAATACAATATACTTACTTTGCTGTATTTCATGTGATAATATTACATTATAAGTGAAATTTACATGATCCCGTGTGGGATGGGAGCAATGGACTGGACCACGGTGGAAAGCGACTGCTGCTAAATTATTGATTTGACTTCTCTATTTTCTATAAACATTTGTATTTTTAAGTGAATGTGATTTCGTAAGATTTTCAGGAATGGCTCTTTTTGTGTGCATGTTGATGTTGATAAGGTTGTTGAGCTACCACCTCATTTTGTCACACACACCCACAAATCACATTTCGAGCAGATTAGAGATTCAGAATGCTCCAAACAAATTCCTTAGCACAAGGGGCTTGGGGTTAGACTTTAGATGAAGTGGGATAGTAGATTTTGTAGACCTTTTTCCCATAAAGTTTGTTTAAGGTTTAGTGGGTGAACCAAATTGCCACCCTCAAGTAGACTAGTTAGTTTCTCCCTCCTGTCTTGTCTGCTTCATCAGAACATAGAATTTGGATATCACACAAATTGAGTGTCTAACCGTTTAGGTTATACAGTTACCAGGTTTTTAAACTTACCTAAAAAACTCTTCAAAAGCAAGTTTGTTGGTAAAGTGAGTAAATAAAAATGTATTCATCCTTAAATTATTTATTAAGATAAGATCACAATGTACTTTTAATTAAATCAAGAGTGAATGTACTCATATTTACTCACTTTACAAATAAACTTATTTTAGAAAAATCTTGTATTATCTATTGTGCGATAAAAGAGAGATTTGATTTCAAATATTTGTATCTTAAGACTTCATTAATTGAGTTTATTAACATCTTTAAATTGAATTTATTTCATGTAAGTGAGTAAGTCGAAAATTTGACTTAGAAAAAATCTTATATAGATGCCGAATTATGTCCTATTTACCATTATTCTGCTAAAACACAGAAAAATACTTCACTTCACATAATTTTGCTGTACATATTACAGTACAGACATTTTAAGATCCACATGCTCTGTTTTGTACAACTCAAAGTGAAAATTGTTTCTTTCTTTTTGGATGATTATAATTATAATGTTATTATAATGGTACTTGTAATGTACATGTAGTGCCTAAAACTACACGTGTGGGTCACAAAAGGGTATCTAAAGTAAAATATATGTTTTTAGATAAACCCATCTACCCCTAGTTTAGTGAAAGACACTATTTAAATAAATGGGGTTCAATTATACATAGAAGCATATTCATCTGACGTATTACACTATTTCCCCTTCCGTTTTTAAAGAAAAAATATACAATTTAATTAAAGATACTATAAAATATGTACAAATGAATGGAAGCAACCCCCATCGTCATAATTGATTTAGACAATCTTTGAACTCAAGTTATGGTGAATGGGTCCATCTGGTTTTCCCCCACATGGTATTTCAAAACATGTAATGCAATTATTATAGCGGATATATTAGCTACTACTCAATCCATGAACAATGAAAGGAAGGAGCCATTATGTTTATGTTTGAAGTCCTCTATGTTCATGAGAAGGTTGTGCTACATATGATGAAAGCTACGTGGGCATATATCTTTCTGTCGTTTTTTGTGGCAGTGGATGATGTGCTCAACGCAGGGACTTTATATTGTGCAAGAGGCCCAACTACCTTGTGACATATATAGCATAACCAATACTCAAAAGAGAATTAAAAAAGGAGAATTGAAAGGTGTTGGTAAAATAAAGAGAATTAAAAAAAGAGCAATTTCAAGTCAATGAGACTATATTGGTAGGTTGATTTTTTTCTATTAAAAGATGAGGCAAGCTAGTGTAACTAATTTGTTTTTTAATTTCTTAATAATCAAGTACATATAAAACTTAGACAATTGTAACAACTTGTAGAGAGATGTCACTAAACTTAATAATCAACTCTGTTTTTTTGGATAAGATTATTTTAAAATGAGTTTGTCTTTAAATTAAATAAATAATAATATATCTATTCTTAATTATAAATATATTTTTATTTGTTCATTTTAAAAATAAACTTTAAAAAAATTTCTTCCATTCCTTTGTCTACTACATTCAATTTCTTTTTCTGATTACAAGAAAATTTAACTGGAGGGAAATAAAAACTAAATAGCGTACACTTTTGGAACCCCACCGTTTCTACATGTGCAAAAACTAAATAAAAAGAAGTATCCACATTTTTTTTAATCAAACTTCACTAAGAGAAGTTAACGACAAAATTATAAAAAGAAAAATTCTATTAATCGAACGGATATAAACAGAAACGTTCCAGCATAATTCAACAAACATATAAGATGAAAACCAAATATATTAATCTTTTGCCAACGAGCTTGTAACTTAAGTGACATGATCGGGTTCACTTCTTAAGATTATGGTATGATGATAATGCATGTTATGTTGAGTTAAATTTTATTTAAATGTTAATTAGTTAGAAGTTAGTTAAGTCTGTTTATGTTAGTTTGTTAAATCTGTTAACATGTGTATATATACTTACACTGTATTTCAATTCAATGCAAGTTAATTCAATCTTTCTTCACTTCTCTGTAACATTTCCTCTGCTGTGAAGCTTCTGCTTCTATTATGGTATTAGATTTTTTTCAATTTTTTTCTATGCTACTACGCTCTGTTTTTGTTACTTTTCTTCAGTTTTCTTCACTATTCTGCTTTTGTTTCTTTTCTCTCCAAATCATGGAGAATCATGTTAATCCATTATTAGATCCCACTAGTCCTTACTTCTTGCATCTGAATGAAAACCCTGTCAACTCCTCTCTCGGGCACCAATTACCATTCTTGATCATGCCAGATGAAAATGGTTCTTCAAGCCAAAAACAAATTACAATTTATGGATGACTCACTCCCATTGCCTAAAGAAATTGATCCTTTGTTCTTGTCTTGGGAAAGATGCAACACGATGGTGATTTCTTGGCTCACCCGATCTTTGTCCCAAGATATTGTGAACAGTGTCATGTGGATGAACACTGCCATTGAGATATGGTCAGATCTCAAGATTCGTTTTTCACAAGGTGACAAGATGATGATAACAAATTTGCAAGAAGAATTGTATGCCATCAATCAAGGTGATTCCACAATTACTCAATACTACACTCGTCTCAAATCTCTATGGGAAGAATTGGAAAATTTCATACCAATTCCAAATTGCAAGTGTTAGTATCCTTGCACCTGTGATTTGGTTCCCATTGTTAAATCCTATAGACAACAAGATCAGTTTATGCGTTTTCTGAAAGGTTTGAATGATTCTTATTCTGCTATGAAATTTCAAATCTTGATGATGGAACCTTTGCCTGAAATCAACAAGGTGTTTTCTCTCATAATTCAATAAGAAAGACACTACAATAGTTGGATGAAGATTCTAAGGTTCTTGCAACCATGAGTGGTACTGGCAATTCTAACAATTCTGGTCCAAATAAATTTGTGAAAGATAAACCATTTATGAGTAGAGGCACTCCTACATCCAAGTATTGTACTCACTGCCACAAGACTAGTCACACTGTGGAAGTGTGTTACCAGAAACATGGCTTTCCACTAGGATATGAAAGAGGTCTTAAAGTCAGTTCAGTGGCAAACAACATCAGTTCTGTGAGCCTTGTAGAACCTGATTATGCAATCAATTCAAAGGAAATCTAGTCAATTCAGTATCTAATTCTTGTTTCACTCATGCACAACTTCAAACTCTCATGGACCTTATTCAGCAATCTCAACAACAACATTTGGCTAATCATGTTACCACCACACATTCTGAACCCAATTTTGATATTACAGTCAAACCAGAATCAAGTAGTTTTCATTCAGTTTTTAATTGTGATTCCAAAATTGCTTTTAATTGTCATTCCAAAACCACAACTTGGATATTAGACTCAGGTGCAACAGATCATATTTGTTGTTCATTGAATTTATATTTATCCTATAAACAGATAAAGCCTATTTCAGTTAGACTTCTAAATGGAAATATTGTTCTTGCTCATTATTCTAGTACTGTTATGCTTTCCAATTAGTTTTATATCATGATGTTTTATACTCACCCCAATTTACATTCAACCTTATCTCAGTTTCAAAACTGACTTCCTCCACCCCTTGTGACTTGTTGTTCACTTGTTTCTCATGTCCTATACATGATCACAATTTCTTGAGGAAGATTGGATCAACTGAAGTCATTAATGGCTTATATGTAACATCCTCTTCAATATGTTAGACTTGTAAATAGTTACAGAAGTAGCTTAATACTTATTTAACATGTCTGTTTAATTTTGTGACAATTTGAGTTAGTTTAGGTACTTTGTTACAAGTCGAAAGGTGGAAAGTAGCTTAAAATAACATAGATATTAACATAAATGGTTTAGCTAATGGAAAGAGATGTGGATAGTTTATTTCTAAATCACAAATGTGTATTTTATGATGTGGTTAAAGTTTGAGAATTTTTGGAGTTAGTTTGGTATTTTTAGGCAAACTGGTTGTCTATTTAAAGTCAGAATGACTGGTCGTAGATATGGAAAATGATAGTTTTGGTACAACAATTTTTTTGATGAATCCTATGATTTATTTTGAAGTTGTTTGAACTTGAAAAACTTGATTTGGTGCAAATTATGTGTTCTTAGCAGATATAGTGTATATTGCAAAATATCTAATTTGTCTAAGTCTCTCACGGCTGAAGGCAACCACTTTGATTGACTTTGTGATTGGAATATTGCTTCAAATATCTCTATTCTCTCATTCCTTCATACGACTAACAGAAAACAAAAGAGAGAAAGAGGAGAAAGTGGAGAAAGAGGAGGAAAAGAGAAGGAAACTCAAAGGCAAGGCCAAGGTTTGAGATTGTTCAAGTTTGAAGCTTCATCATCTCGTGGAGCTTAAAGGTAGGGTTTCTCTAACCTTCAATCTCATCTTTTTTTTCATCTTTTCTATTGAGTGAGGTTAGGTCACCAAGATGGAGAAATTGGATTTAAGATGCAATAATCCACTTTCTTTGTTAGTTTTTGCTTCTTTTGATGAAACTGAGTTAGTTTCACTTTATTGGATGCAAATTGGTTGGTTTTGTCCTTAGATAAACCAAGAAGTTCCATAAGTTGGAACATAGAACTTAGGTCATGATTTTGGCCATTAATTCATGTTTAAGTGAATTGATGAGTTGATTTTAATGTTTAATGATTCTAACATGATTAGAGACCATGATTAGGGTTGGAAAATACTTAGAATCCAAGATTTGGAAGATCAGAATTGGTTTGGAAACCAATTATGCAAAAATGCATTCTGCAGAATTTTCTGCAGAGCGTCACGCATGTGCGTAGGATTTTCACGCCTATGCGTGGGACACTCAATTTTCAATAATTGTAGGCAGAGAGCATCACACATGTGCGTAGGATTTCCACGTCTATGTGTGAGTTCCTGAAGTTTTCAAGAATTGTAGGCAGAGAGCTTCACGCATGTGCGCAGGATTTCCACGACTATGCGTGAGCACCATAATTTTTTCAGGATTGTGTTCTTGAGATTTTGGCATTCCTTAAGTGATGTGATCACTCATATATGTCTTTCTAAGTGTGTTAAAACACTAATGGAGGTATTTCTTAGAGAAATTGACCTCTTACCATATATGGTAATTTGTGAAACTTTAGGTGTTCTTTGAGAGATAGGATGCCTTAGAGATAATCTAAAACTTTGATCAACATGAGGTTGACTTGGAAATCACTTGTGAAATGATGGTGATAAGTTTTAGGTATGGAAATACCAGTTACATAGCTCTTGCTACCTTATGGAATAAGTGAGGCTATGACCTATATGTATTAGTATTGGATAGTCACTAGGTTATGAGAATCTTGTGATATGACTTAATTGTGAATTGAGATAGTTCTTGATATTTGGTTTTCAAACTTAGTACTTGTTAGTTTCCTATGTATTATAACTTATCATGGTGTGCACAACCATATGGCCAGAGAACAAGGTGTTGATCTAGATTCTCGTAGCAAGTATGTAATTGTAGTCAGGGTTACTGGTATGAGGGTGACAATAGTACTCTTACATTGGTGAGGGGAAGGTGCTTACTTATTACTAAGTGGAATTTAGGCTTTTTGGCTTACCCTACTTTGTATATACGAAAGATGAAGGTTTCTGAGAAATTAAGCAAGTAGCTTGTACTTTCAAATTTTAAAGCCTACATTTACGTTGCATAATCATTATATTAGTACTTTGTTTGAGCATAATCATACCTCATAACATAAAGCATTGCATGATTGACAATTGTATGGGCAGTTGTCATTGCTTGATCTATTGATTGGTCGGTTGGTTGTTTGATAGTATCTTAGGATTGTATGAGCAATCTGTTGATGTTATTGATTTTTTGATATTATATTGTATAGAATATTAATGTGTTCAGTTCATTATTTTTTGTAAATGATTAATTGCTGGTCTTGGTATGCGAATACTGAGAAATTGTGATTTCTCACCCCTGTGTACTCCATGTAAATCCAAGTGAAGACTCTCCAAAAGGAAAGGGCAAGGAAAAGAAGAAACTGAAGACTTAGTCTAGCAGTTTTACTTCTTGTTGAACCAGTTTGTATATTAGTACTTTTTTGATTGTATGTAAAAGTTTACGTATACAATATGGCTTGTTAGCTAGTGGTGTATGTATATATGATCTTTTTATCATTTGAGGCTTTCTATAATAACTATAAAGGTTATTATGGATTTTATTTATATGCATTTTTAGAAAGTGGCATGCTTAATACGTATTATTTTGAAATATTTTATTTATTTTACGATAATCGTATTAGGGTGTTACATTATGATATCAAAGCAGTTCATCCTATTGAGCCGAGATATGAACTGACTATGCTTTGGCATGTTTAGGAATTCCTTTTATGTTGTGCATTTCCTTATATCTTGTGTGTGATATTTGATTGAATTGTATGACTTGCCTTTAGTATGACTGTTTTAGTTACTGTTGCACGGTTACATGATATTGAGATTAACTACCTCAATATGTATTGTTCTGTGTTTTACAGGAAACTATGGCAGCACAAGGGCAACCTCGTAGGGGTAAGAGTTCGAGAAATGAAGACCCTAGTATGGTTGGAGCCTTTACGGCAATGACTGATGCATTGAGGGACCAAACAACCTCTTATGTTGAAGGTATGAGAGAGCAAACAACTACGACAAACAAGATGTTTGAAAGAATGTCGGTGACTCAACATCAAACACCACCACCACCACCACACCATCAAGGGTAACCAAACCAAGAGGTAGTAGGAATCAGACTTTCCAGAACCTCTCGAAATTCAAGAAATCTAATTCGTATTCCTTTAAAGGGTAGTATGACCCAGTTAGAGCTGAGGGTTGGCTCAAAGAGATGGAGAAGATTTTTACAGTCATGGCTTGCTCATATGGACAAAAGGTGCTTTTTGCTACTTATATGTTAGAGGGTGAGGCAGAGGATTGGTGGGTAGACGCTAAGAGAGCTCTTGAGGCAGCAAGGACTCTTATTACGTGGGAGGTTTTTAAGAGATCATTTTTGAGAAAGTTCTTTCCACAAAACCTACAAAATGCCAAAAAGATGAAATTTCTTAGGTTGGAGTAGGGGAATATGTCTGTTGGCCAGTATATGGTCAAATTCAATGAATTGTCTAAGTTCTCATGTTGTATCAGGCTTAACCTAGATGAGTCCTGGAAGTGTGTTAAGTTTGAGGAAGGACTGAGGGAAGACATTCAAAATGTCATCCTACCGCTTAAGATTCGAGACTTTGAGACTTTGATTAACAAATGTAGGATAATCGAAGGGAGCTCTAAAAAGCTTTCTGTAGAGCCTAAGTCACAAGACTTCCAAAAGAGGAAGAGGGGTGACGATAAGTTCAAGAAAGGGACTTCTAAATCTAGTTTCCCTCAAGACAAGGGTAAGCAGATTCAGAAGCAGTTTGTGGGACCTAAGTGTCCTAAGTGTGGAAAACAGTATGAAAAGCGGCCTTGCTCGGTATGCTTTGTCTATGGGCAACCTGGGCATTATGCTAAGGACTGTCCATCAAAGAAGGAAGTTGTGCCTACCCAGAAACCACAAGCCAAAGGGAGAGTGTATACTCTAGGTGGTGAAGAGGTGACTTAATTTTCTAATCTTATCAAAGGTAAATGCATTATTCACAATCATCTTTTAACTGTGTTATATGATTTGGGAGCATCTCACTCCTTTATTTATTTTGATTATGTGAATGAGCTGAATTTACCTGTGTCTGAACTTTCATATGACTTGTTTGTATCTACGGCTATTGGTAAACCAGTTACAACATCCAGAGTGTGTCTTGATTGTTGTGTAAAGATGGAAGATATGATTTTTCATGTAAACCTTATCTGTTTGCCTCTAGTAGATATCGATGTCATCCTTGGTATGGATTGGTTGTCTTCCAACCATGTAGTGTTGAACTGTTCAGAGAAATCCCTGATTTTCTTGTTAGATATACCTACCAGAGTCGTTTCATCTGAGTCCATGTATCTCAATGCGAATCAGGTCAATCTTTGTTTGAAGGAGGGATCTCTAGGATATGTTCTCTTGCTTTCATTAAGTGTTGAGGTTGAGCAAAGTATAAGTGAAATATCTGTGGTAAGTGAATATCCTGAAGTTTTTCTAAGTGATATAGTGGAGTTGCCACCTAAGCGAGATATAGAGTTTACTATAAACTTAGTTCCTAGGACGGGACCTATCTCTATAGCACCCTATAGAATGGCACCACTAGAGTTAGCGGAACTTAAGAAACAAATTGAGGATTTGTTGGATAAGCACTTCATTAGGCCAAGTGTTTCTCCATGGGGAGCACCTGTGTTACTAGTAAAGAAAAAAAAATGGTACCATAAGGCTCTGTGTAGATTACAGATAGCTGAATAAGGTGACCATTAAGAATAAGTATTTATTTCCTAGGATGGATGATCTAATGGATCAACTGAGAGGAGCTGCGATTTTCTCAAAGATTGATCTTAGGTCTAGTTATCATCAGATAAGAGTTAGGGAAGATGATATCCTTAAGAGTGCTTTCAGAACTAGGTATAGGCATAATGAGTACCTCGTGATGTCCTTTGGGTTAACAAATGCACCGACAATGTTCATGGATTACATAAACAGGATCTTTAGACCCTACCTGGATCAGTTTGTTATGGTATTTATAGATGATATCTTAATCTATTCTAAGACAATGAAGGAGCATAAGCAACATTTGAGGATAGTGTTGGAAACGCTTAAGGAGAATAAGTTGTTTTCCAAACTATCAAAGTGTGAGTTCTGGCTTCCACAAGTTCAGTTTTTAGGACATGTAATATCTCATGAAGGGATTTTTGTGGACCCAAGCAAGATTGATGCAGTGTTGCAGTGGGAGAGACCCACCACTGTGATAGAGATTAGAAGCTTCATAGGCCTAACACGATACTATAGAAGATTCATAAAGGGGTTTTCTCAATTAGCACTACCCTTGACTAGATTAACTAGGAAATGTAGTTTTTTTTTACTCAAGACTGTAAGGATAGTTTCCAAGAGCTAAAGGTAAGGTTGACTACTACATTGGTGTCAGTAATTCTAGATCCTTTGGAGAACTTTGAGGTGTATTGTGATGCTTCAAAGATGGGTTTGAGTTGTGTTTTGATGCAATATAGGAGAGTTGTTGTCTATGCATCAAGGCAGTTAAGACCTCATAAAGAGAATTATCCTACTCATGATCTGGAGTTAGCTACAATAGTGTTTGCCTTGAAAACTTGGAGACATTACTTATATGGAGTTCAATTTGAAGTGTTCAGTGATTATAAAAGTATGAAGTATTTATTCAATCAAAAGGAGCTAAACATGAGACAACGAAGATGGTGGAGTTTTTGAAAGACCATGATTTTAAACTAAAGTATCATCCAGGTAAAGCCAATGTGGTGGCTGATGCACTGAGTAGGAAATCCCTACATGTGTCTCATATGATGATCCAAGAGAGTGAACTTCTAGAGAGTTTTAGAGACTTGAGTCTTTCAGTAACTGTGTTACCACATAGTCTCAGTGTGAGTAAAGTGGACATAGTGAATAATTTTAGGACTCATATCTTAGAAGCTTAGAAGGAAGATGAGGCTCTTAGTGATCTAAGTGAGCAGATCTTTTTAGGTAATCTTGGAGAGTTTGATATGGCAGATGATGGAATGATCAAGTTTAGAGGTAGACTTTGCATTCCTCGTGAATCTGAAATCAAGGAAAGGATCCTTGAAGAAGCTCACTATAGTCAGTACTCTATACATCCCAGGGCCACTAAGATGTATCAAGACTTGAAGAAGTTGTTTTGGTGGACTGGAATGAAGATGGACATAGCTGAGTTTGTGACTAGGTGCCTAACTTGTTAGAAGGTCAAGATAGAACACCAGAAATCCTCTGGACCTCTTCAATCTTTGGTAATCCCTGAGTGGAAATGGAATAACATCACTATGGATTTTGTGATGGGCTTGCCCAAGACTCAGTTAGGATTTGATGTTATATGGGTTGTGGTGAATAGATTAACCAAGTCTGCCCATTTTATATCCTATAAGGTTAACTACTCCTTGGATAGACTAGCTCAGTTATACCTTCAGGAGATAGTTAAATTGCACAGTATTCCCTTTTCTATAGTTTTTGATAGAGGCATTAGATTTACATCTAGATTTTGGGGAGCTTTACAAAAAGCTTTTGGGACAAAGCTTAGTTTGAGCACAACATACAATCCACAGACTGATAGTCAGTCAGAAAGGACTATTCAAACCCTAGAGGATATGCTAAGAGCGTGTGTGCTAGAGCAGAAAGGGAGTTAGGATAAGTTCTTACCTTTAGTGGAGTTTGCCTATAACAACAGTTTTCATGCTAGCATAGGTATGTTACCGTATGAAGCACTTTATGATAGAAAGTGTAGGTCTCCTTTATGTTGGTATGAGGTTAGAAAGGGAACCATTCTAGGTCTTGAGCTGGTACAACAGACCACTGATCATATCAAAATGATCCAAGATAGATTGGTTAGAGCTCACAGTAGACAAAAAAGTTATGCTGATAAGAGGAGAAGACCTCTAGAGTTCAGTGAGGGAGATCATGTATTCTTGAGAGTCACTCATACAACTAGGATTGGTAGAGCATTGAGAACATGGAAATTGAACCCTCGTTTCATTGGTCCCTGCCAAATCCTAAAGAGAATTGGACTCGTAGCCTACCAAATTGCCCTTCCACCTAACTTGTCTAACCTTTATGATGTCCTCCATGTGTCACAACTTAGGAAGCACAATCCAGATCCTTCACATATCGTGAGAAATGAATCTGTGCAGTTAAGAGAGGATTTGTCTTATGCTATGCGACTGATAAGGATTGTGGATAGAGGAGTCAAAGAGCTTAAAGGTAAGCGGATTACTTTGGTGAAGGTGATTTGGGATGGTGCTGGTTTCAAGGAGGCGACTTGGGAGTTGGAGTCCCACATGCAACAAGATTACTTGCAGTTGTTTATATGAGGTAAGCAATTTTGTGGGCAAAATTTTAAATAGGAGGGAGAAATGTAACATTTTCTTCAACATGTTAGACTTGTAAATGGTTGCAGAGGTAACTTAATACTTGTTTAATTTTGTGACAATCTGAGTTAGTTTAAGCACTTTGTTGCAAGACGAAAAATAAAAAGTAGCTTAAAATGACCAAGATATTAGCATAAATGGTTTAACTAATAGAAATAGATGCAGATAATTTATTTCTAAGACTCAGATATGTATATTGTGATGTGGTTAAAGTTTGAGAATTTTCGGAGTCACTTTGGTATTTTTAGAAATACTGGTTGTTTATTTAAAGCCGGAATGACTGGTCGCAGATATGCAAAATAATGGTTTTGGTGCAACAATTTTTTTTGCTGAATCCTATGATTTATTTTGAAGTTGTTGGAACTTAAAAAACTTGATTTGGTGCAAATTAGGTGTTCTTAGCAGATATAGTGTATACTGCAAAATATCTAATTTGTCTAAGCCTCTCACGGCTGAAAGCAGCCACTTTGCTTGACTTTGTGATTGGAATATTGCTTCAAATATCTCTATTCTCTCATTCCTTTATACGGCTAACAGAAAACAAAAGAGAGAAAGAGGAGAAAGTGTAACACCTCAATTTTTACTAAATTACGATATTGCCCACAATGTATTGTTTTATGTTTTCTGTGTACTATAAAATTAATTTGATTGTTTCGTGACTGTATTTGGTCATTGTGTATGATTTACTCCGAGTCAAGAAAATAATAATTTATGGGCTGAGAAAAATCTTTATCTGATTATTCGGAGCTGGGGGATCTTACTAAATCCAATTCTGGGTGATATGTGTATCAATCTTTTAATTTTTAGAATTTATCTGTATAATAAAAAATTTTATATTTTATAATATTATTTTATTAGACAATACCTACTGTCTTAAAAATAGTAACTTCTGCCCCAATGGATCGTGGACCCGAAAAAGTCAGTGAGATCCACACTCGGTAAAGCAGTCAACGTTACTGGCTTGATTTATTTCTAAGCCAATAGGAATTAGTCAACATAAAAAGCTTGAAGATTTCTAAACCAATAGGAAGTAATCAACATAAATGGTTAGACTAGTTAGTAAGTAACTAGAAAAACCTAACTAAGTTAGCTTAAACTTAACTAAGTTAATCTAATGTGTCTAAGTAGTAACATAGAACAAACCTAGTTAGCTACTCATTAGAGTTCTAGTTAGAGAATGTTCTAGTAAAATCAAGAAGGAGGTTAGTTACTCTAAGTAACTAGATAGTTAGCTAAGTAACCAAGAAACCTAACTAAATTCACCTAAAGCCTAACTAGATATCAAAGTGAACCAAAACTTAGTTTGTTTTCCCTTGGGCCATTCAGTTATGGACTCTTCAAGAAAGTTCAAGATTGGAGACAAAGCTATGGATATCAACCCTTGATCACATCTAAGGCCATTAGGAGTCCTTGGATGGTCAACTAAACTGGCCACCTCCTTTGGGGGAGCTCCACGGCCAAGTGATTTAGGAGGGGTAGGAAGGCATTTTTGCTAAGTTCATTTTCATCTTCATCCATTCTCCAAAGCAAGGCAACAACAAAAAAATTATCTCCTTTCTTCTTGGTGAAGCTCACAGCCACCATCCCTAAATCCTACATCCACTCTTCTAAATTTTCATTTAACACCACTTCTCAAATCCAAACACCATTCTAAGCATCTTTCATCTTAAGAGTTTCTTCAAAATCATTCATTTGAAGCTTGGAAAACAACCTTGAAGTTTCTTTCCTACAAGGTAGAAATCCTTGTTTCTTATTTCTAACTTGATTCTTGAAGTTCTAAGCCATGATTGATCCATGGTTTATCTTTTTCAACCATAGTTATGACTCTTTAAAATTGTTTAAGTTTGTTAGGGTTTCTTTGGAGCTATAACGAAATCACTAGGAGGAAGTCCAAGAAGGTTTTGTCTTCCCTAGAGGTAAGAGGGAGATTTAATCTCATCAATCTTGTGTGGTGGTGAGAAAATGGATGTATTTGTGGTGAAGAATCCATAAGGATTCATTCACTTGGTTGTTTAAAGTTTTGCCTATTTGTGATTGATTTTGTTTGCAAGCATGTCTATAGCTTTAAAATATATGGTATGTGTTCATAAATGTATGATAATTATTATAGGATATGAATAACATGTGAGGATTTGCATAAGTATTCCAAAGAACACAATGAAGCTCACGGCTTCATCACCCCAAAGAGGACCAAAATGTTCTCAAATATTTTCTAAAGCACGGATTAAT
Organism: Ormosia emarginata; assembly: GCA_029884605.1. Taxonomy (NCBI): domain Eukaryota; kingdom Viridiplantae; phylum Streptophyta; class Magnoliopsida; order Fabales; family Fabaceae; genus Ormosia; species Ormosia emarginata. The sequence goes on along the minus strand of JAQQTP010000077.1, from coordinate 20,156,021 downwards.
CAATTTAATTGAATAAATGATTTTTACAAGGACTTAGAGGATGAAAAATAATTTAAAGATGATTTTTAGAAGACATAGTAAATTTCGGCCAACATGCCATTTAAGATACCTTTGATATAAAATTATTTTCTAAGTGTGGGCTATGTAATTAAATTAAAGAGAACTCAATTTCAATAGATTTTAAAGAATAAAGTGAATGAATTTATTCTTTTTAGAAACTTAATTAGAGACATTAAGTAAGGATAAGAAATTAAAGGAATACTTGAAAAATACTAACATAGAGCTCATCCTTTGGGTTTTGAAGTGCGTTAGCAAGTTTTGAGATGTAAATATTGGTCATAATTAAGAAAGGTAATTTTTAAGGGAAAACATAGAAAATACTATTTAATGGATTTTCTAGACGAAATGTTGTAAATAATTTTAGAAATAAGAGAAAATTCCAAAATCTAATTTAGAAAGCAAAGAAGTATTTTATGTAGTTGAAAAATACTAGAAATAGCTTACGCATATTTAAAAATAATAATTTTTAAACTACACGATTGAGAAAACAATTTAAAAATGTTACGCGATTGAAAAAACGATTTAAAAACGTTACGCAGTTGAGAAAACGATTTAAAAATGCTACACGATTGAGAAAATGATTTAAAAACACTACGCGAATTCTAAAACGTTGAAAAATACTTACGGATTTGAAAACGTTTGAAAAAGGTGACGCGATTGTGAAAATACGATAAAATATTTACGGGACTAAAAGGAACAGTAGTTACTATCGGGCCAAAGTGGTGGACCCAAACATGTTGAGACATAGTACTGTCAAGTGGAGGCATACTATATTGAAAATATTGATGATGAGGTTATTTGTGTAATTTTGACTCATGTACATGCATTAACAAATGTGTCAATTTGGTTGAAATTAGAGATTGACTGACGAGATGAATTACACCGTAGTGCGGTTCATTGAGCGAACTTGGAGGCGTTAGTGTGTGGAGGATTTCACATGTGGACAGTTGGTAGCTCCTCTAGGCCGTGGTAACAAGTAACGCACTAGCGATCTTGACAAGCACTACTCTTAATCAAGATCTTGTGGAGACTGTCCGGTACAATGTCTGTTGTGCATGACGTTTTGACTGTGTACTGTTTACACGATGTTTTGACTGTGTACTATTTACACGACGTTTTGACTATGTAATACTTGGCTGGGGTAGCCTGAGGTACAGATTGGTCTTTCAGATCATTCTCTCTGATGTTTGTATTTAACTCCATGGAGTAGGAACGAGTCTATATACATTTGCATATATGGTGTGCATCATGAAGTGATTGTTTATATTTGATCTGAGATATTATATATGAGGTGATAATGTGAACTGTTGTATAAATTGTTATATTTGTATATACTGTCATTTTCTGTACTGCCATGTTGGTAGTCATGTAGTTTGTCTCACCTCTTTGTATGCATTTTTTGTATTATTACTATGTTTCTATAAAGACTTTGAGGAAGAGGAAGAGGAACAGCCTCTAGATTGTCAGTACTCGGAGGAGCAGCATCTAAGCGACCAGTTTGAGGAAGGCGAGTCCCTAGATCATCCTTACCATTTGGATTGATTTAGTGGTCATGGCTTTGCCTGAGTTTTTGGGATTTGTGAAACTTGAGTTTCATGGAGGTTCTGAGGCCTGGCGGCTACGAGCGGATAGGGGATCGGTTGTTTATGTGGGACGTCTGATTGTGTCCCTTCGGAGGGAATTTGATGGTGCTCTGATGTTTTCTACTATGTTTTATTTACATCTAGAGATGCCCTTGACTATTAGGCGATATTGGCGTGGACGTTTTCATGCCCCTAGTGAGTTTAGTAGTGTGTCAATAGCACGAACTCCTGTCCGTAGGGATACTCGACATCCGGGATTTCTATCATCCGATGATCCATTAGAGGAGGATCCTTCGGAGGATTAGAATTCTTATATGTGCACTTGGGTTGTTTATGTTTTGTGTTATGTCAAACAATTTACTGCTTTATTAAATAAGTTGTAGTATGTAAATTATTTGTATACTCTTAAGACAAAATCATATGTATATTATGGTGTGTATTTAATAGTTTGTTAATTTCATATTTTGTTTATTTTATTTATTGGTATAATGTACAAAAAAAAAATCATAACTTATATTATTATATATGTACCAAACGTTTTATAACTTAGGTAAGGTTTTATTATTATTGTTTGAAAATGTGATATCCCCACAAGGGTGTTATAGAAAGTGGAGAAAGAGGAGGAAAAGAGAAAGAAACTCAAAGGCAAAGCCAAGGTTTGAGATTATTCAAGTTTGAAGCTTCATCATCTCCATCATTTCAACATCTTATGGAACTTAAAGGTAAGGGTTCTCTAACCTTCAATCTCATCTTTTCCATTGAGTGAGGTTAGGTCACCATGAAGAAATTGGATTTAAGATGTAATAATCCACTTTCTTTGTTAGTTTTTGCTTCTTTTGATGAAACTAAGTTAGTTTCACTTTATTGGATGCAAATTAGTTGATTTTGTCCTTAGACAAACCAAGAAGTTCCATAAGTTGGAACATAGAACTTAGGTCATGATTTTGGCCATTAATTCATGTTTAAGTGAATTGATGAGTTGATTTTAATGTTTAATGATTCTAACATGATTAGAGACCATGATTAGGGTTGAAAAACACTTAGAATCCAAGATTTGGAAGATTAGAATTGGTTTGGAAACCAATTATGCATAAATGCATTCTGCAAAATTTTCTATAGAGCGTCAAGCATATGCATAGGATTTTCACGCCTATGCGTGGGACACTCAGTTTTCAATAATTATAGGCAGAGAGCATCACACATATGCGTAGGATTTCCATGCGTATGCGTGAGTTCCTAAAGTTTTCAAGAATTGTAGGCAGAGAGCTTCACGCATGTTCGCAGGATTTCCACGCCTATGCGTGAGCACCAAAAATTTTTCAGGATTGTGTTCTTGAGATTTTGGCATTCCTTAAGTGATGGGATCACTCATATGTGCCTTTCTAAGTGTGTTAAAACACTAATTGAGGTATTTCTTAGAAAGATTGACCTCCTACCATATATGAGAATTTGTGAAACCTTAGGTGTTCTTTGAGAGATAGGATGCCTTAGGGACAATCTAAAACTTTGATCAACATGAGGTTGACTTAGAAATCACTTGTCAAGTGATGGTGAGAAGTTTTAGGCATGGAAATACTAGTTACATAGTTCTTGCTACCTTGTGGGATAGGTGAGGCTAGGAGCTATATGTATTAGTATTAGATAGTCACTAGGTTATGAGAATCTTGTGATATGTCTTAATTGTGAATTGAGATAGTTCTTGATATTTGGTTTTCAAACTTGGTACTTGTTAGTTTCTTATGAATTGTAACTTATCATGGTATGCACAATTATATGGCCAGAGAACAAGGTGTTGATATAGATTCTCGTAGCAGGTATGCTATTGTGGTTAGGGTTACCGGTATAGGGGTGTTAATAGTACTTTTACATTGGTGAGGGGAAGATGTTTACCTATTTCCAAGTCAGATTTAAGCTTTTTGGCTTACCCTACTTTGTATATACGAAAGATAGAGGTTTATGGGAAATTAAGCAAATAGCTTGTGCTTTCAAATTTTAAAGCCTGCATTTACATTGCATAATCATTATATTAGTACTTTGTTTGAGCATAATCATACCTCATAACATAAAACATTGCATGGTTGACAATTGTATGGGCAGTTGTCGTTGCTAGATCGATTAATTAGTTGGTTGTTTGTTTGATAGTATCTTAGGATTGTATGGGTGATCTTTTGATATTATTAATTTTCAGATATTATATTATATAGAATATTAATGTGTTCAGTTCATTATTTGTTGTAAATGATTAACTGTTGGTCTTGGTATACGAATACTGAGAAATTGTGATTTCTCACCCCTATGTACTCTATGTAAATCTAAGTGAAGACCCTCCAAAAAGAAAGGGCAAGGAAAAGAAGAATTAAAAGACTTAGTCTAGCAGTTTTACTTCTTGTTGAACCAATTTGTATATTAGTACTTTTCTAATTGTATGTAAAAGTTTATATATACAATATGGCTTGTTAGCTAGTAGTGTATGTATATATGATCTTTTTATCATTCGAGGCTTTCTATAATAACTATAAAGGTTATTATGAATTTTATTTATATGCATTTTTAGAAAGTGACATGCTTAATACATATTATTTTGAAATATTCTATTTATTTTACGATAATCGTATTAGGATGTTACATTATATGTACTACAAGCTTTCTGCATGGTAAGTTCTGCAAGTAATGAGAAAATCAGTCCTATAGTTAGTTGTGCTAATGATCTTTGGCATTTTAGGCTTGGTCATCCATCTGGTGCCAAGTTGAAAGTTTTACATAAACTCTTTCCTTTTATCACTTGTAATTCTTCCAATATATATGATATTTGTCCTATGGCAAAACTGAAAAGATTGCCTTTTCTTGATAGTAATACAAAGTCTACTTGTATTTTTGAGTTGTTACATATATATGGATATATGGGGTCCTTATTCTCTTCCATCATTTCAAGGGTATAGATATTTTTTAACTGTTGTGGATGACTATTCAAGGCACACTTGGATTTTTTTTTTATGAAACAAAAGTCAGAAACTGCATCTCATATTAAATATTTTGTTTCTCTAGTTGAAACTCAATTTTCCACCAAAGTTAAGAAAATTTGTTCTGATAATGGTTCAGAATTTCTTTGCTTGTCTCAATTCTATAAAGATAAAGGTATCCTTCATCATAGATCTTGTGTTGAGTCACCACAGCAGAATGGTGTTGTTAAACAAAAACATCAACATATTATGACTGTGGCTAGAGCTATCATATTTCAGTCAAGTTTTCCAATTTTTTTTTGGACATTTGCTATTGCTCATACAGTGTTTCTCATAAACAGAATCCCTTCTAGTTCAATTCAAAATCAGTGTCCACATATTGTTTTGTATGGAAATTCTCCTATTTTTGTTGATTTTAAAGTCTTTGGTTGTTTGTACTTTACAGCCACACTTGTTGCTAATAGACACAAATTTGATTCTAGAGCAAGAAAGTGTATTTTCTTAGGATTCAGAACTGGTGTCAAGGGCTATTTGCTTTTTGATATCAATTCAAAATCCATTCTTGTCTCCAGAAATGTCATTTTCCATGAACATGTTTTTCCTTATAAATCATCAACTTCTCTTCCATTCATTGAGTCAAAAAATCATAGTCCTATTTTTATTGATCTTCCTCTTATTAATTATGATATGATTTTTCCTCCACAAAATGTTCTTCCTCATGAACAATTAGTACAAAATGTCCTTAATCCATCTACTAAACAATCAACTAGATCTAGAAGGCCACCAACTTACTTACAGGATTACCATTACAGCCTAAATGCTTTAGCTCAGATCCAAAATTCTTTGAGTAATTTGTATCCACTATCTAGTTATCTTTCATATACCAAACTGTCACCTCTCCACAAAGCTTCCACTTTAGACAACACTACTGTTTTTGAACCAAAAACCTACCATCAAGCTGTCAAACATGATTGTTGGAAAAGTGTCATGGCTTCTGAAATTCAAGCTTTGGAACAAAATCAGACTTGGATATTGGTTGATCTACCTCCTGGTAAGCAGCCAATTGGCTGTAAGTGGGTATACAAATCTGATGGCACCATTGAGAGATATAAAGCAAGATTAGTAGCCTAAGGCTACACACAAACTGAAAGGCTGGATTTTCATGAAACCTTCTCACCAATAGCCAAAATAACTATAGTGAGACTACTGCTAGTTCTTACATCTATTCAGTAGTGGAACTTACATCAATTAGATGTTAATAATGCCTTTTTGCATGGAGATTTGGATGAAGATGTCTACATGACTCTCCCTCCTGGCTTTCATTCTTCCAAAGCTAACCAAGTATGCAAATTGCATAAATCACTATATGGGTTAAGGCAAGCCAGCAGGCAATGGTTTTCCAAACTATCAAGTTCTTTAATTAGTTCTAGTTACACTCCTAGCAATTTTGATTATTCATTATTCATCAAACGAAATGGCACCTCATTTACTGCTTTACTAGTTTATGTGGATGACATTACTTTGGCTAGCAATGATATGGATGAAATCAATTCAGTTAAGTGTCAGTTAGATTCTTCCTTCAAAATTAAAGATCTGGGGGCACTCAAGTATTTTTTGGGTCTCGAAATAGCTCAAAGCAGAACTGGGATTTCAATCTATCAAAGAAAATATGCACTTGAGCTTATACAAGATGTAGGTTTATTGGCCTACAAACTTGTTTCAACCCTTATGCTTTCTGATGCTAAACTACAGAAGAATGATGGGTAGCCTTATGGGGATATCATTGCTTATAGAAGATTAATTGGCAAACTTCTCTATTTGACTACAACCAGGCTAGACATTACCTATGCTATGCACCATCTCAGTCAATTTTTATCTATGCCTATGACCTCACACTACACTGTTGCTCTAAGAATTCTTAAATATGTCAAAGCTTCACCAGGAAAGGGTCTATTTTTTCCTAGATCCTCTTCTCTTCAGCTCAAAGGATTCTCAGACTCTAATTGGGTAGCATGCCCTAACAGCCGCAAATCAGTAACAGGATTTTGTATTTTTCTTGGAGATTCACTTATTTCTTGGAAATCTAAGAAACAAGCCACGATTTCTAAATCATCTTCTAAGGCAGAATACCGTGCCTTGGCCACAACCACTTGTGAGTTACAATGGCTCACTTATCTTTTGCAAGATTTTCAGATCCCTTTCATTCAACCTTCCTTGATATATTATGACAACCAATCAGCCTTGCACATAGCTGCTAATCCCATATCTCATGAAAGGACAAAACATATCGAGATAGATTATCATGTTGTCTTAGATAAAGTTCAACAAGGGGTTGTGCTCCTTCTGCCAATTTCATCAGCATCACAAATTGCTGATCTCTATACTAAGGTTGTTCTTCTTAGAATTTTTTATTTTCTCAGTTCTAAGTTGGGAATGTTGGATATACACTCTCCAGCTTGAGAGGGGTTGTTGAGTTAAATTTTATTTGACTGTTAATTAGTTATAAGTTTGTTAGAAGTTAGTTAAGTTTGCTACTGTTAGTTTGTTAAATATGTTAACATATATATATATATATACTTACACTATATTTTCAATTCAATGCAAGTTAATTCAACCTTTCTTCACTTCTCTGTGACATTCCCTCTACTGTGAAGCTTCTACTTCTGTTATGTTAGAGATTCAATTTTTTACTAGACTATATATTTCCCACTCTTAGTTCTTGCACATGTTAATATATATATATATATATATATATATATATATATATATATATATATATATATATATATATATATAAAGGAATGCACATGCAGTGATAAAGTGATGTAACTTAACACTAAGATTGATGAAAAGGCAACAATTGACTGCAATGAAGTTTTAAACGAACAAGTCCTAGCCTTAATTTTAGGAAAATAAATTAAAGAGCCGGGTACTGATTGCACCAGCTGTTAAGTCTGTAAAGCATTAGTTGAAAGTTCAACCAGTTAATTTTTTTCATATAAATACTAATTTAATCTTTGAGTAAGAAACAATGTTACCCATTTGTGGTATGCTTATAATTTACACAATGATCATTCTTCTTGTTTTTTTTTCTTTATTAATTTATTCTTCCAATTAAATTGAGTTTTCATTTGCAGCGTAATTAGAGTGAGATTTCATTTATTTTGGATTGATGAAGTAGGCTAAACTTGTCTATGGATATCAGGACTGACATTTCTAGTGACAAAAGCAATTGTCTTTAATATTCTCTTTTTAAATTGTGTCACACTACAATAAATATAGATGATTTTTAACCCACATTGGATGAAAATAAATAGATCAATAAGTGGTATAAGTTTAAAACATTTATATTGGTGTTAATTAGTGAGATAATTAAGCAAGTGTTCTTCTTGCCTTGACTATTTAAGTTTAAACTTTGGATCAGTACATATTAATGAGTTAATTTTTTTAAGAGTTTTGTTATATCCTCCTACAAGTTCTTCCTAATAATCTTCCGAATACTAAATGAAAAAAGTATTAAATGAAAAAATAAATGCATCTAATATCTTGAAAACGTAAAAAACATTCAATACTTTTTTCATTTAGTAATTAGGAGGATTAGTAAGAGAATTGAATAGGAGGATTTAAAATTATTTTTTTCTTAAATATACTAATGTTCTCGGATATACTAAGAGATGCATTGTTAAAATCGTTTGAGAGGAACATAATCTTAATTGATGTAAACATTAATTCAAATATACTCTTAATGTAATTTAAAAAAAATTATCTAACCCTAAATACTAAATACCAATAATTGAAAATTGTTATAAACTGTTATAAATGGAGAAAAAAAATAGAAAGATCAAGACAATGAAATATAGACTCAAAATCTAATTCTTCAGGAACTAGTTGTATTCTCTCATTCTCCTCATATTTCTAGATTTTAATGAGATCTCATAATTTGCTAGTACCAGAACTACTTCTGAGGTTATTTCCCTAGAAATATAGAGTTATTAATCTATATTATTTTTGACATCTTCAAGAGTGTCAATGACCTCTTTTAGAATGTCATTTTCAAGTTTTTTCATTTCCTTCTTTTTCGAGGAATAGTGTCCTTTGCACCAATAAGTCTATCACGCTTCTGGCATGTTTTACATTCATTGACTGTCATACCCACAAGGTATCCTGCAAGGACAACAAATCATGCATGAGTGACTATATCACACATAGGAAAAAAAATTATATGAGAAATGTTTGGCTTCAGGCCAAAATCTAATTGTATAAGAAAGAACTTATAATTATTTGTTAGTCATAACCACGACCCCTGCTATATCCAAAATTATAATATGGAAGATTCACTTTAGGGAATGAAGTTCAACCCATTGGGTGACTGATGTGATCACGACAAGTGTACCGGATCGTCAAGTAATAAAATCGGTGAGATATCGGATATCGTTCTCAGGGATCGATGACCAAATACTAAAATATGAAGTTAACTACTATTTAAACTAAAACTTGGATTTAAGTGAGTTCCAATAACAATAACAAAATCAAAATAAACAAAAGCAATGACGATATTTTTGGGTTTTTATAGTTGGTAATTTATCAAACACTTGGTATGCGAGATGAAAAACAATCAATTAATGAAAGAGTTGGGATCAAGTTTCATTTGATTTCACTTGTTGCATATCAATTGGAACTAAAACAAGTTACTATACCTATTTTGTCACTGAATTCTCCAATTTAATCAAACCTTAATTCCTTAGGCGATTGACCATTTTGTTTCCAATTAAAAACCCTAATTCCTTAGGCAATTCTAAGAGATAACAAGCATTAGGATTTAGAATTCAACAAGATGACAAGCAAATCAATGACTATTCCTAGCCTAGAGATAAGCAAGGTTCATAATCTCATGGCACAATTATACATCAAATTTTCATTCAACATACAACCCTAAAATCATTCCAAAGATGATCAATCCTTAGAAAGCATTAAGAGAAGAGATCAAAAACTCAAAATAAAAATAACAACTTATTTTAATTGAATCCAATGTCAAAAACAATCAAGATCCATCAAAATCCACTTAATCCCAACAAGGAAGAGTTTAGCTAGACATAGAAATAAATGTAGAAACTAAAACAATATGGAAGAAAATGCAAAACTCCATGGAAGATTGTAGAAAATCTGAGTTTTCACTCTTATTCTCTTCAAATCCACCTTAGAGCTCCCAAAATAAGGCTCTTTTCTGCTCCAAAACGGCTCCCCACGTAGCTCTCTCCATTTAGGTCAGAAAAGATGAATTTATACTCTAGTATAGGCGCCTAGGCACTGCGTCTGGAGCACCTAGGCGCTGAACATCCAAAGCGCATTTTCAACTTATAAGCCTGAGCGCCTAGGCGCTTCTAGGCGCTTCATTCTGAGCGCCTAGGAGCTCTAAGCACAGCCACTCAACGCCTAGGTGCTCTAAGCACAGCCACGAATCTTGAATCAGGTTCCAAGCGCCTAGGAGCTGAGGTTTAGGGTGCCTGGGCGCTCACCTGCCAGACAACATATTGTTGAGAGTCTTGGCGGCCTAGGCGCTGCTTCTGTAGCACCTAGGCGCTGAGTGTCCAGCAAAATTGCTCTTGATCTTCCTTCAAGGCTTTAGATTCTCTTTTCTTGAGTGCTTTCCTGCAAAAATACATTAGAAAAGTGAGGATTCTTCTTCCTTTCAATCAACTAAGCTCAATCACAGCCTTAAATCAAACTTTTCAAAATATTAGAGCAACAAGCAGTAAAAAGAGTAAAACAAAAGAGATTAATTAAAAAATAAAGACATAAAACCATATCTTTAGCGTGGTTATCACTCCCCCAAACTTAATCTTTGCCAAGTCCTCGGGCAAAGCAACAAGGCAATAGGCAAATCAACCATCCAAACAATCTTAAGAGTTTAACCATCAACTGTGTAACTTGAGGCTCAAAGGAAATAAAAAGTTGGAGTCATACCAAGAATACATTGATCAATCATAACTTGGAAGTTAATGGATTAGGCAACTAATGCACGCAAAGTGCTTTGCTTTATTAACCTCTTATTCAGGTATATGCTCATTCATTCTCTCCTGAATTTGGGCTTGTGTTTCTCTCATTCAACATAATTTGAGTCCACCCCCCATAAATTTGATTTTCATCTCAAACATACAAGCTCATGATTCACATAATGTAACAATCAGAAGGACTTAATTCAAAGTTATGTTGATGCCAAGGTATAAGGTAGATAGAATAAACATGTAAACTGCTACCTTAGAGGACAAGTGAGCATTGGTATTTCTAACAAGCCTTCAACTCATAAATCTCGTACCTTTCAATTTCTCTTTTTCCTTTCCTTTCTTTTTTTTTTTCATTTCCCCAGTAACCTACATGGTCTCAAAGGGGTACCTGATTATTGTATCAAGTATTTTTCCAGCAACCCATCGGTCTCAAAGGGGTAGCCATTCAATGCTCACCTAGCCCCTTCAGGTAGGTCAAATATTACTTATGTGGCTAGGCTCAATTGGAATGGTTTAACAAAGAAAGAGGATCATTAGACTCAAAAGGCAATGCAAAAGATGTGATCATTGGGTCAGTTTTTGGTCACTAGCTTAACAAACAAAATGTCTTTATCATGTTCAAACATTGTGCAAATCAAGAGAGCATCAGAGAATCAAGCAAATTTAGGAGGGTAAAGTCGCAAAAGTGTCCCCTCAGCAATAAAATCATGTTTCAGGCTCAATTCTCCTACCCAGAAAAAAGAATGCAAACTACTCACAAAAATGGTGCCAATCCATTAACAACCAAGTAACAAGATTCATGTATGGTATGAAATCATTTCTAATGAGCTTTAAGCAACAAGATCACATAATTTTCAGGTTCCACAAATAGGCATGCAAGTTGATTGATTCCATCACAACAAGATGACAATTTTTTTAAATATAATTTTAAAAGAAAAAGGGACTAGCAAAAACAGGGGCATGAAGACTAAATCCTCTCCCCCAAACTTACTATAGAGCGCCTGAGTACCAAATCAAAATCATATATAACCAATAATAATTAATCAAAAGAAAAGCAGTAAAATGTAATAAGAATGAAAGAAAGCAAAACCAAGCTTGGGTTGCCTCCCAAGAGCACTTGTTTAACGTCTCGAGCCTGACATTGCCTCTTCAACTCATCAAGGTGGCTCGAAGTAGGAGAAGTAGGATGACACTTTTCTTCTATCAGATCTTTGCCTCCATACTTGGTCACTGACCTTACCAAACCTTCCAAAGGCGTTTGGCATTGGCTTAGCATGCGGAATCTCATCAGGCCATGGAGGTCTCCAATTTTCAACATATGACAAATCAGGTTTCAGTTCATCAGAAGATTTTCACCCTTTTTGCAACAAATTATGAGAAATAGGAGGACCTATCTGCAATGAATAAGTGGAAGATGAAGGATCTTTTTCAATCCCAACAATCTTAGAGATAGGAGGATCTTTTTCCTTTTCATCAATAATCTTGGACGTAAGAAGATCATCATTAATTGATGGTGTAGAGTTCTTACTAGCTTACTCCTTTTGAGCTTTACCTTGGATGCAATTGACGAGGGCATAGAGATCTGATGTCAATGTAGATTTATCAAAGACGTTGATGGTCACCTGATCTCCATCCACCCTTAAATTCAGTTCACCTCTTGGCACATCAATCAATGCTCCTGAAGTAGCTAAGAATGGTCTTCCAAGAATCAAAGGGATATCAGCATCCTCATTCATATCTAAGATCACAAAGTCAATTGGGAAAATAAATTTATCAACCTTCACAAGCAAATCTTCCAAGATACCATACAGATGTCTGATTGATCGATCTGCTAATTGAAGGGAGACCATTGTAGGCTTCACTTTTTCAATTCCCAGCTTGCGCAAGATTGACAATGGCATCAAATTAATGCTCGCACCTAAGTCACATAAAGCCTTATCAACATTCAACTTCCTGATAGTATAAGGGATGTTAAAACTTCTTAGATCCCTTAACTTCGGTGGTAGATTCCATTGAATTATAGCACTGCACTCCTCAGTAAGTGTTATAGTCTCATCTTCTTTCAACTTCCTCTTCTTATATAGCAAATCCTTCATGAATCTGGTATAAGAGGGCATTTGCTCCAAGGTTTCTGCAAAAGGTATGTTAATTTGGAGCTTCTTAAAAATGTCCAAGAATCTCTCAAACTGCTTCTCCTTCTCTTGCTTCTTCAGCCTTTCAGGAAATGGAATCTTGAAATATGGATTGGTAGTCAGATCATATTTTTCAACTTGATTCTTCCTATTTTCTATAGCTATACTGTTCTTTTGAGTTACTTCTTCTTCAACCTTCTTGTCTTACTTGTCTTCTTGCTCCTCGATCACCTATTCTTCTCTTACACCGGTATTGCTCCTTTCTACTACCTTCCCACTCTTCAAAGTGATGGCATTACAGTGCTCTTTCGAATTTGTCACTGTGTCACTAGGTAGAGAACCATGAGGTCTTTTCGAAAGTTGTCTTGCTAATTGGCCCACTTGAGATTCCAAATTCTAGATTGAAGCCTCTTGATTCCTAAATCCACCTCTTGTCTCATCCATGAAATCGGTAGTCTGTTGGACAAAAGAAGAGGTTTGAGAAGCTAGTTTCTCCAAAGCTATTTCCTAAGAAGCCTTCTTCTCAATAGGTGAAGGTTGATATAAAGAACCTTGATGCGAAGAGTATTGAGGAGGACCTTGGCATGAAAATTGTTGTCTTTGTGAAGCTTGGTTACCTTGATTACCTTGGTTACTCCATGAAAAGTTAGGGTGATTTCTGCACCCCGGATTATAAATGTTGGAGTACGGGTTGTTTTGTTGCCTTGGAGGGTTGTTCATGAAGTTAACTTGCTCTTGAGCCGGAGGTCCAAACATATTTCCTGGATAATCCACACTCATATGTTCTCCTCCACAAAAATCACACGACAAAGGAGCATTACTCACTGCATTCACCTTAAGAGTGTCAACCTTCTTTGTGAGATTCTCAAGTTGTTGAGTCAAAATCTTGTTTTGAGCCAACAGTGCATTCATTGAATCAATCTCCAAGTACCCTTTCTTTACTACAATTCTTTCCCCATTTCTTTGGTAATCATTGTTGGTCATCATTTCCAACAATTCCCAAGCTTCTTCTGGAGTTTTATAGCTCAAGGCCCCACCTGCTGCAGCATCAACCGTTGCTCTAGTTTGAGGCAACATATCATTATAGAAGCTTTGCACTTGGATCCATAAATCAAAACAATGGTGTGGGCATTTCCTCAATATTTCATTGTATATCTCCCACGCTTCACTTAGAGATTCCCAATCATGTTATCTGAATGAAGTGATCTCGCTTCTTAACTCTGTAGCTTTGGACAGAGGAAAATATCTTGTTAAAAATTTCTGGACAAAGATAGCCCAAGTAGTAATGCTTCCCCTTGCCAATGAGTCTAACCAGCTCTTAACCTTGTCCCTTACGGAAAAAGGAAACAATCTCAGACGAATGACATCCTCACTCACCCCATTGAACTTCACAGTATCATAAATTTGTAAAAACTCCGCTATATGTGCATGTGGGTCCTCATTGTCAAATCTTCCAAACTGATTGTTCTAAACTAAATGGAGTAGAGTTGGCTTCAATTCAAAATTATTTGCTTGAACTGGAGGTCTTGTTATGCTTGCTCCACACCCATCCATGTTAGGGATTGAGTAATCCATGAGAGTCCTAACAGGTGGTTGCGGTGGTGGAGGATCTATATTTTCTCCATTGTCTGCTATGTCTTCAACAACTACTTGAGTGCCACCCAAATTCCTTCTTCTTTCTCTAGTTTGCTTTCTCAAAGCTCTTGCGGTTCTTTCTATTTCAAAGTCAAAAGGAAGATTGTCTGGATGAATGGTACCTCGCATACACTAGAGACACAATATTAGAACAAAAATAACTTAATGGAATAAGTAAACTAAAGAAACTAAACACTAGAATGAATAAACGAAAGAGAAATTATTTAAACTAGTGGTTGCCTTCAATATTACCGATATTGGTAAAATCGATCCCCGGCAATGATCCCAAAATCTTGATGTGACCACGCCAAGTGTACCAAATTGTCAAGTAATAAAATCGATAAGATACCAGATATCGTTCTTAGGAATCGATGATCAAATACCAAAATATGAAATTAACTACTATTTAAACTAAAACTTGGATTTAAGTGAGTTCCAATAACAATAGCAAAATCAAAATAAACAAAAGCAATGACAATATTTTTGGGTTTTTATAGTTGGCAATTTATCAAACACTTGGTATGCGAGATGAAAAACAATCAATTAATGAAAGAGTTAGGATCAAGTTTCATTTGATTTCACTTGTTGCATATCAATTGGAACTAAAACAAGCTACTATTCCTATTTTGTCACCGAATTCTCTAATTTAATCAAACCCTAATTCCTTAGGCAATTGACCATTTTGTTTCCAATTAAAAACCCTAATTCCTTAGGCGATTCTAAGAGATAACAAGCATTAGGATTTAGAATTCAACAAGATAACAAGCAAATCAATGACTATTCCTAGCCTAGAGATAAGCAAGGTTCATAATCTCATGGCACAATTATACATCAAATTTTTATTCAACATACAACCCTAAAATCATTCCAAAGATGATCGATCAATCCTTAGAAAGCATTAAGAGAAGAGATCAAAAATTCAAAATAGAAATAACAACTTATTTTAATTGAATCCAATGTAAAAAACAATCAAGATCCATCAAGATCCACTTAATCCCAACAAGGGAGAGTTTAGCTAGACATAGAAATAAATGTAGAAATTAAAATAATAGGGAAGAAGATGCAAAACTCCATGGAAGATTGAAGAAAATCTGACTTCCCACTCTTCTTCTCTTCAAATCCACCGTAGAACTTCCAAAATAAGGCTCTTCTCTGCTCCAAAATGGCTTCCCACATAGCTCTCTCCATTTAGGTCAGAAAAGATGAATTTATACTCTGGTATGGGCGCCTAGGCGTTACGTCTAGAACGCCTAGGCGCTGAACATCCAGAGCGCATTTTCAACTTATAAGCCTGAGCGCCTAGGCTCTCTAAGCACAGCCACGAATCTTGAATCAGGTTCTAAGCACTTAGGCGCTGAGGTTTAGGGCGCCTGGGCGCTCACCTTCCAGACAACATATTGTTGAGAGTTTTGGGCGCCTAGGCGCTGAGTGTCCAGCAAAATTGCTCTTGATCTTCCTTCAAGGCTTTAAGTCCTTTTTTCTTGAGTGCTTTCTTGCAAAAATACATTAAAAAAATGAAGATTCTTCTTCCTTTCAATCAACTAAGCTCAATCACAACCTTAAATCAAACTTTTCAAAATATTAGAGCATCAAGCAGTAAAAAAAGTAAAACAAAGGAGATTAATTAAAAAATAAAGACATAAAACCATGTCTTTAGCGTGGTTATCAGTGGCCTTTGTGGTTTTTCATTAATAACTCATTTTTGTATTTAATCACAAGAAAACACAAACTTGATTCAAAATATTTCTTGAAATAATTTTCTCATTTTGCTACTACAGGAGCATATTCAAGAGACATAAAAAGATTGATGATGTTCTCTCTCATATTTCTTTGTTTCAAATTATACTAAGATTAAAGGAATCTTTTTAGATTCAATCACGATCTAAAGGTGTAGTTCTTCAGGAACTATACCGTAAATTTTCATTTAAAATATGACCATGAAAAATCATTAGTTTTGTGCAATCCTTCAGGGATGCTTAAATAGTAATATCTCCCAGAATTTGTCAAAAGTAACAAATTGAATATAAGATAAATATGATAATTGTGTTAGTCAAATAAAATTGACAATAAAATTTCTATGGATGAATTACAAAAATATTTCATAGTCAGACTAACATGAAGGATGTCTTAAGCAAAAACAAAGCAGTGAATTAAATTAATTCAAAGAGAGTGATAAGAAAATAAACTCTTTCAATAGAACCTTCCAGCCTTTCATTAGCTTCTCCAAGAAGCCTTCCATTAGCTTATCCAAGAAGCCTTGCAAAATGTTACAAAGTAAGTGTTATGATTACAAAGTAATTAGTCACACCAAAGGTTATAACCAATAGTTATCAATAGCTAAAAATAGAGTTGAATTTGCTGAATTTCTAGAATGAATTTAAGATGATATTTGTGGATTATATCATCAATCATGTGTATCATTTAGATATTTTATAGCCAGAAGTCAGTTAGTTACACTTGTACTTATTATCAACTCGCAACCTGATGTTTATGAGATTATGCAAGTTATTTAATTAAAAGCACAAATTTTCAGATAAAGACAATTTGTCTTGATAATGCTAGTGAATTTACTTCTCAATCTTTTAATGATTATTATATGACAATTGGTAAAATATTGAACATCTTATTGCTTATGTTCAAATGCCTCTAATTGACAGTTAAATAACATATTGTGATAATAATATCCCAAATTTTTGCTTGGACTATGCCTTTTACATGTTGTAGCACTTATTAATATAAGACCAACAAATAATTATAAGTTCTTTCTTATATAATTAGATTTTGGCCTAAAACCAAATATTTCTCATATACAAAATTTCCTATGTGTGATATAGTCACTTATGCATGATTAGTTGTCCTTGCAGGACATCTTATGGGTATGACAGTTAATAAATCTAAAACACGCCAGAAGCGTGATAGACCTATTGGTGCAAAGGTCATTGTTCCTCGGAAAAAGAAGGAAATGAAAAAAAAACTTCAAAATGATGCTCTAGAAGTGGTCATTGACACTCCTGAAGAGGTCAAAAATAATATAGATCAATAACTTCATATTTCTAGGGACGTAACCCCAGAAGTGGTTTTGGTACCAGCAAATTATGAGATCTTATTAAAATCTAGAAATATGAGGGGAAGAGATGAAGTTGTTGTTGATAATGTTTTTGCATATGCAATTGCTTCTGAAATTATCAATGATAATGAGCTTAAGCCTCAAAGTGTAGAAAAATGTCAACATCGAAGTGATTGACCAAAATGGAAAGAAACAATACAATTTGAGTTAGATTCTTTAGCCAAACGTAATGTATGTGGACCAGTAGTCCAGACACCAGAAGATGTCAAACTCGTTGGGTATAAATGAGTCTTTGTATGGAAAAGAAATGAGTTAAATTGTGAGATACAAGGCAATTTGAACTTGAAGTTCAAATGACAATACATTTGTGAATATGAACAAATTAATGAATTGCAGAAACATTTTCTATTGCCAAAGGATAAATAAATCCTATACTAGCTATAAATGCTCCATTTAGAATTAATATCAAATAAGTCAGAAACATGCAAGAAGCATGGTAGACCAATCGATTTCAAAGACAAAGCCCAAAAAAGAAGGAGCAAATAATATTGCTAAGACAAATAATCCTAAAAAAGATGCTCTTGAAAAAGAAATTAAAGACATAAGTAGGACTCTTGAAGTTGTCCAAACTCCAGAAGTAGTTCAAACTCCAGAAGAAGTTAAAATACCTGAAAATGGTGAAAATAATAATATCTCAATAAATTATGTATCTACGGGAAAAATGATAGAATCAAAAAGAAATAGTTGTTGATAACATATTTTCATAGCGCGCAATATTATGAATAATAATGAGGATCTTGAAATTAGAATCGTTGAAGAATATCAACGAAAAAATGATTGGCCAAAATAGAAAAATGCCTTCTAGGCAGAATTAAACTTACTTGTAAAATGTGATATTATTGAATTTGTAGCTAAAAATCTAGAAGAGGTTTTAATGGACCTGAAGTCTAAATCCCAAAAGGTGCAAAATTTGTTGATACAAATGGATGCAATTACGTTTTGATATCTGAAAAGTTATTTTTTCACACAAGAAGTTGAGTACTTATAATTGATATTTTTACATGTTGTTACATTTTATCTATATGAAAATCCCCGAAAGATTTAAAATATCAACATCCAATGAACTTAATTTACATATGCTAACAATTTATGTTCTTTTGCTCATCATATTGAGACTTTCTTATTGAGCATTAGTGCTTGTTGATATACATTATATATTTATTTCAAAATTTCTTAAAGTATTTTATTTGCTTATGTGTCTATTTATAGAATTTAAAGTGAAAGATCTTTGAATAATAAAAAAAAATTTCGGCCTGCAGATCAAGCATTTAGCAAATTAAATTTTGTCTATCAAGTTATAGATAATAGGTTCTTAAGTGATTTATACATATAAATTATATATATTGAGTACACTAATGCTTATAAGATCGTTAGATTTAAAGATAACAAAGATCTTAGTCCTAAAGTATCATACCTTAGTGCTATAGAAGCACGTATGCATATTGCTAAATACTACATGACTTGATATAAATTTATGAACTTATAGTAACATATAGTTCATCACCAACCAAAAGACATTAGAACAAAATTAAGTATATTATTTTTATATCTTCAAGGCACAACTGATGAGATTATTTTATTCACATGAATCTATATCAAGCTAATTGATTATGCAAATGCAGGATATTTATCTGATCCAAATAAAGTCAGATTCCAAATAGACTATTATTTACATGTGGTGGTATTGCTATATTATGGTGATCTACAAAGCAATATATAGTTGTTATTTCTTTATATCATGCAGAAATTACAACAATTTATGAAGGAAGTCGTGAATGTTTTTAGTTGAGAGCTATGATTCATCATATTCAAGAATCTTGTGGATCATCTTATGAAAAGGAAATTACAACTAAAGATAATATTGCTTACAAAGCTCAACTGAAATGAAGATATATCAAAGGTAACAAAGCAGAGTATATTTCTCCAAGATTCTTAAGGGGAAGTGCTATGAATAATATAGAAGATGGATGTCTAAGAGTCACAAGAGTTACAATGCGCCGACTTAAAGATATTTTATGATTAGTTATATTTTGAGGGGAAGTTACCTATAAATATTGTACTCTTTTTCCTTCGCTAAGTTTTTATCCCACTAGGTTTTTCTTAACAAGGTTTTAACGAGGCATATTCATAGTGTATAGTCATCCAAGGAGAAGTGTTGTCAAACATGTATATTTTGCATATGGTAGATGACTATCTTGATTTAAAAAATACCATTAGTAAGGGTTGGTGGTTATAACCTTTGGTGTGACTAATTACTTTGTAATCATAACACTTACTTTGTAACATTTTGCAAAGCTTCTTGGATAAGCTAATGGAAGGCTTCTTGGATAAGCTAATGAAAGGCTTCTTAAAGAAATTATTGGAGGCTTCTAAAAGAAGCTATTGGTGACTTTTTATATATAAGTGCATGACTCCCTATGAAAAAATGAGGAGAATGAGAGAATACAATTAGTTCTTGAAGAATTATATTTTGAGTCTATATTTCATTGTCTTGATCTTTATATATTTTTCTTCTCCATTTATAACATTTTATAACAAAAATCAAACTCAAAATTGGATGTTGAAAACTTCTTAATATAGAAGAAAAACAGCTCACCAGGTCCGGGATATTATTTTTTTTTTAACAAAAAAGGCATGCAAAGGCATCACTGCAAAGCAAGAAATCCCAACTAGGTTGGCACCTCAGGCATTGCCAATCATCTGCAGCACACCTAAATTAATATATATATAAAAAGAATACAAAAAATATGGGGGGACATTAACCAAACCCATAGCAAAAAAACATCAAGAGAATCTATAATAAGGGAGCCCAACCCTATCCCGAAAGAAATCTCCCTTAATAAAATTAGGAATTAAGTCCCACCACAATAAACCCTGAATAGAAATGGCATGATTAGCCAACTTATCAGCACAAACATTTCCTTCTCTGTATATATGCGAACAAATGAAGGACATTTTAGTTGTTAAAACTAAACAATTGAGCCATCTATTTCTTAGTTTCTAAGACATAATCTGCAAAAATTTAAAGGCATCAATAATAAGCTTGGAGTCACATTCTAACCAAAGCCTATGCCATCCTTTACTGTAAGTGATTTCAATTGCAATAATAGCACCAAGAAACTCAGCATATATAGCATAAGAGACACCAATGTTAAATGTGAAACAGCCCAGAGTTACAGAATTTGCACCTCGGAAAATACCTCCACAAGCAGCTATACCTGGAGAACCCTTTGCAGCCCCATCAGTATTAACTTTGATCCAATAAGTATTTGGAGAGATCCAGTTGACCTCAATAATCCAAGGAACTGCTGAGCAATTTCCTTGAACATTAAATTTAGCCAAAATGTTAGAATCCAAAATGTCCGAAGAGATGGAACCCTTTGATAAATTGCCTATGTAGGAGACATTTGTTTGAATCATGTTAATAGCAGAATGCAGAGAAATTTTCCTATCTTCAAACCTTATACAATTTCTAATATACCAGAGAGTCCAAATGGAATACACGATGCAAGCTAAAATGACTTCTTTTGTTTGAGATCCCCAACTTCTATTACACAAAGACAAAATAGAGAGAATAGAACTTGTATTAATAGGCATACTGATACATTTACTAAGCCATAACTAGATTTTAGATGCAAATTGGCATTATAGAAACAGGTGGTCTGCAGTTTTATAGCTAGACTCACACAAGCAGCACATAGAAACCAAGTTGCAACCCCTTAACCACAATTGATCATCAGTAGGGACCTTCCTATTAAGTAACCTCCAAAGAACAAAGGATTTAGACGGAGGGATCACATTATTCCAAATCAATTTACCCCAATGGACCACCTGATTACCTTTATGTAGAAACCGATAAGCCTCTTTTAGAGACAGACAACCAGAAATTGAAGGATTCCAATTTAATTTATTAACTGCATGAAATAGAGGGATGCTGACCTCTTGCAATTCAGTAGAAAGCTGTGGAAATTTCTACAACATCGCTTGAGGAATACACCAAGAACCATCCTTGATAAAATTCCAAACAGAGGCTTGTAAAAGAGAATGGCAGTTTTCAGGAATGTCTAGCAAATCCACTAAAGGCTGTGAAAGCTAAGTATCACACCAGAAATTGATAGATCTACCATCTCCTATTTGCCACCTTGAATTGGAAATAACAGTATTAAAATAAGATTTCAAACCTGGCCGAATTGAGGAACAAAGGTGATGTTGAATAATATTTCCTTTCTTTACAGCTCTTGCTCAAAGAAGAACAGCCCAATGATTATCAGATGTAATAAATTCCCAACACAGTTTAAGCATAGAGGCATTATTAATAGATCTAAGAGACCTTATAGCTAAGCCTCCCTCCTAACAAGGAGAGCAAACCATATGCCAAGGAACTGTGCATATTTTCCTCACATGGATATCACCAGCCCAGATGAAATTTCTTAACCATCTATCAATCACCTTAATAAGAGAAATAGGCCAAGTGTAAATTTGGAAAGAATAAACAAGCATGCTCTGAATCACAAATTTAACTAATTGTATTCTTCCCATAATTGATAACATTCTACCTTTCCAAGAAGCAAGTTTCATTTTGATCCTGTCAGCAATAAGAAGTAAGTGAACCTTTCGAGGTTTCCCTTTGAATAAAGGAATTCTAAGATAAACAAAAGGTAAACTTCCAGCAGTAAAACCCAGAACATCAGAAATAACAGAAAGTCTACTATTAGGAATAACACCATAGTAGAATTTTGACTTCTCACAATTTATAATTTGGCCAGAAGCCTCACTGTAAGTTTGGAAAAGAAGCATGAGATTATCAAGGTTCTTTCTAGTCCCTTTACAGAATATTAAAATATCATCTGCATAAAGAACATGACTTGGAACTTTGTAACCTCTAGGACTAGCCATGGGCAATAGCATACCAATATTGACAAGGTTAGATATGCCTCTACTGAGAATATCTTTAGCAATACAGAAAAGAAAAGGAGAAAGAGGACCACCCTGCCTAACTCCTCTTTTACAGGAGAAAAAACCAATTGCCTTTCCATTAACCGAAATAGATAGCTTAGCTGAATTGAGAATGACTTTAACCCAATTACAAAACAAAGGGTCAAAACCAAACATGTCTAGAACTTTTAACAAGAAATTCCAATCCATAGTATCAAAAGCCTTCTTAATATCAATTTTGATAGCTATATTACCTCCAAAAGATTTTTCATCAAGAAGGTTGATAGCTTCAGAAGCAACACCTATGCAATCTGAAATTTGCCTATTCTGGATCAATCCTCTTTGCTGTGCAGAGACTATCTTAGGAGCAATTTTAGCCAGCCTATCCGCTAACACCTTTGTAATGACCTTGAATTTATAATTGGCAAGAGCTATGGGTCTATACTAGCCAATTGTAATAGCATCCGGGGACTTAGGAACCAAGACCACTAGATTAGAATTATAATTAGGCAGTAACCAGCCCTGCTTAAAGAATTGTAAAACTGCATTATATACATCAGAGCCAACTACATCCCAATAGTGTTGAAAGAAAAACCCTCCAAAGCCATCAAGCCCAGGAGCACCATTTGCATTCATTGAGAAGACAACATTCTTAATTTCTTCCAGAGAAGGCAATTTTGTTAACATAACATTGTCATCCTGACTAACTTCAGTGGAGATAACTTGGTCTATCAAGGTATTTTCCGAACAACTATTATCAGTAGCAAACAGATTGGAGTAGAAATCTAGAACATGTTCTTCAATTTCAGCTGGGGGTCCAGGATATTAAGACAAACATATTTGGATGCATTTCTATGTTTCTAAAAAAAATGCTACATTAAGAAATGAAAAAGTTTTGATGCATCTCTAGTTTGGTTAAAAGCAAAATAAATGGCCTAGCTTGACACTATAAAGAAGAGAACTACAACAAACTTCGAACAACGACTAATCAACAACAATTTGAGATTGCACTTGTGTTGTAATAATCTCACAATCATAGTGGTCGGAACCTGAGGAAGAAAGAGGGAAATACTATCACTAACTTTTTCTGTCAAATCAACAACCTTTTCTTTTCCTTTGTCAATATGGCTGAATAATAAATAATAAATAATATAAGACTATTTTTTTAAATAATAATACTTTTCAATTCTTTTCTTTTCCTTACTCCTTTTCATCTGCCACAACACTAATTGTTCCTAGTTCCAAAAATTACCTATTTACAGAATATTCTATAGACAAGATGGTCCTTAGAGGTCACCGGATAACCCCAGTTTGTGTGCCGCCGTTCATAAGAGAATACAAAGTGAGGTTGCCTCTTAATAATTAGTTAAGTTTGATGTGTCTTTTTAAAAACAAAGGTGAAATATTTATGAATGAATTTTATGTAAAAAAATTATATGGGAAACTCAGCTGTAAAGTTTTTTTTTAAACATTTTAAGGAACACAAAACTGTTTTTTTCAATATAGAGAAAGATAAAATCTTGTATTTCAATAACAACAACATCATTATCACTGTCCCCTATCGTCTTTATTACTAGCTTTGCACGCCGACAGATTACTTAGAAATAAATGTTAGCCATATAGGCCACTTTTTTCTTAGCGGTAAGTGTAAGAATTAAGCACTCGTATAAATCCAATACATCAACATAATTAACATAAAATATAAAATGTATCTAAATTAGTCATGGATAATTGATTGAGATATTGACAAGGATTTCTTTTATAATTAGATCATTCTCTTTATCTACCTCTTGTAACATGTGGGGATGGAACAAGTCAGATAACATATAATGGTAATAAGGAGAAGACCTAACTACTTATTTATAACAACAATAGACTTTGTATTCAAAAGACATTGTCAAAAATAAACTCTAATAGACTAATGGTTAGTTGGGTTTATACTGTTGTCACCTAACCACACTAAATAACAAGTGTGTACAACTCACAACATGGATCAATATTAATATTTGGGCTTATCATGCTTGTTTTATACTATTATGCCTCAAACTCCAATATGGTGTCAACTATAGGCATAGTCGTTCTAACAACAACGAGTTCCAATTTTTTTTGAAATTTATATACACTAAGATATATACATAAAGAGATATAATAATCAAAATTAATATATAATCCATTGCTCAATATAAACATTACATACCAACCAAACACTAAAAGTTTCCAATGATGGGGGTTTGACATCATAATATTAATATCCAAACTCACTAACCTAGCACATCAAAAAATCTCAAATGCCCTTATTTACAACATGTCTTTTAAACGCTATGGGCCTAAGACTTTAAGATAAAATATTATCTAACATGGAATTAATATGAACATGTTCAATAAATATGTCTTTATTTTTCACAAGCTAGTCGACATCAAATGTTTCACTTTCAAATGCTCAAGACCATTACAAAGTAGCATTATTATTACAATAAATTTTCAACAGTCAAGTAATAAAATTCTCAATGTAAAGCCATGTGCATGTCACAAGTTTCTTAAACAAACACTTTGAATAGTATGTAATAACATAACATGCAACAAATTGCACATATGTCCAATATGCTTTAAGAAAAACAATTGGTCAAAGAAATTTGGATTTATTATTTATTTTAGAAAGGCGGCAAATATTTTGAACACATTCATATCACATTTGTGAGATCACAATACTTCAAACAAGTGTACAAGAACAACCAATCATAGAAGTTCTTTACTTATCCTAAGTAAAATTACATGTACACGCCTTTAGAAATATTATAATTGTACACAAGTTGTGTAGCTACCAAACAAAAAATAATATCAATTGCTTGTGCAATGATAAAATGTGAGAGCAACTCAATCCTTTAATAAATGCATATTTAAGAGGTTTTAACATCATTCAATTTATGCAAAAAGAATCTTACAAGAATCATTCTCAAAATCTCTCAATGATAATGTTGTAACTAATTATTTCTACAAGCATGTACATTAATATTATTCCTTTGAATAACAATTATCCAATAAATATGCAACACCATAGCAGCTACTATAAACTATATGAAATAAACGAGTATGTGCTCCTTTTATGTATTTATTTATCAAGCAAATAGAAATTACAATTCACATGGATTTATCAAATCCTTTCAAAGGTAATAAGTCTCAAAAAAAAAAAAATTCTCCTTCATATGCATAACCATATGCATACAATTATATATTAAACATATGAAACATAATATCAACATATATACTCCAAATTTTCTTTGATGCATTCAAAGAATTCACATGAGATTCATTACCCAAAATTTTATAATCTTTCTAAACTAAACCTTTAAATAGAGATATTTAAGTTCATATAATAAATTATTTCACTACTATGCTTGACACCAATAATGACAAAAGTCAAAACTCTCCCACTGGTGCCAAGATCCTTATTATACTTATTTTAGATAACATGCTCTAATTGAAAAAAAGAAAGTAATATGACATGCTTTACACAAAGTTTTCAACTATATACATCAGAGTAGATGCATATCAACTTCTAAGTATAATATATGAACATTCAAATATATAACTCAAGTAATATAAGCATATCACTGCTTCACATGAAATTCTATGAAATAGAATTAATTTGCATAAAATTGTGATTTTTAAACATTTCAGTGTTAGAGATAAATTCACACTATCAAAATTAAATAAAACTCCTTAACCAAAGGGATAACAAATGGGATAAAATATATAGCAGAATCACTTATTTTAACAAAAGCTCATGCACCATTTATTTTAGAAGCATTAACATAAGCATAATAATTAAGCAAACATAAAGTACATCTATATTTGTTCACTCTGCTTAAAAATGTGAAACAAGCATTCAAATGAAATTGTTAATGCTCCGATTTTATTAACATAAAACAAAATAATTAATTTACTGATATGGTAATTCAATTATAAAAAGGATTAGATATTATATCTTATCATAAATTATGGAACCAAAATATTACTAGGAATAAATTGCTATGTATACGTTCCAATGTAGGAAGGGAAAAACAAAAATTTGTTGGAATATTTAAACTCGTTTTTTAATTATCTTTAACCTTTCTACTCCATTGAGAAAAAAATAAAATAAAAAAAGTCAAATAATGACAAAATATCACAATATCAATATTGAAACCACAAGTTATATAAAATTGTTTCACATCAAATAAAAAGGAACATTATTCTATTTTGGCCACACATCAATTCTTACTCGCTGTTAGAAGCAATATCAATATGCATTTTATTGAGTCCAAAAACAATTATAGTGATCATCTACATCAAATATGAAAAAATTCAAAATAATTTAATAAACTCACTTAAAAAGTATTTTTTAAATAATGTAAAACTAACATGTAAATAAATGAGTACATTAGAAAAATAGCTCTTTAACAATATGAACTATATGATAATTTTATCATATCATTTTATACTATCTTTTTGGCAGGGCAAAAATGCTCTAACTATGAAGTTAACGTATTATACTACAACAAAACTTAGAAATTGACACCTTTGAGTAGACAAATTCCTTAAATCAATGTAGCTAACACAAAGAATACGATGGAGAAACAAAAGTCTATTCCTTTTGAGGTGACAGACCTCCAAAGTTGTAATGTTTTTGTACTCACTTCATGAAATTCCTCTAATTACAACACACGATAGGTCCCTTTGGGGTAGCGATCATATGCAATAAGCCGAAGAAAAAAGATCTTACATAATGATGACAAAGTTTTCTTACAATCTCTGTAAATGAGTCACTTTGGTGACAAACATTTACATTGATCTTCAAAGAATTAGCTCATACCAGGATAAAAAATTATCAAAAAGAAATAAAATAATGTCAATATACTAATAACAATATGTATATTGTCGATCTATGCAACATAAAATATTAACAAAATAAGTGTTTCCATAGATCACAGAGTCAATTTTATTTATTCAAATAGTCTCAATAAAAAATATCTTGTGCAAATAATAATATCAAATCTTAATACAATATAAGATACAAAGGATACACGCAATCATTCAATTAATTATAAAATGTAATAATATACCTAAACAAACTAAGTTCAACCAAATCCTCAAAATAAAAATCTTTAAATAACCATAAAAGTCATGACAACGATTTAAATTTCTAATTATTAGAGTTTAGAGGAATGCTAAAAAAAATTGTAAACAACAAATCAAATATACAAATTAATAATAAGAATGTTTAACATCAATTACTTGGTTGCCACCAACATAAGCTAAAACAAGAACCTAAACATAAAATTACAACCCGCTCTTTGGGGTGGGGATGCAAAAATATATAAAGATTTCTCATATTAAGCCAATAGCAAGAAAATTCCTAATAATTAAAAAAAAATATCATTTGAGATGATAACCTTAAATATTAGGAATAAACTTACGTCGACATGCTCCACATAATTCCCAATTAAAACACACAATAACTTCTTTTGGGGTGGCAATTGTATGTCATAATAAAAAAAACATACCTCACATGATGATAAGCTAATGAACTCACATAAACAAATCACTTTGGTGATAAATGTTTATATAAATTTACAAAACTAACCATATAGGAAAAAATAATGCCTAGACAAAACAAAATAGATTATCTAGTCAAAATGAGATACTCATCAACATGTATCTCACTGGTCAAAAACAGTCCAAAATGCATTCCATGAATATTGAGTTTTATATAGTATGTAACACAAAAGGATCTAGGAAAAAAATACATACTACTATTAAATCTAGAATAGACATTTCTTTTTCTTTATTAATTATAACCCAAAAACATATTTCAAAACAAAGGCACAAATATTGCAACGGAAGAAAACAAATGCAAAATATAATTATTTAATTAACAAATAATAATTTTGCCCAAAAAAATAATGGCCTACCCTGCTTCATGCAGTAGCCATGGTGGAAAATTGTCATTGTAGCATCATCCGAGCTTCAAACTTTGGCTGCTTCAGCCATTTAAAAAATCCAAGAAAATACGTAAGTATGTAAAATATAAAAGAATCTAGAGAGAATTCACATTGCTATTCACACTACAACAATTTTACCCTTTGGCAAGGGCTGAAAAGCGTTGTCATTGGCTAACAACTGTTGCCTAAAGTCTATGACAACGCTTTTCAGTCATTGTCAAGTTGTTGCCTCTTATGTCGTTGCCTATTAAAATAGACAACGCTTTTTTAAACTTTTGGCAACACTTCTGAAAAAATGTTGTCTATTCTTATCTTCTGGCAACACTTAATGTCGTTGCTTTTAAGTACTCCAGTCATAAGGGAACTTGTAAAAAGCGTTGCCTATAGGTTAAGGTTGTGACAACGTTTTCTACACGTTAGTTATAAGTACTATTTTAGACAACACTTTATTGGTGTTGCTTTTAAGTATGTCGTAAGACAACTTGTAAAAAGTATTACCTATAAGTTAGGAATTTGGCAACATTTTCTACATTTTGATTATAAGTACTGATTTAAGCTTTTAACTTTGTTGCTTTTAAATACGCTGTAACGCAACTTATGTAAAATGTTGCTTATAAACCATTTTTTTGAAATGTTACCTATGCATATCTACTTTTAGGCAACATTTTTTACCTATGTATTAAAAAAACCATGTATTAAAAAACCAATAATGCATTAAAAAATCAATTCTTCTCAAAGAAATGACATTCACGTATTGTTGACAAAAATAAATAAAATATACTAAATTATGTAAGTATTTACTGTTTACACCAAAACTAAGAAAAAATGTTATGAGCACAAAAGTAATGCAATTGTTCTAGATCACATAACACAAATGAAAGAACAAAAAAACCTAAAGTTGAATATCCTTGGCAAATCTCCATAATTGTATCGACATACATGATGCCTTTTGTAGCTTTATCTGATAGATTCTCACTGCAAAAAAAAAGCAATAAATATATGAAAATAAATATTCTGAAAAATTAAAAATAAAATAACAGCCAAGTCTTTGCATGGACCAAATAAAATAAATATTCTGCATGTACGTGTTAACGGCCCACTCGAGGTATCGTGGATCAGTTGGAGCTAGTCCAAATTTAGGTGTGCCCAATGTTTAAAACTCCCATCACTCTCCTCCACATAAAAAAAATAGATAAGCTTCCCTTCCTGCAATAGAAATTAAGAGAAAGAAAGACAAAAACAAAAACAAAGTTAAAGCACCAACAACAAGAAAAAAATTACAAGAAATGATTTTGCAAGATGACCAGTTTTGGTGTGGTTTGAGAATTGATTCTGCTAAAAAAAATGAAGCATAGGAGTGGCAATGAGAGTGAAGTATAGAAGAAATACAAGAAATTGTATATTATGATAAAATGCCTGAGACAAAAGATTAATAAAAAATCTTAATCTTACATGAGGATAGAACAAGGATTTTTTTTTTTTTTGGTAGGTAGAACAAGGATAATTGAGCATAAGCAAGGAAATTCCTCACTGTCAAAATTGAAAGAATTTATACATTTAGAATTGTTACCTGAGATAGGAACCCAATGCAAAGCACCACGAATGTCCAAAGTCCTTGCACAGAGCTCAACTCAGTTCCAACTACAAGCAAACCAAGTGAAGTATGCATTACACAAAGATGCCACAAAGCAGGAGAAAATATAATTTACAAAAAGAAAGCCTCTAAGCAACTCCAAATTGATGCATTACCCATCCATCACCAAATACTGAGAAAAATGGCATTTTCTGTTGAAGCATTGAAAGGAATAAGAGATTATAATAAGAAAGAAATTAGTGGCACGGAGATAGAAGTTATATTGTTACACTGTATAGAAAGCAATGAAAGCACCGAATCTTCTGGCAGCCTGCATAGGTAGAAAGACGATGTTGCTTGAAGATCAAATCATGAAGGCATTAATCTTTCACAAAAGAAACTATCAACTGGCTTCAAAAACTAAAATAAGTTAGAGCAATTTTTAGATCCTACACCTTATATGGAACATAACTATCATGCCCAACAACAACATTCAAGGGAGAGAAATCTTCTATTGCAACAAACAGTTCACCACCAATCTTATGCACTAAAGTGTAAGACCATTAGCGCCTAAAATATAAATAAAATTCATTTTGCATTGCACTGTCTTTTACTTGCACTGTCCCAAACAACATGAGTGAAACTAAAAATAAAAATAAAAAATAAAAAATAAAGTTAAGAGGAATAATATGTAAACAAAAGAACAAAACATTTTCGAGAACAGGGGCTGAAACAAATATACAACTAAAATTGAAAGAGAAAGAAAACTTAGATATTATGGAACTAGAAGATTTAATAGGGAAAAGGAAAGTTACCAGATGTTGAAAACTTATATTATGCCACCTTAAGAGGTGCAAATAACATTTATTTGGTAGGCATGGTTGTAGACGAACATGAGAAATTTTAAGGAGCAGTTTATGCATTTTGTTGCGAGACAGGATTGTCTTCATAGCATCTCCAATGTTCTACTACTGCCAGAGGCATATTTTAGAAAAACCAATTTTTAGAAAGAAATGTATAGTTTTAGAATTTTAACTTCATTTTCTTCCCTTTTTTTTATCATATTAAGAGGATGATTATATCTTATTCCACGTTTTAAAATTTGTAGTTTCTTCTTAAAATTCTTCCTATGACAACAAAGAGTGAAGAAAGCAACAGAGACAAGAGAGAAAACCTCATTCAATGAGTGACATAAAGCTTCCTTTCCCAACGACACATATTTAGTCACAACTGTCACATTCCTCCTTAAGCAACCCTGAAGTAACAAAAATAGGGATATAGAATCAAAATTTCCATAAAATTGAAAGAAGAAATTGAGTCATAAAAAAAATAAATGAAAACCGTTTTGTTTGAAGCATAAAGACAAACACATGAAGTGCAATAAACCATTCTTCTCTGGTTTCAGCAAAAATAGCAACACGTTCTTCTTTGACATGGCCAAGCCTAGCCAAACTAGAGGCGAAACCAAAAAACGGCTTCAAACACTTTGTGATATGTGAGCCATTGGTAACCTCTGAGATGAAGCTTCTCGAAAGATCTTCCATCAAGGTTCGTCTCAATCTCCCTCGAGATCAACTCGCGTGTCCCAAGCAACAACCTGTCGTGGTGCACCCTGCATAAGCGCCACAGTGGTTGAGTCGCTGAGGGGGTTTGGGGTAAAATGAACAATGCTGAAAACTCAGTTGACACTATTCACACGCAACACAGTGGTGATGTCTATCGTGGTTTGGGTCATTTTTTCGAGAGAGAGCATGAAATGTGTTCTGAGATAGACATAGACAGAGCTCGTTATAGAGAGGGGAAAAATGCACAAAATCAAAGAGAGAGAGAGAGAGAGAGAGACATAGACAGGGAAATGTGTTCCGAGATAGAGTGATTGATTACCGAAAAATTCGGCAGAGCTTATTCAAGCTTAGAGCTCGTTTTTCGCCTTCTTCGTCACTGGGCAGAGAAATTGGGACATAGGGTTCACTAATTGAAAACTAAAGACTTAGGAGAAATTGGCGGGTTCAAGAAGTTTATGAGTAAATGTTTTAGTGGTTTTTTACGAAAGTAAAGGTTTTCACTTTTAACTAGGTTTTCAGATAAAAGTGATTTTTTTTATAAGTAAAGTTTATGACCTAGACAACGTTTTTTTGCCACTAATGTGTTGCCTAAACTTATAATTAAATAGCACACTTTAAAAGTGTTACCTATTAGACTTTAGGAAATATTTATTAAACCTTGTCTAAAATAACGTTGCCTGAATATGTTCAAATTTAGAGAACGGTCATAAAATATTACCTATACTTGTTATCACAACGTTTCTTAATTGTTATTTAAAAAACGTGACCTAAAACTATAATTAAAAGCAATTTGTAAAAATTGTGTCTATACAACTTTAGGCAACACTTTTTAAGTTTTATTAAAAATTTGGTTGTCATAAGTCAAAATTGTTGTAGTGTCATTTCAAAATATTCATATTTATTTTTCTAAGTAATTACACAGCTTAGAAACATATTCTAGAAAATTATAAAAGATTAATAATTAAGGATATTTAATTAAAAATATTAGCACAAAATATTAAAATAAATATTATATGAATAAAAAGAAACTGCCTTAATCACCAAATTTCACGCCACCACAAGCCTTGCATTAACGAGTTCTAAAAGGTAAAACACATTTTGATATTTACATCAAAATTGATTTCAAAAGAAAAGGAATGATTTAGCATGGACAGCACAGCGAAAAAAGTAGAAAATAATTTTTCAATAAAATAAAATAATTATAGATGCAAACACTTGGAGACCATACCAGAATATAACATCATGTATAAATCCTCATAAGCAAAAAAAAAAAAAAGGGTTGCACCATTGAAGCTGTGGTTCGAACATCGTAACCTTGAGATTTATTCACTATAATAGCCCAAGGATCTCAACTAATTTTAGAGTCTATGAGATCACAATATCCATGAAAATAGCCACTGGAGTATGTATGAAAATTATAAGGAATGATTACAATTATAATCATCAAATTTAATCACAATTCACATTGGACCGTAAGTATCAAAATAGTCCACAAACAACAAGTACTAATATTCAACCTCCTTCTTTTTTAAAAAAAAAAATTAAATCCAACATGAATCTTGAATCTATATGACTTAGCTTTGATACCACTTACAAGAATTAAAAAGTCATATAAATTCAAAACACTAACATAATTAACACAAAATATAAAACGTACCTAAGTTGGCAATGGATGATCAACTAAGGTATTGACAAGGATTGCTCCTCTAACTAGATCCTTCACTCTATCTATCTCTTACAACATGCGATTATCGATGGAGTAAGGGATCTAGCCGCTTATTTATAACTACTGACTTTCCCTTCAAGAGACACTACTAGTAATAAATCCTAATGTGCTAATAATTAGTTAGGCCTATACTGTTGTTGCATAACTACACTAATTCAATAATAAATATGCACAATCCACAATATGAATTAATATTAATATTAGATTTACCGTACTTGTCTATATCTCATATCATATTATCAACATAATTTTCACAAATAAAATATAACAATTAATGGTAGCCCAAATAAAAAAATTCTAACAGTAAAGACTCCACAGGAAATGTGACCCCAAGTTTTCACCGAGAAGAGGTGGATCTCATGCATGCACGCGTGCAAAGAATAAGAGGAGCTAAGAATCTTGTTCCATTTTTTTAGTTAAATTTACATATCCATATATATTTTTGCCGTACTTAAATGCAGTAATTAAATTAGTTTTTTTAATAAAGATTTTTAGATTGTTAGTTAAATACGAGTTTAATTAAAAATTTATATTTGTGTGTAAAAACTGATATTGAAGTTTTTATTTTAGATTTTTACGTTAAATATGTCAAATCTTGTAGGTTTTGTGTGTTTCAAACTTATAATCCTTGATAATGTTTTGTTATAAAATCCGAGTCCCACATTACTTAGAGAATGCTCTTGGATAGTTGTTATATATATCTATAAAGCTATGCTGTTTTGGTAAAATACCTTATGCCTTATGATATAAGGTTAGACTGCACGAGCTGGATCCTCTCATCCTTTTTTGTTTAACGAGTTTGTGTCCGTCTTCTCTTCACATAATAAGAAAAACAAATATGAGAAGATTCATTGCTGAGTTGGGTTTACACTCATTTCTGAACTTCTGGTTGATATTTTAAGTAATTATTGTCATAGTTAAATTTGTTTAATAATCTAATAAAACATTATTAAAAGATATTTACACTATTGTATATCACAATTAAACCCAAAATATAAAAGGTTACATTGTGTATATTGCTAAATTTACTTGACTATACAATATATCCAATTCTGATGTAATACTAATCATGTTAATGTTTGTGAATAAGGCAAGAAATTGTTTACCTAACACGATGCAGCACAATAGGTTTCTACCAATTTGGAAAGGGGAAAGTTGCTGGAAAATATTTGACAGCAAAATTTGTCAAGTTCAAGCCACTTAGGATCACCTAAGTGTAAAGGCGAGGTGAAATGAAAAAAATTAAACAGATTTTATGTAAAAATTAAACAGAATATAAAAGTACTGGACTATATTGTATTGTTTAGGTTTAACTAAAATACATTATCAATATAAAAAAAATTTTAAATTATTATCTAATAATACATTGTCAATGAGTTAAAATTTATATAAAATATTAAACTCTATAAAATGCGGCAACACTTTATTGGATGACAATATAAAACTTGTTTACACTCATAGTGCTTCAAAATCAAATTTTAACTTTAATTAGTTGTTGAGATGAATAATAATTTAAATAGAGATTATAAATTTGTATTAATACAGCTTCTCTACTCCCAATGTTGAAGCGAAGCATAATTTGACTTCAATTTGTTACAGCTTCTCAACTCTCAATGTTGAAGCGAACTATAATTTGACTTCCTTGACACTCCATTTTTCAACTTGATACATATCAGAGTGGAATAATCTCCTTTCAAGATTCAATTTGGTTGGTCGGTATTGACAAATCTTAATGTTATCACCTCATATCTACATGTACAGAAGAGCATATCATGCATTTATATTTCATAAATGTAGGAAAGAATGACAGATGTAATAATAAAAATTTGATGCAATAGAGAAGCAATGACATATCACATAGCCATCGCAATTTTAATGATAAAATGAAATTGTTTTAGTGATGACCAAAGTCTCATGCATAAGCTAGTGTTTAAAGTCTTCCCATCAATCCCAAGATGTAGAATTAATTAACTGCTGAAAATTGTATAGGTAATTTAATGTCAGATTACAACACTTAACGTATTGGGAAGTCTTCTTCGGTAGTAAAGGACATTAAGGGACATTTTCTTGTCTCCTACGACATTAGGCATGCTGCAGAAACAGGAACTTCTTTGTCAAGTATGTAACCATTCAAGTTTTAGGATTTCATTTTATTTTTTTATTTTTTTTAATATCACAAGGTATTTTTATACTCTTTAGGTATGTGACTAAATTCTACACCAACGTCAATCTATTCATGGTTACAAAATGTTTCCAACGAGTTTTGAACTGTATTCTGGGATACCCACATAGAATCCTTTTCTTTGTTTTTTTTAGGAGGCTTATTGATTTGTAAAAATCATAAATGTCTGGTCATTTGACGTAAATAATTATAAGATATGAAAATTTATTATTTTCTTCTATAGCAGTTAATCATACTCGATTGATGAAATTCACCTACACATGTATATTCATTCAATATCCTTTATTTTATGAGTGTAGCAATACCTTTAATAATTAGTGGTCAATATATTTTGATAAAATTAGTGGTCAATATTTAATCACATGTCTCATTTATATGTTTATATTTACGTTTCCAAAATAATTAAAACCTAGTACTGCCATTGCCATCACCTCTTTCGTAATCCAATTTTGTTGCATTGATAAACATTTCATCCAGTGTAATGAATTATTTCTTTTTCAAGTATAGCATGAGAAACCGTCATGCTGTAACTTGTGTAAAATAATAATCTCATTCGGTTATCTCAATCAAATGATCAATGTTTATAAAAACCTAATAGATGCCACTTTGGCCAAGTGTCCATAGTGGTACCAGGCGTCCCTCGGGTTCCATTATCCCCTCAGGAGCAAGTAATCTCCATCTTCACTAAAAATATAATCTTGACACACGCATATATTAGGCAAATTAATACCGTGGTTAATAATTTCCATAATCTTATACAAATGAAAACTACGGTTAACAATTACCAAGATTTTATACAAATAATATGGATAAGTGTTAGGCCAATCTTGTACAGATCTCAATGCAGAATTCTGTGTTTGAAAATGTAGAACGTTAGAACCATATAGAACACATTAAAACCTCCTTTTAAGTATACCTCAAGTCTCTATAGCATGCACCCGATTCATCATCTCAAACCTACATATCTCACCCCTAGTTAAACACATTAAAGGACTAACTTATCTGCCTACACTCTTATTTCTCATTTCATTTTGAGATTGACTTAGGCATCAATGTCTTTATAAGTATCCCACCGCTTTCTCTAACGGACGGATCACGTTGATCAATCGATGTAGAACTCTTCAACATCTTCATATAGTCTTTATTGCAGATGTGAATTATTATTATATATATTTGTCTAGATTCATTGTATTATGTAAATATGGTAATTAGGTCAAATTGTATTTACTCTTTCAATATAAATACATAGTCCGTAGTGTAGCTAAAACATGATTTTTAGCCTATGCTTTTTTACTCTCTTTCTCTACAATCTCAAACTACAAGAAATTCTTAGGTGAGAATTCCATACTTTAGGCATGCAAATAAATTTTTGACATATATAAAAGTGTGTTAGTCATATTAAAAATATATATCTCTATTAACACAATTTTATACATGTGAAAAGTAGATTTGCGAGTCCAAGTTAAGAAATTTCCACCCAAGAATTTCTCTTCGAACTACCCCTCGAGTACAAGCAGGAACACTCATTTAGTCTTTATAGTTTCACAGAGTTTTGAAATTCGATCTAACCAGTTGGATCGCCGATTGGACATTATGCCAGTCTGAATACAGCCGTATAACCATTTAAGCTATTGAACCTATAAAAAACCAGTAAAACCAGCAGGAATAAGTGAGACCTCAGATTTAGTGTATATATTTCTCATTTTCATTTTTGCAAGAAAAAAAAATCACATTGGAACTATTTTAGGCGGAGGATGTGATAAAATTGAGAGAAATGTGATGATTCCCATCTTCACATATACCTTCCACCTCACTCCTAAGTTCAGGTTGCAAATCATCCCTACTGGCCCTTTGGCAAATTGGATGGTAGAAATTTTGTTCTGCTACAATTTTGTATGAATCAAAGTGCTAATGACTCTCACAAATTGAATATTAAATGGAAAAACCCATAGAACCAGGTTTGTAATGGAATTTTTTTATTTATTTTTTTATGAAGTGCAAGCAACTAGACGGGAGAAGAGGATAAGTACCCTATCGAAAAATCGAACCTCCAACATCATCATTACACTCAAGTCTTATAGACAAGTCAATGCTAATTGAACTATAAGCTCATTGGCAAAGTTTAATAATAATAATAATAACAACAACATATTACCAAAAAAAAAAACACAACAACAACAATAGAAGAAGAAGAAGAAAAGAAAACGAAAAATCAATGCAAACATAACCTCCAAAACAACTCAGCTGGCAGATTGAGTGTTTAGTAGCACAAATCGTTCAATACTACCATTAGACTAGAAACTTTTCCCTTCACAACATCTCCATTGCAAAATAAATTATACAACACCCCAGAACAACATTTTATGGCTGATTAGCAAGAGTAGAGCACTGCTATTATTCAATGCTAACAAAATACACACACACACAAAAAGAAAAAAACCGTTGGAGCACTCCACATGTCCCCTATGCTGTTAAGGTGTTACCATAACATTTGCCCGCAAATCTCCAACCATAAAAGCTACATCCCACCGATATATTTTACATGTATTATTGATATTCATTGTTACAATTACATGCTCATGCACAGATAACTCCAGGGTATCATATAATCTATGTAATCATTCAGTTGGGCAAACCCATTAGAAATCAGAACGTAAAGAACCCTTCTGACAGCAATATTTCTATACAGCCTAACATTTCACTAAATCGCGGTCACTTGCTCATATCCAGTTGAAGACCAAGTTCATTTTTCCTTGGACTTGATTAATGTGTCCAATAATTAAACCTTGTTAGCAGTTAACTACAATTTCAAACCAATACTATGAAAACATCAATATCAACAAGACCCAGCACAAACACCACACTTGTGAATTTACGCAAGCTCAATATGATTGCACTGGATCGGATACGGTGATTTGAATACATATAC
This sequence comes from Ormosia emarginata, assembly GCA_029884605.1. NCBI lineage: Eukaryota > Viridiplantae > Streptophyta > Magnoliopsida > Fabales > Fabaceae > Ormosia > Ormosia emarginata. The sequence goes on along the minus strand of JAQQTP010000077.1, from coordinate 20,117,628 downwards.
TGGCATGGCATTATGGTATAAAATACGACTTTTTGTTAAAATTAAAAAATAAACTAACATTTATCAAGTATCCGAATATTTGATACAGATAAAGATATGTATCCGACAAGGTTCGACAGATATTATAAATTACCCGTGCTTCATAGAAGCTAATTAACCTGAAAGCATAAGAACCTCAACCAGCACGTGTAAATAAAAACTTAACTTCACAAAGATGTTACATGTACACCAGGAACCAAGAAGTCGATAGCCAGAGGGGACCAGAACATGGGGAAAGCAGAAGCATTGTATTGAACTAGACCATCAGTCATCACATGGAAATGTTCTGGTTCAATGTGATTTAGCAAATACTGGTTTGTGTCTCTTCGATTGTGCAGACATCTAAATCATATGCTAAATCAGATTAAACAGTTTAGCATTCCGGAAGGGAGTTAGCGGAAGCAAACGGAGAGAAGCTCGCAGCTGACTCACTATGATGGAGTGGATGCTGCTGATGACTAGATGAACCAATAAAAGCATAGCTTGGACTTCGAAAATGAGGAGAAATGTATTTTGATTTAAGAGAAGACAAAGATGGGTAACCCATGGAATGTGGAGAATTCAAATGAGAAGCTAGAGATCTTTGGGATGCATTCTTAAGATCTACAGAGCTTTGGCTGACGCATAGAGAAGGCGATCGATGGTAAGACCTAAGAGATGGCTGAACATAAGGGGTACTAGCTAACGAGTGGTTACCAGAAACAGATGGGGCCTGTGGTGTTACCCGGAGAATTTGTATAGCTGAAGATGATGCTAATGATGATCTCACTGAAGATAAAACAGAGGATGCCACAGATGCTGGGCTCAATAAAAGCAAAGGCGTGGATTCTGAAGGTGGTGGATCAGTTAAACGGCAAGTTGTTGCATCACGCTTACAAACTGGACAAAATGTTCTCCATGAAGTAAGAGCCAAGAATCCACACAGATAGCATGGAACTCCGCCAATAATACATTAAAAAACAATAAAACAAAGAAATATAATCACAGTCCATAACAAAGTCATATTTAATATGCAAATAGTGCAGTAATATATGAGAAAACAATTGCACCCAAAACAGACTGCAGAGACTGTTCTTGTCAAGCAAAAAAAGGTTAGCAGAAGAAAAAATGCATGCACTTACATAGCATCCAAAAACTGTACGAATGCATCACAGCATGATTTAGAAGCAATTTAATTTTACAGGGAAAAACGTTTGAGACGTTATTCTCATTATACATAAAGGCCAAAACAAACACAAACAATGACAAGCTTGATAAACGCATCTTGGACGTAAGAATACAATCACTAAGTAGTAGAATATGGCCCTTACTACGTGGGAACTTATATGGCTAACATAACTACTTCAAGAGTTAAAGCTTTGCAAGAGAGGCCCCATGAAACTTATTTGTGACAGCAGCATTGCACATTACCTCCAATCCAATCTTTTATGAGTGGACCAAACATATAAGGATTCACTACCGTTTTATCTGTGAAAAAAATTGCCTCAAGAGAAATCATTACCTCATTTGTGAACTCTAATTATCAACCGGCCGATCTCTTCACTAAATCTCTCCAGACTCCAAGGGTAACCTACATATGTGACAAGCAAGATGCTTATGACATATATGCACCAGCTTGAGGGGGGTGTTGATATTCCTTGATTTATTTCCAATATAACTAAAAGAGTTGATCAAATAGAGGATAATCCAATAATTAGAGACAGAGGAAGACAAAAAAAAAAACTATAAGTGAAACCATTAGAAAGGATCTAGATCTAAATGGCCTCTCAAAAGATTTGATTTATGATAAAATACAATGACATTGTTTAATCCATGTAGCCAAACCCACCTAACGGGAAAAGGTTTTGGTTGATGGTTAAACATTGATTTATTTTTTATTTTTATTGATTCCTACTGTAGTTAGAAATAGCAAAATTGTTGTAAATATTTTGATCAATCCCTACAATTAAGGGATTTTTTTTTCTGGTGTTACAAATTGCTCACGCAATTTCGGGTCGGGAGTGGTGGTTAGGTAAAGCCCTCCCCAAAGTGTCGCGACTCCAGAATTTGAATCCCTAACATTGTAGGTGAAGTCCGCCTGTGGTCACGATTCACTTCCACTACAACCACATTTGGGTTAAATTAAAGGATTTGATTATTGTATTTTGTCAATATAAATAGAGAGCTGAGAGGATTACTCTTAAGCAATTCCAAATTATCAACTATCTCAAGTGCTATGTAGGATTCCTTATCCTCCTTATAGTTGTACTTTCTCTTCTTTATAATAAATATATTTTTCTATCAAGAATAAAAGGAAAATAAAAAAGATAAGCCCCATTTCAACCTTAAGCAGGTGACATTATTGACTTTTTAGTTGATAGTCATGGGCTCACATACAGTATTGTCTGCTTTGTCCCAATGAATTGTGCCTCACAGTTTTGTCCTTAGAAGGCCCTCACATGGGGTAGTGGGATTCCCCTTTATTGGCGGTATTGAAAACTAGTAGAAGATATTATGTTATTACTCTTAGAGTTAATGGGCTTAGACTTGTACATCTAAGTATTAGTATAAATAGGAGTATTAAGTTATGAAATTATATTACATCTCATCTTATTAATAATATATTGATACGAACTTTTGGAGAACCATACCACAAAAGTCAACCATTATGCTTGGAGAGCCCAAGGCCATATAAACCCCACATAGGAATCTTATACTTCCGATGTAAGACTCAAGTCTCATACCTTGCAATTGGATCCTAACATTCCACCACGCTCCCTAGCATCTGCATCCCACGTGGGTTGGCTGTGCACTAGCCCTCTGACTAGTCACGAGTGAACATTGCAATGCTATTCATTCTCAAGGAAGGTTTGGTGGTGGCGGATATATGTTAACCTTCATTGATGATTATTCAAGCCAAACAAAGACGAAAAGCGGTGGAAGACGTCACCACTTTGGAGTTCTGTAGCGCGCAAGGATAATGGTATCGTCGGACACCTACGATGCTGCACACTCCACAACAGAATGGACTTGAGAGGCATGGTAGAAGACTCTGATACCAATTGGTACGAACCTTAGGAGAACCACACCATAAAAGCTAGCTATTATGGTTGGAGAGCCCAAGGCTATATAAACCCTACACCGGAATCCCATACTTCAATGTGGGACACAAGTCCCATACCTTGCAATTGGATCCTAACACATATTCAGTGTTTCAGTATTAGTCATTTTCCTTCTTTTCCTTCTCCGTAAACCCTAATCCTATAATTCTTCAACATGATATCAAAGTAGTACCATCCACCTTAATGGATTTGCCTTTTCTGCTATGTTGAGTTCAATGGAACTCTTTTGTATATTCTCCTATTTGTTTTTCTCAAACCTTTTACTCTATTTTTGTTGGCAAATATTAAACTAATGAAAAAAAAAATATATATCCCTGTTTGAAACCATGACCTAGGTCATGCAGTGCCATCTGTGTGCAGCCAAGGGTGGCTGTAGTTCTGTGACCCAAGAAACGGTCAAGAAGATGATCCCACTTGAGTTCGACACACAACATGTGGCCGAACTATCGGTGCAAGATAGAAAAAAGACGATCGACGAGGTTGGTAGTGGTCGTCGGCGATGGTTTGTGTCTAACCCATTAGCAAAGGCTTTGTTTTTGTGTGATAGGCAACCTTTTCATAAGACTCTACTTGGGTCCTTGTTGAAAGGCGACCAAAGATTGTTAGTCAAACGTCTTCAAGAAGAAGGAAGGAATCCTACGTTAATTTGTCCAACGCGTGAAGGTTTTACCGAAAGTTGCAACAATGAAGATCTCGATGAAAACAAATTTCAATTGCACCTTTCCCAATTGTTGAAATAATTTGAAGGAAACCAACCAATTCTTGGTTGGCAAAAACGCGTGAAGGAGGATTTGATACTTCTATAAATAGAAGCCTCAAAGAAGAAGAAATGCATGAAGCAGCGCTTTGAGGGATTTGGAAGGAAGACCACAAAGAGTTTCATCCGAGAGAGGAAGAGAAGAAAAATTCCATGTTGATGACATGTGAGGGAATTTTGTGAGAAATGATATTTAGAGAGAATATTTCTTTGGGTGTAATTGAAGGTTTGGGTTTAGTGAGAGAAAAAAGTGTTTTGTAAACACCTTTTATATTCAAACTTTTCTCGCGAAAATATCTCATTAGCAGAAAGGAGACGTGGAGCACATGTTCATGTTCCATATGTTATCAATTTTGTGTGTGTTATTATTCCGCATTTATTTCGCTTTCTACAAATGTCGATGATAAGTGAAATTTTGCGTAATTTCCCAAAAACTGCATCGTAGCTAGTTAGTTATTTCTGCTAATTTTGAAGTGGGTACTGTTCATATGAATAGTAAATTCGTGAATAGTAATTCATGAATAGTAAAATTCGTGAATAGTGAATTTCATGAATAGTAAATTCGTGAATAGTAATTCATGAATAGTAAAATTTATGAATAGTAAATTTTGTGAATAGTAATTTTGTGAACAAAGAAATTGGTCAATTAATTGTTACAATTTATCCACGAAAGAAGTGTTCTAAAGCACGGTGGTTCGTCTAAATTGTCGAAAGTGCTATACATCCCAGAATCAAATGGAAGTGAAACACATTCGAGTCGGGTTGCACTTCAGCGAGATGTAATAGCACAAGGTGCTATCAAAGTCGAAAAGATCTCTACAAGGAAAAAATCCAGTTGGATAAAAATTGAAAAGTTTGATGGTGCGGACTTTGGCTTTTGGAAGAATGCAGATCGAAGATTATCCGTACAGAGAAAAACTATGCTCTTCAACCTCTCTCGATTTGTTAAAATTATACCTAAAAGCCAAGGGTATTTAAGGATGAAACATAATGATCTTTGAACATTTAGACGGACAAGCCCTTGGAGTTATTTTGATTGACGTTATCCCAAATGTTGCTTTCAATATAGCAAAGGAAAAGACCACGACGGGTCTTATGGCAGCTCTCTCCAGTATGTATGAGAAGTCGTCGGCCTCTAACAAAGTGCACTTGATGAGGCGATTATTCAATTTGCGGATGACAGAAGGCACATCGGTAGCTCAAGAGATCTCAATGAACTCAATAGGAGTTCTACTGGCAACCTTCCTCCATTGAGTTCGGTTGGAATTTCTAATTTGATGAAGAAGTCCGAGAGACATTGATACTTTTGTCTTCTCTACCGTTGTGAGAAAGTTGGTGGCTCTTGTAAAATCCTCTTTTGACATAGTGTGAGTAGCTCATCGGGAAGCAATAAGTTGAAATTTGATGATGTTCGTGACCTAGTTCTCGGTGAAGAGCTTAATTTTTTTATTATCCAAATGGGTGAATCACTTCTTCAAATTAATCATGACAGTCAAGATAAAGAAATTCAACTAGAGGGTTAATGCACGTATACAAATGATCGAACTACCAAGATTTTATACAAATCAATAGGACGGTGTTAGGTCCAAATCCGTACAATCCCAATAATTCTGTGTTTGAAAATGTAGAACTCCAATAGAACCATCGAGTGTTGGAACCTTGTGGGAAGACATGCACCCGACATCATACAAAAATCTCACCCCTAGTTAAACAAGAAAGGACAACTTATCTGAAGAATCGGGAGGCGAATTGACTTGAGGCAAATGTTACTTCCACCTCGGACGGAGGAAATGATGCGTTGATATGTTCTTTGGAGAGCAAGGAAGAGTCTTATATTGTTAGATTCTTGTATTATGTTCCATGCAAATACTCTTTCAATATAAATTAGTCCGAGAGGTATGTTTTTAGCCTAAACCTTGGAAAATCTATACCTTGGTGATGATCAACCTTGTGCTATTATTGGTAAAAAAGGTGTAGTGAAGATTAAAAATTGAATCTCTATTTGGGAGCACAAGGAAAAGTCAGATTTCCCGAGTCCAAGAAAGAACTTAATCTCACCCAAGAATTTCTCTTCGAACTACCCTCGAGTACAAGCAGATCTTTCACTTGATGATTTCACAGAAGATTTCAAATTCGATGCAATGATCGGATTGCTTATGAGGCAAAAGCCGTATAACCAGTGGTACTGAACCTTACATAAAACCAGCAGGAATAAGTGAGACCTCAGATTTAGCTGTATATATTTCTCATTTTCATTTTTGCAAACGAAAATCCCAATCACATTGGCACTAGAGACTTGAGGATGTGATAAAATTGAGTATGAAATGGATGAAGATTATGCACTCACATATAGGGCAAACTTCCTCCTAAGTCTTGCAAATCATCCCTACTGTGGAAATTGATAGTGTGAAATTTTGATCTGCATACTTTTGGAATCAAAGTGCTAAAAGAGTCGAATATTAAAGTGGAAGAACCCAAAGAACCAGGAAAGACTCGAGCTTGTTCATGAAGTGCGATAGTTTGGGGTCCAATCGAAAAATCGAACCTCATCATCATCATTACACTGGGAAGTTTTATGACCTTCATTGAACTGATCAAGCTCATTGGCAAGGTATGGGTTTACTTTAATAAAATAACAAATCTAAGTATTAACAGGCTTTTACAGATATGGAAAGCCATGGTTGAAACAATGAGACAGGGTTGAAGATCAAAAAGCTCGAAAAATCAATGGTGGTGAATATAAGACACCAAAAATTCAAGAAGTTTTTATGAGCACAAATCGTTCATCAAAATGGAGAGGACCGTGTTTTCCCTTCACAACATCAATGGTGTAGGCCGGCGTATGAACCCCCAGAACGTTGACATTTTATGGCTGAAGCAAGAGCCGAGAGCTTGCGTTATTCAATGCTAACAAAATACACGGCAAAAAGAAAAAAAACCGTTGGAGCGGGCCACATGTCCCACATGCTGTTATTTACCATCAACAGGTCCCGCAAATCTCCAACCATAAAAGCTACATCATTGGAGCATTATTGATATTCATTGTTACAATTACATGCTCAGGTATAAGCGGAAATATAATCTACAAAACTCTCAGTTGGGCATCTTAGAGTTTTAGAACCCTTCTGTACAGCATATTTGCACATTTGATCAAGGTAAGAATAAACTTGATCCCAATACTCGAAGAAAACACAATTCATCAAGACCCAGCACAAACACCACACTTGTGAATTTACGCAGCTGAAGATGAGTTTGGCTACCGCCTTTGGGATGATGAAAACAAAAAAAATGATCCGCAAGATCAGAGATGTGATCTTCAACGAAAGAGTGATGTACAAGGACGATTACATGGCATAGATTAGCAAAGCGAAGAACTCGTAGAACGCAATGGGCCGCATATGCGAGCACGTGGAAATGTCCCGAAGAAAGTCCTATAGGAACCAAGAGTCCTCGATAGCCAGAGGGAATCAGAACATGAAAGAAGCAGTAGCGAACAGACCATCAGTCACACAGAGCCTCCTACTCCAGCTCAATGTGATTTAGAAGGTCTTCTGACCTCGATGTGCAGACAACTAAGATACATGAGCTATTTGTTTAGCATTCGACCGAAGGAGGGGGAAGCAAACGAATGCTATGACTCACTATGAAGCTTGTCGATGACTAGATGCTAAAAGCATGGGAGCTTGCCATGAAAACGAGATGAAGTCTCTTGATCTCCAACCGACAAAGATGGGTAACTATGGAATGTGAGTTACCCGTGGGGAAGAAAGCACTTTGGGATGCATTCAACAAATGGGTGTATCGAGTGAAGGAGGAGCATGATGGCTTCCTAAGAGATACAAAGCTAAGGGCTAGTTGTCAAAGGATTCCAGAAAAAATGGAAGTGAGTCGACTACACCGAGAATCTTTGCTCAGATTGAAGATGAAGCTCAATGATCTCATCGATCTGTGTTAAGTATTGTTGCTCAATGAAGAAAGGCTCTACCTTGGATCAGTTAGCGTTGTTGCACGTGAAGACCGCATTTCTTCACGAGACCTAGATCCAGGAGATAGCATAACATCCGCCAATAAGGTTTCTCGAGAAAAAGGGAAAAGAATATGGTGTGTCATATTTAATATGCAAATTAGTGCAGAAATTGTATGGCTTGAAACAAGCTCCAAAACAGACTGGTATAAGAAGTTCGATGGCTTCAAGCACAAGGAAGGTTTCCAGAAGTGCAATGCATCACTTGCTTCTTCAAAAGATATAAGTCCAGCATATCATTTTGCTACTTTATATCGATGATATGTTAGTACGGTTTCTCATTATACACGAGATCGAAAAAAACAAGATGCAAGCTTGTCAAATGAATTTGACATGAAAGATTTAGGTCAGAATATGGCCAACTACGGAAGATCCTTGGAATGCAAATCACGAGAGATAAGCAAAGAGGAATTTTTGCGATATCAGCATGCACATTACCTACATCAACCGTGTTTTACAAAGATTCAACATTGACAACGTGAAAAAAATTGCCTCAAGCACACCTTTGGCTCATTTTCTCTTATCCAAGGATCACCCTCTCGGACGGAGGAAGAAGGAGAATTCATGGCTAAAGTTCCATATGCTTCACCATTGGAAGTTTGATGTTTATTTCGCAATGAAGAGTTGATCAAATAGAGGCCGGACATTGGCCATGCAGAGGGAGTTGTAAGCTTTATGTCAAATCCATTAAAAGCTCATCTAGAATAGCCTCTCAAAAGTGGATTTTGAGGTATCTACAAGGCACTACAGAGAAGTGTTTGTACTTTGGTAAAGGAGAATTAAAAGTGCAAGGCTATGTAGATGCGATTCCTACTTTAGAAATGAAGTCGATCATCGAAGAAGTACCAAGGTACATATTCACATTTTAACTACCAAAGTGTTAGTTGGATGTCGCAACATTGTACAAAACCTGATTGTTGCTTTATCCACTACATTTGGGTTAGGCCGAGTATTGTATGGCAATATAAATAGAGGTGAAGAGGATTACTCTTAAGCAATTCCAAAGAATTGATATGGCTTCAAGGATTGTTATCCTCGAACTTTCATCCAGGAAAATAAATGTTTTGTATAAGATATAAAGTGCAATACATTTGGCAAAGAATTTCAACCTTAAGCATTTTTGATTCCGAACATAATGGGCTCACATATAGATCTTCGTTTGTCACTTCATCACAGTTTTGTCCTTAAAAGGCCCTCACATGGGGTGAGGGTGCTAACATTGGTGAAGATTCAAGGAAATGCAAGAACCCAAGTATTAGATAAATTAACAAAGGTGGTGACTATCGACAAACCGAAGTTGTGTTCAACTTCGGTTGGCTTGGAGAGCTCAGCTAGAATAAGCACTGCACCATTGAGGCTGTGCATTGATCGAGGTGTGAAGACAGATTGAAATCAGTCTTCAAGTGAGAGATTGTTAGTCAAACGTAGGCCCCCCCCAATTTAATTTGTCCAACGCGTGACCACCGAAAGTTGCAACAGTAACTGATTGAAGCAAATTTCAATTGCACCTTTCCGCAATTGTTGAAATAATTTGAAGGAAACCAACCAATTCTTGGTTGGCAAAAACGCGTGAAGGAGGATTTCAGCTTCTATAAATAGAAGCCTCTGAAGAAGAAGAAATGCATCCCAACAAAGAGTTTCATTTTCTGAGAGAGTTCAATGGAACTCTTTTGTAAATTCTCCTAGGGTTTTGTGAAAATATTTAGAGAGAAATATTTTTGTTGGCAAATGTTTGAAACCATGACCTAGGTCATGAGTTCTGTGTGAGAGAAAAGAGTGTTTTCTAAACACCTTTCACTGATATTTCCAGGATGTGGCCGAACGGTGCCGAAAAGATGATCGACGAGGTTGGTAGTGGTCGTCGGCGATGGTTTGTGTCTAACCCATTGCAAAGGCTTTGTTTTTGTGTATGGCAACCTTTTGCTGCACTACTGTTCTGCTTTCAGGCGACCAACAACAACCGATGGTGGGTCCAGGCCAGCCGTGTTCTGTCGACACTGTGAGGAAGGCCAGTGAGTGGAGTGGAGGCCAGTGGTGGAGTTGGGTCGCATCTTCGGCAGTGTGCACACTCTTTTTTTGCCCAATGTTTCAAGCTTTCTGTTTTAACATCATAGTAGCTTGCGAGTGGCCAAAGTTACCATGGTGGGGTGCAATTGGGACTTGTGACTGGCCTGGGGAACTCACCGGCGATGACGGTTGCGGTTGGCCAGATCACCGACGAGTTTTCCAGCAAGCTCCTGTTTTTTGTCAGTTTTCTGTTTCAAAACTTGTCCCTCTTACGATGACGTCTCCTGTTCTCTCCTCTGCTGCTGAGTTGAAAATGATCTAGATCCTTTTGGCACTGTCTGTGATGGCCAGTGACCAGAGCTTTAGCATTGGTGTTTCAGTTTCACTTGCTTTGGTTGCCATTTCAATTAGGGGGAAGATTCTTATTCTGCTTTGCAGTTCATTCCTTCTTATGGTTGTAGTTTTGGTGCTTCTTGGTGTGGACCTTTGTTGAAGGGTCATGTTCTTCTATGTACTTTCTCTTGAATCTGATGGTAAATTATGGGTTGGCCGGTGGTTATTCAAGAGACTTCTCTTCTCTTCTTCTCTTATCATCTTCTCTTATATCAGATGAAATTTTTGCATTTCTCCTCCTCCTCCTTTGTGCTATGTTTGGAGTTTGGACATTGGGTGGTTCAGAATTGCTTCTATTCTTCTTGTCTATGCTATGTTGAGTTTCTCTTCTCTTATTGGTGATAGCTTCCTATGAAAATGGGTTGCAATTTCTTCTCTTATCTTTTGTCCTCTCTTCTGTTCCTGGCGATCTAGAGGTGATCGCTATTTGAAGACCGGTTATGTCAATCAGTTTTTAAGGACGAATAGCAAAGTTCATCATTGTCAATCCACGTGAAGCTGCAATCAAAGCGGCACGACTTAAGGAGTTCACGTCGATGGTGTCTGGCAGCATTTGGTCGGTGGCAATGGTGTTCTAGTTTATTGTTGTTCTGCCTATGTTTTGAATTGTTTGGTTCCTGATTTGGATCTATTTGGTTGTGTTTGAGACTTTGGAGTAATTTTGCATGATTTGTGTTATTTGGAGATTATTGTTTGTGGTTTCTTTCTTTTGCTGTCGAGGGTTTGTGGATTGAAGATTTTGGACACTAGTAAATGACCCTATTTGTGTTACTAGGTGGTATGATACCCGACTCAGTATTTCAGAGACTCGGTTGGAGGTCATTGCTAGGTGGTATGATACCTGACTAAGTGTTTTGGAGACTAGTTTGTAGGTCGAGGAGACTAATGAGGAGAAAGGTCGAAAACTCCAGAATAGGTCTCATTTGCTTGCTTGGGACGTGTGCCGAGGAGAATATCTGCCATGGACATTGCCAAGGCTTTATTATTTAGGGAGAGCACTAGTTTCCTTAGTTATTTGTTGAGATCGGTTGAGTTTTAAATGTTGGTAGTGTTCTTTGTTTTCAATTTATGCTTTTATGGGTTTTTTACTTATAACAAGCTTAAGTTTAGTAAGCTTAAGCTCGAGGGAGATGTTACTAGTCTTAAAGTTAGTGGGCTTGGGCTTGTAAACCATAGTATTAATATAAATAGGAGTACTAAGTTATAAAATTGTATTACATCTCATCTTATCAATAATATATTCAGTGTTTTAGTGTTAGTCGTTTCCCTCTTTTCCTTCTCCCTAAACCTTAATCCTATAATTCTTCAACAACAAACTTGCTTCTTCCTTGGCCATGTAACATTTCAATCAGCTCTTCTGACTGTGCATCATTTCATTCATCATTCTTATTATTTTAACTTTCCAGCATCATTCCTGCTGTATTATCTGTTCAGTAGTGCTCATTTTGTTTTTTCTCCAGCAGTCAACAGTGTTTGAGATGCCTCATTTTGTTGTGTTGTCTCTCTTTTATGGAGCCCATTACATTTTATTTTCTTTGTTAAGTGTGTTTATTTGTAACAAACTAAAAGCTTAGTAAGCCTTATATTGAGGGAGAGTGTTAGAATATTATGATTTTTACTGTTTTATGAGTATTATAATGTTAGTAGTGTTATTGTGCTGGGCTTGTACTAGTTGTACTACACTAGCACTTGACAAAGATTATTAGTATAAATAGGCATATAATAATATCAATTATTCAGGCTTTGTCTCTTCTCTCCTTTTCCAATCAAATCCTTATAATTTCAACAGAGTGCTAGAAGAAAAAGGGTTGGAGTGGTACTTATAGAAGAAAAAATTGGTGGTTTGGGCATATAAGATGACAACCAACGCAGGCCCAGGTAAGATTTGAAATTACAAATTATGCTCCTTTAAAACGGGGTTGAGTGAGACAGAAAAAGACATGGGGGGAGACTACTGAGAATGATTTGAGGTACATGGAACTTCATGAATATATGATTCAAGATCAAGAAGAATGGAGTGCTAGAATCCATGTAGCCAGCTTGGTCGTTGTTGATTAAAACAACTATAAATCACAACAGAAACTAAGAATGTAAATAACAAAAATACCATCCTAGCTAAACATGCTGTAGATGTTTGAAAATCCTTTCCAACAATTATCTACTTTTCTCCTAAGATAGTTGCTGATCTAGTAGGCATGGGACAATTTTTTTCTAAAATGCCAACAATCAACCTATAAGACCATAACAGTTCAAAAATTAAAAACCTCAACCATAGTTTGTAGAGGAACAGAACAGTTTGTGAAGAAAATGGACCCTGAGAATAAGGGGGCCTCCAATCAACTAGATATCCAACTTGTGGTACTTGATATATCCAGAAAAGGCAATGCAGATAATTTCATGACCTACTATTGAGTAATATTAAGTAATATTACATCAGAAGTTTACACCATGGAGCAGGCAATCATATGTACACTCAATAGAGAACCAACATTAGATCCAGCAATCAACAGTACACAATACTAGGAAATTCAACCAAACCAATGCCCCCACTCAAGTGTTAACTGAAAATAGATCAGATCAACTAAATAATACAGTTTTCTCTGAATGAAGAGAATTTGAAAAAGAAATCACATTATATATGGGAAGACTTACTGTGACAGCCGGGCAGAATCCTGAGCTTTTCTCCAAAGCATAGTCTTCAAGGCATATAGCACATGTTCTTGATGTACAGTTATCCTCTAAAGCATAAGTAAATATCAAACTTGGCATTGCTTTCACTAGTTGACTACTCATCCCATGAAATTCACGAACATGAGAAGGTCGAGGCCTTTCTCTTCTTATGCGATGTCTGTGGACTAAGAAACAAGTGGCCAGCACTGCAAACATGGCTAATAGGGAAATAAATGAAATTGCCATTATAGACCGTGCTGAGTTTTCAGAACTTGGAATGAGCCATAGTTCCACATTAGTCAATCCAGCATATTTCTTCAGTAATTCACCCGAAGTATTCAATACAAATACAGCGCGTATTATTATACCAGCAGAGTCCCCTGCCACTGAATTTCAAAATAATTGTGAATTAGAAATTCTCAAAATATGGTGTGTGTGAACATACATATGTCCATAAAAGAAAAAACCTAAAAGTAACCCAACAACAAATCATCTTGAGTTTATATACTTGAGTATAATAAATTTTTAACCATATACTGTATAATCTGCGGGTTGCATCCTTTCCATAAGTTTTATGATGATAAAACATTTCAGCAACTTCTTTGTGCACTTATTCCACCTAATACATTGAAATTTAGTCTGGACTGCCGCTTCATGCTAAGATCCCAACTTCAACAGACGCAAAGTATATCATCTCTAGGGAGAATGAATAATGAGCATCATTTCCTCCAACATTCCATTTAAAATAAAATGCCAACCAACAAAACTAGAGATCATCATTAAAATAGATTTCCAATTGGTTCAGTAGTCATAATCATAAAAGGGTCATAAAAATGTAAGCAGAGAACACTTAACAAAAATTGAAAGAATGGCTTCCCAATCTGGTATGTAATATTGTAGGATACTGATACAATTTTAGAGGAAAAACATATTTGTCTTCTATCCTATCATTTTTTAAATTGTTAAGAGTTTAACATCTGCTGTAAACAGAGAGCTACTCAAACACCATGACAGCAGCAATGAAAGATCACTTCACAGGTTACATGGTCTGAAACCAATGTGGAATCAGTAGATTTGTAGGTTCAGAAAACAGATGACAACAAATCTACAGTTTAAAACTTTAAATTCAAAACTACTTCTAAAAGTTTGATAGGAACTATGATTTCTTTAGGAAAATATGGAGATAAACTCCTTACACCAGATGACCAGAGGAAAACCTCTGTAAACCCTCAAAAACAGAAGTAAACTAAGAACAAAGATGGAAAAGATAGAGATACTGCAGACTCTTCGAGGGGTCTGCTTCCTCCCTGCCTAAGGCCCAATTCCTCACTCAAAAAGACTCTACCTTCACTAGGATCCTTTCCTGCCTTTTATCCTTGCTTCCTAACGTTTCCCTTTCCTTCCCACACCCCTTGCCACGTAAGAAAGGTGGTTACAGCCAAATTCCCTCTGCTGCCCCTTGTTCTCTCTTCCCTTACTATCCTTTTTTATCTCCCTTAAATTTAGTAACCGTAGGGTGTCTAACAAAGTTTTTTCCTTTCTTTCTTGCGGTCTGATTGCAGGATACAAATGCTTCAGCTGTAAGAATCTCAAAACCATAGAATTAACAAGTAAGGCAGACAAAGCTTCGGCTGCTGCTATATACCTTCCAAGCAACATCAGATTAATGAAATTTTTTTAAAGCACATATTATAATCTCATTTTTAGGATTAAAATGGACCATAATTAGTGTAAAATTTACAACTAACACAATTTCCAAAATTCAAATAACAGATTTCCTAATCCATACAATGCCACTTTGCCACCACCAGTCATTGTAAGTTAAAACACGTACTATTATTGGTGAAAACTAAGCTTAATGGTACTTGCATGATAGAAGAGAATGTGAAACAATAATATGTCATCACAAGTAAGAATTGGTCATTACTCATAACCAAGACACCATCATCTTCATTGTTATAGACAACTGCAGCTTTGAAGCCAGCCTCTTGTGCTCTTTTGACCTTTTCCTCAAAGCTACATCCTCCTCTAACCATCAAGACAAATGAAGAACTCACATTTGAAAGTTGATCAGCTTTGTTTGTCAGTGCTGTAAACGCATCAAGTGGCTCTGCCAAATATAAGACCCCACATTCTCCAGACCTTTTGATCGCCGGAGCTGAAACCATAATGGCATTCACATCAAGAAAGAGAGGTTGAGAAAAATTAAAATCAGCACCACCTCCACATGCAAAACACGAACATTAGAATAACATAACATCAAACTTGCGTTCGTGTTCACTGTTTTATTTTTTTGCCAAGAAAAACAAATCTAGTGATTCAAGAATCTAAGATTCTACCTTGGAACAACCAGCATCTGCTTTAAGCACATGCTACACATGGACACATCAATATCTACTAATTGCTATGTTATAGCATAGTTTCAGAACTTTTTTTTTTCTCACTTTTGCCTCCTTTTTTTCCCCACCAACTTACTCTTTTTTTCCTTTCCAGATAGGTTTTTAACATAGAAACAATTTAAACAATTTCACTTGAATTTGTTTCCCATTGTTAGAGCTTCACCAAAGCCACAGGCCCATATAAGAGAAATAAGAGAAGTAAGCTATACACATTGTGATTCATTGAACAGAATGAATAGCTCTATTCATTGATGATGCACTCGGTGCTATTTATAACAACATTGTTTCATAACTCACTTTGACAGCTGTACAAGCTTTGCTAGCTGTCATAACAAACTTTTGCCAACTATTAATAACTAATTAGCTAGCTAAATAACTAACTGACCACATTCTCTAATATCCCCCCCACAAGCTCAAGAAGGTTGACTAACAGGAAACACCTTGAGCTTGTCTCTTAAGACCTGAAAATGAGAAGGAGATAAAGGTTTTGTGAAAGAATCAGCTATTTGATCAACGCCAGGAACATGCAGAACTTGCAGGTGCTTAGCAATCACTTTTTCTCTAACAAAATGAATGTCCAATTCTATGTGCTTGGTTCTTGCATGTAGAATAGGGTTGTGAGTGAGATTTACAGCACTTAGATTATCACATAACAGTGTAGGAACCCGAAAAGGAATCTGCAACTCTTTGAGCAGTGACTGAATCCAGAGAAGCTCAGCAGTGGTGTTTGCCATGCTCCTATATTCTGCCTCAGTGCTGGACCGAGCAACAAGTTGTTGCTTCTTAGAGCTCCACGAAATCAGATTGGGACCGAGAAAAATACATGAACCAGAAACAGATCTCCTGTCATCCTGATCTGTGGCCCAATCGGCGTCACTGTATGCACGCAGAGAAAAAGGTAATCCAGGCTGAGAAGCTTGCAGCAGCAAACCGTGATCAAGAGACCCTTTAAGATATCTGAGAATGCGCTTAACAGCTCTCCAATGCGACTCCAACGGCCGAGCCATAAACTGCGACACTTTATTAACACAGAAAGCAATATCCGGTCTAGTTAAAGTAGCATACTGCAGCCCACCAACAATAGATCTGTACCGGGATGCATCAGGCAGAACATCAGTGCCATACTTGCTTAATCTGCAATTACTCAACATAGAAGATGAGATACCCTTTGAATCTTCCATTTTAGCTTTGCAAAGAAGGTCTCTAATGTATTTTGACTAATTAAGCATCAGAGAACCATTGGATAAATGCCTCACTTCAACACCCAGAAAATAATCAACCTTACCAAGTTGTTTCAATGCAAACTGACTATGCAATTTATGAATTAGATCTTGAATTATAGAGGGGGCTGATCTTGTAATGAGAATGTCATCTACATAAATCAAAACATAGATGCATACGCCCCTTTGAGTGTAGACAAGAAGTGATGGATCACACCTACTCTTGACAAAACCAAATTGTAACAAGGCATTAGTAAGCCTTTCATACCAGGCCCTAGGAGCCTGCTTCAAACCATAAAGAGAGCGATGAAGTTTGCATACAAGAGACTTATCCTGAGTTTCAAATCCAGGAGGTTGAACCATGTATACTTCTTCTTGCAAAAAGCCATTCAAAAAAGCATTATTCACATCAATTTGCTGGATGTCCCATTTATTTGTAATGGCAAGGGTTAGAATCACTTTAATAGTGACAGGTTTGATTACTGGAGAAAAGGTTTCTGAAAAATCACAACCTTGGGTTTGGTGAAATCCTTTGGCTACCAACCTAGCCTTCAACTTGTGCACTGAGCCATCCGGGTTTTCTTTGACTCTAAACACCCAACGGCAACCAATAGCCTTTCTATGAGGTGGTAACGGAACTAAAGACCATGTATTATTTGACTGCAATGCTTGATATTCAGCTTTCATTGCATCAAGCCACTTGGGATCGGACAAGGCTTGTTTCACATTTTTAGGTTCAACACATGACAAATATGCTTTAGGCTTAAGACTTCCAGTTTTGGCCCGAGTGATCATGGGATGTGAATTATGGTTACTGATTATAGGAGGAGCAGAACCTACACCATGAGCAGAGACATGGACAGAACCTGCACCATGAGCAGAAACAGGAGAACATACTGCAGGAGATGGAGTAGGTTCAAGACTTGACTGAGCAGGAGGAATCAAATCTGAACTAGAGTGAGCTGAATCAGAAACATTAGAAAAATTGGATGGCTGTGTAACAGAAACAATAGGAATAGATGCAGGTAAACCTGGGGATGAATTTATAACTGAAGAGGCAGTGGAAAACAAGTATGGAAAAGGAAACCTTACTTCATTAAAATTGACATCTTTGGAAATGTAAATTTTTCCACATGGAGCTAGACATTTGTGGCCCTTATGTTGAGGGGATAAACCAAGATACACACACTCAACAGATCGAAACTGCAACTTATTCTTATTATAAGGTCTCAGTAAAGGAAAACAGCTACAACCAAAAGTCCTAAGCATGTTGTAATCAGGAACAGTACGATACAGGGCATGAAAAGGAGAGGAAAATTGAGACAATGCAGCAGTAGGTAATCTATTGATTAAGAACACAGCTTGAGTGAAGCTATGATCCCAATATTTGATGGGAATAGAGGCATGTGACAGAATTGTCAAACCCATTTCAACAATTTGCCTATGCTTGTGTTCAACAGTTCCGTTTTGATGAGAGGTATGAGGACATGTTAATCTATGCTGAATACCCAAATCAGTAAGATATTTGGTGAAGGGCCTAAATTCCCCTCCCCAATATGATTGAAATGCCTTAACTGAAGATTGAAACTGATTCTGAATCAAGGCCAAAAGCTGCTTAAAAGCAGCCAAGGAGTCAGACTTTTGTTAAAGAAAATATATCCAAGTGAATTTTGTGAAAGTGTCAACAAATGTAACATAATAGTTGTAACCACAAGAAGAAGAAAAGGGGGTAGGACCCCAAAGATCACTGTGAACAACTTCAAACGGTTTAGTGTAAATAGTTTGAGAAGAAGGAGCATGAAGTTTATGTGCTTTACCAATGCAACAAGCACTACAAGTATCTAAAACATGTTTATTCAGAAATGGAATCTTACAAAGGTTGAGTATAGTTTTTACAGCATTAGAGTTTGCATGGCCTAACCTGGCATGCCACTGAGAAAAGGTATTTCTATTTGAAATGACATTAAAACTTTTGCCAACGAAACAAGTATTTGCAACAACAAAATTATTCAAAATAGAAAAAGGATTAGCTATAACAGCAGAACATGAGACTTTAGAAGTTTGAGGAAGAATATGAAACTGCTTGAACCGATATAGGCCGTCTTATCCAAGCACACCCTTAAGCAGCACCTTGTTAGATGCCTGACATTTAACAAAACAGTGATAAGGATGGAATTCAAAATAAACCTTGTTATCTTGAGCAAACTTACTGACTGAAACAAGATTTTTAGTTATGTGAGGGACATGAAGTAAATGGTTAAGAGACAAAGATTGATTTGGACTAGAACTAGAAGCAACTTTAGAAAAGCCTATGGATTGGATTTGCAAACCTTGTCCATTTCCCATCACAACTTGATCTTGTCCATGAAAAGGATAGTTGTGAGTAAGGTTCTGAGAATTTGCAGTGAGATGATACGATGCTCCAGAATCAGGATACCATCCTTGAGAGTCAGATACAGAGGGAGCACGTAACTCAGGTGTATATGGTGAATATGGAGACAGTGCCATGTGTGCTGTAGGCCTCATAGCAGGCTGCATAGGTACTGTCATTTGATTTACAGGTGCTGCCATCACAGGTGCCATGTGGTGCATATTGGCAGGAGTAGGAGGTGCATAGGAACGATCATATCGAAACCAACACTTAAGAGCTTCATGACCAATCTTGCCGCAGAGTTGACAAGTAGGGTGGTGTCCTCCTCCTCGGCCACGACCACGGCCACGATATCCACCACGAAAATTACCAGAACTGTTGCCAGAATTATTAGCATTATGAAACCCAGAGTTTGCAGAATTACCAGTGTTTTCAGAACTGGAATGAGCAAGATTAGCAGAAACGCTTGGAGATACAAGTTCTTGCCGAAATTTTTCAAACTGCGTTTCTTGGACCATAAGCAATGACTCTATGTCTTCAACTGAAGGAGAATCTAAGCGGCCAAAAATCATCATAACAAAAGAATTATATTCTTCAGGAAGTCCTTCCAATACTGCATCTATGTGATCTTGCTCAGTTATCGTATCACCGACAGCAATTAATGAATCAACAATTACTTTGATTCTGAGCAAATATTCAGATATAGATCTCGAAGCCTTTTTAGTGTTTTTCAATTCAGATCTCAACTGTCTAACCCTTGCTTTTAACATAGAATGAAAGTGCTTATGGATTTTATCCCAAATCTAGTATGCGTGTTTGCATCCAAGAACTCGAGGAAGAATGCCATCCGAGAGGGAAGCAAGAAGCCAGGTGAAAAGGATTTGATCTTGAGTCAACCATTTTTTATACTCCTCTGAGACTTTATCAGCAAGACGATCTTCTTCCGTAGCATATCGGAGCGGTATTTGAGAGTTGATCAGCGATGTCGCACTCGCCTCAAAATAGACTAGGATTTATGGAATATAGCATAGTGCATAACCTAGGTCATCTCCCAAGGACCAATTCGGATTTCTCAAGTATGTTAGAAGTTATCAATAAGTAGGGGGTTTTGTTCATTGCAATAACAGAAAACGAATTCAAATTGAGAAAATTCAATTAAGGAAACACCAATCCAAGGTCTTCAATTCAAGTGGCAGAATTAATCATTGTTCAAGAGAATGAATTTCTGTTGTTTACACCTCTGTTAATCCGAAATCAACTAGATAATCACCTAGAATTTTATCAATTAAAACAGAATCACAATCGCAATTCTTGATTAAGATTGATTTAGGAACAAATTTGGATTAACATAGATTATCAATCGATGATCTATTCTCCATTAGATTCAGATTAATCAACCCTAATTCTAACTTCAATTTCGAAATTCTAATCAGAATTCAATTGAAGAAGGAGAAGAGGGAAGAACACAACAGAATTTATAATTAAACAAGAGAACTCAAAACTCTAACCACAATCATTGAATTCCTTGGATTGATTGGAGCTTTAGCCTTCCATGGCCATTACGAAAATGCAGAGAAGAGAGTAAAATGAAAATAGAGAAAAGATGAAAAGAGAGAAGGGTTTCTGCTCAATCTGTTAAAAACTGAATCACAACCAAAAAGCTCCATTCGAAATATGCATAAACCTATTTGTAACTGAAAGTTCTTATGTAATTCCTAATCTACCCCTGGCCCAAACTGTAGCCCTCTGAATAAGCTTTTCAGAGACATATCATTTGCCTTAATTGGGCTTAAATTGAGAGAGATAGGCCCAAATCATTGAGGAAAGGTCCAAGCATTGTGACAGCAACAGCATCCTGATTTTGAGGCCCAATTTTGCCTTGAATCCAGCTGAATTAGAAAAATTGCATTAGACACCAGATTGTAGATCTTCGTCTCAGCTTTCAGGGGACTCCAAGATCATCTAAATACGATATTTGTATCCCAAGTTATGATCTGTACAAGACAGAAAGGTCAAAATGAGTTAAAATCTGAAAATTAATGAAGTTTTTACAATTAAGCTCAATGAAGACCAATCATCTAAAACTCATCTACAAACATAATATTGGACACAATTAACATCAATTAGGCCAAATATGAAGCAATAATGAATGGCTCAAAATTAATTGATCAATTTAAAATGAACCGATGAAGATTATGCGCCGTGATGACTCCATTTACCTGCTGACTCCACATCAAAAAATTCTTCTCGTCAAGTTTTAAGGAGATTGCATGCGTGAGACCAGATTTCAACGATTTAATCTTGATTTATGGTGTAACATTCTCAGATTGCACAACATCTTGTGAACTGGATGAGGATTCAGTCATGATTACAGCTTCAGAATATAGAAATAGCACGAGAAATCGAGATGAATCGAATCGAAAGGAAAATAAGAGAAATCAAGATGAAGCAGAAGTGAAGGCCCGAAGGCTCAATGATGCCATATAAGAGAAATAAGAGAAGTAAGCTATACACATTGTGATTCATTGAACAGAATGAATAGCTCTATTCATTGATAATGCACTCGGTGTTATTTATAACAACATTGTTTCATAACTCACTTTGACAGCTGTACAAGCTTTGCTAGCTGTCATAACAAACTTTTGCCAACTATTAATAACTAATTAGCTAGCTAAATAACTAACTGACCACATTCTCTAATAGCCCATAGCTAAGTTCAAAATTTTCAATAACCTCGTGCCCAAGAACCAAAATCACATTCAACCTTCCAAACCAACTTTAATACAAAACCACACTAAAACTCCACCTAACTTTCCTCAATTTTTCTCAGCCACCAAATAGAATATTCATTACCCAAAGAAAAAAAAATAGAAAACTCACCAAAATTAGCTTCAATATCATCAAAGGAGAAAGTGACATTGCTCCCAACACCGCTTTGGCTACTGCCAAACAACAAAAACACAAAAAGAAGAAAAATAGGAAAATGTTCTTACTACCCATCTGTAATGAACATGCCAAGTGGTAGTGTTGAATTAGCAAACAATTCAGCTAGGACAGAGAAAACGAAGCAACACATGGAGGGAGAGTTAGTTACGGGTGGGCCAAGCACTTATGAGGTGAAGAGAGGAAGCAGGATTCGGGTATCAAACAGCAAACTCAGGAAATACGTGTGAGGTGGGGTCAGCTTTATAGGTGGAGTGAGTGGGAGAATAAGGTCATGGAATTTGTATGAAGAGAATCATCTCTTTCTAATTCTCCTCTGATCATTCTCCTCTTTTTTTTCAGTACCTTTCTATTTCAAGCTTTTGTACTCTTACTTTCAGACTTACTGAAAGTTACTATCGTTGAATTTTCAATAAAACAGTATTCATCTTCATTCTATCAGTATACTTGTTTACTCTATTACATTAGTGCTTTCATCCTACTATGGCAGATAACACCCGCATGAAGGAGCTTCAGGCAGAAGTTAGACGCAACTCGGAGACATTGGAGAAGTACTATACGGATTTGCAGAGCCAAATCAAGCAAGCGGAGGTGACTAACAATGCCAGATTCGAGTGCATAGAGGTCATCACTGCAGACATGAATCTGAAGTTCAATCAGATCTCTACAACTCTGGAAGCACTTCTGCAACAGGACTCCTCCTTCCAGGAATCTTCCCATGGGAATTCGAACTTCAAAAAAGATCTGCAGCGACAACCATTTCAGGTGCGAATGGTCAAACTTGATTTCCCTCGGTTTGATGGGCAGAATATGTTAGATTGGATTTTCAAAGCTGAGCAGTTCTTTGATTATTATGAAACACCTGATTCAGATAGATTAACTATTGCATCAATTCATCTTGACCAAGATGTTGTTCCCTGGTATCAAATGATGCAAAGGACTCATCTGTTTCACTCATGGCAAGCATTTACTCGTGCTCTAGAGTTAGATTATGGTCCCTCTGCATATGATTGTCCCTGAGCTACATTGTTTAAATTGGTTCAAACGGGTTCTGTCAATGAGTATTATCTGGACTTCACAGTATTAGCTAATCGAGTGTATGGTTTATCTAATGAAGCATTCCTAGATTGTTTTATTAGTGGATTGCAAGACAAAATCAGAAGGGATGTAATGGCCTTATCTCCAAGAAACATTGGTAAGGTTGTTGCTTTAGCCAAGCTCTTTGAAGAAAAATACACATCCAAACCTAAACACTCTAACCTATTAGCCAAAAATCAAAACAGTACCCCATATTTCCACAACAAATTCACCAACAACGCACCTAAAACAGACAATTCCCACACTACATACAAATCCAACCTACCACCATTACTACAAAACCCCATAACCAAGCCATTCACTCAAAACCATAGAAACTCAACCATCAAACAAATCTCCCCTACTGAAATGCAACTTCGGAGAGAAAAAGGATTATGCTACTTTTGTGATGCGAAGTTTTCTTTTAACCACAAATGCCCCAATAGACAAGTCTTGTTGCTCCAATTGGATTATGAGGGAGTTAATGAACCTGAACCTGATCCACCCGATGCGAACCGTGCGTTGGCTGATGCAACAGAAGAAGAACATCACCTATCTTTAAATGCTATGAAAGATGGTAGTGGCAAGTACACCATCAGATTTTCTGGGCACATTGGTTGCCTGCCTATGAAGATATTGTTGGATGGTGGCAGCTCTGATACTTATGTGTAGCCCAAGATTGCTCAATTCCTCAAGTTGCCTGTGGAACCTTCACCTAAGTTTAAAGTATTAGTAGGTAATGGGCAGACAATGATGGTTGAAGGCGTGGTTCAAAAATTGACTGTTAACATTCAGGGTCATGATTTAATGGTCCTTGCCTTCTTATTACCAGTGTCAGGAGCTGATTTAATTCTTGGAGCCCCCTGGTTAGCTACATTGGGCCCTCATATTGCTGACTATGCTAGTTTGAGAATCAAATTTTTTCAGAAAGGCAAGTTTATAACTCTGCAGGGTGATAAGCCTGTAAGCCCTTGTCAGGCCCAGTTTCATCAATTCAGGCGGATGCAACAAACGGATGCAATAGCTAAATGCTTCACCATTTAGTTAATGCAACCTGACGTACCTCAGGATCAATTTTTGGACCTACCACAGGATATGGAGCCAGAATTGGCTTCTTTGCTTCACACATATAAGGTGGTATTTCAAACACCTTCAGGCCTACCTCCTATAATGGACCAAAATCATTCCATTCCACTGCCAGAAGGGTGTAAACCTGTAAAAGTCAGACCATACAGGTATCCATATAGCCAAAAAGCCCAAATAGAAAAGATGGTGCAAGAGATGCTTAACCAACACATCATCCAACTAAGTAATAGTCCCTTCTCTTCTCCAATTCTGTTGGTCAAGAAAAAGGATGGGAGTTGGAGGTTTTGTACAGATTATAAAGCACTCAATGCCATGACCATTAAAGATAGTTTCCCTATGCCAACTGTAGATGAACTCTTGGATGAGTTATATGGTGCCAAGTACTTTTCAAAACTGGATCTTAGATCTGGGTATCATCAGATTTTGGTAAACTCAGAAGATAGATTTAAGACTGCTTTTAGGACACATCATGGCCATTATGAGTGGTTAGTAATGCCTTTTGGCCTTACTAATGCTCCTGCCACTTTTCAGTGTCTAATGAACAAGATTTTCCAAGGTGTTTTAAGAAAATATGTGCTGGTTTTTTTTTATGACATACTAATTTACAGTCCCTCTTGGTATGTTCATCTTCAGCATTTGGAATCAGTACTACAGACACTACAGGAGCATACATTATTTGCTAAACTATCCAAATGCTCTTTTGGATTATTGGAGGTTGAATATCTCGGCCACATAGTGTCGGGTTCAGGTGTAGCAATGGACAAGAACAAAGTGCAAGCAATCTTCGAGTGGCCAAGACCAGCAAATGTGAAATAGTTGAGAGGCTTTCTTAGCCTTACTGGATACTATAGAAGATTTATTCGGGCTTATGCACATATTGCTGCTGCTCTTACTGATCTACTTAAAAAAGATGCCTACTGCTGGAATTCTACTGCAGAAGACGCTTTCCTACAACTTAAAAAAGTGATAATTGAAGCTCCTGTCTTAGCATTGCCCAATTTTACTCAGCCATTCACACTAGAAACTGATGCTTTAGGGACTAGTGTAGGGGCTGTTTTAAGCCAGAAAGGGCACCTGATTGCTTATTTTTCAAAAAAAAATAGCTCCAAGAATGCAAAAGCAATAGGCTTACATTCGGGAATTGTTGGCAATCACTGAAGCTTTAGCCAAGTTCAGACACTACTTATTGGGCCACAAGTTCATTATAAGAACTGAACAGAAAAGTTTAAGAAGTTTGCTTGATCAATCACTTCAAACTCCAGACCAGCAGGCATGGTTGCACAAGTTCATTGGTTATGATTTCAAAACAGAGTACAAACCAAGGAAAGACAACATTGCAGCTGATGCCTTGTCCCTAATGTTCATGATTGCTTGGTCTGAACCTCAAAGCAAGTTTCTGGAAGATTGACAGAAGGAGGTCAAGGTTGATGATCAATTACAAGACATAGTAAAGCTGTGCCAAAAGAATGCTGAGGCAAAATCTTACTATGTGGAGAGGGAAGGACTACTGTATTGGAAGGGGTGGCTGGTTCTACCTACCAACAGTCCTCTAATCCAGCAAGTGTTGCAAGAGTACCATACGTCTCTAGTAGGAGATCATCTTAGGATTGCTAGAACCATAGCTAGAATAAAAGCTCAATTCTATTGGCCAAAAATGAGGGATCAGATTTCTGAATTTGTGCAGCAATGCTCCATCTGTCAACAAGCTAAGTCCAGTAATGTCTTGCCTGCAGGCCTGCTTCAGCCCTTGCCAATTCCACAGCAGGTATAGGAGGATGTGGTAATGGATTTCATAACTGGTTTGCCAAATTCCTTTGGATTCACTGTTATTATGGTTGTTATTGATCGATTGACCAAATATAGTCACTTTATAGCCCTTAAATCTGATTATTCGAGCAAGTTAATGGCAGAGGCTTTTATGTCCAATATTGTTAAACTTCATGGGGTTCCTAAGTCCATTGTATCAGATAGGGACCGGGCTCTAACTAGTAATTTTTGGCAGAACTTATTCAAGTTATAAGGCACCACTTTGGCAATGAGTAGTGCATATCATCCCCAATCTGATGGGCAATCCGAGGCCTTGAATAAATGCTTTGAGATGTATTTGAGATGCTTTACTTCTCAAAGTCTCAAATCTTAGTATAAGGCACTAGTGTGGGCAGAGTATTGCTACAATACAGCCTTTCACATAAGTTTGGGAATGACACCCTTCAAAGCTCTTTATAGAAGGGAACCTCCAAAGTTAACAAGGTATAGTTACAGTCCCATGGACCCAACAGCACTGCAAGATCAGTTGACACATAGGGATCTTATTCTCTCTCAGTTGAAAGAAAATTTGGCTAAGACCCAGGAAGCAATGAAGTATCAAGCTGATAAAAAGAGGCAAGACAAGAAATTTGAAATTGATGATATGGTCTTCGTAAAATTACAACCGTATAGGCAGCAATCTGTGGTATTGAGAAAGAATCAGAAGTTGGCAATGAGATACTTTGGTCCTTTTGCTATAGTAGCCAAAGTGGGAGAGGTTGCCTACAAATTGGAGTTACCGGACACAACAAAAATACATCCAGTATTTCACATTTCCCAGCTTAAGTTTTTTAAAGGGACTGCTAGTGAACCTTACTTACCATTACCTCTGACTACTTCGGAGTTGGGACCAATTGTGCAGCCTACAGCACTGCTGCAAACCAGAACAGTAGTCCAGGGAACCACTCTGATTCCTCAAGTCCTGATCCAGTGGGACAAGGGTGATATTACAACTGCGACGTGGGAAAATGCAGATGAGATCAAGGCTAATTATCCTCTTTTCAACCTTGAGGACAAGGTTGTGTCCAAAGGGGAAGGTAATGTAATGAACATGCCAAGTGGCAGTGTTGAATTAGCAAACAATCCAGCTAGGACAGAGAA
Organism: Ormosia emarginata; assembly: GCA_029884605.1. NCBI lineage: Eukaryota > Viridiplantae > Streptophyta > Magnoliopsida > Fabales > Fabaceae > Ormosia > Ormosia emarginata. The sequence continues at coordinate 20,090,634 of JAQQTP010000077.1, read as the reverse complement.
AGGGAAGCAACACATGGAGGGAGAGTTAGTTACGGGTGGGCCAAGCACTTGTGAGGAGAGGAGAGGAAGCAGGATTCGGGTATCAAACAGCAGACTCAAGGAATACGTGTGAGGTGGGGTCAGCTTTATAGGTGGAGTGAGTGGGAGAATGAGGTCATGGAATTTGTATGAAGAGAATCATCTCTTTCTAATTCTCCTCTTATCATTCTCCTTTTTTTTCAGTACCTTTTTATTTTAAGCTTTTGTACTCTTACTTTCAGACTTACTGAAAGTTACTATCGTTGAATTTTCAATAAAACAATATTTATCTTTATTCTATCAATATACTTGTTTACTCTATTACACCATCAGAGCAAAAGTCTAGAAAACTCCAAAAAGCACAATTTTTTGGGTGAAAAATCATCTAAAACAGAGAGGAACAGAGAGAAAATGAGATTTTTTTATTATTATTTGGGGTTTGGAAAACACAGCAAATGAATAGACACATCAGCTTCCAATCCATCTCACAAGAATCAAGTGAATCTTCCGTTCGTTTGTGCTCGTTGCAATTAAACTCTCAATTCAAATAATACTTGGTTTAAGTACCAAAAAAAAAAATACTAGTTTTTGTTAAATGAAATGTGTAGCACGTTTTCTTTTTTCCAAAAAGAAAAAATTGGTACACGTTTTTATTAGATAATTATTATAAATATATTTTTTCAGATAAAAAATTGTAGATGTTTCTATTGTTTGATTTTATTCGAAAGTCTATTTATTGTTTTATATTATACGAAGATTTTTATACAGGGCAAGACTTAATATTTTTAATTTTAAAAAAATTATTATATTATATATAAAATAAATATATTATATTTATATATAATTAATTAATTATAAAAATATTATAAATTTTTAATTATATATATAAATAACAGATAAATATGTCAACTTAGTAGATATAAATTAAATATATTTTTTAAAAGTTCAAGTTTTAATTTACATAAAAAATGTTATTAATACACTTTTAAATGTATATTTTTTCACATTTACTCAATTATGTCTCACTTTTTTAATAGACAAAATTTAAGTATATTTTCTTATATTTATTTTTTATCAATTAAATTATGACATATGTATATTTTTATAAAAAATAAAAATATTAATGTATAAAAAATATTAATACATATATATCATAATTTAATTAATAAAATAAATATAATAATTATAAAAAATAAACCTAAATTTTATTTTTCTTTTAAATTATAAGTGTAATTTGTAACCTTGACTTCTTGACCATTCCGTTTTTATTTTTAAGCATTTGTATGGATGAACATCACCTTTTCCCTATTCCTGTCCAATTTCCTATCCCCCACTTAAATCTTGACAAATAGAAAATAATATACACATCATTCTTTAAAAAAAGAATTAAAAACACTTAACTCTGTTATCTGCACGTTTTCTTCCTTTCTAACAAAAATCACTCTTCACGTTTGTAGCCCCTCCGTCCTTCACCAGCGCTGGCGCCGTCCTCCGCCTGTTCCTCCACCGTTGTGACCCCTCTGTCCTTCACCAGCGTCGGCGCCGTCCTCCGCCTCTTCCTCCACAGTTGCGACCCCTCCGTCCTTCACCTGCGATGGCTTTGACCTCCACGCTACTGTTAAGAGTAAGCTCTTGTTCTCAAACATCATTGCCTTCTAGCTCTTTTATTCTTTGTTCTTCCTTTATGTTTTCATGCTTACATAATGGCTTGAATGAATTTTTTGTAAGCTGTGATTGAGATTACATAATGGGTTAGAAAATTTTTGGGTAGTTAGATGTTTCTCTGATGCACACTACCTATTTGATGAAATGTTTCTTTAATTCTCAAACTCAGATTTGTATTTCTCTTTAGGAATTCTCAAACACAGATTTTTAATTCTCTTTAGGAATTCATTTTCCTGTATCATCCACTTCAAACATAAAATCCATAGAAGAAGGATCTTGTTGGATTGAATTCATGGCTTCTAGGGTCATCACGTGCTTTGTTTTTCTTATTAAATAAGCATGATAAATGTTTTGTGAAACTATATTGGTTAGTAGCAATTATTGAGTTCTGCAAGCTTGGCTTCTGAGCCCATGCCCGAACTACTATGTGCCCCTAATTTTTAAATTTAACAGGATTGCTTAGTAAATTACACAAAACTTGTTTAAGTTTTCCTCTGTCGCCTTTCACACGTGAATATATGATAATAGAACCATTACAAGGGTCCAATACAATATCTATACCTTTCTTCATAGCCACAGGATGGTATAAATCAACTACATCTTCTAGGAGAATTTGATGTTGCACATATGCCCTGCATTTATACCCTTGCCCATAAGCTATATCTTGGTGTATCACTTTTCACATTTTGAAATAGAATTTCATGTTGGAGATACATTCTCTTTCTAATGTGTATCCGAACTCTAATATTGAGATTGCTTGGAATTGCACTTCCTATCTTTATTTTTGTAGCTATTTATAACTATAACAATTAGCAGATTATTAAGTTTGCTTTGAATTGCACTCCCTTATGTATAAAAGATGAATTGGTTTACAGAATATTATTGTTCTTAATTTTCTTTGATAATTTTGATGTTGTCAATTTTAGAATTAGTTATAAAGAGAATCAACAAAAGCGAGATTAAATTGTATCTTTTGTATGAATTGTATTAAGCTCTACTAGATTTATTTGTCTTCTTTAATGTGAAGGTGATAAAGAAATTATGGCAGAAGGAGAGCATCAAACATTTGAGAATAACAATGGTGACGGGCTCGAGGAAAAACAAATTGCTAAGATACATGATAAGATTCCTAGTGAATTTATTCCTAAAATTAAGGAACAAATTCTACTATTAGTTCCTGTAAATTAGTTTTGTATTTATTGTTGATAGATATCTTTTTATAATTAGCATTATCATCTCCTAAACTTTAGAATTAGCTATTTATTGTATTTATTGTTGTAACCGTTTCTCCCTCTATATAATGAGGTTGTAATATGTACATTGATACACATAGAAAATATAAAAAGTCATCTGCTTCCATTTTTTCTACATACAAGCACTTAATTTCTAATGCCTTTGAATTAATCATTAAGATTAATTATTAAAAATAATTTACCGGAGTAGCAACATCTTTGCTTTGGTGATGCCGTCTCTTGCCATGAGCTGCAATAAGCAGAATCAATGACAATAGTAAGAAAGTGACTTTAATTATTAAAGTTATTAGAATCTTATATATGTCTCTAATAATTTTGTAACTTGATATATTTTCAAGTCTCACATCGATCAAAGACTAAAGTAAGAAAGTGGTGAGCATATATAAATGTAGGGGGGAGGGTTAAGTTATAACATAATTCTAATATACTATTTCTATTCTAACTTATTAACTTAAGTTTTAGTTATTGACATTTATTAAAATTTAATTTAAAATATATTAATATATTATAATAAATTAATAATTATAATTAATATATTATAATTATAAATTATAATAATATATATTATATATTATATTATACATATAGTTAAACAATTAGAATGATCTTAAAAGTCTTATTAGATAGCATGAGATTTAACCTTTTTAGTTAAACGAACTTTTAAAAAAGTCTTGATATAATTTGTTTAGTAAACAAGTCAAGCCTCAGGTAGGTCAGACCATGGACTCTTGATGGGCGGTCTGGCCTATTTTCACTCTTATGTCTCAATCCTTCTTCCGCAATCCACAACCACAGTATAATATGACGACTTATTGAGCATAATAGGACCTTTTCTGTTCTTTGACTCCCAATGAAAACCCAGTAACAACAACATCGTGATCAAAGTGGTTGCATAAACTTTTAATAGCCATTTATGCTTGGAGAATTGCTTATCTTTTGAAGGGGATTTGGAAAATTCCATTAGAAATGCTTTCTTGGCAATACGTGTAAAATATACCAAGAGCAAGTGCACTCTATCGTATAGTAATATAGGACTTGAGTCCTAGTTGTCGATAATAAGAGGTAGTTACTAGATTTGTTAAACTCTTGATTATTAAAACAATCGTAGGTGTAAAGAGAAATTCAAAATAAAAACAAAGAACAAATAAAGAAGAAAGATGAAAAATTAATCAATGTAGAGATAAATCACTTAGGGGGAAATTAGGGCGTAAGATTCGCTTGAATCCAATTAACCGAATTTTCACTCGTTTATAATGTAAAGTAATTCTCTTGCCAAATTCTCTTATTTGCTATTGAGTCCTAATGATCATGGATAAACAATATTCTATTCCTAATTAATCACCTATTTGGTCATTTAATTGAATTGACTAGGAATGCATTAATAAGCCCCAATTCAAAAGATAAACTAACCTAATTGTCAATTCAATTGGTAGAATAAATTGATGTTTGATCATTCACCAACCTAATCCTAGGTTTATTATATGAGTCCACTCATTAATTACAGATGGTCACCATTCAAACAATGAATTAAAGCATGTCAAAATTGATCAAGTCTTGACAAGAATTCATGCAATACAATAAACCCAATGAAATTATCTTAATCAAATTCGAATTCAAAACCATTTGATTAGAAAACGAGATTCCTCATAGCCTCGGCTATGGGATTAGCTATTCATGGTCAATAACAAACTCAAATCATAATATAAATCCATGTAAGGAAAACCTTACAGAAAGGGGAAAACTCGAGGAAAGAGAAATCAAAACCCCTTTAATGGAGATTGTAATCTTCAAGCCTTCAAAAATTACATCCTTTCTTCGTGGTTGTCTTTCAGAGATTCTTAATTGTCTTCTCTTGTGATTTTTCTCCCAAAAGTCTACTGCCACAAAAGTTGCTCTCAAGTTTAGGGGTTCGTTGCTATTTATATTAGTTTTAGGCAAAATTGTATGTTTTTACGTGTAAGAGACCTCACACGGCCGTGTCTAAGCTCGACACGACCGTGTGACCAAGAAACCAATGTAACTTCATTGTCAGGGAGACACGGTCATGTCTTCCAGAGACACGATCATGTCTTCCAGAGACACAGTCGTGTGTCAAAGTCAGAAACGTTCTTCAAGTTAGAAAGGGCTGTGTCAAACTCAAGAATCGCTTCTGAGTTGACACAGGACCCTGTCAAAGCCAATATGATATTCTTTTGCTCTGAAAACACGGTGTCTTCGTCTGCTTTCACTCCAAATGTGATAAACCCTTTCAATCTACAAAAATAGAAGAAAATGATAAGGACCCATCTAAAATTCACCAATAAACGCAAATAAATAACCATAATTCATCCAGTTTGAAACTACAAAATATGGACTTATCACTTGACTTTTTTTGTGGTTGCTTGGTGAAGTATATGTGTGTGTGTGTATTTATGGGTGCTGTTTTGGAAGTGATGGTGGATATAATTTTCTAGGTGTTAAGGCTTTTAAGGTTCCAAGTGAAGATAAAGTTTTCTAAAGAAAGAAGATGAGGGAGTGAGAGAGAAAGTAGAGCTTACTGAAAAAGTATAAAAAAATAAATATATTAATAAATTATTTAAACTGGGATTATGAGTAAACAAGTTGTAATGTATAAAAATGTGTGACGTGACTTAATAGTAGAGTAAGTATAAAAAAGAATTTGTTGGTAGTATTTCTCTAACTTACATAGTTAAATTGACATTTCTAAAAGTTTAAGTTTGGTTTGTTTGTTAAATAGGTTAGGGTGTAGGCCTCATGTTTTATTTTCACCCTTACTTATGGCATTGAATTATTGTGCAAAATTACAAAATAATTTGTATAAATTTATTTTAGTACGAATATAAATTAGACTAGATTACCATTCATGTGATGTAATTATTAAAAAAGACAAAATAAAATGTTAAAAAATATTAAACATGAATGATTGTATATCTATGTACGTTTTTATAATAAATATATTTTATCTCCCATTTATTTTATGTCAGATAAATTTGTTATCAAATCTTGGACTAACACCTATTATATATAGATCAATAAGTGAATAGTTGAAATCCAATGCAATAATAGTTTAGTTTAAAGAAAATTTTACATAATTAGAAATGAAATACAATAAGTTCTTATTGCAAATAATATAATATGATAAAAGTACAAATTGTTAAACTTCAACTTCATCAAATTGGGATGAAGGACGATTACAATCATTCCAAATTTGGTTATTCCTTTGTAAAATTTGGATTTCTTTTTGCTTGAACTTTGGTGATGTTATTAAAATGTATTTTGTCAAGCTATCATGACAAGGTTTACCCAAGTCATGCATAAGGTTGAGCCAACAATCTGTATTAACTGTTTCATTACTAAAAAATGTCCCAAAAAAGATCTTAGTACCACAATGTGAATGTAACTTAGTTGCACAATCTCTCAAATATTTTGCATATGTTGATAATGACTTTGCACAACAAGAATTTTACAAATTAGCTACGAAAAAATCCGTAACTAATTCGTAGCTAATCCGTAACTAAATTTATTAGCTACGAAATAGCTACAGAATAGCTACGGATTGGTCCGTAGTAAAAATATGGTAGCTAAAAAAATTTTGTAGCTAATCCATAGCTAATTTTTAAATTTTCGTAGCTAATCCGAAGCTAATCTGTAGCTATTTTTCATTTAGAACTTCTTTCATTTCCATAGGTAATTAGCTATGAAAAATTCCATAGCAATTTCGTAGCTAATTTTAACAATCCGTAGTAATTCCATAGCTATTTCCTAACTATTATGTTACTAAATCCGTAACAATTCCGTAACTAATCCGTAGCAATTATCCGTAGCAATTTCGTAGCTAATCCGTAGCAATTATTTGTAACAATGCCGTAGCTATTCTCTAACTAACCAAAATTAATTTTATAATAATAATTGGTATATTTTAAAATTATACTTATATAAATATTTCAATCCAAATAGAAAAACCCAACAAATAAGTTGTACAAAGCAACAAAATATCATAATTGTATTAGTAAGTTCAAAACATGTTCTACAAAGAAAAGATAGCTAATCAATAAGTTTAAGTTAATACAAATAGTTCTAAACAAATTAGCCCTATCATCAATAAACACAACTAATCAATCCAAGTTAGCCTCACGATCATCAACTTCATGATCATCCCCAACTGCATCGCTTTGTGATGGTTTCTGCGGCACACCACTTCCTGCTTGGGAGCCAACAATCTCACGGAGGATGGGCACCAGTTTGATGAGGAGCAGATTCCTCCAGCATGGAAGTTTTGACTTTTTCTTTATTCATTGAAAAGAATGATCCATTACAATTCAGTTTCTGGAGTTCTTGCAGCAACATCCTTTAGATGATAGTTTTAGGAGGATCAAAATAGGTCCAACTCTATATCAAAGTTGTTAACATTCACAAGTCACAACTATTAATCAATGCAATATATCTATCAGAACCACACATAGGTGAGACTAAAGAATAAAGATCACTTCAAAAAATAAACTTCGATAATTGAGCACAGAAATGCCTCTGGTAAGGAAGAATCTTTATTTTATTTTTGTATGTTGGTAATACAGATGAAACACATGCCTCTAGTCAATATAGTTAGTCACCTGACTTTCATCAGTTGTGCTATGTTTGAGATGTTTTGAAAGGAGGAAAAAAAAACAAATAACACTACCCGAGAAAGTGGTTCATTTTGGAAGCCTTTACAAGCTATTGGCTCTTTGAGAAAGTGATTCATTGACCATTGCTCCACTAAATCCCTATGGTTATCTCTCGTCTAGTAATTTGGTGGAATGTTAAGGAGCAGACTACGGTTTTACAACTAGAAGAATTGGGCTTCATGACCTTGCTAAGTCAAAGAAGAAGAGAAGACACTAGTGTTAGTTGTTTCGGAAGGCAATGGCAGTTATTAAACTAAACACTACTTTTGGCATTGGTGTCAAGAATTTCATTATTTTGTAAACTTTTTGTTGATTATATGTTATGAATGAACTAACTTGTTTTACATTATAAACATTATTTTTTTTTTGTGTAAAGAAGAAATTTTATACAAAGTGAGAAAGAATACAAGAAAGAAGGAAAATTAATCCTCCTGAGAAACAAGGTAAGGAAGAATACCAAAAAAAGATTGTGGCCATAAACTCTAAGGAAAATACTTTAAGATTTCAGTGCAACTGAGTCACTGTGTTTGGAAAGCACTCTTATATTTGGGTTATGTTATCATTGTGTTTTGGGGGGATACTTCCATTTATGACCATGACTATTAAAATTGATTGAGTTACACAGAGTCCTTTGACTCAGATAAATTTGCTATACTTTAAGTTGCTAACTGACGCAGCTTATGCATACCGAGTAAGAAAATCCCTAGAGATATCACAAGTAGAAGATTGTTCATGCAATGAATTGAGGTAAGGTAACAATAACCATCAACTGATACTTTGTTTTCAACTGGATTACTGGAACCAAAATTTTGTACTAGAATTTTAATGATAATCTACCCAATACTATTGTGTTACTATGACAATTCAAATGTACTATTGTGTTACTACGTCACTTCAAAATTCAAAAAGTGGTCTTCCCAAAACCTTATCATATCATATAAAGATAAATTAACAAAAATAGATAACTAATGCAGCAAATTAGTTATATAACAGACACTAGATAAAGTACCATCCAAAATTGTATTGGCGCCATAGGCTTGACACTTTTATCAAGCTCATTGAATAAGTCACGGGTTGCAATGATCAACATATGAGAAGACTGATCGACATCATTGTTTCATCCTGAATGTGAGTACCTGATCCAAAGAAAGTTCACATATTGTTCATTATATATCAGCCACAAATGGAACAAATTAAAATGTTAATTATGTCCCCATAGAAAGGACTCACTTAATCAAAGCTGACTTCAACTCTGGCACATAATGGAGACATTGCAAATGTTGAGTTCATATAACAGGTATTTTCCAAATTGAAAAGACCAGCAGTAAGTCCCTGGAAGAACCAATCGGTCATAAGAACCCATTGTTAGTACTTGTCACATTGTGAAGCTCGTAACTTTGTAAGCCATAAGAAACTCAGGGTTAAGCAAGTTCCACAGGAAATCCAATACTACATTAAATGTATTTTGGCACATGCAAAATTTTGCCACATCAGTGAATGGGGACACAAAGTCACAGGAGGCCTTGAAGTAGAGGCGTACACATACAATGGATGAGCAGAGTACTCTGAGTTGTGTTTGAACTTTCTGTTGTTTTCTTTTTAGCAGTGTGGACATTGTTGATTGTGATAATTATAAGAGATAAGAATAAGGGTCTTCTATGTACAAAAAAAATTTAGCTTATATAGTAAACTCAAATTATAATAGTGTCATAGTGGTTTTCAATATTTAGCTTATATATACACATTTTAAGCTATAACTTTCTACACAAAGCCACTGTTTATATATTAAAGACAGCCACATTGTAATTAAACCCGGTAACTTTCTGTCCATATTACTTATCTTTACTTAAAGCTCTATTTCAAGCACAAGTGTATTAAAAATTTAACTACAAATAGGGCAGCCTTATGTCTTAATTTTAAATCATCATTCAAGTCACAATTCAAGCATAAAAGCAACCCAAAATTATGCTCAAAACAGATCACTCAGTCGTGATCATCTAGCTAGCACAATTTGACCATAAATTTCATCAAAACAATTGCAAAATATCATACACAATAATAACACTATTCTAGTCTCAATAAGGCAGCAACATGCCATAGCACCTCTATCCATTTCAAGCTACCATTTAACACATCAAAGGTAACAATATATTAGTTAAATTTGGGCAGCATTATGCTATAATTATTCAACATCATTTTAATCACAATTTCAAGTATAAATAAGTAAAATCATGGTCACAAACAAGGCAACAATTGCCATTACCATTCAACCTCAACAACACAATGAAAACACACTTTTCTATCATTTTCAACATCAATAACCTCTTCCCAATAACCAATAAGAAAGTGTGAGCAAATACAAGTAAAAATACCTCATTAAACATAGGTGTAGCCATGAGCATATCAAGAGTAAAGTTTGGCCATAAATTGGGTATCCTCAATCCTTACTTATCCAATCAATTCACAAAATCCTCAAAATCACAGAATCAAGACAGATTCATAGATTGAGTTTCTATTTTCCTTAATCAACTTAATTGACAAGTGCATATAAAATCATATAAAATCACAAACTTTAACAAAATTCCTTCCTCATGGCCATGAGATTCAGAAAGCCATAAATCAACATTTTTATTCAAAATTACTACAAGTCTTACTTTTCTTTCCATAACCAACATCTCAATGTTATATCAAGAATCAATAGAATTGGAAGTATAAATTCAACAAAATATCCTTATTTAAATCTAGTTTGGCTATGGCATTCATAGTCCTAAAACATCATCACATCTCATAAATTTCTTATTCAAAAATATCATCAAGGGAAAGAACTAATTAATAGTAAAGGACTAATACAAAAAAATAACAAATTCTCACTCTTTTTCATTTATCTAGCCGTGAGCATCGAATGTTCCAGCCGTGAGCATCCAATATTAAAAATCCAAAATTTAAACTCAAACACCATAGAAAAATGAGAATAAATTAAGAACAATCACCCTTACCTCAAAGTCTTCTATTGTTCTATTTGATTCTTCAAGTTTTTCTTCTCCTTCCTTTCCCCTTTCTTTCATTTTTTCCTTGGCCTAACCCTCTGTTTTACAACCCACACCAAATGAAAGAGAATGTGAGGGTGAATCAAAGAAACAGAAAAACAAGATAACGGTCAGAACAGACCAGATCCGAGGGATGGTGAGAACGAGAGTGAACGACTGAGTGAGAGGCTGGAAGAACGGATGGCCAAGCGGAAGACTGGGAGAACGGACGGGGAAACGACAGAGTGAACGGCCACCAGCAAAGAATGGACGAACGTAAGAGTGGGAGATCGGAGAGACGAACGAGAGAGTGAGAACAAGATGAGTGCGCAGGGAGAGTGAGAACGAACGGGAGAGAGAGAAAGAAAATCTCTCATTTCTCTTCTTTTCAATTGAAATCTTGGTATCCCTTATTCTCTTCTTTCTTTTCATTTCTTTTATTTTGTTTCTCTTTTTTTATTACGCAACCGAGAGTGTGGGAGGGAAAAAGAGAGAAAGAGAGAGATGAGGAGAGGAGCAAGAGGATTAGGGTGGTGGAGGAGTTGAGGGATAAAATTAATTAGTTACAGATTAGTTATTAAAATTTTTTATAGTTAATTTTTTGTAGTTAATCTGTAGTTAATTTGTAACTATTTATTTGTTAAATTTTTAGTTTTATGCATTTAAAAATTAGCTATGGATTAGTTACTAAAATTTTTCATAGCTAAATTTTTGTAGTTAATTTGTAGCTATTTGTTTCATAAAATTTTTAGTTTGATGCATTCAAAATTTAGTTACGGATTAGTTACTCAAATTTTTTGTAGCTAATTTTTCGTAGTTAATTTGTAATTAATCTGTAGTTATTTGTTTCATAAAATCTTTAGTTTCATACATTCAAAAATTAGCTACAGAAATTTAATCCGTTAGCTACGGATTAGCTACGGAAAATTTCTGTAACTAAATTTGGTAGCTAATATATACAATTCTTGTAGTGTTGGTGCATAATTACTTTCAATCGTTAGCCCTTCAAATAGCTCAAGAACTTCAGATGAAAGTCCTGTTTTGATGAGCAAAGTAGTACTTACCATAAAAACAAGAGTTTTGTTATATCTTCTTACAAGTTTTTCTTAATACTTCTCTTAATACTGAATGAATAAAGTATTAAATGAAAAAATAAATGCATATAAATGAAGAAAGTATTGAATGATTTTTACATTTTCAAGACATTAGATGTATTTATTTTTTTATTTAATATTTTTTTTATTCAGTATTAAGAGGATTATTAAGAGGATCTTATAGGAGGATATAACAAAACTCTTACATCAATGACTTTATGTTCAACACTAACGAAACAAAAAAAAAAATTAATTACTTTTTATAAGTTATTAAATGTTAATATTTGCATTTACATTATAACATGTTTTTGTATTTTCCATTTTTTACGTTATACGAAAGAGTACAATTTTAAATTACAGTAGTAGACTTATAGTTACAACAAAAATAAATGTAGTTATTATGTTATAAAAATAGTTACTTTGGAACCACCATATTGAAGTTGTAGAAATATTAATCTACAAGGTTCAAATCATTATGTTGTAGGAAGAATATTAAGATTGATATTTATTGAGAAGTACATTATTCCCATTGATAAATTTTTTAATGTTTTAAAAGAAAAATTCTAAAAATCTGCATTGAGATATTGAAGTAAAGATATATAAAGGTCTTATTGAATCGAGTTGTGCTATACGGCTTTATGTTTGTATGGAATTGTCGAGGTTTGGCTCATATTGGATTATGCATATATTTTTAAGGATCAAAACATAAAGTTATGTGTCATTTTCTTAAGTGGTTATGACTGTTGAGTAATATGTGTGACATTATATTAATAAAAAAAAAATTATAGCACATATTATAATATCATTTTTTGGATTAAAATGGACCATAATTACTAACTAATTTATTTATTTATTTATTATAAAATTGTGTTCACTATCCTATTATTTATTTATTAATGGCTACTACAATACTAAGGGAGATGATTTATGAATTTGTGAAACTAGAAAGGTTTGATGGTGGAAATTTTCTGAGATGATAGAAAAACATACACTTCCTTCTTCCAACTTGGAAGAAATCAACATTATAATGCTTCTTCAAGAATTTATTTTTCATTTATGACAATAGTGAAAGGTACACAATATTCTCTGTGGATATGATATAGATTTTGTCAAAACAGGAGTCACAATGGGATGATAGAAATAATTTTTCAAAAAATAGACTTGTCACCAATAGTTCAAAAGTCAATTGTACATAGGGAATGAAGGAAAGTAATCCCATACCTCTCCTGAGACACTCGTCTAAGACAGTTACTCTAAGTTATTCGTGTAAACTAATAACTTAAAAAATATTTATTTTACCCCATAAAATAAATGAAAGCAAACAAAAATGAATTATAGTATTTACAAATAGAAAACAAAATAAAAGAAAATTAAACAATTTACAATTTAAGAAATATATGAAAAACACCAAAGACCAAATTATAAAACTTACAAGTTTGAAAAAAATAAAAGAAGACAAGGACTAAAAATATTTACAAGTAAAATAGAAAAGAAAATAACATATGAACTAAAATAAGTATTTACATATAAATCAAAATATTTACAAAAGAAAAAAATTTAATTATGACTTGACTTTCACTTTTGTGTATCACTTAGTGTAATAGAAAACTCAAAGACACCTAATATGTTATAAAATAAATGTAGGATCGTTAATTTTAATTAAAAAAAGTTTTCAACATATAATTAATTTCAACAAAGAAATATGTCAATTGTCATAATAATCAAGAAAACAAACCAAACAAAATAGAAGGAGCAACAAAAAAAGCAAACCAAAACCCAAACAAACAAACCCAAAGAACTCAATTTTTTTTTATTTTTATCTTTTGTAATTTATTTTTGGTATTTTACATTTTTCCTTTTTATTTGTATTTTATCATTTTAGAATTTTTTTTTATTACCTACCTACTCCCACTAAAAGACCAACTCTTTTTTTTTTTTGTCAGAAGATTAAAGTTTCATTGCCACAACTAAAGATCATGGGTCAAGCCGAAACAGAGACACAAAACCATACCAAGCCCCAAACTGACAAAAAGTACAAACACCAACCATGTAATCTATACAAGATACTGAAAGTAAAAACTCTACAAGACCATTCCCGCCAATAACAAATACATCCTTGGCCAACTAAATGACCTTAGCCCACTGTAAGGGAAATAATCCTACGGTGGTAACAAACTCATCTGAATCCAAACCCACCCCAAGGAAAATAGCCTAAAACCTATGACCCAAGACTGATGCTGGGAACGACACTAGGGATAGCAGCGGAGTCACGTCACACGCTCATGGTGGAACAATGGCAGCGAGGTCAGGTGAAGGAGGTATGGGTGGTGGTTTATGCGAGAATTTGGGGGGCTTTTTGTTGAGTTTCTGGTCAGACGGCGACGGTGGCTATGTTGGCAGTGACAGGGAGGTCTTCGGTGGGTGACTAGAAGAAGGGTGGAGTTTCAATAAAAGTTCTGGCTCCTCGTTTTATTGGTTCAAAGACTTTTTTTCTGTCGCTGTACCCCAAGAGCTCCCAACAGAGAAATATGGCAGCCCCCTCTCTTAATTCTTGTGTCTCTCTATATGTCCCCTCTCTCTGTAAACATTTTGCTTTTTACAGGTTAAAACCCTACCATTTTATTTATTGCACAAAATCATTCAAACCATTTTCCTCCATCAATCAAACACCTGATTACTAATTAAATTTATTTCTCTAATTAGTTCATTACATAAAAGTAAGAACACATGTTAAAAATAGGAAAATGATGTTCTTATCTCATTTTTTATTCTATATCTATTTTTATACTCATCTTAGATAAATATAATTAAAATAATAATAATAATAATAATAAATAAATAAATATGATAAATAATATTAAAAAAATATAAAAAAAATATATGTACTAAATAAGAAAATCAAAATTATAAAAATATGAAACATTGTACAGCAAATTTAGCTCTTATTGGACTTGGGAACGTTGAGCCACAGGATGAGCAATTAGCTTGTGTATAGGAATTGGGTCATAAATTTATTTTGAGAGTTAGGCCACTTTATTTTCAAATTTTCCTTTTTTATTTTTTATTTGTTATATATATTTTTCTATTTTTTATATTTTCATATTTTGAAGTTTTTTTAGAATTTTTAATTTTTTTGTTTTTTAATTTCTTTTGAAAATAAAAAAATAAAAATGGTTCTAGTTAAAATAAGATATTCACAATTGTCATTCATTATTTGTTTTTTACTAAAGAATATGAAAAATTGTAGTTTTCATATTATTATGGTAAGAAATGAATAAAGAAATAAGTTATAATTTTTACTGAGAATGTATAAGATAATGTAAATATGCAAAGATGACAAAACGTTAGAGATGATTTTTTATTTTTTTTCAAATGGGTTCACTAAAAATAATATGGACACAATGCTCACACGTGAACGACAAGGACTTTAAAATACATGCAATGGACCATGAGCCTCAGATTTTTATGCATTGGGCTTAGACCCTTAATTGAGTGGGTCATGAACTAGAAAATTAAATGGAATTTGACAAGTGCCTGAATTGAGTGTGTTATTTGCCAAAAAAACATAAATGTAATGAGTAGAGGTAGTAAAATGGGTTAATCCGTCTCGTTTCATATTCAATCCGTAAAAATATTAGGAGGGGTGGATTATTCCGTTTTAAAAAATGGGTTGAAAAAATCAATAACCCTTTTTAGTGCGAGTTAGTGAGGGTTAAGCGGGTTAACTCGTTTAAAAAAAAAAAAAAAAAAATAAATGAGTTAATCACAAAAAATAAAATAAAATATATAAAAATAAAAATAAAAATCATAAAAATTAAAAAATAAAAAAATTATAATTTATAGAGATTAAAAAATAAAAAAATAAAATAAATTTAGTATTATACTGTATAAAAATATCACCATAAATAATAAGACTAATTTGTAATACTTTTTTAAAAAACTCAACCCGATGAAGTCGCACCATACTTATTAAGCGCGAGTTATGCAAGTTGAAAATTAAAAATAGATTGAAATCTTGAACCCAACTCGCAAAAAAATAGCGGGTTGGCGGGTCAACCCAACGGGTTGAACCTGTTTTGCCACCTCTAGTAATGAGCAAGAGTCTTGAAATCTTTATGTATTGGGCTTAGATCCTAAATTGAGTGATCCATGAGTTGAAAAAATTTATGCAATGAGTTTGGAGTTAGAAAACTGAATGCAATGGATCTTGTGTCAAAAACTTTATGCATTTGGCTTATTAGCTAGAAAGCTAAATAAGATGAGCCATGAGTTGAAAAACAAAATGAATTGGGCCATAAGCCTTAAAGAATATTTGTAAGTCAAATACAGACTTACATTTTTTGGAAAAGAAATCATAACTTGCAAGATAATTGGGGACGAACTTATAATTTTTGAAAAATATTTGCAAGTCAACTAGACATAGAGTTACAATTATTTGGAAAAAGAAACATAACATGTAAGTCAATTGGACACGAACTTACAATTTTTGAAGAACATTTGCAATTCAAGTGGTCAGGGACTTATAATTTTTGAAAAAGAAATAATAACTTGCAAGTCAACTGGATACGAATTCACAATTTTTGAAGAACATTTGCAAGTCAAGTGGAGATGGAATTACAATTCTTGAAAAAGAAATCATAAGTTGCAATTCAACTGGACAAAAAATCACAACTTTTGTAGAACATTTACAAGTCAAGTGGACATTGATTTATAATTTTTGAAAAAGAAATCATAACTTGCAATCAACTGGACACAAACTCGCAGTTTTTGAGAAACATTTGCAAGTCAACTAGACATAGACTTACAATTTTTTTTGGAAAAGAAATCATAACTTGCGAGTCAACTGGACATGAACTCATAGTTTTTGAAGAACATTTGCAAGTCACATGAACATGGACTTACAATTTTTAACAATGAAATCATAACTTGCGGGTCAACTAGACACAAACTCATAGTTTTTGAAAAACATTTATTAGTCAAATAGACATGGACTTACATTTTTTTAGAAACATTTGTAAGTCAATTTGACATAGGCTTACAATTTTTGAAAACATATGTGTCAATTGGACACAGACTCACAATCTTTGAAAGAGAAATCATAACTTGCAAGTCAACTAAACACGGACTCACAATTTTTAAAAAAGAAAACATAAACTTGCGAGTCAACTGGACATGAACTCACAACATTTGTAACTCAACTGGACATGCATTTACTATTCTAAAAAGCATTTGCAATTTATGAGTCAACTAGATACATACTTACCATTTTAAAGAGCATGGACTTACCAATTCAGAAAGCATTTTCAAGTCAACTGGATATGGACTTGCAAAGGAGAAAAAAATATCATAACTACGAGTCAACTAGATACAAACTCACAATTTTTTGAAAAACATTTGACAACTTGTGAGTCAACTGGATATGGATTCACAAAGGAGAAATTTAAAAAGTGAATTATAATCTTACAGCGAAATTTTTAGAGCTTTAGGCCATGGTCCCAAGATGATGCCATAACAAGTTGAACCAAATGCTTCTTAGAAAGCACCAACTTATCAAACCCATGTCCAAACACATCGACTTCCTCTTTGCCTAAGATATGTTGACTCTTTGTTTTAAGCATGCAAGAGCAAGTGAAGGTAAGAACTAGTTGCCTCGAAATGCCTCTATTTTTGCCTATTCACGTAGGCTTATTGAGTCACTTAGTTCCAATCATCTCCTGCATTCACCTTTACTTTATTCTCTTGTCTGAAAACTAGGCTACTTCTTAGTCTGGATTGTTCCTTGAGAATGCCATCTTCTATCCCCAACTCGAGACTTTCATTTTTTTTTTTAGCTTGAGTTGTTCCTTGGGAGATTGTCATTAGATTGTTAAATCATACTGTTGAACTTATGTTCATCTACTTGAAATATTACCTAATGGACAAACATGGACTTACAAGTGTTTAAGGAAAGAAGTTCATTAAATGAGTTTCTAGGAGGATCTTGGAGGTTTTACAAATGGTATTTACGAGGTGGGACAACAAGGAAATCAAATAGGTGTTGCCTCAAGGTAGATTCATTTGATTCCTATTTATCAACTAGGCACCAAGACTTATTGATTCATGATGCGATCCTCTGAAAGTAAAAAAATTGCCCTAGTGCTCACCAGCTAAATAGAGGAATAGCTAGCCCAATGTTTATCAGCTAGATTCAAGAAAAGTTGTTCCAATGTAAGGCCAAATTGAACTATAAAAAATTGCCCCAATTTAGAGCTGAAACGAACAGGGTAGAAACTTGTCTTAGTGTAGGGTCAGATTGATCCAAAAGATTCAGCCTATTATATGGCTATATTGAACCAGGTAGAAAGGTCCTCTGTATAAGGGCAAATTGAACTATAAAAAATTGCCCCAATTTAGAGCTGAAACAAACAGGGGTAGAAACTTGCCCTAGTGTAGGGCTAGATTGATCCAAAAGATTTGGCCCATTATAGGGCTAGATTGGTAGAAAGGTCCCCTTTTTCTTCTTACCCTAACTTTTGGTTAGACCACCCTTGTAGGTTTTCAGCCTAGCAACCTATCTTTTTTCTTTTATTATTTTTCTTTTTTTTTCCCTTTTTCAGGGAGCTAAAGATTGAAATTTGGAAGTGAGAATATTTTGTCTCAAAATTAAAGTTTGTGAAAATAAAAACAATCTCTTATTGATTAGAATGAACTTCTTGAAGCTTGTAAAGTAGTCGAGGTTAAGGGGCATGAAAGAAAAGATATAAGACTCAAACAAGTGTTCAAGGGTTGAATAAGACTAAAAATCCTTGTTCTTTTCTTACAAACGTAAGCTCTATCAATTTCTTTTGTCATAATCCATTTCATTTTCTATCTTTCTCACTTTTTCTATTCTTTTTTCTTTTCACTTTTTGCCTCATTCCGCTTTTTCTTCCTTCCTCTCTCTCTCTCTCTCTCTTTCTCTCTTTCTCTCTTTCTCACTCTCTTTTTTAACAGAAATCATCATTTACTTTGTGTTAGCCTCTACTGCAGGGATGATCCTTGTCCAAGATTCTTTGAAGAAATTTTTCAAGCTCAAAAGGGGTAACAAAGGATAATGAAGATGATGAAATTTTGTGAAGGATAGAGAAAGACGATCAATATTTATTTCAAATCATAATTGCATATTATCAAAAAATTAATCCTGAGACAAAATTAGTTGCACACTGAAAACTACACTTTCATTTATTTGCTCCTTTTTATTTTATTTTATTTTTTCATTTTTTTTTTTTTTTTCTTTGGGGGGGGGGGGAACGAGCATTGGAAGCTTCTACCCATCCACTGATTGACTTTACATTCGGGATCACACATTCATCACAACACAAGGACCAATCAATAAGTTTTTAAGAATCATCTCTTGGGGTGAGAGTTCCAAAGAGAAAAAATTGACAAAAATAAACTAGGGAATGACAATAAACTTCATCCAAAGATAAATGATATAAGAAAAACAAACTCCTCTATATTTTGTTTTTGAGGAATCAATGCAAATCTATTACAATAAGGTTTCAAGAAAATTAATGTAAGTTCAAAACCAAACAAAGGGAAAAATACGATCTAACAATCATTATATGGCAATCACAGCTTAACACCTAAACAGGCCAATTGTTCGGAGGTTCCTTGCTGCGGGAGGGTTGGCTTGTAAATTATTGGTGATAACTGGCACTTCACCCTCTTGGACACTCAATAATCTGTAAGCTAACAATTTTCTCATTGCAATCTGAGATTTTTCACAGTTCTCAATAGATTGACCAGCAACCCTTGTATGAAACTCACATGTGACACTAGGATCATATCATGTTGGAAATGGAGGTTCTATTAGAAGTATTAGCACTTTTGCAATTAAATGGGCGCTATACAATATCTCAAACAGCTCAGCATTGGAGAATGAGAACCTTGGAAATGGTGGTAGATTCGACCCTAGACGAGAGCATTTTCCCTTTGAGAGCTTGGCCTTGGCGAGAAATGGTTAGGAAGCATTTGAGGGGGTACATATAGATGACTGGGATAGATTGAACGGCCTAAGATATATAACTAAGGTGGCTAAAAGTGATCAACTTGGTAAGGAGCACTGGTTAAGCATGACTGACTGTTGATTAATGGATGGGTCTGGTGGGTGAAATGATTAGGTGAGTTACTCCTTCTTCTTTTTTATTTTTCTCTCTCTTTTTTTTTATTGCAAAAATTGATACTAAGATGCCATAAAGTGGTCCTATAATACTAAGATGTAGTGAAAAAATTTCTTTTTTTTTTATTGCAGAGATTGATACTAAGATGCCATAAAGTAGTCCTATAATACTAAGATGCACTGAAAAAAAAAACATTCCACTATTTTTATTTGATTGTAGAAATTGTATTTATGGGATGATTTTTTTTTATGCATAGAAAATTCATGCTAAAATGCAATACATTCTCTCTCTCTCTCTCTTGCTAGATGCAAGCATTTATGCTACAATGAAAAAGAGGTTGCTAGATGCAAGCATTTATGCTACAATGGAAAAGAGGGTTTTTTTTTTCTTTTCGTCTTCATGGATGCAATGCTATTGATGACAAAATACTTTATATTCTTTTAGAAGCAAAATAATAATAATAATAATAAAGCCAAGACTTAAAGAATTTCTTTTTTTTTAATCAATTTTGCAGAAATTGATGATGAGATGCAATGAGGAATTTTTTTTTTGGATGCAAAAATTCATGTTGAGATATAATGAAACCCCTTTTTTTTTTCTTGTTTTGTTTTTATTTTTTACTTTTCCTTTTTTGTGTAGAAAATGATGTAAGATGACATAAAAAAATAATTCTATCATTATTATCATTTATCCTACAATGCGATGAAAATGAGGCTAACATGGGAATTTTTTTTTTTGAAGTTTTTATGCTAAGCAAAAAAGTGAAAGGATGCAAGGGAAAAAAAAATTATTATGCGGAGATGGGCTGAATTTTTTGCAATGGCTTTTATGCAAAGATGGGCTGAATTTTTTGCAATGGTTTTTATGAAAAGGTGGGCTGAATTTTTGTTTTTATTTTTGATATTCAAAAAGTTCACACTAAAATACAAAGGAATTTTTTTTAAAAATCTTTTTACATGCCAAGATGCTAAAATTCATGCAAAAATGCAAAAGAGATTTTTTTTAAATTTCTTTTAGACTATCTTCTTGGATGCATTTGATGCAATATTTTTATTTTTATTTTTATTTTAAGCATTAGATGTGCTGCCATGCTTAATGCAATTTTTCAAAGCGATTTTTCTAGCAACAATACATTAGGTTGATAAATTGTTAGTCCACTAATAATATCTTACTTGTTTTTCAACCCAAATTCATTTTTTCTTGAAAATATAAAATAAATATTTTTTAATGTATTTGGTCATATTAATGGACTAAACAATTTCACTAACCCCAAAATTTTTTATTAATACATGAGATGTAAGAAATTAGTATTTTTTCATTTTTTTAAGGAAGAAGGATATACTCCTATTTTGTCTTAGAAAGGTGGAACCTAATGGTGGAGTATTCCTAAAGTCATGACTCTAATTAGGGTTGTTGCTATGTTCATTCTATTTGTGCATAGTTCAAGGGACAAGTCTAGACTTCTAAAGGTCATGGTCCCCAGATTGCCTCTATCTATAAGATAAGGACCCAGTTCATGAGTTGGGTCAGAAGTAGGGATTAACCCTCTCAATATGACCAACCCAAGAGACTGGTAACAATCTGAGTGGTGTCTCAATAAATGTCAAGGAGGCACAAGGCCACTTCAGTAACAATATTGAGACATCTCCTAATTCTCGGGTACGCACAGAGGTATAGAACCCAAAGAGTGTATGAGGAAAGTGATTGTGAATTGTGTGCATGAGAGCATACAAACCTAAAAACTACTTATATCTTGCAAAACAAAAGCAAATAATATATACAATAAAACTAAAAGTCATCTACCCTAAGGTTTAAGTAGCCAACACGAGAATAAAAAAAAAGGAACCTACAAAGAAATATATACAAATAAAATGCGAGAGAGTGAGAGAGAAGACGAGAGAGTGGCAGAGAAAGTAGGGCCCACTAAAAAGTATAAAAAATGTATATATTAGTAAATATTTTAAACTAGGACGATGGGTAAACAAGTTGCAATGTATAAAAAGTGTGTGACATGGCTTAATAGTTGAGTAAATATGAAAAAGAATGTGTTCGTAACATTTTTTTAGTTTACATAGTTACATAGATATTTCTAAAAGTCTAAATCCGGTTTGTTTGCTAATAGGTTAGGTCGTAAGTTCTTGATAAATCGCCTATTCTATTCCCACCCTTTTTGTTACCTTAGAAATTACAAAATAATTTGTGTAAATTTATTTTAGGACTAATATAAATTAGACTAAATTAAGGTTCATGTGATGGAATTATTAAAAAAAGACAAAATAAAATATTAAACATGCTAGTGAATGATTATATATCTATGTAAGTTGTTTATAATAAATATATTTTTTGTTAGATGAATTTGTTACCAAAATTTTGGACTAACATATACTATATAGATCAATAAGCAAATAGTTGAAATCCAACGCAAATAGTTTAGTTTAAAGAAAATTTTACATAAATAGAAATGAAGTGAATTAAGTTCTTATTGCAAATAATATAATATGATAAAAATACAAATTATTAAACTTCAGCTTCATCAAGGTTGGATGAAAGGTGGTTACAATCATTCCAAATTTTGTTATTCCTTTGTAAAATTTGGATTTCTTTTTGCTTGAACTCTGGTGATGTTATTAAAATGTATTTTGTCAAGCTATCATGGCAAGGTTTACCCAAGTTATGCACAAGGTTGTGGCAGCAATCTGTACTAACTGTTTCATTACTATAAAATGTCCCAAAGAAGATCTGACTGCCACAATGTGAATGTAACTTAGCTGCACATTCTCTCAAATATTTTGCATATGTTGATAATGGCTTTGGTGCATAATTACTTTCAATTGCAGGACCTTCAGATGGCTCAAGAATTTCAGATGAAACTCTTGTTTTGACAAGCAAAGTAGCACTTGTCATAAAGACCACCATTAGACAAAAGTTGTTGAATGTTGTCATGACTTTTTGACTTTTTGAGATGAAATCTAATTGTTGGGTATTGAAAAGGTTTGTTGGTAGTAACAGGTGATTAAACCATTTTTATAGTTAAAAATATGGTTTTAATTAACATTTACATTAATGACTTTCTATTCAACACTAATGAAACAAACAAAATAAATTAATTACTCTTTATAAGTTATTAAACTAATGTGTACATTCACAATATAACGTGTTTTTTGTATTTTTTAATTTTTACGTTATATAAAAGACTACAATTTTAAACTGTAGTAGTATACTTGTAGTTTCAACAAAAATAAATGTAGTTATTATGTTATAAAAACAGTTACTTTGGAACCACCATACTGAAGTTGTAGAATTATTAATATATGAGGTTCAAATCATTATTGTCGCAAACGTCCCAAAGGGCACCAACGAAATTTAAGATGTGTTAAGAGTCGTTACTAATTGCTTTTTCCATTAAAAATGGAATGGTGCAATTGAAAATCTTAAAAGAGGTCTACTTTTCAAAGTTTAAGTTCCGGAGTTGATTACGAATATAAAGGTATTAGCACCCTACATCATCCGTTTCAAGAACAGTTACTTAATTAATATAAGTTATCTGCTAAATTAATTGAACTGGTTCTATATTGTTTTTTGTAATTTTACATGTCCTATTTCGTTAGCATATTATAAAAAATGATAAATGAATAAGACAATGAATGTGTGGCTAAATAGCCATTATTCTATGGAACAAATTTAAATCCAATAACACATGGTATGAAAGTGGTGAATCAAGATTTTGTTTTTTGAAGAAATTTTTTTTGAAAAATAAATGGCCAAATAAAATCTCATTCAAATTTAAGAAAATATTTTTGAGTATCATGAGATTTTTTGTAGTGATTTCCAAAAAGATTTTCATAAAACTAAAACTTTAACTCACTATAATCAAAGAGTTGGGGATGCATGAATTTGATCACATTTTTTTTAATTTTTTGAAAATGTTTTTTGTTTGTTCTAAGTGTGGAAATTAGATCTCACTAGCACTTCTAGTAAAATCCAATGAAATGACCTCAAAAGTATTTAGTAGAGTTTTGTTGACCACACTTCGGTCTTCACTTAATTTTTCCATCGTCGGTCGAATTTTAAGGTTTGAGTTAGTCTTGCGATAAGATTTTTATTGGGAAAGATTAATAATTGGAATAAGATTTTTTTTGGAGATCATCTAAAGCTCCACTAGCGCTTTTGGCAAAACTTAAAGGATACTCCTCACCTTCAGAAAGCTAAAATTTTGCCATCACATCGACTAATTTTGTGTATTATCTCATCGGAACTTAATCCACATATAATCAAGAAAAAGAAAGAAATAAGTTAATAAGTAAATGAAATAAAAAATGGCTTAATCGCCTATCATATGTCAAATGGAGTTTTGTAAGGCCTTCACTTGTTTATATTCAACACCAAAAACTAAGACAACAATATGCAAAATGGCAAATCAACAAGATAACGTGGCAGGTGAATCCAATTAACTATTTACATTTAAAGAAAACAAATGAATTTAGGTGTAGAACAAATAAACTTAAAAGAGTAAAAGTTGGAATTGGTTCTACTGAACCCATGAAGATGGCCATCACGTCTAGAACATATCTCAGAATTAAATTAGGCTTAATTTTGTGTTATTTTAAGGATTTGATTCACACATAATTAGATATACTATTTTGATTATATTTGATTTTATTTCTTCCTTTATATAGACATCTCTCTTATAAATAGGGAATCATCTTGTACACCCTTATTAATTCAGAGATAATTTAGATAATATATAGAAATTTTCTCTAGACTTTTTATGTGTCCATGTTTTTCTATTTCTAACATGGTATCAGAGCGGTACCATCCTCTGTGACCTGTCCCATCACTATTCTGCTGCATAGTTCCTAAAAATCTGTAACTTTGATTGGTCACCTCTCATGCTATGTTCTTTTTCTGGCCTCCTCTTCCTGTTTCTGTTTCTAACTTGGTATCAGAGAGCCTAGGCTCACAGTCCAGATTGTCGTTGTCTGCTCCATTCAAACATCGCTCCAAACCTCCGCTAAGACACCGCTCCAAACCACCATTGTCCGCTCCATTCAGACACCACTCTAGACCTCCGTTCAGACACCATCCTAGATTCCAAACTTCAATTATCGTCCTAGATTCCAAACTCTAATTACTGTCCTAGATTTCAGACTCCGTTCCAAACTCCGAATTTCACCGTGCTCCAGATCGCCGTCGTCCTTGCCCTGTCACTGATGCCGCTCTTCCATCACTATCGAGCCAAAAACTCTCACTGTTGTCATTTTTGGTTCACCACTTCTCGGACCTGCATTTTTTACTTCTTCTCTCTATTCCATCCCAGATGTAGTTTGGCCTTATTCGCATTGTAGATTTTCCCAAATGTAAACGATTCCATTCGAAATGCAGTTTGGGCCTCTTAACTTCTCCAAAATCTCAACGTTGTGTTTTTAAAATATTTTTAGTTTATTTTATTTTCGTGTGTCTAATTGTAACAAGTTAAAGCTTAGTAGCTTTAGCTTGAGGTGGAGTGTTAGAATATCTAGAACATATCTCGGTATTAAATTAGGCTTGATTTTGTATTATCTTAGGGACTTGATTCGTACATAATTAAAGATACTGTTTTGATTATATTTGATTGTATTTCTTTCTTTATATAGACTCTATCTCTTATAAATAGGGAATCATCTTGTACACACTAATTAATTCAGAGATAATTTAGATAATATATAGAAACCTTCTCCAAACTTTTTTTGTCTCTGTTTCTCTATTTCTAACATGGTATCAGAGCGATACCATCCTCCATGACCT
Source organism: Ormosia emarginata (assembly GCA_029884605.1). Lineage (NCBI taxonomy): Eukaryota > Viridiplantae > Streptophyta > Magnoliopsida > Fabales > Fabaceae > Ormosia > Ormosia emarginata. The sequence goes on along the minus strand of JAQQTP010000077.1, from coordinate 20,064,989 downwards.
GTCCCATCACTATTCTGCTGCATAGTTTTCGAAAATCTGGAACTCTGATTAGTCACCTCTCATGTTGTGTTCTCTTTCCAACTTCCTCTCCCTGTTTCTATTTCTAACTATCTTCAACAAAATTGTTAAAAAGACTAAGTTTTTAGAATAGGGTCATTGTATTTACATTATTACCTGAAGACACACAACGTAGGGAATTTGAAGGGTGGAAGGAACGAGTTGTGAAGCTTCCTAGTTTAGGGTTTACTTGCCAAAGTTTTCTCCTTCAACGAAATCTCTCTCAATCTCTCAAAATCTCTCTATTTATTTTAAAACCATCTACCATGCAATTTTATTGTGTGCTCAAAAGTTGTGTTGAGTTTGAAGAAAACCATGTATATTTTTGAAAAGAAAGGTGTGTCCAATTGCCTTTGGTGCTTTCTTATTTATAGGTCAAGTGATGCTTTGACTAAATTAGCTACCAAATCTCTCTCAAATTTCCCTTATTTATTGCTTGTAAATCAAAAAGTAATTTCAAGTGATTTAAAATTTAATTTAATGATGCTAAAAATCTCAACATGTATCTCTTTATTTCCTATTCGGGTTAAGAATTAAAACTCTTAAATCAAGAACAAATTAATGATTTAAAGACGTGATACTATTAAAAATTTAGCACGTATATGGTCTAAAAATTGTTAACCATTCCTGTTAACCTTTTTTGTTGTTAAAATCTTAAATTGAATATTTTTCAATTAATACTAAGATTTAATTGAGATTTTTTTCATTAAAAATCACGTCCAAATATTTTATTTATTATTTTATTTTTGACACATTTTTTTTTCCTTTTTCAACATTGGCTTTAGACTCCTCTTGCTCTTCTCTTTTTTTAATTTTCTAACCCATTAGGCATAGACTTGGCTAACCTAAAAATAATAGTAGAAGGTCCAAAATTCACCTAGACAAATTTGGGTATCAATAGCTGTCCTATTTTACTTTTCATTTAGAATAAACAAAAAGCAAATGAGTTGATTCAAATTTGTTCGTGGGATTTTTATGGCAAATGAAATGTATTGGCACAGAAACAAAAAAAAACTACACAATGGGTGTGGAACCCAAGAAAACTAAAACGAGCAAACGAGTGTGTACCATAGAAAAATAAAAGTGAGTAGAGTACACCATGGATAAACTTAAAAGCGAGCACGTGTATATTGTGGAAAAACTAAAAAGTGAGCAAGTTTGTACCCTAGAAAATTAAAATTGAGCAGTTGTATAGCTTGGAAAAACTACAAAGTGAGTGGGTGTATACCCTAAAAAAACTAAAAGAAAAGCGAGTGGATACCTTAAAAAACTAAAAGGTGAGTGAGTCTATACCCTAAAAAAATCAAAAGCAAGCAGGGGTATACCATAGAAAACTAAAAGTGAGCATGTTTATACCTTGAAGAATTAAAAGCAAGTGCGTGTGTACCCTAAAAAATCAAAAGCAAGCGAATGTATACCCTGAAGAATTAAAAGCAAGCAGGTGTGTACTAGGAAAATTAAAAGTGAGTGGGTGTATACCCTGAAAAACTAAAAGCGAGCAAGTGTATACCTTGAAAAACTAAAAAGTGAGTTGGTGTATACCCTTGGGAAAAATTAAAAAGCGAGCATGTGTATACCTTGGAAAAACTGAAAAGCGAGCACGTGTGTACCTTGAAAAAACTAAAAGGCAAACAGGTGTATACCCTATGAAAACTAAAAGGTGAGTGGGTGTATATCCTGAGAAATTAAAAACAAGCAAGTGTATACCCTGAAAAAACTAAAAAGCGAGTAGGTGTATACCCTGAAAAAATTAAAAGGTGAAAGGGTGTATACCTTGAAAAACTAAAAGCAAGTGGGTGTATACTCTTGAGAAATTAAAGGTAATAGGCGTGAGACCCTTGGGAAACTAAAAATGGTGATGGGTGCAGAGACCGAAGGAACAGAAAAAGACAATTGGTGCGGGGACCCAGGGATATTAAAATGACGATGGGTATGGGGATCCAAGGATATTAAAAAGATGATGGGTATAGGGAACCAAGGAATATAAAAGACAATGGTACAAAGACTTAAGGAATATAAAAGACCTTGGGGACCCGAGGATTTTAAAAATGACGATGGGTACGAGGACCTAGGAATTTTTAAAATGACGATGGGTATAGGGACTTGGGGAATAAAAAAGGACCATAAGTATGAGGATCCATGGAATAAAATGGACAATGAGTATAGGGACCTAAGGAAATTAAAGGCAATGGGTATGAGGACTCAAGGAATAAAAAAAGATGATGGGTATGGGGACCCAAGGATTTTGAAAAGGACAATGGGTACGGGGACCCAGGGAAGTATATGATGAAAAATAAAAGCAGTGGTTCAACATTAGGAAAACATCAAGTTAAACTTCTATTGTTTATGTTTCAATAAATCGAATGCATTGATGTAACATGCAGTGCATGCTCTAAATGCATGACTAGCTTTAGTAAAGATTTTCACAAAAAAAAAATGCTTTTGTTTTTGCCATCCTTAATGCATCCCTCAAGGGCTTGATCACAAACAGAGTCAAGGACGAATAAGGGCTAAAATTTTTGATCAGTTATGTGATTCTTTTGTTTAACTCTTGTATATATGTACTTTACTTGAGATGGCCTTGTGAAGTGCAAGTCATTGTGATGGTTATTTTTTTACCACAGTGACCTGGCAACCCTCTTTATTTTGAGTAGAAACTTATTGAGAAATGAAAATGCTTCCCTTGATCTTTCGAGATCATCAAAGTAATTCTCAATACACTTTGTAGTGTTTGATACATGTTTAACATTTCAATATGTATTACCATGAAAAACGCATATCAATAAATTGAAAAATGAGATTATGGGAGCAATGTAAGGGAAATGGAATGGTTAGTTTGAGAATGTGATAGGAATTCTCCCTTCGGAAATGAATGGTTTACAAGAAAATATGAAGATGGGAACAATGTGTAGGAAATAGAAAGGTTAGGTGGAGAATGTGATAAGAATTCTCCTTTTGGAAAAGAATGGTTTATAAGAAAAGATGAAGATAGGAACAATGCGTGGAAAATGAAAAGGTCAGGTGAACATGACAAGAATCCTCCTTTTGAAAATGAATGGTTTGCAAGAAAAAAAAAGTAAGATGAAGATGAATTCTTCTACAGATATACTCTTTAGAATAAGCAATGCTAATCACCCTTGTGTACCATCTTGAACATACCATGATCTACCTCAATAAATTTAAATTGTCCTAGTTTGAGGTATGCGAGCACATCACTCCTCTTCTTTGGATATGATTTGTCTTAAGCACAAAAATCTAATTTGCCCTTATTTGATGTCTAGGACATGTTATTCCTCATCATTCATTTTCTTGAAAAAAAGCTTTCCCAGTTTTGATGTCTAGGAACACCATTGGTCCTCATAACTGGATCTGTGAACCTAATCTGCCCCAATTTCGATGTCTAAGAATATCATTATATTTTAAGACTTGATTTGTCCTAGTTTCGAGGTTACCACTGGCTTCCAAGAGTGTTGATTTGCCTATTTTTTCTTAAAAGATTTGTCATCACCTCCGCTTCCAAGAACTTGATCGTTTCATCTTTGAGATTATCATTAGCATCCAAGAATTTGATTTGCCTCATTTTTTAGATTTGGCTTCAAATTGATGTAGCAGATGCCACTGCTTTAATTTTGTTGACCTTAACTTTTTCCTAGGTTGCTTATTTTGAGTTTTTAACCTACCAGGTCATTTTATTTTTATTCTTCTTCTTCTTCTTTTTTTGGATTTTGCTTTTTCTTCTTTTTTTCTTCTTTTGGAAGCATGATACCTTTTGACAACATATGAGTGACAAGCCTTTACTATTCACCCTTATGAGAAGCCAAACATGCATGCCCCATGATTACCATTTCTCACTTGTCTTCCTTTGTTGCACAAATCTTGATTTTTCAATTTCCTTTTGTACCTTTGATTCTCACATATGGGATCCTTTTGAGTAGTTTAGAGGAAGATTCCATCTCCTTCCTCCTTATTAGCATGATTATTTGGGTGACCGAAACGATAACTTAGGATCATAGTATTGTCACTTTTAAGAGCAGCACTTTTGAAAATGATTTTATTTAAGTCAACAAAGGTAATGGACAAATGAATGAAGGAAAATATCATGAAGTAAAAAGGAACAAATCAAAGCAAAGGTTTATTTAGAAATGGTGAAAAGTTTATGTGAGAAGTGAAAATGCATTTATTCATAATAGTAATAATGAGACTAAAACATGCAAGCCCATTTTACAAATATCACCCTACGACCTTGGGCAGAGCTATAAGGCTAGTATTGTAACGCCCCTTTTTCTCCCTTAGTCATAATGGGTAAGAAGAAGGAACGTCGCACTATAGTGAACGACACACAATCTGATTACGGAAAGTTTGAGCATTTTTTTTCTTTTTTTTTTAACATGAATCCGGTTAAAACTTCCATTTAATGTACATATACACCCGTTTGTAAATATATCACGTGATTGAGTTAAAATTAAAAGTTCCTCTTTCATATAAAACTTTTGTCAAAAATGTCAAAGAGAAATCAACGTGGAATGAAACATACGACCATTCACAATATGGATAATTACATACTTTGTACCAGAAACACAAGCCTGTTTAAATTACATTTCCAAAAATATACAAAAAGCAAAATGTATACCTACCCCAAGAGATACAAATATATATATACCCACTAATCCAGTAGTACGTCAGGCTCCCTCAAAATAAATGGACAACCATCAGTAGCCTTCAATTAAAACCAACCCTAAAACTGCCTAAAACGAGAAGGAACCGTAGATGGATCCTCCTCAGGGTCCTCGTTGTTCGACGAGACATCCATCGGAACGACAGAACAGCGGGCAGGAGCCCGGGCAGTAGACAAAAAGGAATCTTCACGAGGGGTATAATACATTTCACCCCACATGTCCCTGACGGGCATATAGAACTCCAGCCATACAAAAGCATGAAAATCCAGAATAAGAGCGTCATAACGTCTCCACGCTAAGGACACCATCACATCGCTGTGGTATACACATCGATCAGTCTGCACGTTGATATGCCAACAGTCCGGACCTCCAAGAAAGTTGATCTGCACGTAGCCAAAAAGTCCACGGAGTCGAAATGACATCCTCAACAACTTCGATCTCAATCAAGATAAGGCCAGAAACCCTGAAACTCAGTGGTTTCCTTGTCCTCCTCACGAGCGTCTTCTCGAGAGCACACGATCCAACCAAAATACAAAATAGAGAAATTATCGAAAGAGGTGAGATTCCCAGCTTTCAGTACCAATATGGCAGCAAGAAAATAAACGGCGTCGAACGCCCACATAAGACACAGTTAATACACATAAGTACATTAATACCCGAAAGCAATTAATGGGAGTAAAGCAGCAAAGAACAATAGTTAACATTATCCATAGCCAGCTAGCAACATTAGCATTACCAAGAGTCAAATAATATCACAGTCATAATAGTAAACGCATTATCCAGTCATAAATGCTCAATGGACCATGTGACTGACAACTCACAATGCAACAAGGGTACCAAAGTTCCTACTCCATGGAGCTAGACGTAAACATTTTCGGAGTGAATGATCAAGGAGTAATACCGGATCTCAAGAGCCTTAAAATATAGTGTGCTTTCTTTCATAAAATTGTTTGCGCAATGGCTTATACATGGTACCTCAACAGGTTGATCGCGATATAGGACAATCTCGGTATCGTTGGTGTGTCGCATTGGTCTATCCCACGGCCCCAGTGGAGCTACCACTGTCTATTGTGAGACACCCACACCCCAACGCCCCCAGGGTCAACAACATATGACACCTACGCTTAGTCTACTCGCACCTGCACAAAGGTGTTATTCAAACTCCTAGGCAACACGGCCTTCTCAACAATGTCCAACGGACAACATACATGCATGATGACACAATGTCCAATCATGTATGTTCATCAATGATGCATTCAACATAAGCATTGCCTCAATGGCACATAAGCATTAATCAATGTCCAACATGACATATTAACAACACATTTACTAAGACATTGCCTCAATGGCATATCATCAATCTTATCTCATTGAGTACTAAATCAATAAGTGCATAACCCATATAGGGAAATCACCCTTACATCAATAATTCTCAGTATCAATATATGTTCCTTATTTCACACATACCACAATTTCCATGTCATGGATCCAAGAATTCCTTTTTCAAAATCATTTCTTCTCTATCGGTGTGAATACGTATTCCTATCACATTTAGGTAAAGTAAAATCCTTGAATCCAGGGTTTTTAGGTTATGTTTGAGTTACAAAGGACAAAGAACCATAATCTCAATCATTTCCAGCTCAAAAATCTCATTTTTGGGTCTTGGTAATCGATTACATCACCCTGGTAATCGATTACCAGAGGAACAGAATCTAAATCGATTACAATCTCATTGTAATCGATTACGTGATTCCCGAACCACGATTCGTAACTTCAAGCTAAATCGATTACGGCCGTGGTAATCGATTACCAATTGAGTAGTGTCGATTACCCACAAGTTGTAATCGATTACGTGATTCCCAAGCACTTATTTCGTGACATCATAGGCTTGTCGATTACACCACTCTTGTGATCGATTACAAGCTAGACAATCACTCTCTACATCGATTACACACAAGACGTAATCGTACTGCATTTCCGAATCACGATTTCGTACTTAAGAGCTTGGTAATCGATTACAAGCCCCGTGTAATCGATTACCACGCGTAAACTTGCAGAAAACAGGGTTCTCCAGGTCCTTTAACTCAAACCAAACCAATCATTATCATATTTAATCAACAAGTTACTCAAATATACCTTTAAATCATGCAAGAGGCATCAATAAATCATACAAACCCAACAAAATGTACTATCATGAAGAACAACATAAAAAATGAGAGAACTTTATACATGGATTCAGAAATCAATAACAACACACATACAAGACATTCCCTTACTACCAAGATTGGTTGAAGAGGATCATCTCCCTCTTACCTATTTGGAAGACAACACAAGGTGTTACCTCTTCTTGCCCTAGATTTTCATTTTCCCCTTCAAGAAGAACACCAATGTGAGTGATTCCTATAATGTCCACTCAAACCATGGAAAAATGAGTTCTTGATCACATGGGTGACCAAGAAAAACAAAAATGAGAAGAAGGTGAAAGAAAGGTGAAGGCTTTACCTCCAAGCTCAAAGCTTTAGCTTCAATGGTGGATAGTGGAGGAAGAAGAAGAAGAAGAACCAAGAGAATGACCACCAAAGAGAATGGTCTTGGAATGGTGCAAGAAGCAAGAAATCTTTGGTGATGAAGTAAGAAATGGTGAGTATCTCCAGAAATGGGTGCACGGTGGAGAAAAGAAGAGAAGAGGAGAATAGGTATTTTGGAGTCTAAAGAAATGAGAGTGAAATGGTAAAATGAGGAAACAATTTGGACTTCCCCCAAATAGGTCATCTGCCGTGGACAAGGAGTGAGGAGTGAAGAGAAAGAAAAATGAATTGTTTGGGAAATTTCTAAGAAGCTTCCCTTGACAGCTTAATTAATTTAATCATTCTTCTTGGAACTAAAGCTAATGGATGTGATACAAAGTAGATTTTGGATATTAGGATAATGTTTTTAATACATGTTATTATTTAGTAGATAATTATTACAGTTGATAGAAGTCAGCATTAATTTACCTAACAGTTGAAATCTACACAGCGTTTCATTATTATTATTGTTAAATTTCTTGAAAAATGTGAAACCTTGCAAACTGTGTCCGGTCTCGGGTTTAGTAAGATCTCCCGTCGACGTTTCCATAGTTCAAGGCTTTCGGAGAAAATATCTCATTTCTCCGGTTCCGCTCAATACATACGTGAAACGAGAAATATATTAAAATATTCCGCGTTCTCAGAAAATTCCAGAAAATTTTTAGAAAATCACAAATATTTTAGAATGAATTCTGATATTAGAAAAGTAAGTTTTGGGGTGTTACAAGTATCAAGAATTACTATGAAGATTCTAGAGCCAAAAGGAAAACTCCAATTATTTCTCAATCGTTGAATTCTGTGGATGGATGGCAAGAATAACCAAAACACACTTGTCCTAGAATGACGCTCTTTAGCTTCAGAATATCTTGTGCACATCACAAATTATCCTTCAGATTTGCTTGGCCAAGCAAAGCAGTGCGACCCACATTAGGAGTATCACCTTTGAAATTTAACCACTTGACTTCTGTTAGATTTTGCACTTTTTGTTTCAAGGCCTTGCAATAGCAGTTTTACTCAAGAGAGTTATGAATGAGATTAGGTCAAATTGAGTGGGTCTTTTTCCTTGTTCTTTTGGGCTCTTTGATTTGCTCTGAGTCCATGCTTAAGCTGGTTGAGGTGGTGTTATAGGTAGTGTTTGGATGAAAGATGGTGCATGATAGGGTATCAAGGGATGGTAGGGTTAGTGATATAGAGCTTGCAAAGTGGCAGCAACATATGGGTAAGGTATGTAGGGTGCTTGGAATGATGGTTAAGAGCAGCAAGATTTTGTCCTAAGTTTTGTTAAATAGGTCCCCTTGAATCAAATCTTATGGAATTTGTCTATCCTTCCGTTTTATTCCCCATTTGAGGCCTTTTCACACTTCCTGCCCTAATTAAATCAACAATCTAAAGAAAGAGACTTGCTAAGTAAATAATGAAGAGTAGAAAAAAGGTATCTAGGTTTGAGACCTTGTCCTAAATGATAGACTCTATAGACCATGGCAGCTCTAAGTCATTCTTATAAGTGAGGGTTTGAATTTTATGACCTTTATTAAAAAAAGGTCACCAAATTGCCCCTGCTGTCGCCAATACTTTGGCTAGCAAAGGTCCCTAATCCTTGCCCATCATAGGCTACAAACGGAAATGGTTCAATTTGAGTGAGGGGGTTTCATAAGCTTATATGGAGACCACAAGTCTCTTAAGGAAACACTACTTAGCCCTCTATCTAGGTGATAATTCGATAGAATGTAGTTATTTGTGCCTTATCTCTATGCATTATTGATTTCTTTGTCCTTGTTGTTATGCATTGTTGGAAGACTTTAGCCCCATTTTCATGTAAAATCTATGTTGAGATCTTCCTTCTAATCTTGTTAAAATTCTTCCTAATCTTTGATTAGATTGAGTTTGATTGCATTTGTATTTGACTGGTTGATTTCTCAATTGTAGGATGAGCCCAAAAAAACCAAATTGATGCAAGCCAAGGCCCTGCATTGGAAGAAGAATCACAAGAGAAGCTTCAATGGATCAGGCCAACACGCTGGAATATTTATGCCGCAGCGTGCTGCTCTCTGGCTGTGTACCATGATAACTCGAGGGCTTAACGTTGCGGTGCAAGGAGGTGAACGTTGCGGCACTGGTGACCTAATTTTCTATGTGCCACAACGTGTATTGTGTAATGTCGTGGCGTGAAGCGCAAAATCTGTGGGTCTATAAATACTTTTTACACAGATTTCATACGGAGAATTTTGGGAGAGCTTTTAGAACTCTATTTAGCGTTTGTCTCCAAGAGAACCCAGTGGCTAGATCTTCATTTTTGGGTTGAAATTGAGCTGAATGAGCCATGATTAGAGGTCCTCTTCATCTTGGAAGAAGATTCAAGCTTCAAGGCTCACCCCATTGAGCTTCATCTTCTGTTCCTTCTTCTTTCTCTTTTCCCTTTATCTTAAATATTAATTTTTGTAATACATTTTCGTATTTAATGAGTAGCTAAGCTATGTTAGGGTATTCTTTGGATCCCTCTGTGGATATTGAATGATTTGTACTCTTTTGAGTTTATATAAATAATTTGGATTTTCTTCTATCATATGGTGCTTAATGCTTTTATTTGTCTTATAAGCTTTTAGGTGATTTGATGAAATCTAAAGAGCTTAGACATAGGATTTTAGATCATACGTATGATGGATGTATGTTCGATTTCAGTCCAATGGTAGGATAGATTGATTCTCTAATGGTATAGATATATACCTCTTAGCCATGCATAGTCAGATTTGAGAATCAATGTTAATGCTTGTTGTTTGCTCTGGTTCTCATGGACACATAGTGAACTAGGTAAGTGACATATGGTTAATTGACCTAAACATAGGCTTTAACTAAGTTAGTTTCTTAGGCTAACATAATCTAATCGTTTGTATTGCTTAAAAGGATTGCATGTTATCAATTGAAGTAGAAGGTGAAAAAGGATTCCATATTCTCTCAACCATATCTTTATCATTTCTTTATGCTTTGTAGTTTAACTAATCAATCCTTTTTCTAATTTATGTTTGCTTGAATAGAATTAGTTAAGCTGTAAGTTAATATTTAAGATTAGAAAATAACCATATTCTCGTGGGAACGATCTCTACTCATCATTTTTATTACTTGAGTGACTCGTGCACTTGTGGTTAGCAAAAGAGTTACCCACAAGGTTGGTGTAGCTCCAACAAGTTTTTGGCACCGTTGCTAGGGAAGTGCGGTTAATTTTTGTATTGCTAATATTGATAATGAGCTTTGTTAGTTCTAATTCAAGCATTTTCTTTTCTTACATTTTGATTTAATATTTCATTCTTTTGTGAATTAGGTAACATCAATGGCGGAACACAATGATCATACGAGGCCTCTAAAGGAGTTTGTTAATCCTCAAATGAAAAATCTTTAATCAAGTATCAGATGGCCTCCCATCAGCAGATCAAACCGACCATTATTCAAATGATTCAGACATCTGTACAATTTGGTCGTTTACCGAGTGAAGATCCCAATGCGCATTTGTCAAACTTTCTAGAGATCTGCGACACCTTCAGGCACAATGGAGTCTCAGAAGATGTCATTCACCTCAGGCTCTTTCCCGTCTCTCTCAGAGATCAAGCCAAGAGTTGGTTGTAGTCTCTACTCGGGATCTATAACTACTTAGACAGATGTGTGTGAAAAATTTCTCAACAAATACTTTCCTCTGGCCAAGCTTGTTGGGTTGGTAAATGACATCACTTCATTCACCCAATCAAAATTTGAATCCTTGTATGAAGCCTGGAAAAAGTACAAAGATCTACTTAGAATGTGCCCACACCATGAAATTCCTCCTTGGCACTAGATTTACTCCTTCCACAAAGGCCTACTACCTCACCATCGTCTAATTATGGATGCGGCTGCAGGTGGTTCATTATTAAGTAAATCTTTTGATGAAGCTTACCAACTATTGGAAGAATTGGCTGCCAACAGCTACAAATGGCCTTCAGCAAGAAACACTCAAAGGAAGGTAGCTGGAATTCATGATGTTGATGTACTTACATCTTTGTCGGCTCAAATGGCATCATTAGCAAACAAATTTGATAGTTTGGGTATAGGCCTTAATCAAAACCCCTTCGTGTTGTGTGACCGATGTGGGGACAATCATGTCACTGATAGTTGCCCATCCACTTTGGAGAGTATTCAATATGCAGGAAACTATCGACCACCTCAGAACAACCCCTATTCACAATAATATAATCCTGGGTGGAGAAACCACCCCAATTTCTCATGGAGGGATAACCAAGGGCCGACATCTTCATCTACTAGCAATGAGAGACCACCTTTTCCTCTTGGTTTCTCATCGCAAGTAAGGCCACCTATGCAAGAAAGGAAGCTAGCATTGGAAGACATATTCATGCAATTTATAGTGAAAATTGATTCATATATGACTAAAATTAATGCTCATTTGGCCAAAAATGATTATCTTTTTTAGAGCCAAACATCTTCAATAAGGGCTCTTGAGACACAAGTGGGGCAACTAGCCAATGCAATAAACAATAGGCCCTTGGGGACTTCTTCAAGTGATGAGATCTACCTCAAACAAGCTCCCCTAAGTTGAAGAAGCAGAAAAAGTCATGTCTGGACTATAAAAAGGCACCTTTTTGGAATAGATCCACTTATTTTGTTTGATTCTTATGTTTTGAGTCTAGTATATAGTGCATTAGAATTTAAAAGTTCGTGCTATTTTGTTGATGCATGTGTGTGTTAAACTTGCTAGACAATTTTTATAGGTGGTGGAGGCCTCATTGAGGCAAATATGGGTGTTGTGTGGTGTTTGTTGCAGAATTTTACAGTCAGACCTCTCATGCCGTGGCAGTCACTTTATTGCGTCTCGGCGTCCTTGACTCTGCCCTATTAGGGTTTGGAGACAGAGAGCAAAGCACCACGACATGGATTTTGTAACGCCGCAATAGTCAGTTTAAAAAAAAGGGAAAATTGAAATGTCTGTTTCATAGATGCACACTGCGATGCTGGTTAGTTCACGCCGCGACATTCTGGGTGTATTTTGCTTAAATAGGAGAATAGGATTTGCGCCACAATGCAAACCCTTCATCTCATTCTCCTCTGCATTTTCTCTAAAAAATATTTCCTCGTCCTTTCTCCCACAATCACTCATTCCTATTTTCTTGCATTCTCGCGCATTTCAATCATCCTTCTCCACCTCTAGGTATTCCACTTTCCCCATTTTCTTCTTTTATTTTCGCATTTTATGTTTCTGTTTACGTTCTTTAAGTTTTAGGTTCTATTTTGTAGTTTCTATCATAGTTAGTTAGTGTTTTGTTTAGTACTATGTTGCTTTGTTGGTGTAGAGTTGCAATTGGGAGTTGAAGGCTATGTGGGCTGATTTTGCATAATAACTGTTCGTGCACACCGTGGCATGGCTTGTTAATGTCACAATGTCTGTTTAAATTTCTTTGTGAGTTGTAGTGTTGCATTTTTGTGCCACGGCATTGGTTTTAATATGCTTCAATGTCGTGACGTTGGTTAGATTCCTTTACATGCTGCGGCGCTGGCATCAATGCCGCGTCGTTTACTCATATTTTTCCAGAAATTAAGTGCTTTAATTGTCTTATTAATTTCATTGCTTAATGTTGAACCTCTCATTTTTCCAGGTCTATATATTTGATAAATGGGTCCTAAACGAGTCAGAAGAGAGGGCAGAGAGTAGCCTAGGGAGCCATCTCCTCCCCGTGAGTTTGATCGCCCCACATTTGTTTCAGCCACTGTGCAGGACCGATATAGGACTCTAGTCTCAAAGAGTATGATTATAGAGAGAGGCTTCAACTTCAGGGACTCTATCCAGCGAGACATCGAGGCTACCATTCGCCATCACCAGTGGGGGGAGTTCGCCAAACACCCCAACAGGGCCCCATTACCATTAGTTTGTGACTTTTATGTGAACCTCATATTCACTCAACCTAAGTCAACTACTGTAGGCGTACATAGGCACTGAGTGTCTTTTTCTGTCGAGTCCATCAGAGTGGCACTATCCTTGCCTCCTCCTCCCTTGATATATGAGTACCATGAGTTCATCAGGTGGGAGCTAGTAGAGGGGATCAACATGCAGGATGTCATGAGGTGTATATGTACCCTTGAGTCGCAGCTGGTTGCCTATACCAAGTCACAATAGGGCCGACCATGATATTTCTCTCGCACTCCCTTCACCCTATAGGCCAAGGCCTAGTACCACTTCATCAATACCAAGATTCTATCCTCCAACAACTTATCGTAAGTCATGCGTGACATGGCCATTTTGGTCTATGCCATATTGCAGAGATGTTCGATCGATGTGGCGGACATTCTCTATATGTAGCTGCAGAGGTTGGTCAGCGAGCAACGCAACCTTTTCTTCCCCTCCCTCATTCATGCATTATGCCAGATGAGCGATGTGCCCACGGATTCGTATGAGGAGCTTACAGACGTTAAATAGCCTCTCGATGAGTACTTCATTGGGAGGGTTGAAACAGCTTCCTCAGCCATGGTAGTATCCCACAGAGCTCAGAGGCAGGCATAAAAAGCTGACCATGCGACCCAGCTTCCCCAGGAGTTAGATAATGTGCCAACCAAGCTTTGCCAGGTGGCTGTCATGCAGACTTACACTGTCAAGACTATATGGTGGCTGGCGGAGTGCCTTCACATCTCCACACATGACTTCCCCATCCCACCTTACCCTCCCTTTGATGGAGCTGACCCTTCACATCAACACCAGGATCCTGCGGCTCATTATGATGATAGCGGTGGTGATACTGAGCCATTTCCAGATGATGATGATGACGATGGTGATATAGAGCCATTTCCAGATGTTGATGAGTAGACTGATGCATTCAGGGCAGTCTCCCTTATTTTGTTGTTATTTATTTTCTTATATATATTGTATAGTGAGGATACTGTTTCCCTCAAGTTTGGGGGGGTGTCTAGTATTTTGATTGATTTTGATTGGATTGTTTTGTTTAAATATTCTTAGTATAATTATTGATATTTTTGGTAATATTTTTTGTTTATTATATGATTTGGTGCACGTAATGACTGATTTGCATGTTTGATATTGTGAAATTATTTGAATGCTTAACATGATACCATTAGCTAGTGCAATGATTGCCCAAGATAATTAGGGATACAAATTAACCTCAAATTTTTTTGTGAATCCTTATGTGATCTTGGAAGTATGTCGATCAATTTAGATTCTTTTTATGCAATGTGTTTTCCGTTCATATGCTTGCTTAGCTTCAGATTAGATTTGAGTGCTTTTCTAGAGAATGTTTATGGTTAGTACATGTGGAGATGTCTTTTATCTTTGAAATTGTTTTACAACTCTCTTGAAGTAAAATCCAAGATTGTGTATAATTGAGGAAATGATTAGCATATTCTTTGGACCGATTGAGCCTTTACAGCTTACCCTTATATGATGATATCCTTAGGTCCCCTTTGAAGCTTTTTAATTGTTGGCCTTATATGTTTTTCATTACCATTGTATTCGTTACCATGTTAACCATTCTAATGTGTAACACCCTTATGGGGATGTCATATTTATGATGCAATAAAATAAAATCTTACCTAAGTTAAAAAAACGTTTGGTACATAGATAATATGAGTTGTAAAATTTTTCCTTTTATGTTGGATATCATGAAATAAAATAACACGGAACATAAAATAAAGCAAACTATTATCACATTCCATAATATACATATAATTTTGTCTTAAGTTGTACAAATAATTTATAACTACAAATATTTAAATAAAGCAGTAAAGAGTTAGTATAACAGTACTAAAACATAAAGTGCCCAAGTGCACCTCAAAGATTCTTAACCCTCTGACGGATCACTCTCAGATTGATCATCGGATGATAGAAATCTAGGATGTCTCGAAGCTCTACAGACAGGAGTCTGTACTATCGATACAATACTGATCTCACTAGGTGTATGAAACAGTCCTCCCCAGTGATGCCTCAGAGTCAAAGGCATCTCAAGATGTAAATATAGAGCAGTAGTAAAAACAGGCTCCCCATCAAACTCTTCACTCAAGGACACAGTCAGACGCCCCAAGTAAATCACCGATCCTCTATCCTCATGCAGTCGCCAGGCCTCCGAGCCTCCGTGAAACTCAAGTCTCACAAAACCTAAGAATCTAGGCAACACCATAACCACAAGATCAATCTAGATGGTACAGATGATCGGACGGCTTGCACTCGTCGAACTGATCACCCGTCTGCTGATCCTCAGGGTATAGAATCTCTAGAGGTTATTCCTCTTCCTCTTCCTCAAACTCTTTACAGAAATAAAATAATAATACAGAAAATGCATACAAAGAGGTGAGACAATCTACATCATTACCCGTATAACAAATAAGAAAACGACAATATAACAGATATCACAGTTTAACACAATAATGCATACTACAATATCATAACTATAATAACACAATTTAACACATCATACACAATATCGCAAATAATAACATTATGATGCATGTCACAAATGCAAATGCATAACGACTCATTCCTACTCCATGGAGCTAAACATAGACATCAGAGAGAATGACCCGAAAAGATCTATCAGTACCTCAGGCTACCCAACCAAACTATTACACTGTCCAACATTGTGTCTATAGCCCACAGTCCAAAACATCGTGTAGTAGTACACAGTCCAAATACATCGTGCACTACAGGCATTGTACTAAACAGTCTCCACAAGATCTCGATTAAGAATATTGCGTGTCGAGATCATTAATGTGTTTCTAGTTACCACGACCCAGAGGAGCGACTAACTGTCCACATGTGGAATACTCCACACACTGATGCCTCCAAGTCCACTCAATGAACCACACTATGCTTATCACACCGACAACAGGATGTTATTCATCTCGTCAATCAATCGCCAATTTCAACCCAATTGACACGATTCTTAATGCATGAATAAGAACTATAATTATAAAAATACCCTTGGTCTCAAAATGTTACCATATTTATAAAAATGCCCTCAATCTCAATATTCCCAAATACAATACATCTTTACTTGACAGTACCATATCTCAACATGTCCGGGTCCACCACTTTGGCCTGACAGCAAAACTCACTGTTCTAATTAATTGCGTAGAAATTTTATCGCGTTTTCACAATCGTGTCACTTATACAAACATTTTCAAATTACGTAAATATTGTTAATGTTTTTAAAATCGCGTAGTGTTTTTAAATTATTTTCTCAATCCCGTAAGATTTTTAAATTGTTTTCTTAACCGTAAGGCTTAAAAATCATTATTTTAAATAAGCATAAGCTATTTCCAATACTTTTAAACTACGTAGAATATTTTTCCTACGTTATAAATATATTATGAAACTTTTTCTTTTATTTGTCCATTTCTAATAAATTTTGACAACATTTTATCTAGAAAATTCATTAAAAATGTGTTTTCTATGTTTTCCTTTGAAAATCAACTTACTTTAATTATAACCATTATTTACACTTTTGAAACTCACTAACGTGCTTCAAAACCCAAAGTGAGCTCTACGTTAGCATTTTTCAAGTGTTTACTGTATTTCTCATTTATAGTAAAATCCTCTAATTTTAGTTTCTAAAACTAAGTTCATTCATTTTATTTCCCAAAGATTCATTTGAAATTAAATTCTTTTGTAATTAACTACTTAATCTACCTTGGAAAATAATTTTAGAAATCAATTATACATTATAGGGCATGTTGGTCGAATTCAACAAAATCTTTGCATTTGATCTTTAAATCATTTTCCATCTTCTAAATCATTTTGGAATTCATTGATTTACCTAAATTCATTAAATGCTTCTTTTAGAAAATAATTGAGAACATTGTGATTCTCTTTTTTCTTGGAGAAGTCGAGAGCCTCTTTTTGTGTTCTTTGGAACACTCATGCAATCTTTACATGTTATTCACATCCTATATTAATAATCATGTATCTATATACACATGCAATATATTTTAAAGTTATAAACATACATACAAATAAAATCAAACACAAATAAGAAAAGCATTTAAACAACCAAACAAGTGAGTCTTTATGAATTCTTCACACACATACAATTCATTTTCTCATCACCACACAAGGTTGATGAGATTAAATCTCCCTCTTACCTTAAAGGAAGACAACTCCTTCTAATTCTCCTCCTATGATTTTCGTGACCTTCCAAGAGAAACCTAAAGATCTTAAACAAAAATTTAAAGAGTCATAACTATAAGAGAAAAACATAAACTATGGATCAATCATAGCTTAGAACCTTAGAAATTATGTTATAAGTAAGAAACAAGAAGTTTCACCTTGTAGGAAAAATCTCCAAAGTGATTTTCCAAGCTCGAGATGAATTTTTTTGGAAGAACTCTCAACTAGAGATGTTCTTAGAATGGCGTTTGGATTTGAGAAGTTGGGTTAGATGAAAATTTAGATGAGTATAGGTGTGAGAAATGGTGTTGGCTGAATGGCTCTCAAAGGAGCAACAATGGTGTTTTTTGTTCTTGGTGTTCTTGAAGAGAGAAAAGTGTAAGCTTAAGTGATAGAAGATGAAGTGAATGAAGTGAAGAGCTTCTCCTAGCTCTACTTGGCCGTGAGCTTCACCAAAGGAGGTGGCCTCCTTTGTTGACTTCTCTTGACACCTAACAACCATAGATGTGATCAAGGGTGGATATCAAATGCTTTGGCTCCAAGCTTGTCTCTAATTGGTGTAAGAAAACCTAGTCATCAAGTGACTAAGCCTTCTTGATGCTTCTTGAAGTGCTCTAGCCAAATTACTGCAAGGGTGAGTAACTAAGTTTGTGATCATTTATGAAATCTAGTTACACTTAAGTGTATTTAGTTAGTTTACTTAGTTACTTATCTAACTATATAGTTACTTAGGATAACTAGGTTTGTCTTGATGAATCTTCTCTAACTAGAACTTAAATAGATAGCTAACTAGGTTTACTTCATTTAGTTACTACATAAGCTTCCTATACTAACTTAGTTAGGTTTAAGCTAACTTGGTTAAGTTTTCTAGTTTAATCTTAACAAGTCCAACCACTTTTGTGGACTTGATTTCTATTGGTCTAGAATTTTCAAGCCACTAATGTTGACTAGCTCTCATTGGTTTAGGATTTAATCTAGCCAGAAACGTTGACTGGTTCACTAAACGTAGGTCCCACAGACTTTTTTGGGTTCATGATCATTTTGGAGCAGATTTCTATTATTTTTGAGATAGTAGGTATTGTCAAATAAAATAATATTATAATAATATAAAATTATTTTATTACACTTAAATCCTAAAAATTAAAAGATTAATATACATATCACTCGAAATTGAGTTTAGTAAGATCCCCCAACTCCGAATAATTAAAATAAGATTTTTTCAGCCAGAAAATTATTATTTCATAGACTCGGAGCAAATCACACACAATGATCAAATACATTAACGAAACAATCAAATTCAATTTATAACTTATAGAAAACACTAAACAGTACATTTGGGACAATATTATAATTAACCCAAAAGTTAGGGTGTTACAACTCTCCCGCACTAATAAAAATTTCGTCCCCGAAATTTATCGTACCTCAGAACAGTTGAGGGTATTACTCTCTCACCTTATCCTCCAGCTCCCAAGTAGCATCTCCCGTTACATCATTCTATATTACCTTTACCAATTTGATCATCTTCCCCTAAAGCTGCTCCACTCTTCTGTCCTCAATCTTAACAGGAAGTGTTTCATATGTTAAATTGCACTCGTCAGGCTGTATAACATGCATCGGATCGGGAATATATTTTCTCAGTTGAGACACATAGAATACATTATGTAGATTGGATAGAAAAGGTGGTAAGACTATCTGATAGGCTACAGGACCTATCCGATGAATAATCTGATAAGGTCCAATGAACTTAGGAGTAAGCTTCCTGGATTTAATAACCCTTCCAACACCAGTCATAGGTGTTACACGCAAGAACACATGCTCACCTTCCTCAAATTCAAGAGGTCGCCTTCATTTATCAGCATAACTCTTCTATCTGCTTTGAGTCGTCTTCATCTTCTCTTGTATCATCTTCACTTTTTCTGTAGTCTGTTGCACAAGATCAGGCCCAATGGTCATACCTTCTCCATCCTGATATCAACACAAAGGTGTTCGACATCGTCGTCCATATAGCGTTTCATAGGGTGCCATCCCTATACTTGAGTAAAAACTATTATTGTAGGTGAATTCTATCAGAGACAAGAATTCAGCCCAACTCCTTTGTTTTTCCAACACACAAGCACGCAATAAATCTTCCAACGACTGTATTGTTCTCTCCATCTAACCATCAGTCTGCGGATGATAAGCAGAACTCAATCGTAGTTTAGTTCCCATGGCTTCTTGCAAACTTTGCCAGAACCTTGATGTAAACCTCGGATCTCTATCAGAAACTATACATGTAGGTATACCATGAAGTCTAACAATTTCGCTGATGTACATCTAGGTTAATCTTTCCAACAAATACTTAATATTGATCGGCAAGAAGTACGCTGACTTCGTAAGCCTATCAACTATAACCCATATAGAATCATGCCCATTTCTCGTTCTTTGCAATCTGGTAACAAAATCCATCGAGATACTATCTCATTTCCATTCTGGAATAGTTAATGGTTGTAACATACCGGCAGGTCTTTGATGTTCCACTTTTGCCTTCTAACAAACGAGATAAGACGTCACACGTTCCGCTACGTCTCTCTTCATTCTTGGCCACCAAAACATCTGTTTTAAGTCTTGATACATCTTGGTTATCCCCGGATGCATACTCAAATCACTAGTATGAGCTTCATCCAAAATTACTTTCTTAAGATCAGGATCATCAGGTATACAAATTCTTCCCTCAAATCTTAAGATTCCATCAAATCCTTCCTCCACTGTCGCCTTATGACCTTGCTTCAAAAATTCCTTTTCATTCTACAAAAACGAATCCTCATCCTATTTTTCTCGAATCACATCTAGCAAGTCATTTAAAATCACAACCTTACCCAGACGAATCTTTCCTGGTACCAATTCCACTGATAACCACAGATCTCTAAATTGATTAATCAACTCCTCCTCCTTTATCATCATTATAGAAACACTGATCACTTTTCTACTCAAGGCATCCGCCACCACATTCGCCTTTCCTGGATGGTATTGAAGTTGAAAATCATAGTCCTTCAAGAATTCTAACCATCGCCTCTGCTTCATGTTCAATTCCTTTTGATCAAACAAGTATTTCAAGCTCTTGTGATCTCCAAAGACATTGAACATAGCTCCATACAGAAAATGCCTCCACACTTTCAATGCAAAGACCACTGCGGCTAGTTCTAAATCATGCGTTGGGTAGTTCCTCTCATGAACATTCAACTGTCTTGAAGCATAAGCCACCACATTCCTATTTTGTATCAATACACATCCTAACCCTTGGTAAGAAGTGTCACAATACACCTCAAAAGATTTGTTAGGATCCAGCAAAATTAGTACTGGTGCAGTTGTCAATCTCTTCTTCAATTCTTAGAAACTCGCCTCACATTCCTCCGTCCAATCAAAAGCTTAACTCTTCCTTGTGCGTTGCGTAAGTGGTCCAGCTATCTTGGAAAAACCTTCTATGAACCTCCGGTAATACTCGGCCAGTCCAACAAAATTCTGGACTTCTGTCACTGTCTTAGGCCTTTCCCATTGCAAAATGGTCTCCACCTTCGACGGGTCTACCGCAATACCTTCCTTGGAAATCACATGACCTAGAAATTGAACTTCCTCTAACCAAAACTCACACTTGGCTAGCTTCGCATACAACTTCTTTTCTTTCAAAATCTGGAGAACTTTATTGACATGTTCAGCATGCTCTTCTTTAGATTGAGAGTATATCAGAATGTCATTGATAAAAACAATGACAAATCTATCTAGTTACGGACGAAAAATCCTATTTATATAATCTATGAATATTGCAGGAGCATTCGTCACTCCAAACAACATCACTTGACACTCATAATGCCCGTAACGAGTTCGGAAAGCTATCTTAGGTACATCATCTACCTTGACACGAATCTGATGATAACCTGATCGCAAATCTATTTTAGAGAACACAGCTGCTCCTTTCAACTAGTCCATTAAATCGTCAATCCTCGGAAGTGACTACTTATTCTTTATCGTAACCTTGTTCAACTGACGATAATCTATGCAAAGACGAGAAGTTCCATCCTTCTTCTTAACTAGAAGCACTGGTGCTCCCCACGGTGAAATACTAGGTCGCACAAACTGTTTCTCTAACAGTTCCTCCAATTGCTTCTTCAACTCTACCAACTCTGCTAGTGACATCCGATATGGTGCAATCGAAATAGGACCTACTCCTGGCACCAAATCGATAGAGAACTCGATCTCCCTTTTCGGTGGCAAACCGGGTACATCATCGGGAAAAATCTCTGAAAACTCATTAATGACAGGAATAGCATTCACATCTTTCTCACTCTTGACTTCTAGAGAAGATAGTAACATATATCCCTGAGCTCCATCTCTCAACAAGGATTTGACTTTAATAGCTGTAAAAAATCCAAAACTTTCTTCCTTAGGAAAAACTATGGTTTTGTTTGCACAATCTATTAGGATATGGTTAGAAGATAACTAATCCATTCCTAGTATTACATCTATCTCAACAAGAGGTAAACAAATTAAATTGACCGAAAATACATGATCCTTTATAATGATAAGACAATTCAAACATATCTTGGATGTAACTACAGGCTTGGCAGTTAGTGTAGAAATAATCAATTGAAAATTCAGAGAAGACACAGACAGTTTCAATCATTCCACACAATCATATGCAATAAATGAATGTGTTGCACCCGAATCATATAGCACAGTCAGAAGATTACCTTCAATGGCACCTTCCCCCTGAATAAGATCTTCAAACTGAGAAGCTTCCATTCCAGTCATCGTATATACTCGCCCTCCAAATCGCGGCTAAGTAGCACGAACATTACTAGAAATTAAAATAGATATCGTATATACTCTCTGGCTGAGTGTAATCCCTAGAAACATATCCAAGTTATCTACAATTAAAATAGATCATTCCTCTGATTGAACAATCCTTAGACATGTGGCCACTCTTTCCACACTTGAAACATCTTGGCGTAAACGCTACATTTTGTCCAGCTCTGTTACCACTAGAACTTCCCCCAACAGGTGGACGTTGAGGCTGACTTCCTGGTGGTCTTGAATAAGGCTTGCGCTGAAATCGACTGTTACTGTTGCCTTCTTTTTGGAACCCAGTTGGTCCAAAGTTACGATTTCTGGGATCCCTTGACGGCCCCAACTCCTCAAGTCGTCTACACGTATCCATTAGAGCAGGAAACTCATTCATCCTCATAGGTAGTACTCCTCACTTCAGTTCTACCCTTAGTCCTTCCTCAAACTTACGGCACTTCCATGCCTCATCAGGTTGAATCTGAAAGTACCTTGAGAACTGCGACAAGCTCTCAAACTTAGCAGCATACTCCCCAACAGTCATATTACCCTGATGCAAACCAAGAAATTCCATCTCCTTGGCATGTCGGGCACTAGCAGGAAAGTACTTCTCCAGAAATACTTCACTAAACACCTCCCAAGTAATTTTAGTTCCTTCAGCTTGTAAAAGTTGGCAGGTTCATCTCCACCAATTCTCGCCATCTCCCCTCAACAGAAAGGTAGCATACATCACCTTTCTATTATCTGCACACCCCATTCATTCAAATACTCTTTCCAAGTCTTATATCCAAAGACTCGCCTTCTCAAGGTCAAACTTGCCTCTAAACTACGGCGGCTTATTGCGCCTAAACTCAGACAAATTTAGAGCATCAGTAGTTGCATCTTGCTGTTGAGCTGCTCATTGGTTTTATTGAGTAATTACTTATGCCATTCGCTGCATAGCTTCAGTAGCTGCAGTCATTGGGTCCACGTTACGTTCCACATTCGCACGTGTTCTCCTTCCACCAGACATCTTTTTTCTTCAACAAGACAAATCAAAGTCAGATGTAATATTTCGGAAATAAATCACAGAGAATCA
Organism: Ormosia emarginata; assembly: GCA_029884605.1. Lineage (NCBI taxonomy): Eukaryota > Viridiplantae > Streptophyta > Magnoliopsida > Fabales > Fabaceae > Ormosia > Ormosia emarginata. Next base: position 20,041,652 of record JAQQTP010000077.1, on the reverse strand, counting down.
CACAGCACAATCAAAAATAGACCCAACCACAACCCCAAAAGATTCTAACTTGGGCTCTGATACCAACTAATGTAACACCCTTGTGGGGATGTCACATTTATGATGCAATAAAATAAAATCTTACCCAAGTTATAAAATGTTTGGTACATAGATAATATGAGTTATAAATTTTTTTTTATATTGGATATCATTAAATAAAATAACACGAAATATAAAATAAAGCAAACTATTATCACATTCCATAATATACATATGATTTTGTCTTAAGTTGTACAAATAATTTACAACTACAAATATTTAAATAAAGCAGTAAATAGTTAGTATAACAGTACTAAAACATAAAGTGCCCAAGTGCACATCAAAGATTCTTAACCCTCTGACGGATCACTCTCAGATTAATCATCGGATGATAGAAATCCAGGATGTCTCAAAGCTCTACGGATAGGAGTTTGTACTGTCGATACAATACTGATCTCACTAGGTGTATGAAACAGTCCTCCCCAATGACACCTCAGAGTCAAAGGCATCTCAAGATGTAAATACAGAGTAGTAGTAAAAATAGGCTCCCTATCAAACTCTCCACGCAGGGACACAGTCAGACGCCCCAAGTAAATCACCGATCCTCTATCCTCACGTAGTCGATAGGCCACAGAGCCTCCGTGAAACTCAAGTCTCACAAAACCTAAGAATCCAGGCAACACCATAACCACAAGATCAATCTAGATGGTACAGATGATCGGACGGCTCGCACTCGTCAAACTGATCACCCGTCTGCTGATCCTCAGGGTACAGAATCTCTAGAGGTTGTTCCTCTTCCTCTTCCTCAAACTCTTTACAGAAATAAAATAATAATACAGAAAACGCATACAAAGAGGTGAGACAATCTACATCATTACCCGCATAACAAATATGAAAACAACAATACAGCAGATATCACAGTTTTACACAATAATGCATACTACAATATCATAACTATAATAACACAATTTAACACATCATACATAATATCACAAATAATAACATTATGATGCATGTCACAAATGCAAATGCATAACGACTCATTCCTACTCCATGGAGCTAAACACAGACATCAGAAAGAATGACCTAAAAAGATCTATTAGTACGTCAGGCTGCCCAACCAAACTATTATACTGTCTAACGTTGTGTCTATAGCCTACAGTCCAAACATCGTGTAATAGTACATAGTCCAAATACGTCGTGCACTACAGGCATTGTACTAAACAATCTCCACAAGATCTCAATTAAGAATAGTGTGTGTCGAGATCATTAGTGTGTTTCCAGTTACCACGACCCAAATGAGCGACCAATTGTCCACATGTGGAATACTCTGCACACTAATGCTTCCTAGTCCACTCAATGAACCACACTACACTTATCACACCGACAACGCAGTGTTATTCATCTCGTCAATCAATCGTCAATTTCAACCTAATTGACACGACTCTTAATGCATGAATAAGAACTATAATTACAAAAATACCCTTGGTCTCTAAATGTTACCATATTTACAAAAACGTCCTCAATCTCAATATTCCTAAATACAGTACGTCTCCACTTAACAGTACCATATCTCAACATGTCCGAGTCCACCACTTTGGCCTGACAGCAAAACTCACTATTCTAATTAATCGCGTAGACATTTTATTGCATTTTCACAATTGTGTCATTTTTACAAACGTTTTTAAATTGTGTAAATATTTTTCAACATTTTTAAAATCACGTAGTGTTTTTGGATCGTTTTCTCAATCACGTAAGATTTTTAAATTGTTTTCTTAACCGTAAGGCTTAAAAATCATTATTTTAAATAAGCGTAAGTTATTTCCAATACTTTTAAATTACGTAAAATATTTCCCCTATGTTATAAATATATTATGAAACTTTTTCTTTTATTTGTCCGTTTCTAATAAATTTTGACAGCATTTTGTCTAGAAAATTCATTAAAAATGTGTTTTCTATGTTTTTCTTTAAAAATCAACTTGCTTTAATTATAACCATTATTTACACTTTTGAAACTCACTAACGTGCTTCAAAACCCAAAGTGAGCTCTACGTTAGCATTTTTCAAGTGTTTACTGTATTTCTCATTTATAGTAAAATCCTCTAATTTTAGTTTCTAAAACTAAGTTCATTCATTTTATTTCCCAAAGATTCATTTGAAATTAAATTCTTTTGTAATTAACTACTTAATCTACCTTGGAAAATAATTTTAGAAATCAATTATACATTAGAGGGCATGTTGGCCGAATTCAACAAAATCTTTGCATTTGATCTTTAAATCATTTTCCATCTTCTAAATCATTTTGGAATTCATTGATTTACCTAAATTCATTAAATCCTTCTTTTAGAAAATGGTTGAGAACATTTTGGTTCTCTTTTTCTTGGAGAAGCCGAGAGCCTCTTTTTGTGTTCTTTGGAATACTCATACAATCCTTACATATTATTCACATCTTATATTAATAATCATGCATTTATATACACATGCAGTATATTTTAAAGCTATAAACATACATACAAATAAAATCAAACACAAATAAGGAAAGCATTTAAACAACCAAACAAGTGAATCCTTATAGATTCTTCACACACATACAATCCATTTTCTCATCACCACACAAGGTTGATGAGATTAAATCTCCCTCTTACCTTAAAGGAAGACAACTCCTTCTAATTCTCCTCCTATGGTTTTTGTGACCTTCCAAGAGAAACCTAAAGATCTTAAATAAAAATTTAAAGAGTCATAATTATAGGAGAAAAATATAAACCATGGATCAATCATGGCTTAGAACCTTAGAAATTATGTTAGAAGTAAGAAACAAGAAGTTTCACCTTGTAGGAAAAATCTCCAAAGTGATTTTCCAAGCTCAAGATGAATTTTTTTGGAAGAACTCTCAACTAGAGATGTTCTTAGAATGGTGTTTGGATTTGAGAAGTTGGGTTAGATGAAAATTTAGATGAGTATAGGTGTGAGAAATGGTGTTGGCCGAATGGCTCTCAAAGGAGCAACAATGATGTTTTTTGTTCTTGGTGTTATTGAAGAAAGAAAAGTGTAAGCTTAAGTGATAGAAGATGAAGTGAATGAAGTGAAGAGCTTCTCCTAGCTCTACTTGGCCATGAGCTTCACCAAAGGAGGTGGCCTCCTTTGTTGACTTCTCCTAACACCTAACAACCATAGATGTGATTAAGGGTGGATATCAAAGGCTTTGGCGTCAAGCTTGTCTCTAATTGGTGTAGGAAAACCTAGTCATCAAGTAACTAAGCCTTCTTGATGCTTCTTGAAGTGGTCTAGCCGAATTGCTCCAAGGGTGAGTAACTAAGTTTGTGATCATTTATGAAATCTAGTTACACTTAAGTGATTTAGTTAGTTTACTTAGTTACTTATCTAACTATCTAGTTACTTAGGATAACTAGGTTTGTCTTGATATTTTTAGAATCTTCTCTAACTAGAACTTAAATAGATAGCTAACTAGGTTTACTTCATTTAGTTACTACATAAGCTTCCTATACTAACTTAGTTAGGTTTAAGCTAACTTGGTTAAGTTTTCTAGTTTAATCTTAACAAGTCCAACCACTTTTGTGGACTTGATTTCTATTGGTCTAGAATTTTCAAGCCACTAACGTTGACTAGTTCTTATTAGTTTAGGATTTAATCTAGCTAGAAACGTTGACTGGTTCACTAAACGCGAGTCCCACAGACTTTTTCGGGTCCATGGTCATTTTGGAGCAGATTTCTACTGTTTTTGAGACAGTAGCTAATGTCAAATAAAATAATATTATAATAATATAAAATTATTTTATTGTACAGTTAAATCCTAAAAATTAAAAGATTAATATACATATCACTCGAAATTGGGTTTAGTAAGATCCCCCAACTCCGAATAATTGAAATAAGATTTTTCCGGCTAGAAAATTATTATTTCCTAGACTCGAAGCAAATCACACACAATGATCAAATACATTAATGAAATAGTCAAATTCAATTTATAACTTACAGAAAACACAAAACAGTACATTTGGGATAATATTATAATTAACTCAAAAGTTAGGGTGTTACATAATACATGTGAAAGCATTTCATTTTCTTCCTAGCATCAATGTTTATTGTGTACATAATATGTTATTTCTTGAAGTGAGTTTAGTGATTAAGGGTATTTATATTTTCAATACAAAAATGAGCCTGAAGGAACCTGATGCAATAAAAGAAAAATATTGTTTTGTATAAGTATAAAAAAAAGAGAAAAAAGACAAGCAAAGCAAATAAAAGAAAGAAGAAAGTTAAATATGAAAAGCATTGCATGGTTCTGGCAAGTTTTAATCTTTCACTGTTGAATACTCTGCTATTTTCACTTGGTCTCAAGTCTTGAAGTAGACTATTTTTATCGCTCAATGTTTGTTTGTTATCCTTTCATCTATGTTCTTCACCCCACTACCATGGCCTTACATTACAAGCTGATAAAGACCCTTTTGATCCTCAATTATGTGTGATTTACATTAGTGGACAGATAGTTGCATTACAATCTTGTGGATTCTTTTAATTTTTATCCATGTGTTTGTTCATAAACTTATCTGGTTGAGTATGATTTGAACTGATGAAGTTTTGCTTACATGTTTGTGGGAAATAACTTATGCATAATTTGAAGCTTTGATTGTTGGTATGATAAGGATTGTGTATGTGTGGACCAGATTATGAGGCATGCGTATTCTGAAGCAGAAATTGTTGAAGCAGAGATTGTCTTTACAAGTGTAGTCTGACTTTGTTTTGCTCGAGGACTAGCAAATATCTAGGTTTGGGGGTGTGATAACTCTATAGAATGTAGTTATTTGTGCCCTATCTCTATGCATTATTGATTTCTTTGTCCTTGTTTTTATGTATTGTTGGAAGGCTTTAGCCCTATTTTCATGTAAAATCTATGTTGAGGTCTTCCTTCTAATCTTGTTAAAATGCTTCATAATCTTTGATTGGATTGAGTTTGATTGCACTTGTATTTGACTGGTTGATTTCTCAATTGCAGGATGAGCCCAAAAGAACCAAATTGATGCTAGCCAAGGCCTTGCATTGGAAGAGGAATCACAAGAGAAGCTTCAGTGGATCACGCCACGGCGCTGGAATATTTACACTACAGCGTGTTGTTCTTTGCCTGTGCACTCTGATAACCCGAGGACTTAACACTGCGGTGCAAGAAAGTGGACGTCACGGCGCTAGTGACCTAATTTTTTGCGCTCCGCGGCATGTATTGTGTAATGTCGCGGCGTCTATAAATACTTTTTACACATATTTCAGACAGAGACTTTTAGGAGAGCGTTTAGAACTCTATTTAGCTTTTGTCTCCAAGAGAACCCAACAACTAGATCTTCATTTTCGGGTTGAAAGTGAGTTGAAGGAGCCAAGATTGGAGGTCCTCTTCATCTTGGAAGAACATTCAAGCTTCAAGGCTCACCCCATTGAGCTTCATCTTCTGTTCCTTCTTCTTTCTCTCTTCCCTTTATCTTGAATATGAATTTTTGTAATGCATTTTCGTATTCAATGAGTAGCTAAGCTGTGTTAGGGTATTCTTTGGATCCCCCTATGGATATTTAATGATTTGTACTCTTTTAAGTTTATATAAATAATTTGGGTTTTGTTCTATCATATGATGCTTAATGCTCTTATCTGTCTGATAAGCTTTTTGGTGATTTGATGAAATCTAATGAGCCTAGACATAGGACTTTGAGTTTTAGATCATATGTATGATGGATTTATGATCGATTTCATTCTAATGGTGGGATAGATTGATTCATCAATGAGATAGACATATACCTCTTAGCCATGCATAGTCAGATTTGAGAATCAATCTTAATGCTTGTTGTTTGCTCTGGTTCTTATGGACACATAGTGAACTAGGTAAGTGACATAAGGATAATCGACCTAAACATAGGCTTTTACCTAAGTTAGTTTCTCAGGCTAACCTAATCTAATCGTTTGTATTGCTTAAAAAGATTGCATATTATCAATTGAAGTAGGGGGTGAAAAAGGATTCTTTATTCTCTCAATCATATCTTTATCTTTTCTTTATACTTTGTAGTTTAACTAATCAACCCTTTTTCCAATTTATGTTTGCTTGAATAGAATTAGTTAAGATGTAAGTTAATATTTAAGATTAGAAAATAACCATATTCCCTGTGGGAACGATCTCTACTCATCATTTTTATTACTTGAGCGACCAGTGCACTTGCGGTTAGCAAAAAAGTTACCCACAAGGTTGGCATAGCTCCAACACTAGGCCTACAAGGTATCGAGCTTGGGTATAAGGCTTGTGTGTGTAAGTGTAGTGCATCATGTATGCGAAGGAACATATAAACCATTCTATACACAAATCACAAACACGTAGCAAACAAATGCAAGAGCATAAGAGAAAATAAAAACAAAACAAGATAAAAAAGACCAAAATAGTTAAACAAGTAGACAACAAGAGATCAAAATTATGTCTTACCCTCAAATGTCCCTAGTGGAGTCGTCAGTTATCGCAACCGTCTCGAAGGGCATCGATGAAAATTAAGAAGTGTTAGGACTAACCACTAATCGCTTTTTTCCTTTAAAAATGGAATGGCTCAATTGGAAACCTTAAAAGAAGTCTCAGTTTCAAAGTTTGAGTTTAGGGGTTGATTACGACCAGAGAATGTATTAGCACCCTACAACATCCATTTCAAGAATAGTTACTTATTTAATCTAAGTTATCTGCTAAATTTGTTGAATTGGTCCTATATTATTTTTATTTGAAAACATTGTTTTTTTATTTTTAATTATTTTACATGTCCTATTTTGTCAGCATATTATCAAAATGATAAATGACTAAGACAATGAATAGGTGGCTAAATAGTCATTATTCTATGGAACAAATTTAAACCCCAAAGAGTTGGGGATGCATGAATTTCCTCACATTTATTTTTAATTTTATGAAAAAGTTTTTTATTTGTTCTAATTGTGGAAATTAGATCTTACCAGCAATTCTAGCAAAATCCAATGAAATGACCTCAAGAGTATTGAGTAGAGTTTTATTGACCGCACTTCTATCTTCATTCAATTTTTTTATCATTGGCTGAATTTTAAGATTTGGGTTATTCTTACAATAAGATTTTTATTTGGAAAAATTAATACTTGTAATAAGATTTTTATTAGAGATTATTTAAGGCCTTACTAGTGCTTCTCACAAAACTTAAAGGATGCTTCTCACTTTTGAAAAGCCAAATTTTGCCGTCACTTCTATTAATTTTAAGAATTCCCTCGTTGAGACTTAATCCACAAATAATCAAGAAAAAGGAAGAAATAAGTAAATAAGTAAATGAAATAAAAGAATGGCCTATTCGCCTATCACGTGGCAATCGGAGTTTTGTAAGGCCTTCGCTTGTCTATATTCAACACCAAAAGCTAGGATAGCAATATGCAAAATGGCAAATCAACAAGATAACGTGGCAGGTGAATTCAATTAACCATTTACATTTAAAGAAAACAAATGAATTTAGATGTAGAACAAATAAACTTAAAAAAGTAAAAGTTGGAATTAGTTCTATTTAACCCATGGAGATGGCCATCACGTGATGGTCTCAATCTACAACAAAATTTTTAAAAAGACTGATTTTTCAGAGTAGGGTCGTTGTATTCTACATTATTACCTGAGGACGCACAACACAGGAAAGTTGAAGGGTGGAAGGAACAAGTTGTGAAACTTCCTAGTATGCTTTGTGTGTATGAATTTCTCCGCCTCAATCTCAAACCCTATATGTGTTTGCTTGCTAAAGTTTTCTCCTTCGAAAAAATCTCTTGGGGTCTCTAAAATCTCTCTATTTTTTTTTAAAACCTTCTACCACGCAATTTTATTGTGTGCTCAAAAGCTGTGTTGAGTTTGAAAAAACTATGCATACTTTTGAAAAAAAATGTGTCCAAGCACTTTTGGTGCTTTCTTATTTATAGGTCAAGTGATGCCTCAATTAAATTAGTTACCAAATCTTTCTTAATTTTTCTGCATTTATTACTTACAAATCAAAAAACAATCTCAAGTGATTTAAAATTTAATTTAATAATGCTAAAAATCTCAATATGTATCTCATTATTTCTTATTCGGGTTAAGAATTAAAACTCTTTAAATCAAGAACAAATCAATAATTTAAAGATATTGCTAAAAATTTAACACGTATTTAATATAAAAATTGCTAACCATTCTTTCTAATCCTTTTAGTTGTTCAAATCCCAAATTGAATATTTTTCAAATTAATACTGAGATTTAATTGAGATTTTTTCTATTAAAAATCACCTCTAAATATTTCATTTATTATTTTATTTTTGTCACAAATTATTGTTTTTTTTCCATTTTCAACATTGGACTTAGACTCCTCTTGCTCTTCGCTTTTTTTATTTTTATTTTTCTGACCCTTTAGGCATAGCCTTGATTAACCTAAAAATAATAATATATTATCAAAAAATCACTTAGACAAATTTAGTTATCAATAATTATCATTACTAAAAAATTAGTAAATAACTACGATTTATTTGCGACAATTTCTTAAACTGTCATAATTATCAACAGTTTACACTGCAGTTTTCTTAACTGCCATAATTTAGCGGCGGTTTATACTAAAAAAACTAAATTTTGTGGCTGTTTAAATAGTATTTAGTGGCAGTTTATTGAAAAGAAATAACCCTCCGTTTTTTAAATTTTATTCCCTCCTCTTTTTCCCTTCCCTCCCATTCAGATCTGCTATAACATTTCGTCATTCCCTCTCAATCTCATTCTCTATCCTGCCATTTCACCATTCCCTCTTAATCTCAGTCTCTGCCCTAACATTTCACCATTCTATCTGTTTTTCAATCTGATTTGCCCTAACATCTTAACTCACAACCACGTACCAGCAGCAGCAACAACGCCTCTGGTTCAATGGTCTCAGCGCCTCTGGTTCCAGTGGTCTTAGCAGCAGCGAGGAAGCCTTCCTCCTCGTCGGTTCCAGGTAATCTCTTATGCCTGCATCATTCTATTATTCGCAATAATAGAATATAGTTTCTATATTCGCATATAGAATAGGGTTCCAGGTAATCTCTGCTTATTGCGAACAGAGGGCATATTCGCATAGAGTTTCTGATATTCACAATAGAATAGAGGGCTTATTGCTATAACTAACAGCTGCTTCTTAGTACATGGACTGTGCTAATCTTTTGCATCTTAAAATACTATTTCGTTTTATTGTAATAAGTAATAACTTATGATATTAATTTTATATGTGTTCCTTCAATTTTTCAAATATTCTCAGAGCGCCTTGATGCCTGAATCATTGCTTGCTTTTCATTTGTTGAATCAGGGTTGATATCCTTTGCCCTGTACTTAATCCCAATTAAAATATTCTCTCTCTTTTTTGCTACTAATAATTAAATATTTTTATGGGCCAAAAGCAACTATTTTATGCATCTAGCACTACTCCTGTTGGTGGAAATTCCTCTTCCTAAAATGACTGAAGATATCATTGCCCAGGCTCATGCTATCTTTACTTTACAAATGAATGTTTGTTGGTATGGCTAGTTGTTTTTAAAGGAAAATGAAAATACTGAGTTCCATGTTGTCGTAGTTTATATACAGTAGTCACTTCAACATATGCTAGATAGCTTCTGTTGCAACTGATTAGTCCTCAAAAATGAAATTTGGTTTGTAAATGGTTTTCCTTGTATTGAACTTGTAGAGGCCTTTGTTTAAGCAAATATAATTGACCCTGTAATCAAAGGAACATGAAATCTTTTCAAGTCTTGCTTGAAATCCAATTTTGTGAAAAAGGAATATATGTTGCCTACTTCTATCTGTTGATCCAAAAAAAAAAAAACTGCAACTTCTGTCACTCACAACCATGTCCAAAACAATTTACACTTTATAACTCTTTTTCTATTTAAATTTCAATTTCAATATACTTTTCAAAAACTCCTTTCTTCTTCTTTGTTTCTAAGCATACCCTTCTTTCTTTATAATTTCAATTTCAATATATGTATGTATTGTAACATCTAATAATTTAATATAATAATTTTATATAAACATAACAAAATGATAAAAAATGCGAATTTGAGAGTCAATCCGTTAGTGTTAAATAATGTGTTAGACCTGTTATTAGTAAGAAATATTAGAGGAAGTCCAAATTGCCAATTGAGTCAGCCTAAGCTTAGCAGTTAGTAACAGTTATTCTAACATTAGCAGTTAGTAGTAGTTATTTTCTATTATAAGGAATAAGTCAACATGTAGCATAACTGTACCTTAGGATGTATTTGAAATAAATAGAGAGATTAGGGGAAGAAGGGTGGGCCGTTATTGGGTAGGAATTGGAAGGGAGAGACCAAGCTCTTGAATCCTTGGAGGAAACCACCTTTGTAACTATCTCTCTTTCTTTAATTTTTCTACATTCTTATTCTATAATACTCTATTTTTATCTCTGATTTGGGAACAATTCCTCAGAGGATTATTAATAGAATACAGTTATTTAGTATATATATTTAGTTTCAATTCCAGTTTCTAACAACTGGTATCAAAGCTTTTGGATCTTGGGAGAGTTAATGGTTTTAACGAGAGGAATGGAAGCACGCATCAAGATTCTGGAGCGCGGCTTTGAAGGGTTATTGGAGATAAGGCGAAATCTTGAGTAAAATCTCGAAGGCGAAAGGCTGGAGCATATTGAAACACGAAGGCAATTGAATGAATTGATGGAGACAATGCGAGGATTTTCAATTCGTTCTGATCATAATGAACAAACAATTGGAGGAAGTCACACAATGAATAACGATGGTATTAGAAGTCATGTAGGAATGCGGAGTCAAGATGAATGTTGGAGGAAATTGGATATTCCAATTTTTGAAGGAGAAGATGCGTACGGTTGGACAAACCGCGTGGAACGATACTTTGAATTGAAAGAAATGGATGACATTGAGAAGTTACAGGCAGTTATGGTAGCGGTGGAGGGAAAAGCATTGACATAGTATTAATGGTGGGAATTTTGTGCTCAGAATTCAACGTGGAACGATTTCAAATCTACTATGATACGAAGGTTCCAACCTTCGATGATGCAAAGCCGTTTGAGTTGTTGTTAAGTCTCAAACAAACATGAACAGTAGAAGAGTACATGGAGTAATTTGAATTGAATGCAGGCCCTCTCAGATGCACAGAACCAACCTATTTGAAATGGATTTTTCTGAATGAACTCAAGGAAGTGGTAAGAGCATAATTAAAACTCCATCTGGTTGAAGGTTTAATAGAATTGATGGATTATGCCCAGAGGATTGATGAGAAAAATACTTTACTGAATAAGGGAAACATTGGAACTAGTTCAGGGGGAAGATCATTCAGACTTACAACAATTCCAGAACTGTTACTTGGGAACCTAGAAATAAAAGTCAAATTCAGACCACAATAGGAAGTTCAGTAGGAGATGCTAGCAGTATGAAAACTACTGGATCATTTAGAGGAATGGGGTTTAGAAGGTTGACAGATGCTGAAATGCAGGAGAGGTCTAGGAAAGGACTTTGTTTTAGATGTGATGAGAAATTGAATCCTGGCCATGTGTGTGCTAACAAGAAATTACAAGTACTAATGTTAGAGGAAGAAATAGTTACTGAAGAGAAGGAGGAAGGACCAACAAAACCAGAACATGAATATGAAATACGAACATTTCAGTTGTCCATGTTTAGTATCACTAGACTTACTTCTATGAAATCCATCAAACTGTAGGGTACCTTGGCTAGAAAGCAAGTGATAGTCCTAGTAGATGGTGGAGCCTTATACAATTTTATATCTTCAGTGTTAGTCAAGGAAGGAGAGTTACATATGAATGAAACTCCTCCTTACACTGTGGAGGTAGGAGATGGCAGAAGAATTCCTTGTGAAGGGGTGTGTTCACAACTGAAATTATTGATTCAAGGAATGGACGTTCAACAAGATTTCTTTATTTTTGACTTAGGAGGGGTGGATGTGGTGTTAGGGATGGAATGGCCAGCTAGCCTTGGTTAGATTCAGGCTAATTTCAAAGAATTAACACTTAAAATTCCCATTGAAGGAGGACACAAGATACTGAAAGGTGAACCCAATTTGGCTCGGGCAGTGGCTTCTTTTAAATCTGTCCTCAAAGCAATCAATGATGAAGGACAAGGTTTTCTGCTGGAGTATCAGAGTTTACAAGGTGAAAATGAAGACACCACACCTTTACCAGAGTGGTTAGAGTCAGTATTGGTTGAGTATAAGGAAGTATTTCAAGAACCACAAGGATTACCTCCAACCAAAAGGTAAGATCATGCAATAGTCCTTTAGGAAGGAGCCAACATTCCCAATCTCAGACCCTACAGGTATTCACATTACCAGAAAAATGAGATTAAGAGGTTAGTGGATGATATGCTTAATTCTGGTATAATTAGACCAAATGTAAGTCCTTATTCTAGTCCAATCGTATTAATAAAGAAAAAAGATGGTGGCTAGAGATTGTGTGTATACTATAAGGCATTGAACAAGATCACCATACCTGATAAATTCCCTATCCCTATTATTGATGAATTACTTGATGAACTAGGGGGAGCAGTCATATTTTCTAAGTTGGATTTCAAATCTAGATACCACCAGATTAGAATGAGGGAAGAAGATATCCCTAAAATTGCTTTTAGAACTTATGAAGGGCATTATGAGTTTGTTGTGATGCCTTTTGGACTCACTAATGTCCTTTCTACTTTCCAATCACTAATGAATGACATGCTTCGACCATATTTAAGAAAGTTTGCTTTAGTTTTCTTTGATGATATTTTGGTCTATAGCAAAACTATGGAGGAGCACCAAAGACACTTCCAGGCAGTTTTAGCCCTATTAAAGGAACATTAGTTTTTTGCCAATAAAAAGAAATGTACTTTTGGGAAAACACAATTGGAGTATCTTGGCCATATCATTTCAGCTAATGGGGTGGCAGCAGATCCTAAAAAATTTGAGGTTATGATGGATTGGCCAACACAAAATGATATTAAGGCTTTAAGAGGATTCTTAGACCTTACTGGTTATTATAGAAGATTTGTGAAGGACTATGAAAAAATGGCTAGGCCTTTGACTCAGTTATTGAAGAAAGACAATTTTCAATGGACACCAGAAACTCAGGTAGCTTTGGATCAATTTAAGAAGGTCATGATTGAATTACCTATACTCACTGTTCTAGATTTTTCTAAGGTATTTACTATAGAAATTGATGCTTCCAATAAAGGCTTAGGAGCAATCCTATTGCAGGAAGGAAGACCAGTAGTTTTAATCAGTCACACCTTATCAGAAAGAGGACAATCCAAATCAGTTTATGAGAAGGAATTGATGGCTATTGTAATGGCAGTCCAGAAGTGGAGACACTACCTACTTGGCAGACATTTCATTATTCTTACTGATCAGAAAAGCCTTAAGTTCCTTACAGATCAGAGAGTTTTGGGAGAGGAGCAGTTCAAATGGACTTCTAAACTAATGAGATTGGATTTTGAGATCCAATACAGACTTGGAAATGAGAATAGAGCTATTGATGTTTTATCTAGAAGAATGACTTATGCAGCACAGTCCATCATTCAGTTTGATGATTTGGAAGAATGGGAAACTGAAGTCTAGAATGATCCTAAGTTTCAAGGTATTATACAAGACATTCTGCAAGATACTGCATCTCATCCTGGTTATACCTTCAAAGATAGAAAATTGTTCTACAAAGGAAGATTGGTGCTGCCAAAAGGATCTTCTAGGATTCCTATTCTCCTTAAAGAGTTTCACAGTTCAGTTATTGGGGAACATTCAGGATTTTTTAGATCATCCAAAAGGATTTCAGCCATTGTTTATTGGAAAGGAATGAAGAAGGACACTCAGCAATTTGTTGCTCATTGTGAGACTTGTCAGTTAAATAAATATCAAACCTTGTCTCTTGCTGGATTATTACAACCTCTTCCTGTGCCTACTCAGGTTTGGGCTGATTTGTCCATGGATTTTATAGAAGGTTTACCTAAGGCTCAAGGAAAGAATGTTATTCTAGTGGTTGTGGACAGATTAACTAAGTATGCTCACTTTATTGCACTTAGTCATCCATTCACTGCCAAAGATATAGTTGAAATTTTTATCAAAGAAATAGTCAAGCTACATGGATTTCCCTCTACAATTGTTTCAGACAGAGACAAGATATTTCTCAGTCATTTTTGGATTGAGTTATTCAGAATGGTAGGAACTAAGTTGAAATTTAGTTTTGCCTACCATCCCCAAACAAATAGACAAACCGAGGTGGTCAATAGGTGTCTGGAAACATATTTGAGATGCCTCACAGGAACCAAACCCAAACAATGGCCTAAATGTCTTAGCTGGGCTGAGTTTTTGTTCAATACAAACTATAACAGTTCTACTAAATTGACCCTATTCAAAGCCCTTTATGGTAGAGATCCACCCCACTTACTCAAAGGCACTACTATTCCTTCAGTGGTTGAGGAGGTTAACTTGATGACTCAGGATAAGGATCAGCTTCTTCATGACTTACAGAATAATTTGTTGAAGGCTCAGAGTCAAATGAAGTCTTATGTAGATCAATCTAGGCACCATGTTACTCTGGTTACAGGTGATTGGGTCTATTTAAAGCTGTAGCCATACAGATTGAAGTCCCTTGCCAAAAAGAAGAATGAAAAGTTGAGTCCTCATTTTTATGGTCCTTATCAGATCACTAAGCAAATAGGACTAATGACTTTTGAATTGGCTCTTCCCCCTGACAACAAAATACATCCTGTATTTCATGCTTCATTACTCAAGAACGCTCTTTCTCCTTCAGCTACACCACAACCGCTTCCACCAATGCTTTCAGATGATTTGGAGTTGTAAGTTGTCCCTGATGCAGTCAAGTCATCCGCAACACTGTTACTAGTTCTGCTGAGGTCTTAATCCAGTGGAAAGATCTTCTTGACTTTGAAGCTACTTGGGAGCCTATTGAGACTATCATGAAGCAGTTTCCTTCTTTTCACCTTGAGGACAAGGTGACTTTTTTAGGGGGGGAGTATTGTTAGACCTCTTATTAGTAAGAAATATAAGAGGAAGTCCAAACTGCCGATTGGGCCAGCCTAAGATTAGCAGTTAGTAGCAGTTATTCTAAGATTACCAGTTAGTAACAGTTATTTTCTATTGTAAGGAATAAGCCAGCATGTAGCATAACTGTGCCTTAGGATGTAATTGAAATAAATAGAGAGATTAGGGGAAGAAGGGGTGGGCAGTTATTGGGTAGGAATTAGAAGGGAGAGACCAAGCTCTCGAATCCTTGGAGGAAACCACCTTTGTAACTATCTCTCTTTCCCTAATTTTTCTACATTCTTATTCTGTAATACTCTATTTTTATCTCTGATTTGGGAACAATTCCTCAGAGGATTATTAAAGAATACAATTATTCAGTATATATATTTAGTTTCAATTCTAGTTTCTAACATAATGATTTCTTCAAATGAAAGACAAGGGATTTGAGTTACAGTTTTGGCTTTATTCTTTTTATAAATAATTTCCTTTTTGGCTTTTTTTTATTATATGGATAAAAAGTTTTTTTTTACTAGTTGTAAACTCCTAATAGTATTTTGCATTGATATGAAAGTTCACGAAATTGCAGTCCATATGCCATTTTATGAAACATTGGATGTATACATCTATTGCTTGAAGTGGCTTCTAATGTGGTATCTTTGTCAACGGATTTGATTTGGCAGAATATTTAGAATTGATTGACAGGATATTATTATTAGCGCAAATTTGTTGGCCTTTTAAAACCACCAGATTCTGCATAATTGTACAGTTATGATTAGGTTATTATTAGATAGCCCAGTTGTAGGAAATTAGCATTTATAGCATATTAACTGTTACATTATTGTACAAACAGTTATGATTAGGTTATTATTAGCCCAAATTATAGAAATTAGCATTTATAGCATATTAAAAACTCCATGTTACATTATTGTACAATTGTATTATCACTATTTAAATGAGAATTCTCCAAATAGGGAGAAGACACGCGGGGGAGATTTCACCCTACATTTTTCTAAGTTTCACATGGTATCAATCTAGGTTGCGATCCTACCCTAGTTTTGCCAAAAATCCGAACTCTTGTTCTTTTTCTCAAGTCTGTCCTAGTCTTGTTCTTTGTCCCTTCTGCGATTTCTTCCTTGTGATTTATTCTCTGCTTCATGTCTACTGAAAAGTATGATGTCTTGTTCGTTCGTCTTAATGGCAAGAACTATCCAGCCTGGCATTCCAGTTCTAGATCTTTGTCAAAGGTAAGGACCTTTGGGGTCATGTTGACGGTACCAGTTCTGCTCCTGACAAAGACAAGCAGAAGGATGACTATGCCAAGTGGGAAGTCAAAGATGCTCAAGTCATGGCATGGATCATAGGGTCAAACTCATGATCCCAATATTGTTCTCAACCTCGGACCATTCAACACCGAGCCAAGATGTGGGCTATCGAAGAAAATATATAGCCAAAATAAAAAGCGCTGCGAGTTCCAACTTGAACATGAAATTGCCATGTTTCAACAGGATAGTCTATCAATTTCTGAATTTTATTCTTCTTTCATGACTCTTTGGGTTGAAAATATACACTAACATTGTCTATGAAGATTTGTCGGTGATGAAGGACAAGGTTTTCTGCGAGATCAAATTACAAGAACCACGAGAAAGCTCATGAAACTACTCGAGGAGATCAATTTCTTATGAAATTGAGATATGGTTTACCCCAACATTCCCAATCTCGCAGTATTCACATTACCGTAAAAATGAGATTAAGAGGTTATGATATGCTTAATTCAGGTATAATTAGACCAAATGTATTCTAGTCCAATCTCATGAATAGAAAAAGATGCCCCCCACCTTAGATGCATGCCTTAATGAACTTCTTCGTGAAGAATAGCGTCTCCTAACTCAAACAAACATGGAACAACATATCTTCTAAGTTTCAATTACATATCTTTGTCCAAGGCAAGCCTAGAAGGACGATCCCTAAGAGTTGTCCAATGTTTATGAGTTTGTCAAAGGATTTGGACATCTTGCTTCACGGTTGTCCTAAAAAGTTCTGACAGTTACCTTGCAAAAAAAGATGGTCACATCATTAAGGAATGTCTATACGACCACCATGGAGAAGCATAGCATTTCTTAAAGCCTCTGTTGGTTCTTCTACTTTTGCTCAAGTTACTTGGTTCAGAATGCTCCTGCTCCTGTACAAACCTTGACCCCTGAAATGGTCCAACAAATGATAATTTCAGCTTTTTCTGCTTTAGGACTTTCAGGTAAACCTTCTAATCCATGTTCTCCTTGGTACTTTGACTCCGGGGCATCCAATCATATGACCAACACTACTTTAGATACTCTTACAAATGTCATAAAATACTCACTCCTAATCTCTAAATTCATACTTTACTTAATGGAAATAATTTGCCAATCACAGCAATTGGTGATATTTCCTCATCCTTAACCAATGTTTTTGTTTCCCCTGGTCTCACTAGTAACCTTATTTCTGTTGGTCAATTAGTTGATAATGATTGTCGGGTTGAATTCTCAAAATCTGGTTGTCTTGTGCAGGATCAACACTCAGGGAAGATAATCGCGAAGGGGCCTAAAGTTGGACGTCTTTTTCCTTTATCTCCATGTTCTTTTCTGCCTTTTGTTTCTTGTAATTTTTTGCCAATGGATTAATTTCCAAATATTTCTAGGCATAAGCTCTTGGTCACCCAAACTCATATGTACTTCATGACTTGATGAAATCTGGTGTTCTTGGTAATAAAATTTCACCATCTCTTAGTGTTGTTCAATTTGATTGTAACTCATGTAAACTTGTAAAAGTAAAATTCTACCATTTCCGATTCATCAATCAAATGAAAACCAGCTTTTGATATGATTCATAGTGATTTAAAGGATAGCACCTATTATATCTCATGCTAATTATAAATATTTTATCACTTTCATTGTGACGACTTAGTCGTTTCACATCTTGTCTATTTTTTACGATCTAAAGATGAAGCATTCTCTGCCTTCAAATTTTTTCATGCCTATGTTCGGACTCCAATTTTCCTCCAAAATTAAAATTCTATTCGATAATGGGGGGAATACATATCTAATTTATTTCAAAAGTTCTTGCGGAAAATGGTATTTTATCTCAAAGGTCATGTCCTTCCTACACTTCCCTCAAACAAATGGGGTAGACAAAGACCAAAATGGTAGGAACTTCTCCCCAAACAAATAGACAAACCGAGGGTGGTCAATAGGTGTCTGGAAACATATTTGAGATGCCTCACAGGAACCAAACCTAAACAATGGCCTAAATGTCTTAGTTGGGCTGAGTTTTTGTTCAATACAAACTATAACTTCTACTAAATTGATCCCATTCAAAGCCCTTTATGGTAGAGATCCACCCCACTTACTTGGAGGCATCTTTCCTTGCCATCTCGGTTTTGGTGTGAAGCTCTCTCTATTGTTGTCCACCTTATTAATCGACTGCCTTCTCCATCATTAAACAATGATTCTCCTTTCTTCCGTTATTTGGTCACAAACCAACTTATCTCAATCTTCGCACTTTTGGTTGTGTGTGTTATGTCCATCTTTCCCCACATGAACGCACCAAGCTCACCGCTCAATCTGTTCAATGTGCTTTTCTTGGTTATTCAGTCCACCAAAAAGGTTTTCTCTGCTATGATCCTAATCTACATAGGCTTCGGGTTTCTAGAAATGTCATATTTCAAGAAGATACATATTTTTTGCAACTAACCAAGACACTCTCTCTTCTACAATTTCTATTTTGCCATTGTTTCCTAACACTTCTGCAGGACAACTAGCACCAAAACCTTTCTTGGTATACCAAAGACGTCCGACTATTCCACTACCTCCAAGGCCTCCTTCCGATCAATCCCTCTCAAGATTACCAATTAGTAACATTATAAGGAAAAAGTCGGCATGTAGCATAACTCGTGCCTTAGGATCCAGGTGCTTCATCCGAGAACCACCTTCCTTACGCACGGTACTCGCGTTCATAAACCTCCGGAAAAGTATGGTTTTTTTCCCTTTATCTTTGAAAGCAACTTTAGCATCTTGTCCCTATTCCTTCTTCCTATAACTAGGCCATGGAGCATAAATGTTGGCGAGGAAGCTATTCAAGCGAGGATTCTAGCACTAGAAGAAAATCGGCCTTTGACATGGGACGTTGTTCCCTTCCATCTATTAAACCTCTTGGCAGAAATTTGTCTTCACTATAAAGCTTCGATCGGACGGATCCTCGATCGATACAAGGCTAGATTGGTTGTTCTTGGCAATAGGCAAGAATTTGGTCTTGACTATGAGGAGACTTTTGCACCTGTGGCCAAAATGACTATTGTGCGTACTATTCTTGCCATTGCTGCCTCTGAATCTTGGCAAATAAACCAGATGGATGTCAAGAACACATTCCTCCATGGTGACCTCAAGGAGGAAGTTTACATCAAACTTCCTATCGGTATGCTTTCATCTTTACCTAATTCCGTTTGTAAACTGAAGCGTTCTTTATATGGCTTGAAACAGGCACCCAGAGTATGGTTTGAAAAGTTTCGAACCACACTACTTGGTTTTTCCTTCATACAAAGTAGGTATGATCCGTCACTTTTTATACAAAAGACCGCAAAAGGAATTGTGATACTCCTTGTTTATGTGGACGATATTGTGGTCACTCGGGATTTTTTAGATCAGATCGAGATCAAGAGGCTATCTCTACAATCAAGAAACTGTTTGCTTTCAACTTTCCACATGAAAGATCTTGGCAGGCTTACTTACTTCTTGGGATTAGAAGTACATTTTCAGAAAAAAGGCATCTATGTCAATCAACACAAATATATTCAAGATCTAATCCAGTTAGGTGGTCTCACCAATGCATCTCCTGTGGACACTCCCATGGAAATTAATGTCAAATTAAGACGAGATGAAGGTGACCTTCTACAAGACCCTACTTTCTACCGGAAGTTGGTTGGAAGTCTTATCTACCTAACCATCACAAGACCTGACATCTCTTTCGTTGTCCATACAGTCAGTAAATTCATGCAATCTCCTCGGCACTTGCATCTTTCAATACAAACATCATATTCTTAGATATCTCTTCAGCACTACCAGCCGTGGTCTTTTCTTCCCTTCGGTGGTTGAGGTGCATCACCACACCTTCAAGCCTACGACTTACGTATAATTTATTGATTGGCTCGGTCAGGAAGTGCCCGACACAAGAAAATCCACCACTGGGCTGGTGCATGTTTTTAGGTGATACTCCGATCTCCTAGAAGTGCAAGAAACAAGACTCGGTCTCTAAATCTTCCACTTGAAAGGAATATCGCGCCATGTACGCGGCATGTTACTCAGATTATTTGGTTACGTGGTCTTCTGTCAGCCTAATGCTTCGGTTTCTTACAAACGACACCAACTCCACTCCATGCTGACAACACAAGTGCCATACAAATTGCAGCAAATCACTTATACCATGAAAGAACAAAGCACATAGAGGTTGATTGTCACTTGATTATTCGGGAAGCCTATGGGGGGAGTATTGTTAGTCGAATTATCACTTTGCCTCATGTCTCTACCTCTGTTCAACTTGCTGACATCCTCACAAAATCTCTGACACGTCAGCGTCATAATTTCTTAATTAGCAAATTGCTGCTTGTTGACTTACCAGCATCAATTTGAGGGGGGATGTCAACGGATTTGATTTGGCAGAATATTTAGAATTGATTGACAGGATATTATTATTAGCGCAGATTTGTTGGCCTTTTAAAACCACCAGATTCTGCATAATTGTAAAGACAAGGGATTTGAGTTATGATTAGGTTATTATTAGATAGCCCAGCTGTAGGAAATTAGCATTTTTAGCATATTAACTGTTACATTATTGTACAGATTGTATTATCACTATTTAAATGAGAATTTTCCAGCAAGAGAAGACACGCAGTTTTCACCCTACATTTTTCTAAGTTTCACAATCTTTTGTTCTTGCTGTGTACCACCTTTTTGCAAGATTAACTGATTTTCAATGTAATTGGTTGTGTTTTTTGTGACATTACTTTTGGTAATTTTTGTAACAGAGGAACACTTATTTCTATAATCTTTATCTTTATAGAGGAATCTTCACTCATATTAGAAGCTATGGAGCTCTCTGGCCCTAGGTGACTAGCATCTTGGTTTTCCACTATAGCTCCTTGTTTAAAAGGTGTAGTTTAAATGGTTAAGAATGACATTATCATTGGTGTCAATAGTTATGTAATGGTTGTATTCATCTGTAAAAAGAAAAAGGAAAAGTCATGTATAAGTATCTTCTTTGTTGGAATGTTGATTTAGTTGCTTCAGAAAAGTTTTGAATCAATGATAGAAAATTGTACGTAGTTGCATTTGACCTGTTCTTTCTATTTGTCTTGGTGGCTAAGCAATCCCATATAGCCAGCTGAATTTTGTTGTCTGACTCTAGCGCATCTTCATCCCTAAAACCTAATAAATTTGATAGGTTTGTGAGTATCTCATGGGTCAACAATTAGTATGTTGGATTCTTACTGGTGATTTTTCATTGGTAAGTAATTTATAAGTATCACCATGCTTTTGGCATGTTCTGTCTTTGGAATGGAGCAACTTAAAAAAAAAAAAAAACCATTAGTAAGTTGAAGGGTGTAGTGACTTGTAGTGCATACTTATGTTGTGCTGATAGTGCAAGTGAGGAGTGATAACTAAAAATATATCGCTTAGCATTGTGTATTGTAAATTAGAAGTGTTAAATTTAAATTCTGTTTGTGAAAAGGGATTTATTTGTGCTACATTTTTAAATGGGAACTTAAATTTTGTTTACGTAATTCATGGCTTTCTTGAATTGTACATAATTTTTTTTTAAACTATTTTAGCTAGGCTACGAAGGAGACTTTGTAATTTTCAGAGAGTAAGCTCAGTAAGGCGCAAAATAAAAATTGTTCAAATGAAAAATCTAAAAATTGAAAGGTAGTAAACAAAAAGAGGATATGCAAGACATGGATTTAACTTCTTTTAAGTAATTATGCTTTCCCAATATAATTTTGCTAGATTAGATAATTTTGCTTTCCCAATATAATTTTTAATTTTGAAATTTTATATTAAAATTTGCCGCTACTATGTTTTTACCAATATTGCAAGTAATTTTGAAAGTGTTAAAATAATTTTGGTGTAATACAAATATGATCCCTGAGTAGTAGTAAGTAAGTAAATTTATTTAGTATGTATAAGTATCTTTTTCCATCATTTATCTATGGCTTTAATCTTGCAGGTTGCTTCCTTCTCTCAGCAACAACTATCTCATTTTCAGTCTCATTTCTATTGTCGTGAGTTGAAGGATAAGGTAAGAAAGATCTTCTTTAGAGATCTTTAGAAATCTTCTTTAGTTTTCATTTTGAAGTCCCCATTCTCACATGCTCTCATTTTTAATATCTCATCTTGTTTTATATATTGATAAAAGTTGGATTTTAAAGCTACAAACTACACCTAAATATATGGAACAGTTACTGAAATTTTTAGACTTTGCATTTGTTAATGCAAAATCTGATAATAGGATAAAGTGTCCTTGTTCTCATTATGGGTTTAAACTATTTCAAATTAGAAAAGATGTGTATGATCACTTGCTTTTAAGACCTTTTCCAGCAGGTTATATTTTCAGGCTTCAGATGAAGGAAGTGGACCAATTTCATCATGTGCCAGACTGTCTTCTTCAGTAAGTCATGATGCTCAACTTGGATATGATTTTAATCGAAATGGAAAATGAATGTCTTATGATAAAAAAATGATTTGTTATTTTTGTATTCTTCAGATATTATTTTGTTTGTAATGACTTTTAGTTTGTACTGAATTTTAGTTTACTTGTGTACTGAATTTTGTTTGACAAATTATTATATTTGTTAAAAGTTTAAATGTTTTATAATTTCATTTGAATATGCTAATTGGTTATAATATAAAATAGGTTGAAATGTAATAAAATTGGCATAGCAACAAACTTATGAAAATAAAATTAATTTAAATTAAAAAATAATAGCGGCAGTTACAAATTGCCGCAAAAAAGTTGTAAGCTATTTTTTAAATACAGCAGCAGTTTCCAAACTGTCGCTATAAATAAATAATAATGGAATACAAATTTTTAGCCGCGATTCCAAATTGTCTTGAAAAAAACATAAGTTATTTTTTCAATTGTAGCGGAAGTGTAAAGTTGCCTTTATAAATAAATAAATATAAAATATAAAATTTTTAACGACAGTTAAAACCATCACTAAAAATTGACAAAACTGCCACTAAATACTACCACAAAAACTGTCATAAAAAAATAATAGCAGTGATCATTCCAGCAGTTGTATGAAACCACTGTGAAACTTGATTTTGAACCGCCGCAAATTGCAATTTTTTTGTAGTGTATGTTGTTGGAAAAATATGAAGATTGACATTTATCGAAAATCACATTATTCCCATTGACAAAATTTATAATATTTAAAAAGAAAACTTCTAAAAATCTGCATTGAGATACTCAAGCAAAGGTATATGAAGGTTTTATTGAATCAAGTTGGGTTATATGACCTTATATTTGTATGAAATTGAGGAGGTTTTGGCTCATATTGGATTATGCATACATTTTTAGTATCAAAACTTAAAGTTTTGTGATTTTTTAAGTGGTTATATGACTTTTTTAGTAATATGCGTGACATTATATTAATAAAAAAAATTTGTAGCACATTACAATCTCATTTTTAGGGTTAAAATGGACTATAACTACTGTAATTTACTACTAACACAATTTCTAAATGATGGATTTGCAAATCCATACAATGCCACTTTGCCACCACCAGTTAGTGTAAGTTAAAGCACATACTATTACTGGTGAAAACTAAGCTTAATGGTACGTGAGTGTTAGAAGAGAATGTGAAACAACAATATGTCACCACATGTAAGAATTGGTCATTACTTGTAACCAAGACACCATCATCTTCATTGTCATAGACAATTGCAACTTTAAAGCTAGCCTCTTATGCTCTTTTGACCTTTTCCTCAAAGTTACACCCTTCTCTGACCATCAAAACAAAAGGTGAACTCACATTTGAGATTTGTTCAGCTTTATTTATCAATGTTGTATACACATTAAGCGACTTTGCCAAATATAAGACCCCACACTCTCCAAAGTATTTCACCACCGGAGTTGAAACCATAATTCCATTCACATCAAGAAAAAGAGGTTGAGAAAAATATTAAAACCAACATCACCACCACATGCAAAACACAAACATTAGAACGAAATAACATCACATTTGCATTCATCTTTATTTATTTATTTATTTATTTTGATGACATTGTGTTCCCTATTTTATTATTTATTTATTAATGGCTACTACAACACTAAGGGAGATGATTTATGAATTTGTGAAAGAGAATTGTTATGTGGCCTAGAGAAAAATTAACTTGAATCTGCACAAATAGTTGCAGTTTCATGTGCGAGTTCTTTTTTTATTCAATTTTGTTTTATTTATAATATAAAAAGGTTATTTAGCTGTGTTAGCTAGGAAGGTCTGGGCTTTGAAAAGTTGGGCTCCCTAGCATTGCTCTTTGTGAAACCGAAAGGTTTTATGGTGGAAATCTTCTGAGATGACAGAAAAAGATACACTTCCTTCTTACAACTTGAAAAAAATCAACATTTTATTGCTTCTTCAAGAATTTATTTTTTCATTTATGACTGAAAGGTATCAGGGTCAGGCTGAGAATGAAAATGAAGAGAGAGAGAGAAAAGAGGAAAAATGTTTATGAGAAATTGTGTTCATTATTAAATTCACCTCATCATTTGTGATACACTACAGAATACATTTATATTGTGTATTACAACACTTAACCATTCAACTGACTCACTAATAGTTGTAACTAATTTCATAACTAACATTCTAACTATTTTTAACTAACATAACTATCAACTTAATCTTTATCTCTTACATCCCCCCACAAACTCAGTAGTTGATAATTCTTAACTCTGAGTTTGATTCTGAATAAATTA
Source organism: Ormosia emarginata (assembly GCA_029884605.1). Lineage (NCBI taxonomy): Eukaryota > Viridiplantae > Streptophyta > Magnoliopsida > Fabales > Fabaceae > Ormosia > Ormosia emarginata. The sequence continues at coordinate 20,016,598 of JAQQTP010000077.1, read as the reverse complement.
AACTGAGTGCTTGAAACAACCTTTGTTAAGATGTCAACTATTTGATCATGTGAAGGAATATGGCTAATAAAGAGTTTCTTTTGAATAACTATGTCCCGAACAAAATATAGATCCAATTCAAAATGTTTTGTCCGAGAATGAAGTATAAGATTTGCTGCTAGAAGGACAACACTAAGATTGTCACAAAACACTCTTTAGAGGCTGAGAAGGAGGAATTTGTAACTCACTGAGAAGTGACCGAATCCAAATGAGCTCAGCCACCAAGGAAGCTAAGCTCCTATACTTAACTTTAGTGCTCGAGCGAGACATTGTATGTTACTTTTTGGAAGATCGAGAGATGAGATTACCACCCAAGAATACATAATATCCCTATGTTGACCTCCTATTATCCGGGTCAAATCCCTAGTCAGAGTCATTGAAACTAGTGAGATTGAGATGAGAAGATCTCTGCAGATGAAGACCAAAGGTAGAGGAAGGACTCAGATATCTCAAAATTCGTTTGACTGCTTTCCAATAAGAGTCCAGTGGCTGCTGCATGAATTGACAAACACGATTCACACAGTAGCTTATTTCAGGTCTTATGACTATGATATACTACAGACTACCAACAATGGATTTGTATAAGCTTGGATCTAAGAAAGAATTACTACCAATAGTTGAGAGTTTGAGATTGGCAGTCATGGGACTTGGATAAGGTTTGCAATATGTCATGTTTGCCTTATGTAGCAGGTCATGGATGTACTTTGATTGAGAAAGAAGTAAGCCACCATTTGTAGTAGTTTTGACTTCTATCCCAAGGAAGTAATGAATGGGACCTAGATCCTTAAGAGCAAAGGTAGAGTTTACTGTTTTGATGAGAGCACAAATTTCAGAAGGTGAACTCCCTATGATAATTATATCATCAACATAGATAAGAATCAAAATAGTTGAAGTGGGAGTGAACTTAGTAAAGGGACAAACATCATTTTTGGTAGCAGTGAATCTAAGAGAAGTAAGAGCTCCAAACAATTTTTGAAACCATGCCCGTGGAGCCTGTTTGAGGCTATATAGAGCTTTATCTAGCTTGCAAACTAAATTTCTATCACCAGTAACAAACCCCTAAGGCTGAGTCATGTTGACCTCCTATTGCAACTCACCATTCAAGAATGCATTATTAACATCCAGTTGGTGGATTGACCAATTTCTACTCAAGGCTAATGTGAGAACCAATCTTGTGGATACTAGCTTCACTACAAGACTAAAGGTATCACTATAATCAAATCCAGGCCTTTGATTGAATCCCTTTGCAACCAGAGATGCTTTATACTTTTGTATTGTGCCATGAGTAACAGTAGGTGGAACTAATGCAACACCAACAGGATTAGGTGATAGTGAAGTAGATTAGTCAGGTAAGATCTGCTCAGATATATCATTAGGAACATAAACAAATGTAGTAATGGTAGGTGCAGATTGTCTAGCTGTAGATGGGGCACTATATGGAATTAATAGGATGACATGAATTGAAGTAGGAGACTGATTAGAAACAATAGAAATGGAGGGAGAAGATTGAAACAATTCAGGATATTGTTTGAAAGGGAAGACTGACTCATCAACGACTACATGAGGAGTGATAAAGACTTTCCCAGTGGGTTAAATGCATTTGTAGCCTTCGTGTGCACTGCTATATCCAAGAAAAACACAGAGATGTGACTTAAAATCAAACTTGACATTATTATATGGTATGAGAAAAGGAAAATAGGCATAACCAAATATTTTTTGGAGACTTATAGGTAGGAAATTTGTCAAATAGAATTTGTTCAAGTCACTTTTGACCAAGAACATGAGTTGGAAGAGAATAAGTTGAGTGGCGGTAAGAAAGGCCTACCCCCAGTATTTAAGAGGAAGTGTAGAAGCAACTAACAAGGTGATGCCAACTTATGTGATATGTCTATGCTTCCTTTCAGTACTGCCATTCTACTGATGAACATAAGGGCATGGCAAACGAGCCATTTAAATTTAAGTATGAAGAAAAACACAAATATTCCTTGGCATTGTTAGTTTGAAGGGCTTTTATTTTGACACTAAGTTCCAATTCTACCATTTGTTTCAAACAAAGAAATACAGAAAAGGCTTGTGACTTGGTGTGCAACAGATAAATCCAAGTGTATTTAGAGTAAGCATCAATGAAATGTATGTAATATCGAGCACTATTTACTGCATTGATGAGTGTTGGACCCCAAATGTTAGAATATACAAGTTCTAAAGGTTTAGTGTATACATTATTAGAAATTGGAAAAGGAAAATGATAAAACTTTCTCATACAACAATTAGAACAAACAAAATTATTGACATTTGAATTTATAGGAATATTACAAATTTGTAAAATTTTGAAAACAATTGAAGGAGAAGGGTGACTAAGCCTTGAGTGCCACAACTGAAACAGTGAGTCTGATTTAGTTGAAGCAATGTTGGAGGAAATTGGTGCAACAGATGAAGCAATATGGAAGTTTTCAAATACATATAGCCCATTCTTAATGGTTCCTTGGAGAAGGATCTCCTTGGTAACCTGACATTTGACAAAACATGTATTAGGATGAAACTCAAAGAAAACACCATTGTCTTTGGCAAATTAAGACACTGAAAGTAAATTCTTTGTAATAGAAGGAACCTGTAACGGATTATTGAGAGAAAATGATCTAGAAACAGGATTTGAAGAATAAAATTTTGAGTGCCCTATATGAAAGATAGACAGACCTGAGCCATTACCTCAATAGTTTATTCTGAGCCTCCATAATCAACTTTATTTGACAGATTAGAGGATTCTGCTGTCAAGTGATGACTGGCTCCAGAATCTGCATACCAATTTGGATCAAAGAGGGTGGCAGGTGTAGCTAATTCAGTACTTGTGGCTAGATGTGTAGTAGGAGAAAAATTCTGATTTTGAGTTTGAGAACCAGTATGATTCGAATTCTGATTTTGAGTAGAATTGAAACTCTGATCAAATTTGTGTCAACATTGAAGAGCTAAATGTCCACCTTTGCCACATAACTGACAATAGGCTCTTGCATTGAATCAGCCTCCAGTCCTTCCACCTCTACCTCTGAAATGAGTTTGCCCTCGAAAATTTGAATTGAACCTACCATGATCATACTGAGAACCTTGTGATCTGTTACCATTTCCATTAAAGAATTGTTTGCTTGGTTGTTGCATTGATTGACCAAATTGAACTGCATTGGCTTGCATAGAACCAATTTCAGTCTTCCTAAAACTTTTAACCATTTCTTCTTGAGCCGTCAAGAGTGCCTCAAGTTGACCAATAGTAAAAGGTTCCGATCTTGAAACTAGCTGTCACAAATGACTCATATTCTTCTATTAAACCATCTAAAATGGCTTCTACATGATTAGTTTCATCTATAGGTGATCCAATTGAGGCTAAAGTATCAATAAATTTATTGATTTCATGAAGATAAGAAGCAATTGAAGATTTTTTTCTTATGTTTCGCAGCTTAAGCTTGAGTTGTCTTACCTTGGCTCTATTGTGAGAAGCAAAGAACTCCTCTAATTTCTTCTAGACTTGATGAGAATATTCACACCCAACCATTCTTATGGTGAAGGCCTTGCTCATCGAGGAAAGCCGCCAGGACATCAACAACTGGTCCTGCTACTCCTAATTTAGAAATTTTTCACTCAAATTGTTATTAACTTCATCTTCATTGGTGTCATACTTCTTAGGAATTGACGAATCAATAATGAATTTAGAAAGCTTATGATCCTTGATTGTAGCCAAAGCTTGCTGCTTATAAGGTAAAAAAATTTTCTTCATCAAACTTAATTGATACTGGATTGGAGAAGGTGTGTAGAATGAACTAGGCAAAATTAGAAGATTGTGTGGGGGAAGAAGAATTGAAAGCGATCTCCATGGAAACTGAGCTTTGATACCATGAAAAGTATTAGGGTCAAGCTGAGAACAAAAATGAAGAGAGAGCTAAGAGAGAAAAAAAGGAAAAGTGTTTCTGAGAAATTATGATCATTATTGAATTCACCTCATCAACTGTGATACACTACATGATACATTTATATTGTGTATTACAACACTTAACCATTCAATTAACTCACTAATAACTGTAACTAATTTCATAACTAACATTTTAATTGTTTCTAACTAACATAACTATCAACTTAATCTTTATCTCTTACAATGACCATGGTGAAGGGTACACAATTATTTTCTATTGATATGATATGGATTTATATGTGATTTTTGAGAGATCTATGTGTGCATGTTATGCCATACTTGTGAAACGATATATCATTTGGTATGATGTTTTGTTACTTTCATGAGAAAGTCATGTGTTGATTCCCTTCTAAGAAGATTTTCTTTGAGAATGTTATATTCTGTAACTAAACCTTTGTTCTTCCTTCTTGGTTAAAATCCTGGATGAATTTAAATTTTGTGGCTTTGAGAGGGTCCAAATAGTTATGTTTCAAAGAGAATGAACTGTCCTCCATGTTAATAGTCTATAATTATCATGCATAAGCCATTCATTTGTAGTCATTGTAAGAAACTTGGATATGTTCTCTTTGTTTCTAGAATCGTTACTTCTCGTCAGTTATAAACCAAGTTCAAGAGTTAAAATTCCCATCTAATGGCACAATACTCCACATGTTTACAATGGCCAACGGCCATGAGTTGCCTTCAATTGGTGTGACAATAAAAGCCACGAATTGGCATAACTATCAATGCCATAAACCCACATCACAAAGCCATGAATGATTAACCTCCTGCATCATTTCATGAAGAATATTGATGTCGTTTGGCATTTTTTGGCATGGAATGTTTTAGAGAGACGCATATGATGAGAGCGTTTCGAACTTAAATTTTAAAATTTTAAATTTGTGGCTGTAAGTCATATTGTTGGTTGGGTTTTATTCATTGGATATGTTTCTGACTAACCAAAATTATATGGAAAATATGAAAAACAAGTTTATAACATAACCCAGCAGTTGGAACGAATCAAAATAGCATGAAATTGGATAAACACGCATGGGGTCACATCTGGGTCGTACAGACCCGTTTTCGTGTGAGTTGGATCATTTTGATCCGTCTTTTGCCTTGATTTATTTCAAAAAATTACATAGATTCATCCTAGATGAAGTTTCTAGGGACCCCCAACCCTTGGAATGGGTCAAAACAGTGTGAGAACCCGTTTCTATGGTAACCGGGTTGTGCTGAACCGGTTTCAAAGTTTAAGATGACCCTTGGCATTTTGACAAAGCCCACTGTGGGTTTGGGAGAGTGGGGAAGAGTGTGCTCTATGTAGAGCTCCATTTTATGTGCTATTTGTTTCTGTAAACTCGTGGTAAAATCCAGTTTTCATCTATATTGGTTTCAATATTTTTAAAGCCATGTAAAAATTAATATTAATTTATTTAAATTCTATTTGCAATTTGAGTATGTTTTAATATTAATTCTAGGTGACTCTAAATTTTAAGATAATATTATGGGGAATCTATTTATAAGTATCACTCACTTTGTTTGCTTGATATAGTTAACGCAGCTCTCCTTAGACACTTATTTGGCATGATATGTTTTGATGATATATGCATATGAGTAATTACATTGTTGATTAATGAGTATAATCACTACAAAAAAAAAAAAACGATGTTTAACTATGGTTAAAACCGAGACTAATATCTTAAAAATCGTAGTTAACTAACTTTAGCCACAGTTATAACAATCGTGACTAAATAAGGCGTGACAAATAAATTAGCCATGGTTTTAGGCACCATGGGAACATTTTGTTACCTACGGCTATAATCGTGGTTAACTATGTAATAATCGTAACTAATTTTAACCAAAATTTATTCTATAAAATACTTTGCTACACTTAAACTGTGCCTAAGTTATAGATTAGCTACACTTAAATCGTGACTAAGTTATTTATTAGCTACAATTAAACCGTGGCTAAAGTAACATGAGTTTTATATTCATAAAATTGGTTTGCCACGATTAAACTGTGACTATATATATATATATATTTGAAAATACTAGTTGCTTCCCAATCATATCATAAAAAGAGACCTGTTTAATCACATAATATCAAACCTCAATTAAGTAGAACATTCAAATCACTAGTTAATAAAGATGATTAGACAAAAGTTTTGAATATTTGTCAAAATTAAACCATACCTTTCATGTTCACAACTTCACTAAGCAATCCTACTCAAAATCTAGACCCTAACTAGCATTATCACTATTTTAAATCATACACTTCATGTTTACAACTTCACTTAACTACAAATCCTACTAAAAAAAAGTAGACTATTATCATCACTACATTTAATTATGTAAACTTAAGAACTTGAAACATTGTTGAAAGGTAAGTCAGAACCAAATCTATCTTGCAATAAATTTAAGATGTTACTCAATTGTGTTTTAGTCTCATCATATCCCCTTAACTTATCTTGCAAGGTCTCCACTTGTTTCTCTAAATCTTCAACACGTTGTTGAGATGCATTGTTGCTTGATGCTCCTATATTGTACTATGTGAGTATATAAAAAATATTAATAGGGCAAACACCATGTCCTAAGCCACACACATGACCAGAGTGCTTAACTCCAAAGACTTTTCCAATTGCATCATTTGGGTGAGCTAAAATCATTGAAGGAACACCTGAAGAAGCAGAACATTCTTGATCTTGAGGTAGGTTCTCTGAAATCTTATGCTAAAAGTAAAGAAAAACCCATCATTTGTTAACACAAAAATTAATTAAAAAACTTTTAGGTTTTGTACACACTAAACAACAAGCACTCTTTTTCCCAATTCTCTGTGTAGTTCAAAAAATTCAAAATAGCTGCAAAGTAAGAAAATGGTGGCAAGGATTTTACAGTGAGTTATCAGTCTTTGAAAGCATTATGGTAAAGTTTACAATAACATCGACAAGTACATTTCTCAAGTTTGCCTTTTCTTTTCAATAAAGATCCAAGAGAGGGTTAACATGTAAATAAGTCAAACAACCCAATTTGAATAAGTAGACCACATTAAATACCTATAACAATATAGATGATTACTAAAGAAGTTATATTTGGAAGCACAACTTCCAAAAATCACAAGGGAATTACATTTGGTTATGACAATAAAATTAATTAAACAAAAGAACCAATTTAACCTCAGATGAATAATGCAATTTAACATCAAATCTAGCAAGAAAACCACATGCAACAGTAAGCAACAATAAATCCAAACTAGTAGATCACCCTCTTTAAGAGATTAGATCTAAATCAAAGAGAGTTCAATAAACCTCTATGGTTCAAAAGCAAATCAATCAATATTCAATAACAAAAGCAGAGAAAAGGGCAAAAAGTACACGTAGAAAAAGTCAGTACTCAGTAAGTAGTTGTGAATATGAGTAAGTTGTAACATAAACTTGTATTGTACTCAATTATGCTTAATTAATTAAGCCAGAGAAGGTAGACTTTCCAATATCAAAAGCAAACTTTCAACTATCATCTTTGTTTCTTCATTCACATAGCTTCCATCTTTTTTCAACAAATTTGAAATGACAACCTCACCATGACACACAAGCCTTCCCAATTTTTTCTCCTACATTAGCATAATTAAGTCAATGAAATAATAGTAACATGTACTAAATATCATAGGTTCAATCAAGGTAAGTGCATGGTCACAATATTTGAAAAATAATCCATTTATCTAAATCTTTATCCTACTTGTAGTAACATACCATTTCACAAGCTTTCCTAGCATTACTTTTACTCCCGTCAACATGAGAGACTTTAAGCTTTTTCCGATTCTTTGCATTTTGTGAGCATATTTTCTGCATTTGTTAATAGTTGTCAATGTATATAAAACTTAATTGCATAGATAAACTTAGTGATTAATTAGAAAATAAAAAATTCCTTGCTCAGATGTTGTAGCTATGTACATTCCATTAGAAGAATGGACCATTGCAGCTAGTGGTGAACGATGAGCCTTAATTTGTAATTCAGGTTCAATAATAATGTACATGACAATAAGTAAAATACAAACAGGCATATTAGTTCATATATATTACTAAGACAAAAAAAGGCAAACATATCCTTAAAAAGAATTTAATGTATATTTTATATATGTTATATCATAATGGTGTCATGTTTTATCATTTTTAGAATTTAACGTACACTTATTCTCAAACCTATATTGTAACATATCCATGTGTCATGTTGTATATAGCATTATAGTTGCAACTGAGCTTGAAACTATAATCATGAATTGACTTGGACAAGTGCTAAAGCTCCCATAAACTTTCCTTTTCTCTAATAAAGGTGGTGGGGTATGTGCTGTTAGGGACCATCTGTGAGGCCATTTTGTGCACACTAGTGGCTACAAGAGACAAAACACTTTCCCAAGTTAGGAGGGAAAATATAAGAAAACTTGTTGTGTGTGGTTCTGATCAAACGCACAGTTCACTTCAAAAGGTAGCTCAAATTGCTGGGATCCATCCAAAGAATTTCAGAGCCATCAAAACCAAGAGGTCAAGTTCATTTACTTTGTCTCCTTTTTCATTGCTATCTACCATTCTTTTGGATGTAGAGAATGGTTTGATTCCTTGTTCCTATGTGCCATTGTGGGCACAACTGCTACAACAACCATTGTTCCTGTAGGGCCATTGTGTAATGTGACAAAGGATTATGACATTTGGGTCCATGTTGATGCTGCTTATGCAGGTGTAACTTGCATTTGTCCAGAGTTTAGATATTGCATTGATGGAGTTGAAGAGGTAAACTCTTTTAGCTTCAATGCTCATAAATGGTTTTTGGCTAATTTAACATGTTGTTGCCTTTAGGTGAAAGATCACACTGCACTAATCAAGTCCCTATCATCAAATCCTCAGTTCTTGAGGAATAAATCTTCTAAGTCAAAGCAAGTGATTGACTACAAAGATTGGCAGATAACCTTGAGCAGGAAATTTAATGCCCTCAAACTATGGCTTGTTCTAAGAAGCTATGGTATTGATAACCTTAGGAACTTTTTGAGAAACCATGTGAAAATGGCCAAAACCTTTGAATGACTAGTAAGGTTGGATAAGAGGTTTGAGATTGTTGTGCCCCGATATTTCTCTTTGGTTTGTTTTAGGATTTCTCCATCAACAATTGCTAATAAGTCGTCCAATGGTACAAAAGGTGACCATAATTGGAAGCTAATGAATGATGAATGTTATTGGGTGAATGAAGTTAATCGTAAATTGCTGGATTCAATTAATAGTTTTGGCAATGTATACATGACTTATGGTGAGGTTGAAAGAGCTTTTGTGATTAGATGTGCTATAAGTGCGACCTTAACAGAGGAGCACCATGTGAAAATGGCATGGAAGTTGGTGCAGGAACATGCAAATTCTCTACTAGGTGTCTTCTAAAATATAAATTATACTTAATTCCATATAGCTATCACAATTTTTTTATTTGGTATTGCACACATTTAAGTTCATAATATTGTATTAAGGCATATTTACACTAAATATGCCATGCAATCATCAATAAACATATCATTTACTATTACAAATTATTTGATGAATGAGGCATATTCCCCCGCCTCCAAATCTTTTTCCTATTGTGCTCCCCAAACAAGAAAATCCCACAATGCCTCAAGTAGGCATTTTAAGGCATACAATCCATATAAATGATTAATTTATTATTTCTTGAAATTTAATCGAATCAAACTCAAATCAAGATAATATTAGACATCCATAAGCCACCGCCAGATTTCAATTCCCAATCCATAAAATTTAACAGATAATATCGAACCATTATTTCAATGGCAGAAATGCAGAGTTGCAAATTTTTGTAAAAAATTCAGAGAAGTAAATCTTGGCAACACAACAGGCATAAAAGTAAAAAAAAAAAGAAATTTAAATAATAAAAAGGCATAATAGAGGAGAAGAAAATGAGAAGAGTGTTACGCAGGCAGTGGTAAGGTGGGGGCACAGTCAGAGATGCAGTGGCACTGTGGCAATGTGGGGGTGCAGTCAGAGTGGCAACAACGCGGTGGTGGTTGGATCTAAGCTTGGTGGAGGAGAAACGCAGCACTGGCGTTGCAGCATGTTGTATCAGCGTCGGAGGAGGATATGAGCGTAGGTGGCGTGGGAAGTGAGAGAGGTCATAGGGAGAAGGAGAGAGGGGAAAAAAAAAGGAGTGGGTTCAGAGTGGGAAAATAGAGTGGGTCTTTGATGAGGGGAAAAAGAGTAGGAGATGGGAGAAAAAGAAGGAAGATCAGAAAAGGGTGGCACGTTGTGGTCTAGGAGAGTTTTTTAAGTTGGTTTAACCATGATTATTGAAACCGTAGTAAAATAACCATGGCTAAACACCATTTTTTTTAGTGAATGTTGATGATATATCCTTTGATTATTTGTTCTTATAATTAATTAGTATAATTGTGAAACTAATAAAACATATCAGTTAATAAGGTAAGACTAGTTGCTAACGGGTTGACATAAAAGGAGTTGGCTATATTGAGACGTATGCTCCTGTAGTAAGAATTGTTACAATTAGAGTGTTCTTAGTATTTGTTTCCATCTATAAATTTGTAATTCATCAAATAGATGTTAACATGACACTCCTAAATGCTTGAGTTGGATAGGAAGGTGTATTTGAAGCAACCCAAAGGTTTTGTAGTTCTTGTTCAAGAAAACAAAGTTTGTAAATTAATCTAATCCTTGTATGGACTAAAGAAAGCCCCCAAGCAATGACATGGACTAAAGCAAGCCCCTAAACAATGGCATCAAAAGTTTGATCAAGTTGTTCTTGCTAATGGATATAAAATAAATGAATTTGACAAGTGTGTGTATAGTAAATTTCATAATGGAAAAGGTATCATGATTTGTTTATATGTGGATGAGATGTTAGTTTTTTGTACTGGTTTGGATGAGGTAGAAAACACTAGGAGATTTTTGTCTAGTAATTTTGACATGAAGGATATAAGGGTAGCAAATGTGATATTAGGAATTAGGATAACTAGAGATGATAGTGTAGGACTATTTTAACCTCATTACGTAGAAAAAGTACTAAATAAATTTGATCATTTTTATTGTCATCTTGTTACTACACCATTTGACTTAAGCATTGTGCAGTATGATTATGCAAAAATAATTGGATGCTTGATGTATGCTATGACATGTACATAACTAGATATTGTATATATCTGCCATTGGTAGACTGAGTGAGTATACAAGCAATCCAAGTAAAGAACATTGACATACTGTTCGAAGAGTATTGAAATACTTAAAGGGAACAATTAATTATAGTTTAACCAATAATGGTAATCCTTTGGTTTGGGAAGGATACTCGGATGTCAGTTGAGTAAGTTATATAGAAGATCATGCTTCAGCAAGTGATTGGGTCTTCACTTTAGGTGGGGGTGATGTTTCTTAGGGATCAAAGAAACAAACCGTAGTGATCATGTTTTTAAAGAAAAGGAAGGTTTCTCTATATGAGATATATGGTATGGAAGAAAATTAAACTTGTCAAATGGTTTCATATATTATAATGAAGATAAGTGCACTTACTCCAAAGTTTTTTTAACACCCCAATTTTTGATAAATTACAGTAATGACTAAACTATATTGTTTTGTAATTTCTGTGTGTTGTAAATTTATTTTAACTGCTATGTGAATGTTTTGGATCTTTGTGTATGAATTATCTCGAGTCGGAAAATAATAATTTTCCTAGTAGGATGAATTTTTGAACTGTTCGATGGAAGTAGGGATCTTACTAAACCTGAAACCAGAAACAGTATTCGAAAATCTTCGTTGTTTGACCATTTATCTAGATACACGTTATTATTGAACCACAGTAAAAAAATTTAATTTTTATCGCAATAAATTTAGACAGTAAAATTAGTTTTTACCGCAGTAATTTTTGTCAATTTGAAATTAACTACAAGTTAAAATCTACGTAGAGAAATAGACGTAGGTAAAATTATAAATCTATTTACCTTAAGCAAAATCATAAATCTATCCACCTTAGGTTAAAGTTATAAACCTATTTACATTAGGTTAAAGTTGTAAATTTATTTACCGTCGCTAAAGTTATAAAAATTTATTTACCCTAGGTTAAAGTCATAAATCTATTTACCTTAGGTTAAGGTTATAAATCTACTTATCGTAAGTGAAATCATAAACCTAATTACCTAGCCCTAGTAATTAAGTTTTCTATTTACCTAGATTCTATAATCATGTTAGTGGACCTAAGTATGTTTAATGTAGAAACCAAAGAGGTAAAACCTTTTGACCCACGTATAACTCATGCATTTCATTATAACATGGAATGGGATTCTTTTGTTGGTGAATTCCACCAAGGCCACATGGCCATGTCCATCAAGAAGGTGAATGATTCTTCAAATAATGCATAATAATGCATTCTATCATTTATGATCACTTGGAGCTTTAGTCATCCTTCAACTACCTTATCTCCCACTCAAATATTCAATGAATTTCCATCCATTCACTCCATGTAACTCCAAGACAATGCACATGATTTTTTGGCTATCATTTTGATTCCATCACACTTAATCATACACTTTAAATGAAATTAAGATGTCTGTGCCTTGTCTCCTCGAGTGCTCCACCAAGAAATTATCACAAATCATTCCACCCACTCCTCCAATGCACCACATGGCTATATATAGTGTAGGAGACCTCTCCACTTAATTTTCCATCACTCCTATCTATTCTCTCCATTCTCTTTCTTCAAGAACACAAGAACTCAAAGAAGAACTTCATCTTTTCTCTCCATTTCTTGAGCCATTCGCCACCACTCCCAAATCACACTTCCACTCTTCAATAATTTTATCCAACCTCATTTCCTAAAGCTAAACACCATTCCAAACATCTTTCATGTTGTGAGTTTCTTCAAATCAACCATCTTGAGCTTGGAAATCAAGGTTGAAATTTCTACCCTATTAGGTAAAATTCTTGTTTCCTATTTCTAAATTTGTTTTTAAATTTCTAAGCCATGTTTGATCCATGGTTATTCTTTCTCAAGCTTAGTTTTGTATTTTGTAAATTGTTTAAGCTTGATAGGTATTTTCTAGAAGCCACACAAAATTCTCCAAGGAAGCTTTCAAGAAGGATAGTCTTGAAGAGTAAGAGGAGATTTAATCTCATCAACTATTTTGGTAGTATGAAAATGGATTGTGTGTGGTGAAGAATCCATGAGGATTCAATTACTTGAATGTTTATGGTTTTACTTTATTGTATGATTGGTTTTGATGTATGTATTTTCAAATGCTTGATTTGTTGAAGACATAGTAAATTTCGGTCACACGCCATTCAATATAGCTTTAATCTAAAATTATTTTTCAAGTATAGATTTTAGAGGATTAAGTAACAAATAATTGGATTAAATATTTTACAAAGGAAAAGGAGATAGGAAATGATTATATATTTGGTTATGGAAAATAAATTAATTTTGGGCTAACAAGTCAAAAAAAAATTGGTGTTTAGATTAAAATATATATATATATATATATACTTTCTTAAAGGTAGTTTTTAAAAGATTTATTTAATGAGAACTCAATGTAGTAATTTTTATTATGATAATTAAGAATACGTTTTAAAATTTATTTAGCGCTCTAAGTACTTTATTAAAAAGGATTTTAATTTCGGAAAGTTTTCAAAAATTAATTTAGAACATCAAGAAATATCTTATACGGTGAAAAATGATTTAAAAATGTTACGTGCTTGAGAAAATGATTTAAAAATATTACACGAATGAGAAAATGATTTTAAAAACGTAGGAAAATAACTATGAGATTTGGAAACGTTGAAAAATATTTACGTGATAAAAAAATGTGGGAAAATACCTACGCAATTTGAAAACGTTAGAAAATAATCATGAGATTGTGAAAATGCGGTAAAATATTTACGCGATTGAAAATAACAGCGGTATGCTGTCGGGTTGGACCCAGTTATATTGAAGGATGGTACTGCCGAGTTATGGCACTTGACCATGTGATTTGATAATATTATGATATATGTGAATTTTTGAGTCTTGCACCATGTATTGAGGAATATGTTGTTTTTGGTGTCATTGACGAGTTATACCTAAGAAGATGAATTACACTCCTGTTTGGGTGCGATAGGCGTAGTGTTGTTCATTTATTGAACTTGGAGGCATTGGTGTGCGGAAATTCCACATGTGACAACAGCTTTTACGGCCGTGGTGCAAAGCATGACACACTAGTGATCTTGACAAAGACTATTCTTAATCACGATCTTGTTGGACGGTCTTGTAGAATGCACGCCCGTAGTACACGATGAATTTGACTTTGTACTTGTCATGAGCCATTTTTGACCGTGTAAGCACGTGGCACTGCGGCACTGAGTTGATGACAGACAGTTCTTCCTGGATCATTCCCTCCGATTGGTTGTGTTTAGCTCCATGGAGTAGGTTTGTGTCGTGTACATGTGCATTATGAGTCTGTATATTATATTATTCTGATATATTCTATGAAATGTTATATATGTTGTAATAACATGTTTTGATGACATATCTGGTTGTATTTATCTTTTTCTATACTGCCTGATGGTAATGATGACAGATTGTCTCACCTCTTTGTATGTATTTTTATGTATGGTAAAGACAGTGAAGAGGATCAACCTCTTAATTTTTTGTGAGAGAAGCAGCAACCCGAGGACCAGCACGAAGGAGGCGAGCCGTTAGATTATCCTTACTGGTTGGCTTAATTGTTCTGTGGTGGTTATGTCTGTACTGTATTTTTGGGTTTTCTTAGTCTGTTGGACTTGGGCAAGTCTGTTATCTACTCTTTTGTGTCAAACGGTTTATGAGTTAATTTTTAATATTTTTTTTAACAAAACCATATGGATATTATGGTATGTATGTAATAATGTATTTTATTTCATGTTTTTTTTTATTTTATTTAGTAATGTTTTCCGCAAGAAGAAATAGCCATAGGACGAAGGTTGAAACAATAATGGAAGATGATTGGATTTGTATAGGATGATTATTGATCTTCTTAGAATACATAACTCAAATATTACAACTCGTGTTGTACTTATTATCAAATGATTTATAACTTGGGAAGGTTTTTATTTTAATTTATCGTAAATGTGACGCCCTACATTGGGGTGTTACAATTATGGAGTGATTATTTATCTTTATGTGAATAATTTATTAATTTTTAGAGCGAACTTGGATGGTGTTCGTGAAATTTAGAAGTATCAAAATTCAAAGTTTAAGATGAAAGGTCCAAATGAAGTAAATTTATATTAGACAGCAAAGTGCAAAGGCACAATGAGGGACTTTACATTAAGCCAATCTTATTATTACATTGCACAAGACTAGATAATGCATTTGTTGTGCGAAATAATCAAGGTTTACAAATAAATCTTGTACAAAGCATTGGAAAGGTATCTTTAGGATTTTTTGGTTATTTAAGGAAAACCATAAATTTAGGATTTTCTATAGTGATTATTCTACTGTATAAGAAGTCTATTTGGAAGCAAGTTGGATAACAAGTCTTAGTGACAACAAATCAACTGTAGGTTGGGTTTTTACCATTGATGCACGGTGAAGCTATTAATTAGGCTTCTAAAAGGATAATATGGATACATCTCTCATTCAACAATAAAGGCTGAATTTAAAGCTTTGGCAGCTAGAGGAAAAGAAGTGGAAAGATTAAGGAATATCTTATTAGATATTTAATAATGACTAGAACTTATGTAAGTCATTTTCACATCTTTGTGAAAGTGGATATTCCATGTTTCAAGCCTATATCAAGGTTTATAATGGAAAGCCCATACACATTGGACTAAGACACAATTATGTGAAAGACTTCATTACAAATGGAATGATCTTTGTTATATATAAAGTCAAAACAAAATCTTGCAGATCCTTTGACGAAAGAATTGACAAAGGATTTGGTGCAGAAAGCATCAATAAGGATGTGACTCAAGCCTATATCATAAATGATCACAAATGGTGGAACCTTGACTCACGCTTAAGTAACATCAAGTCTTGAGTTCAATGAGTAAAGTACATCATTAGAGTGATTGCAAGTACTTACTAAATTATATCCATCCCAAGGTAGTACTTGGCACCATAAGTAAATAAAAAGGGAAGGTTGAGCTTAGCTCTTAATAGACCTATAACATATATATTTACTGAAGTGTTTATTATGGGGGCACTTCTGATAAAGTCTACCTATATGAGTGTGAAGTGAGGCTATTTCATGAAGTTAAGGGTTTGACTCTTAAAGCACTCATGAAAAAGGATCCTAGACACAAGATCATGTTAAATGTGTCACATCAAATATGACACTCAATGGTACCAAGATCCTATGTGTGAGTAATGCACACTAGTTCATATGGATTAAATGGTTCAAAACTTGTCCACCACTCTAATTTGGATTTGTGAAACACATGATTTATTAAGTAAAGGTTCAAATCACAAGATACATTTATCAAAAGCATAAGATATTCTAGAATGATAAGGATTTGGATTTATTTTGAAAATAGTGGACCATTGTGAGAGGATTTTCAAAATAATAAGGGCGCTTAATAGGGAGCACTTGGCACTTAGACACGTGGCATTTCTTTTTTATATTTGTGTTTGAAAGGCTATAGTTATGTTTGAAAGATTGCTTTTCTTCATTGATTCCCTTCATTCCTGAAGAGTTATAACTCTTCAAGAGATGCCTCTCAACATGTCTATAAAAAGACATTTTCCACTAACATTTTAGTTTGAATCCCAAATCATCTCTGCATTTCTTTTATGCGTACGGTGCATTGCAAAGAATTATCATTATGTAAAACATCATTGTTGTTATTGACTTGATTACGTTAGTGCAAAATGAATCAAATGTTCTTTATTGTATCTTGTAGAAAATTTGCTAGTATCCATTTGCATCCAAAATACAGAATTATGTGGGGGGAATTAAACCTAAAGGAGAGTGTAAAACATGCCTTGAAGTTTCTATACAATTCTCTAATTTCGCAATATCTTCTCCAACATTACTTTGCCAAGAAACACAAATCTAGTGATTTAAGAATCTATTTTAACTTGAAACAATGGGCATATGCTTCAAGCAGTCCCTACTTGTATAGACACATCAATATCTATTGATTGCTATATCTACTTATTGTTATCTTATAACCAATGGTGTATCATTATTTGGGCTGAGCGGGCAGTTGCCCCCAATTTTTTTCCCAAGGAAAGGTGATGGAGTTTTTCAATTTTAACATTTTTTTTAGTCAATTAGTTTTTTTATGAGCCTCACTTTCTCTCTTTTAGCTAATTTTTGTACTGAATATTTTAAATCAAACTGGATATTCCTAAGAGTGGTATTAATGTAGACTTTAGTTCATGATAAATATACGTGGCAAGATATGTCAAATGGATTGATTGATTTAATTTTAGATTGGATCATAATAGATAGATTCAAAATAAATTATTAATCTATTTAAAATTTATTACAAAATACTTAATACTATCTGATCCATTTATAACCTAATTTAATGGATAGATATTCAATTTATCTATTAATCTATTTTAATGGATTAAATGAATAGATATCTAATCTACTTATTTTAAAAAAATCTATTTTTAAACATTTTTATTCTCTTTCTAAAAAATGTTTCTCTCTCTAAAAATTTTCATTCTCTCTAAAAATTTTGATTCTCTCTAAAAATGTTTTTCTTTCTAAAATTTTTCTTTTTCTCTCTAAAAATATTACTCTCTCTAAACATTTTCTTTCTCTCAAAATGTTTCTCTCTAAATTTTCTTATGATGTATTTTAGTTATAACAATTAAAACTAATATACTTCTTGTGACATATTATAAGTGAATTTATAATTTTTTTAATGAAATAATTGTGAATATTATATATTAGTATAAAACTAGGTATATATTAAGTATTAACAGTGTATAAAAATCGTGGTTAAAATTAATTAATTTACATGCACAACTGTCGGGCACGGTGCATCAAATTAATGGATAAAGATCAATTATTTATTTTTTTTTGTCCTCTTTTCTATCTCCGTACTTAAATTTTGTCAAGTGAAAAATAAATTATTTGTAATTTATTATAAAAATTGTAATTTTTCTAATTTTTTTCACTTGACAAAATTTAAATAGGAAAACAAAAAAAAATAGAAAAAAGAAACAAGTGATCTTTATCCCAAATTAATAACCCATTTTAAATTCATACTCCGTATTTCCGTTGAGAAAAACAAAGAAACACTTGGGTTAAGTTAGACAAGTTTATTTTCCAGATATGATGCATTACATGACCACTACAAAGGCTATTGAAACTTCGTAAGAACGAAAATTTCCAAACCTCACTCTGCCGTATAGCACAGGATTTTATTTTATTTTTTGGTACAAGGATTTTTATTTTATTTCTTGCAAAAATATCCACATCAAAGATAAGCACACACTTGCCCTCTCAAACCCATATCTACACTACAGGCCCTCAGTGAAGGTCACATCGGTGTTTTGCAACCAAACGTCACCTTGAATGAGCTGTTTTACTGTGAACTTGCTAGCCTCCCCAACACTTAATTGTTTGAACGAAAAAAAAAATATAAAATATATTAGATATTATTGATACCCAATTTTGTTTATAAATTTTTTTTTTTTTATTTATTTTATCAAAATATCCAAGTCATTAAAATCTTTTGTTAAAGTAAATTTTTTTTACCTAATCTTTTTTTTCCAAACATGTGACCCACCTTAGTCTGATTTAAAAACAAAATATGAATTTGTTTTTAAGAATAAATAAAGAAAAAATAAATTATTTTGTGTAAAAAATAAAATAATAATTAAAATATTTGGATGCGATTTTTGATGAGATATTGAATGAAATTTGAAGAAGAAAACTATCAATTAAATATCAATATTAATTTAAAAATATTCAATTTAGATTTTAACAATAGAAAGGTTAACAAGAATTATTAGTAATTTTTAGACTAGATACGTACTAAATTTTTAACAATATTAAATCTTTAAATTATTGATTTATTCTTAATTTAAAGAATTTTAACAAGGAGATACATGTTGAGATTTTTAATACTATTAAATCAATTTTCAAATCACTTGAGATTGCTTTTTGACTTACAAGTAATAAATGAGAGAAAATTAAGAAAGATTTGGTGGCTAAATTAATTGAGACGTCACTTTGCTTATAAATAAGAAAACACTAAAGGCACTTGGGGACACCTTTCTTTTTCATATAACAAGATTCTTTTAATGCACACGGGGTTATTAAAGCAAATAACAAAGAAGAGAGTGAAGTTTTGAGAGTATTTCATTCTTCAAACATTAGATTCTTTGTCATCTTTAGAGGTAAGCAGTCACATTCTTAGTTTTCCATCTTCACTATAGTTGTCTATTTAAATGTTTTACTTTGACGAGTTCAACTTCATCTTTTCGAATAAAAAAACTTCTTTTTTTTTTCTTTCATTTGTGCTTTAACAATCATGTTATGGTGATGTCATTGCTTTTTTTTCTTTATTTATTCTAATTATTTGTCAATTACATATAACATAAATATCTTCCTTCCATGCATCCTAAAAAATTAATTAACATTTAAAATTGGCCGACGATGAAAAAATTGGGAGATGATTGGAGTGCCGATCAAATACACTCTTCTCAATACTCTTGAAGCTTTATTTTGGATATTGTCAAGAGCGCTACTGAGGTCTAATCCTCACATTAAAATTAAAATATTTTTGCAAATTAAAAATACAACATTTTTTTTACAAGCTAAAATAAAATATTTTTTTTTGTAAAATAAAAAATCACAAATAAAAGTGAACAATTTCATATAGTCTCAACATTATGATTGTGGTGAATTCAAAAAACCCTTTTGTCACTTTTCAAAAAATATTTTTTTTTCTTTGCAAAATTCTGTTTAAATTGTTTTATTCAAAATATCTCATCAAATATTTTTTAAAATTCTTTTCCTTGCAAAATTAATACAATTTCAATTCACCACTTTTATATGATATGTTGTAGGCCTACAATTTGTTCCAAAATAATGGTTATTTAGTCACTCATTCCATGTCTTAGTCATTTATTATCTTTGATATGAGACATGTCAAAATAAAAATTAAAAAAAACAATTCTTTTCTTTTTTAACAATAAAGGACTAATTTAATTAATCTTTCAAATAATACTAGATTAAATAAGTAACCATTCTTAGAATGGACGACGTAGGATGTTAATACCTTCCTTATCCATAATCAATCCCCGAACCTCAAACTCTGAAATGTAGACCATCTTTTGTGTCTAATTGCACTATTCCATTTAATGTATAAAGCGATTGATGGTGACTCCCAACTCTTCGAGGTCCTTTCCTCCTTTTCTTTTTAAATTTTGCGATGCCCATTCGGTACGGTTATGACAGCTGGCGACTCCGCTGGGGACATTAGATGGTTAAGCCTTGTTTTAATCTCATGTTATTTGCTTTTTGATTATTTTGGTCCATTTTATTTCATTTGTTTATCTACTTTATATTATTGTGCATTTTGTTTACATTACATTCATTGTGCTTATGCATTGTAAATAAATTTGTTTACATGATCCCTCATATACACTTGCACACATAAGCTCTATACCCGAGCTCTCTACCTTGTAGGCTTAGATAGAGGGCGAAGTAGTATTGCTTTAAGAGACCTTTGGTCTCCGAACAAGCACATAAAAACCCCTCACTCAAATTGAACTCTTTCTGCTTGTTACCTATCATGAGTGAGGATTGAGGACTCCTGCTAGCCAAAGAATTGGCGACAACAAGGGCAATTTGGGGACCTTTTGTCCGATACGGGTCTAGAACAAAGCTATCACTTGTTGAAATAACCTTAGAGCTACCATGGTCTATAGAACCTATCCTTTAGGACAAGTACCAAGCTTAGAACCATGTCTCTGCATGCATAATTTTACTTTTGTTTAGTGTATTTATGTTTGCTTTTTTATTTTATTTTATTCATAATAATAACAAATAATGAATACAGAAAAACTATCTCTACAACCCTTTTATAGGACTTGCTCTCAATCAAAAGTCATGGATGAACTAGGGCAGTCATAGGAAGAGATGAAGGATGAAGTAAGCCAATCAAAAGAGCAAATGGCCAAGATCTTAGAAGTTCTACAAGCTTTAGAAAGAACAAAAAACACAGAGAGGATTCCTTTAGAAGCAAATGATGATCGTCCGGCCACGCTTGCTCACTCACCTGGCTTTATGCTAATTCCCTGGCAATATCCTGGCATCACCTCTCAAGGGGTCATGGTGCCACTCACCATCTACCCAAATGCACAAAACCTTATTACCAATAATCAAGAAACTCATGCATCTCCATTCCCACCATATGACCTTTCACCTGATTACGTGCCACCATTAGCCACCAGTACCCCTGAGGGCAGTGCATCGACAGTCACAACAACTTCAAACCCAGGAAACACTACCCAAACACAAGGATATCAGCCAAATGCCAATGAGATTCCTCAACCACAAATGACACTCCCTATTTTCATGCCACCATATGGTCTTCCCCCGGGTTTCGTATTGTCACAAACTATCAACGCTCCCAAGAGCGACACACAATTAGTAATGCCTACTTCATGGCCACAAAGCTTGACTTCAGCCCAATCTTTTTACCTTGGTGCTAATGGGACCTCATTTGTGCATCACTTTATCCCTATTTACATGCCATAGTTTGTCTCCAATAAGATTATTGGTAATTCTCCACTGAACTCTTCAGCAGAAGGGCTTCAATCCAAGGATAAACTGGAAGTTCTTGAAGAGATACTACGAGCCATAGAGGGAGTAAGTTGATATGGTCTTATGGATGCCTCAGAACTCTGCGTTGTCCCAGATGTGGTGATTCTCTTGAAGTTTAAAGTCTCAGATTTTGATAAATATAAGGGAATTACTTGTCCAAAGAACCATCTAACCATGTATATCTACAAGATAACTTTGCATGCTCATGATGACAAGTTGTTGATCCATTTCTTCCAATACAATCTTGCTGGGGCAGCTTCCAACTAGTACACACACCTTGAATGTGCTCATATACGATGTTTCAAGGACTTAGCAGATATTTTCTTGAAGCAATATAAATACAACATCGATATAGCACCAGATGGACTGCAGTTGCAAAATATGGTTAAGAATGAAGTTAAAACCTTTAAGGAATATACTCAACGGTGGAGAAAAATAACTGCTCAAGTTGAACCCCCACTGACAGAAAAAGAAATGGTGGTCATGTTCATCGACACTCTCCAATTGCCCCTCTATGACAAAATAATAGGAAGTATGTCATCTAATTTTTTAGACATGGTCATCATTGGGGAAAGATTTAAGGGAGGAATGAGAAATAGGAAGATCGCTAAAAGTTCGATAGGGACGATTAGCGCCAAGAGGCTCCCAATAGGGAAGAAAAGAGAAGGAGAAGTTCATGCTGTTACTTTCGATTAGAGAATTTTTACCCAAGAAAAACCTAGCCAAGCACCTATTAACCTCAACCATCCTTCCAACCTCCTTATATACCTTATAACTCATATATTGATAATGTCTCCCAAGCTCCATACCCTCAATTGTACCACCCAATGATCCCTTATCATACACAAACTCTCATCCCAAACCAAACACTTCCTTCTATGCAATCTTAACCAACCCAACCATGGACCCAAAGCCCAAATGCAAACCAAAGAAGGTCGTTAGCCAATCAAGAAAGGAAACTCGTTCAATTTGACCTAATTTCCATGACCTACACTAAGTTGCTACCACAACTCATCCGTAACTCCTTGTTGGTCCCTTACCCAATAAAGCTGATGGAACCCCCATACCCAAGAGGATTTGACCAAAAAGTTAAGTGTGACTACCATGCTGGGGTTGTAGGCTACTCAACAAAAAATTATAGAGCCTTGAAGTTCAAAGTGCAAGACTTGATCAATGCCAAATGGTTGAATTTCAAAGAATAAACTCCTAATGTATACTGCAATCCCTTACCTAATCATAGAGATTCTAGAGTTAATGTCATAGAGAATCTTTTGGTCAATGTCTCATAAGTCGGGTAGCTAACGTAAAAACTCCCATGAGAGTTATTTTTAGAGAACTTTACAAATTTGAGTTGATACAGAACTAAGTTGAGATGAAAAGGGTCTATGATGATGAAATAATGTGTAATCTCCATAGGAATGTGGGGCACTCTATTGATGAATGTGACAAATTCAGGCAGATCCTCTAGAATCTAATGGACATGCAATATGTGCAAATATGCCATCTGTGTGGCGAGGGGGGGTATAAACATGGTTGATGAGTATGTATTCCCCAACCTCAAGCTAAGGGGAAGAAATTGACTCAGTTGGAAAATCAAGAACCTAAAGTGCAAGGGGTCTCCATCTATGACATACGACAAAGCTTCTGGAGTATGGGAGTGGTGTTTGTGGACCAAGTGACCGTTGTTGAAGATGATAACTTCGTCAATCATGAGACAAACTTGGTTTATGCATGTTCTTCGAATACAAGAGTCGATAATTGGGAGATCATCGAGTTTCCCATAACCTTGGAGTCTCCTTCAAAGTAATTATGTAGTGTTAATCCTTTAGCTTTGCCCAAGGATTTAGGATGACCTTTTGTAAAACGGGCTTACATATTTCTTTTCCAATAATTGTTATTAAAAAATTGCATTTCAAGTTTTCTAATTTCTCATCCCATAGCTTTCATCCCACCATTATAATGACCTTCTATTCATTTCATCTTTCTTGTGTTAACATCACTTAATGCATATATGAAAGTGACTCTCTTAAAAGTGGCAACGTTAGTATCTCATCATATAATTTTGAACACCTCATTAATCATGCCAATGAGGATAATGAGGAAGATTGGGAAACTTTGCCTGAGCTAGTGAGGTTACTAGAACAAGAAGCTAAAGAAATCCAACCCTATGAAGAACCAATTGAAGTAATTAACTTGGGAACTGAAAATGATAAGAAAAAAAAATCAAAATTGGTACCTCCATGAAAGAAGATGAGCGAAGCAAAATAGTCAAGTTCTTATCTGATTATTGTGACATTTTTTGCATGTTCGTACTAAGACATGGCTGGATCCGAGCATAGCTTCCCACAAAATTATGCTATACCCCAATGCGGAGGCAGAGAAGTAGAAATTGAGGAGAATGTACCCTAAAATATCTTTAAAGATCAAGGAAGAAGTCATCAAGCAATTGGAAGATGAATTTTTGGAAAAGAACAAATAAGTAATCACTTGGTGTGCACTATCGTTTTGTCTTGAAATTAAAGTTTTTAAAATAAACAATCATGATTTGAAAATGAAGATTGACCATATTTCTCTATCCTTTACAAAATCTCATCATCCCTTGTTATCCCCTTTTGTGAGCTTGAAAAATTTCTTTAAAGAACCTTGGACAAAGATCGCCCCTACACTAGGGGTTAGCATAAAGTAAAAAAAGTTATTTCTGAAAAGAAAAAAAGAGAGAGAAAAAGTAGAAGATGATGGAAAATGAAATGACTCATAGCAAAGGCAAATGATGAAGTAACTGAAAAGTGTTAGTGCTCTTAATAATTTCAAAGGCAATTGACAATGCTTACTAAAGATCCTTGGTCTCATTCAACCCTTAAATACTTGTTTGAGCCTTATATCCTTCCTTTCATAACCCTTAACATTAGCCACGTTATAAGCCTCAAAAACTCCATTTTGATCAATGAAGGGTTGTTTTCATTTTTATTAACTTTAATTTTGAGACAAAAGGTTCATGCTCTTCCGAGTTTTCAATTCCTTGCTCCTATATACAAAAAAAAAAAGAGAGGAAAAAGCATGGCTCGCTAGGTTGAAAATTTGAAATGGCTGTCTAGGCAAAAGTTAGAGCGACCTTGTAGGTTGAAAACTTGAAAAAGCAACCTAGGCAAAAGTTAGGGTCCAAAAATGAAATGACAATAGTGCTTGATATGACAAAGGAAGTGAGACCTGAACAACTAAGTCTCCACGCTAAGGTGGACTAAATCTCTGCGCTAGAGCAAACTAAGTTTTCATACTGGGGCGGGCCAAATACCCCCAAATGAGGCAATCAAAGTCCTTAAAGGTTGGTTAATGGGCGTTCAAATCGAGTATGCGGAGAATTGGTGCTAATTACGTTAAAAGGTTTCACTGGAAGAACTGAAGACCTTTGTCCTCACCATCTCTCTGTAAATTTTATATTGATAACCACATTATTACTTTCTTTTTACCATTTCCATTTCGATGCAGTATTGTTATGTTTTCACTTTTGCCTCTTATTTGACTCGATATGCATTTTTTTAATGAACATATATTGGAATGTGAAATGTGTGATATTGTTATTAGAGCATTGAGAATTGCTATTGACTTGAAAGGTATTGGAAGCATAATGAACTCCCAATAATGTTGTGAAAAAGAAAAAAAAAGAATATGATGAATAACCAGGTCACTATCACATCTAATGTGCAGCTCAAGGTCATCCTGGTTGGACATTTAAACCATCGACTGAATAGACAAATGATGGGTTAGCAATAGATCCCCTTCTAGTTCATCTTTGAAAAAGATTGCGATCATGTCCTCGGGGATAATAGAGATAAAAAAAAAAGTTTTTTCATATTCTCATACATCTAATGCATGCATTACATGGTGCATTATTTCGATTTGCTAGCCTTGACCTTTAAAGGTCCAACTTGCTATTCTCGGTCAAGCCAGGACCTTATGTCCATTGCCTTTAACTTTTCAGGTCCCCACACTTGTTGCTTTTAGCTTTCGTAACAAGCTAGGCCTTATGCTCATTGCCTTTAATTTCTAGGTCCCCGCACTTATCACTTTTAGCTTCCGTGACAAGCCAGGGTCTTATGACTGTTGCTTTTAATTTTCAGGTCCCCGCACCCATTGCTTTTAGCTTCCACGGCAAGTCAGGACCTTATACTCATTGCCTTTAGCTTTTCAGGTCCCTGCACCCATCATTTTTAGCTTCCATGGCAAGTCAGTGCCTTATGCCCATTGTTTTTTCCTTCCCAGGTCCTCGCACCCATTGTTTTCAAGTTTTCATGGAAAGTCAGAGCCTTATGCTCATTGCCCTTCTTTCTTGGGCCTTATGCCCGTTGCTTTTCACCCATTGCCTTTAAGTTTTCATGGCAAGTCAGAGTCTTATGCTCATTGACTTTCTTTCCCGGGCCTTATGCTCATTACCTTTAATTTTCAGGTCTCCGCACCCATTGTTTTTAGCTTCCATAGCCATGTAGGGACTTATGCTCATTGCCTTTAATTTTTAGGTTTTCGCACCCATAACTTTAGCTTCCACAACAAATAAGGGCATTATGCTCACTGCCTTTAACTTTTCGGGTCCTTATACCACCGTCTTTAGTTTCAGAGTCCTCGTACCTATCGTCTTTAATTTTCAGGTCCCAGTACCCACCGTCTTTAGTTTCCGGGTCCCTGTACCCATTATCTTTAGTTTATGGGACCTCATACCGACTACCTTTATGTTTTCGGGTCCCCGTACCCATTGCCTTTTGCTTTTCTAGGTCTCTGCACCCATTACCTTTAAGTTCTCTTTTAAGCTTCAGCGGATACTTGACTTTGCAAGCATTTTACTTTTTCATTTTTCATTTTCTGTCAAGTTTCGGCGAATACCCAATTATGCAAGCTTTTTACCTTGTTCCTGTCAAGTTTTGGAAGATATCTGAATCTGTAAGCTTTTTACCACTTCTATCAAGCTTCAACGGTTCTCTGTACCTGTTGCCTTTAAGTTTCAAGTCCCCGTACCCATTTCCTTTAGGTATCTGGGTCCATATACTTGTGGCCTTTACCTCTTAGGGTTCTCATATCCCATGTTTTTACATTGTTTTAATGTTGGTTGCATTTTGCATTAATCCACACAGAAAAATTTTCATGGACAAAATTGAATTAATTCCTTTGCTTTCCATTTATTTTAAATGTAAAGCAAAGGGGGGCAGCAGTTGATACCCAAGTTTGTCCATAAATTTTCTTATCTTTATTTATTTTATCAAGGTATCTAGGTCATTAAAACCTTTTGTTAAAGTGAATTTTATTTTGTCTAATCTTTTGTTTCCAAACATATGATTCACCTTAGTCTGATTTAAAAAAAAATAAGGATGAATTTGTTTTTAAGAATAAATAAAAAAATAAATTAATTTGCGTAAAAAATAAAACAATAATTAAAATATTTGGATGCGATTTTTTTATGAGATATTGAATGAAATTTAAAAAAGAAAAATCTCAATCAAATTTCAATATTAATTTAAAAATATTCAATTTGGATTTTAACAACAAAAATGTTAACAAGAATTATTAGCAATTTTTAGACCAGATACGTGCTAAATTTTTAGCAATATCAAATCTTTAAATTATTAATTTATTCTTGATTTAAAGAATTTTAATAAGGAGATAGATGTTGAGAATTTTAATACTATTAAATCAATTTCCAAATCACTTGAGATTGCTTTTTGACTTACAAGCAATAAATGAGAGAAAATTAGGAAAGATTTGGTGGCTAAATTAATTGAGGCATCACTTTGCCTATAAATAATAAAGCACGAAAGGCACTTGGGGACACCTTTCTTTTTCATTTAACCTAATTCTTTTAAAGCACGCAGTGTTATTGAAGCAAATAACAAAGAAGAGAGTGAAGTTGTGAGAGTATTTCATTCTCCAAACATCAGATTTTTTGTCATCTTTGGAGGTAGACAGTCACATTCTTAGTTTTCCATCTTCACTATAGTTGTCTATTTACATGTATTACTTTGATGGAACAACTTCATCTTTTCGAATAAAAAAACGTCTTTTTTTTCATTTATGCTTTAACAATCATATTATGGTGATGTCATTGCTTTTTTTTCTTTATTTATTCTTATTTTTTGTCAATTACATATAACATAAATATCTTCTTTCCACGTATCCAAAAAAATTAATTAGCCTTTAAAATTGGCCGACGACAAAAAAATTGGAAGATGATTGGAGTACCGATCAAATACATTATTCTCAATACTCTTGAGGCTTTATTTTGGATCTTGCCGAGAGCGCTAGTGAGGTCTAATCCCTACATTAAAATTAACATATTTTTGCAAATTAAAAATACAACATTTTTTTACAAACCAAAGTAAATTTTTTTTTTGTAAAATAAAAAATCACAAATAAAAGTGAATAATTTCATATAGTCCGAACATTGCGATTGTGGGGAATTCAAAACACCCTTTTTGTTACTTTTCAAAAAAATAATTCTTTTCTTTTCAAAATTCCTTTTAAATTATTTTTTTTTCAAAATATCTCATCAAAAATATATATATTTTTAAATTATTTTCCTTGCAAAATTAATACAATTTCAATTCTCACCACTTTTATATGATATGTTGTAGGCCTACAATTAGTTCCAAAATAATGGTTATTTAGCCACTCATTCTATGTCTTAGTCATTTATCATCTTTGATAACATGTTGACAAATGTGACATGTCAAAATAAAAAAAAATACAATTCTTTTCTTTTTTAATAATAAAAGACCAATTTAATTAATCTTGCAAATAACACTAGAATAAATTGGCAAACGTTCTTAGAACGGACGGTATAGGGTGCTAATATCTTTCCTATCTATAATCAACTCCCGAACTTCGAACTTTGAAATGTAGACCATATTTTAGGTGTCCAATTGCACCATTCTATTTAATGGATAAAGCGATCGGTGGTGACTCCCAACTCTTTGAGGTCTTTTCCTTCTCTTCTTTTTAATTTCACAGCATCCCTTCGGGACAGTTGCGACATATATCCATTGGATTGATTTTTAATTAGATATCCGTTGAATATCCAATAGATGTTTTGGTTTGATTACTAACTATCCATAACTAAATTTAATCCATTAGATCTAATCCAATAAAAATATATTATTTTAATTGGATGGACTGAACTAGTTTTAATATGGATGAATTAGAAGAATTAAAAATTAATGGATTTTATTGTCAGTTCTTTCAACCATTGAATTTTATAATATATAAGTATTTATATTTAAATTATCTTTTGAATGGAGGATATGTTACCACGTATTGAGTTCATGATGTATCTAAGTCTATAATTGTAAGCTCCAAAGTCCTTTTGAGGTAATTTTTCTATAAATGATTTTGATGCTAACAAATTATATTGAAAATATTGAATTATTGCTCTAACATTCTTGAGCGGATTAATGCACTTTGGTGGAGTTTTCTTGAAATTGTTGATATATAGGACTTGAAAATCATTCATAAAAAAGATCTCTAGATGGTTGGAACAACTTGAGAAAGTTCATGGAAGCCTTGAGAAAGTTTCCTGGCAACGTGAGAAAGTTCCTAGACAATGTGAGAAAGTTCTTGAAGAACCTGAGAAGGTTGGCCCCAGTTCAGGTCTTGAGAAAGTTCACATCAAGTTGAATAAAAAATGAAGAACTCTCCCAAAACATATTTAAAGATTGAAGCATGTTAGAAGAGCACCTTTGTAACACCCTCCGTAGGGCGTCACACTTTAAATAAAATATAAAACCAACTGAAATCATTTTATAAAAGCTTTGATTCTTAAAAGATGAATTTTAAAATTTCATTTCGCGGAAATATAGACTTACCAAAAATTATAAGAAAAACCGGAATTAAATTGAATTAATTAATACACATAATATAAGTACCACCAAATATTCATTATAGAAGTAAAACATGTAATTTACAGACTCAGAGAAACAGTAGCAAACCTAATGAAGGTTACTACTAATAGCACGGTAACAACACTAACGGAAAAAAAAAAACCCAACCTACAAGATCCATGTCTCCACCAACTGCATCCTGTTGAAGTCTGAAGGTCACTCTTCGACGCCGTCACCATCTTCAGAATATTATCTCTCATAGGTTTAAGAATGTGCTCCGCCTACTATACGAATTCAAATAATACAAACCACACAAAACAACACAGGAAAGAGGTGAGATCCCCTTTCACCAATACCAGTACGGTAGCAAAGAATAATTCGAATGACAAAGTCATTCCATATAGACAGATATCACAATTATAGACATGTTATCAATTTACAAATATTTCTAATATGCATATAACTTAATAAAATAAACAGCAATAACATTATCAGGATAGATGTAACAATTCATACCATATAAAATATCATAATAGACATAATATAAAAGAAAGATCAAATGTCATAACAACAGAAATATCACAAATGAAAGGTCACATATAAAAATCACAGATAGAAATCACAAATAAAAGTCACAAATAAAAATATAATAGATAAAAGATAACAAATAAAAGATAATGAATGAAAGATAACAGATAAAAATAACAAATAAAAGAAATAACAAATAAAAGATAATAGATAAAAATAACAAATAAAAGATAACAAATAAAAGATAATAGATAAAAATAACAAATAAAAGATAACAATGCACCACATATCAACATATACACCAAGACACAATCCTACTCCATGGAGTTAAACACAAACAGATATCAGAGAGAATGACTTGCAAAATCTATTAGTACCACGGCTGCCCAACCAACTATCACGCTGTCACACGTTGCGTCAATAGCCTACGACACTGGGAATCCACCATCCAGGCGTAGTATAGTTCACGGTCTCCCGTTGTGGCACTATAGGCAATGTACTACTAGACTTTACAAACCTCGATTAAATATAGTGCGTGTCGAGTCCATTAGTGTGCTATCGGTTTACCACGGCCCAGCGGAGCTACCAACTGTCCATATATGGGATCCCGTACACTAAAGTCTCCAAGTTCATTAGAACAATGAACCACACTACGTTTATCGCATCGACAACACGATGTGATTCGTCTCATCAACCAAAACACCAAAAATTGGCATAAAGACAATACATAATTCCAAAAATATGAAATTATGAAAATGCCCTCAAGATAATAATATGCCCTCAATGGCAGAAAAATAGAAAGCCTGTACGGGTTCACATTTTCCCGACAGCGAAAGCTTGCCCTCATTGGCAACAAATATATATATAAAGAAAACCTGTACGGGTTCACATTTTCCCGATAGCGAAAAAATACAGTAACGTTCAATCGCGTAGAAATTTTATCGCATTTTCACAATTCCGTCATTTTTACAAACATTTATAAATCGCGTAAATATATTTTACTGTTTTCAAAATCGCGTAGAATTTTTAATACGTTTTCTCAATCGCGTAAAATTTTTAAATCGTTTTCTTGTCCAACTTCCTTAAAATAACTGTTTAGAACAAACAGAAATAATATTTAAGTACTTTTAAATTACGTAGAATATTTTTCATAGCGTATATTGTCTTTTGCTCATCTTTTTTGCCTTATTTGTCTATTTTTAATAAAAATTGACAGTATTTGATTTAGAAAAATTATAATAATGGTTTTCTAGGTTTACTGTCAAAACTCCTTTTATTTTTATTACAACCAATTAATTACACTTTTGAAAATTACTAACGTGCTTCAAAACACATGGGGAGCTATACGTTAGAAATTTTATAAAGCTACTATATTTCTTCTTACAGTAAAAATCATTAGTATTAACCTCTTAAACTTAATTCTAACCACTTTATTTCTTTAAAACTCATTGTAGAAAATTTACTTTAACTTGTATTGCTTCTTCTTGATTGAAAATAGCTTGGAATTAATTTTAGAAATCATGAATATCTAATTTGGCATGTTGACCGAATTTGATAAAAACTTTGCATTTGATTTCCAAATTATTTTTCACCTTCTAAATACACGTTAAATCTCTTGTATTGTCTACATTGATTAAATCATTACCCTAGAAAATAATTTTAGAAATCAAAGTGTTGAAGTTAGACATGTTGGCGAAAATGTAAGGTTATGCCATTTGATTTCCAAATTCATTTTTCTTGATCTAAACAAATGGATATCTTACCAATTCTCCTAGGTTAATTAAATCATATTTTAAGAAAATTAAGAGAACATTTTGGTTCCCCATTTGGATCATGGCCGTGAGCCTTGTTAGTGTGTTCTTTGGAACACTCATACAATCCTTGACATATTATTCATATCCTATATTTTATCATGCATTTCTAACACATGCAATATTATCAAAGCTTGTAGACATGCAAATTATTACAAATATCAAACAAGAAGGCTACTAACAAATACACAACAACCTACTAACAAACACAAAATTAACAAACACACAAGAAATAAACACATAAATAATTTACACACATAATCAATCACAATTAGGAAAAACTATAAACAATCAAGTGAATGAATCCTTATGGATTCTTCACCACAACCACAAAATTCCTCACCACCAACACATGGTTGATGAGGGTAATCTCCCTCTTACCTCTTGAAGAACCTCCAAGCTCCTTGTATGTCTCCTTCAAGCCAATCTTCTTCACCAAGAGCTTCTTGAAAATCAAAGAAAACATACAATATTAATACCTAAGGCTCTAAACTACAATAATCATGGATTAAAATCATGATTAAAATTTTGAAATCGATAGAAATATGAAAATTAAATAACCCTACCTTCAAGGCTTCAAACTTAAACTTTGAAGAACATGATAGAAAATGGAAGATTTAGGCTTAGGTTTCAATTACAAAGGGTCTTGAAATGAAGTAAAGAAGCAAGAAATAAGGTGGTTTAGAATTATAGAAGAATGATTGATATACTTAGTGTGGAGGCCGTAAGGTTTGAAGAAGAAAAAGAGAAAGAAAAGTTGAGAGCTTTTGCTTTATTTAATGTATTTGGAGAAAGATGAAGACTTTGAGTAACAAAAACAAGTCTCCTTTGGCTTTTCTAAGCTTTGGCCGTGAGGTTTTGAGAAGAAGAGAGAAGAAATATTTGAGAGGTTTAATTGTTTGATAGCTTTTGGAGAAAAGTTGAAGACTTTGATTAAATAAAAGCAAAGTCTCCTATGTTAGAGTGCATGGCTGTGAATGCACATGAAGAGAGAGTGAGAAATATTTGTTTGGCTTCTTTGAATGATAGCTAAATAGAAATGTGACCAAATACATTTAAGTAGGTAAATTGGCCTTTATTCAATTGCATGGCCGTAAATCACTTGGAGAAAAGTGAGAATTATGTTTGCATTTGCTCCTCCAAATGCATGGTCTTAAATGCATGGAGAGTAAAAGTGAATTGGAGTATTGGAATTGTCTTCCTAAAGCAAGCAATTTGCCGTAGAAGCATATGCAAAAGCCACTAAAATTGACTTGGTCTCACTTGATGAATTTAATTGAAAGATAGGAAGAATTGAATTTGTAATATTTGCTTTACAAAAGCTTTGCTTCACCGTAGACTTCAACCAAGAAAAGCCATCAATATTGACTATTCTTTACTTGGTTCAACTTAGGCTTGTTACGTAAATTTCAAAGTGAATTGGCTATTTAGAGCAATTTGCTCTCTTCCTCCACCGTAGAACTCTTGTATTTCAAGAAGCCTAAATTGGCTTGATAGCTTATTTTCTATTGGTTCTTAAAAATTCAAGCCATTAATCTTGACCAATTTCTATTGGTTAATTATTTACAAACTTAATTCCTATTGGTTGCTATTTTTGTTGACCAATTCCTATTGGTGCACATTGTATATTTTCTAATATACTTTAACCAATAAACAATAATTATACAATAATTACTGTTTATAAAGTCAGTGTTTATTGTCTAATGGGTAATAAAATATACATAGATTTTTATTTTAGACTAACAGAGTAGAAATTATTATTAATCATTTTTTTTCTACTGATTACCCTTGATGAGTCATAAAGCGAGTCATCAAAGAGAAATTTCTAGAATATGTGACTCACTACGATGAGTCAGTATGATGAGTCATCTTAGAATTTTCTAGAACGGGTGAGTCAACATGGCGAGTCAGCGTAGATATTTTCTAGAGCAGATGAGTCAGCATGGCGAGTCATCAGCTGAGTCACCAGAGAAGCTTCTGGAACTGGTGAGTCACTGCGGTGAGTCACAGGCCGAGTCAGCACTTCTGGAACCTTCTAGAAGCCACCGAGTCATGATGTCGATGTGTCACGCCACGTGTCATCATCCTATTGGCCCGTTGCGATGAGTCATAGCCACTAATTTTGACCAGCTCCTCATTGGTCCACGTGTACAGCACTTGATGACTAAACATGGGTCCCGTAAAATATTTTCGTCCGTCCAATTGTCACTTATTTGTACTGACTAATAAAATAATATTATAATAATATAAAATTATTTTATTTGACAGTTAAATCCTAAAAATTAAAAGATTAATTTTAGGCTCATTCAGAATTGGGTTTAGTAAGATCCCCCACCTCTGAATAATTGAAAACAGATTTTCCCGGTCCGGAAAAATATTATTTTCCTACCCCGGAGCAAATCACACAAAAAGTCCATATAAAATTACAGACAGTAATATTGAGCAACAGTATCAAGTAGAAAACAATTAAAAACAAAAAAATAGCAAAAACAGCACATTCGGGACGTAATGGTCATTTTCTCATTTTTTCCCACAATGTAGCTAATCATCCAAAACGTTCAAATAAAATATCCAAAGAAGATTATATAGCTGTATATTACACAAAAAAATTTAAAACAAATAATTCAAGAAAAATTTTATTTCACCATGTCTTGAAGAAAAATACGTAAAACGATTATATAAAATACCAGAGCAAGATTATACATCCTGTTTTCACACGTAAAAATTTAAAACAAGAATTTGATAAAATTTTTATTTTATCAGATCGAAACAAATTATGTAAAACGACCAAATAAAATAACAAACAAGATATTTTTCTCGTATTTCATACGTAAAAAAAGAAACAAAGATGAAATAGGGACACAACGGTCTTTTATCCAAAAGTTGGGGTGTTACAACACTCCCCACCAAAAAGGAATTTCGTCCCCGAAATTCGTAGTAGTCTCTGAACAGTCCCTCCGTCTTGTCTTTTAGTTTCCACGTTGCACATCCGTTTATGCTACTCCAGATTAGCATTTTAGTGTGATTCTTCATGATTTCGAGAATAGATCAGAATGTCGTTAATAAAGATAATGACAATTCTGTCTAAGTAAAGACGAAAGATACTATCCACTACGCTCCCGTTGCGTCACTCTGATCAATACCACTTGAAATTATCCCTGCCTTTATACTGCTTCACTCTCCCGCCTTTGCTTTTAACAGGAAGTGCCTCACAAATCAAGTTCTCTTTTTCAACAATACTGTATTTGATACTTGTGACATAATTTTGACTAAAAATATCCCTTCTTTTGCAATTGCAATACATAAAAGGACATTATAAAAATTTAGAAAGAGAAGGTAGAGAAACTATCTGAATTGTTACCAGACATGTCCAACAAAGAATCTGACATTGCCCGATTTTTAAGAATGAGTTTTCTGGGACACCAAAGTTTTACTGAAACAATCTACAGGATATGATTAAAGATAACTAATCCATATATAAGATCACATCTATCTCGCGAAAGAGGTAGACAGTTTAGATTAACAGAAAAGATTGTTTAAGGAACTGGATAATAACAATGGATTTGGTAATAAAAGCAGAAATAGATAAGTCAAAAGGTAATAAAGATATTGATATCTCTAATCAACTAATATAGTCAATTAGTCATATAAGAATGAGTTAGACCAAATGTACATTTCCCGTATATTTCGCAATTGCGGCATATGAAGGATATCATGGAAGCATAGAAATAAGAGATGATAGAAAGAGATGATAGAATCATCCATACCACCGAACCTATCCAATAAAGAAATTGATATGGTACGATGAATTTAAAAGTGAACTTTTTAACTTGAACAACTCAACTGATAAATCTAACAGAGCATGGATGGTTGGAAAATGCCCAATCCATATTTTTAGATTGCTTCGCTTTGAGAAAGAAGCATACAAATTGAATCAACAGAAAAGATTCAATTATTCAATAGACTTAGAATGGTTTAAGCAACTCAAGTCCTCAACCACATGTTCTAGTATCAGAGTAGAAACAATCATGCCAAAAGAATAATGAAAACACAGATAACTCTAATTGACCCACATAATTATATGCCATAGAGAAATATGTTACTCTCGGAATTATACAGTATAGTTAAAGAATCACCTTGTTGTGATACAATCTTCTTTGTTTAAGTCCTCAGTCTTAGACGCTTTTACTCCACTTGAAGAATCGTTGCTCCATTCTACTTAAGATGTCGAAGCACGTACATTACTAACAGATGACTTCGTTTTTAGCAAGATACACTGTTCAGCAAAACGTCTGAGCATCTTACACTTGAAAACAAATGATTTTCCTTTGATTGTACAGTCCCTCGTTAGATGATCTCCCCCGCACTTTCAACATTTTGGTGCAGATGCCACTGTCTAGCTAAACCTGCTACCGCTAGCTTTTCCTCCACAAGATTGTTGTTGTTGTTGACTTCCCGATGATCACGAATACGTTTTTCCACTGGACTTGCTTGGCCTTACGATTTCTCCTCCTTCAGAACTAATACGGTCTAACGTTACGAAATTGCGTATTCTAAGATTTATTCCAACTTTGTCTGCTTCTAATCCTCGGCTATCGTTCCTCGCTGCTGAGTAATCCTCAAATCATATTGTACTGTTCCTTCAACTATTCTTTGCATTGCTTTCGTAGTTGCAGTCATATCGCCGCTATCGCGTCCCGCTTTCTCACGTGCACGTTTACCATGAATCATCGTCTTTCTTCAAAGACAGACGAATCATAGTACAATGGATACCAAAGTAACCATTTCAAAAAAACATTGTCTCCTTTCGGAGTCCAAGCACAGAGAGTCACACAACAAAAACAAGACAGACCTAACCACAACCCCAAAAAGACTCTAACTGTGCTCTGATACCAACTAATGTAACACCCTCCGAGGGCGTCACACTTTAAATAAAATATAAAACCAACTGAAATCATTTTATAAAAGCTTTGATTCTTAAAAGATGAATTTTAAAATTTCATTTCGCGGAAATATAGACTTACCAAAGATTATAAGAAAAATCGGAATTAAATTGAATTAATTAATACACATAATATAAGTACCACTAAATATTCATTATAGAAGTAAAACATGTAATTTACAGATCAGAGAAACAAGAGCAAACCTAATGAAGGTTACTACTAATAGCACGCAGTAACAACACTAACGGAAAAAAAAAACCCAACCTACAAGATCCATGTCTCCACCAATCGCATCCCGTTGAAGTCTCAAGGTCACTCTTCGACGCCGTCACCATCTTCGAATATTATCTCTCATAGGTTAAAGAATGTGCTCCGCCTACTATACGAATTCAAATAATACAAACCACACAAAACAACACAGAAAGAGGTGAGATCCCCTTTCACCAATACCAGTACGGTAGCAAAGAATAATTCGAATGACAAAGTCATTCCATATAGACAGATATCACAATTATAGTCATGTTATCAATTTACAAATATTTCTAATATGCATATAACTTAATAAAATAAACAAAGAATAACATTATCGGGATAGATGTAACAATTCATACCATATAAAATATCATAACAAAGATAATATAAAAGAAAGATCAAATGTCATAACAACAGAAATATCACAAATGAAAGGTCACATATAAAAATCACAGATAGAAATCACAAATAAAAGTCACAAATAAAAATATAATAGATAAAAGATAACAAATAAAAGATAATGAATGAAAGATAACAGATAATAAAAATAACAAATAAAAGAAATAACAAATAAAAGATAATAGATAAAAATAACAAATAAAAGATAACAAATAAAAGATAATAGATAAAAATAACAAATAAAAGATAACAATGCACCACATATCAACATATACACCAAGACACAATCCTACTCCATGGAGTTAAACACAAACAGATATCGAGAGAATGACTTGCAAAATCTATTAGTACCACGGCTGCCCAACCAACTATCACGTCATGTCACACGTTGCATCAATAGCCTACGACACTAGGAATCCACCATCCAGGCGTAGTAGTATAGTTCACGGTCTCCGTTGTGGCACTATAGGCAATGTACTACTAGACTTTACAAACCTCGATTAAATATAGTGCGTGTCGAGTCCATTAGTGTGCTATCGGTTTACTGCACGGCCAAATGGAGCTACCAACTGTCCATATATGGGATCCCGTACACTAAAGTCTCCAAGTTCATTAGAACAATGAACCACACTACGTTTATCGCATCGACAACACGATGTGATTCGCTCTCATCAACCAAAACACCAAAATTGGCATAAAGACAATACATAATTCCAAAAATATGAAATTATGAAAATGCCCTCAAGATAATAATATGCCCTCAATGGCGTAAAAATAGAAAGCTTGTAGACGGGTTCACATTTTCCCAACAAATGTAAAGCTTGCCCTCATTGGCAACAAATATATATATAAAGAAAACTCATGCGGGTTCACATTTTCCCGATAGCGAAAAAAATACAGTAACGCTTCAATCGCGTAGAAATTTTATCGCATTTTCACAATTCCGTCATTTTTACAAACATTTATAAATCGCGTAAATATATTTTACTGTTTTCAAAATCGCGTAGAATTTTTAATACGTTTTCTCAATCGCGTAAAATTTTTAAATCGTTTTCTTGTCCAACTTCCTTAAAATAACTGTTTAGAACAAACAGAAATAATATTTAGTACTTTCAAATTACGTAGAATATTTTTCATAGCGTATACTGTCTTTTGCTCATCTTTTTTGCCTTATTTGTCTATTTTTAATAAAAATTGACAGTATTTGATTTAGAAAAAAATTATAATAATGGTTTTCTAGGTTTATTGTCAAAACTCCTTTTATTTTTATTACAACCAATTAATTACACTTTTGAAAATTACTAACGTGCTTCAAAACACATGGGGAGCTATACGTTAGAAATTTTATAAAGCTACTATATTTCTTCTTACAGTAAAAATCATTAGTATTAACCTCTTAAACTTAATTCTAACCACTTTATTTCTTTAAAACTCATTGTAGAAAATTTACTTTAACTTGTATTGCTTCTTCTTGATTGAAAATAGCTTGGAATTAATTTTAGAAATCATGAATATCTAATTTGGCATGTTGGCCGAATTTGATAAAAACTTTGCATTTGATTTCCAAATTATTTTTCACCTTCTAAATACACGTTAAATCTCTTGTATTGTCTACATTGATTAAATCATTACCCTAGAAAATAATTTTAGAAATCAAAGTGTTGAAGTTAGACATGTTGGCCGAAAATGTAAGGTTATGCCATTTGATTTCCAAATTCATTTTTCTTGATCTAAACAAATGGATATCTTACCAATTCTCCTAGGTTAATTAAATCATATTTTAAGAAAATTAAGAGAACATTTTGGTTCCCCATTTGGATCATGGCCGTGAGCCTTGTTAGTGTGTTCTTTGGAACACTCATACAATCCTTGACATATTATTCATATCCTATATTT
Source organism: Ormosia emarginata (assembly GCA_029884605.1). Classification (NCBI taxonomy): domain Eukaryota; kingdom Viridiplantae; phylum Streptophyta; class Magnoliopsida; order Fabales; family Fabaceae; genus Ormosia; species Ormosia emarginata. The sequence goes on along the minus strand of JAQQTP010000077.1, from coordinate 19,977,140 downwards.
TATCATGCACTTCTAACACATGCAATATTATCAAAGCTTGTAGACATGCAAATTATTACAAATATCAAACAAGAAGGCTACTAACAAATACACAACAACCTACTAACAAACACAAAATTAACAAACACACAAGAAATAAACACATAAATAATTTACACACATAATCAATCACAATTAGGAAAAACTATAAACAATCAAGTGAATGAATCCTTATGGATTCTTCACCACAACCACAAACATTCCTCACCACCAACACATGGTTGATGAGGGTAATCTCCCTCTTACCTCTTGAAGAACCTCCAAGCTCCTTGTATGTCTCCTTCAAGCCAATCTTCTTCACCAAGAGCTTCTTGAAAATCAAAGAAAACATACAATATTAATACCTAAGGCTCTAAACTACAATAATCATGGATTAAAATCATGATTAAAATTTTGAAATGGATAGAAATATGAAAATTAAATAACCCTATCTTCAAGGCTTCAAACTTAAACTTTGAAGAACATGATAGAAAATGGAAGATTTAGGCTTAGGTTTCAATTACAAAGGGTCTTGAAATGAAGTAAAGAAGCAAGAAATAAGGTGGTTTAGAATTATAGAAGAATGATTGATATACTTAGTGTGGAGGCCGTAAGGTTTGAAGAAGAAAAAGAGAAAGAAAAGTTGAGAGCTTTTGCTTTATTTGATGTATTTGGAGAAAGATGAAGACTTTGAGTAATAAAAACAAGTCTCCTTTGGCTTTTCTAAGCTTTGGCCGTGAGGTTTTGAGAAGAAGAGAGAAGACATATTTGAGAGGTTTAATTGTTTGATAGCTTTTGGAGAAAAGTTGAAGACTTTGATTAAATAAAAGCAAAGTCTCCTATGTTAGAGTGCATGGCCGTGAATGCACATGAAGAGAGAGTGAGAAATATTTGTTTGGCTTCTTTGAATGATAGCTAAATAGAAATGTGACCAAATACATTTAAGTAGGTAAATTGGCCTTTATTCAATTGCATGGTGTAAATCACTTGGAGAAAAGTGAGAATTATGTTTGCATTTGCTCCCTCCAAATGCATGGTCTTAAATGCATGGAGAGTAAAAGTGAATTGGAGTATTGGAATTGTCTTCCTAAAGCAAGCAATTTGCCGTAGAAGCACATGCAAAAGCCACTAAAATTGACTTGGTCTCACTTGATGAATTTAATTGAAAGATAGGAAGAATTGAATTTGTAATATTTGCTTTACAAAAGCTTTGCTTCACCGTAGACTTCAACCAAGAAAAGCCATCAATATTGACTATTCTTTACTTGGTTCAACTTAGGCTTGTTACGTAAATTTCAAAGTGAATTGGCTATTTAGAGCAATTTGCTCTCTTCCTCCACCGTAGAACTCTTGTATTTCAAGAAGCCTAAATTGGCTTGATAGCTTATTTTCTATTGGTTCTTAAAAATTCAAGCCATTAATCTTGACCAATTTCTATTGGTTAATTATTTACAAACTTAATTCCTATTGGTTGCTATTTTTGTTGACCAATTCCTATTGGTGTACATTGTATATTTTCTAATATACTTTAACCAATAAACAATAATTATACAATAATTACTGTTTATAAAGTCAGTGTTTATTGTCTAATGGGTAATAAAATATACATAGATTTTTATTTTAGACTAACAGAGTAGCAATTATTATTAATCATTTTTTTCTACTGATTACCCTTGATGAGTCATAAAGCGAGTCATCAAAGAGAAATTTCTAGAATATGTGACTCACTATGATGAGTCAGTATGATGAGTCATCGTGAAATTTTCTAGAACGGGTGAGTCAACATGGCGAGTCAGCGTAGATATTTTCTAGAGCAGATGAGTCAGCATGGCGAGTCATCAGCTGAGTCACCAGAGAAGCTTCGAACTCAGCGAGTCACTGCGGTGAGTCACGGTCGAGTCGACTTCCGGAACCTTCTAGAAGTCAGCCGAGTCATGATGCTTTGAGGTGTCACGCCATGTGTCATCGTCCTATTGGCCCGTTGCGATGAGTCATAGCCACCAATTTTGACCAGGCTCCTCATTGGTCCACGTGTACAACACTTGATGACTAAACGTGGGTCCCGCAAAATATTTCCGGTCCGTTGTCACTTATTTGTACTTGACTAATAAAATAATATTATAATAATATAAAATTATTTTATTTGATTAAATCCTAAAAATTAAAAGATTAATTTTAGCCATTCATTCGGTCGGGTTTAGTAGATCCCCCACCTCCGAATAATTGAAAACAGATTTTCTCGGTCCGGAAAAATATTATTTTCCTACCCCGAGCAAATCACACAAAAAGTCCATATAAAATTACAGACATGTAATATTGAAATATGTATCAAGTAGAAAACAATTAAAAACAAAGAAAAACAAAGAAAAAATGAAGACATTCGGACGTAATGGTCATTTTCTTATTTTTTCCCACAATGTAGCTAATCATCCAAAACGTTCAAATAAAATATCCAAAGAAGTATTATATAGCTGTATATTACACGAAAAAATTTAAAACAGCGAATTCAAGAAAAATTTTATTTCACTGTCTTGAAGAAAAATACGTAAAATGATTATATAAAATACCAGACAGTATTATACATCTGTTTTTCACAAAAAAAAATTTAAAACAGTAATTTGATAAAATTTTTATTTTACTGTATCGAAACAAATTATGTAAAACGACCAAATAAAATAACAAACAGTATTATTTTTCTGTATTTCATACAGAAAAATAAGAAACAGTGAAATAGGGACACAACGGTCTTTTACCCAAAAGTTGGGGTGTTACAACCTTATCCACCTACAATGACAAAACTAAATTCAATCAAGTGGAAAAAACCAAGGCTGAGAAGAATGAAGACCTGAGGAAGTTAGTTGAGAACGTTCAAGCTAAGAACAGTCATGAAGAAGCTTTCTCAAAGTCTTAAAAGAACAAATCTGGAAAGCAAAGTTAACAAGATGATTGAAATGAATTTTTAATCAAACTACCAAAGGAGAAAGTTGAAGCTTAAAATGATTAGCATCAGAATAGAAGTTATGATCAAGTGCTTGCAAATTAAGAAAGTTCGAATACAAGATGAGATTGTTTCAAGCCTTTTTGAATAAGATTCCAAGCCTAAAAGAGACAAGATGTACAAAGTCATACTTATAAAAAACCAAGTTCAAAAAGGATAAGCATGAAAGATTCCAACAAAGCAAAGTCAAAGCTGAGCCTAGTAGAAGTTGAGAAAGTTCAGGATGAGAAAGTTCGAGTTGAGAAAATTCAGTATCAGCAACCTTCTCACTTATACCTAAAAGGACAAACATGTGCAGGAAAATGCTGCAATGGCTAGTAACAACTAGTTTCTACATTGAATCACTTGAGACTTGTTCCTAATGGCTATAGAAACACATTCCTAAGCATAAATACGATCTGTAACATTCTGCCTAACTGAATAGTTTTACTCCGTGTTATAATAGCTCAATAAATCAAGTATAAGTTACCTGATAATTTTGGGTAATTGTTTGAAGTGAATTGAGCATAAAATTATAACACTGAACATGAGAAATAGCTTAGAAAATTATAAAGTTATGAGCAGATGTAAAATAGAATAAATTAAACATTTAAGAGTTTCCTAGTTCAATCTTCTAAGGTTTAAATTATTTCAGGGATGAATAGTAATGCTTAATAACTGATAAAAGTGCCTATTACTATGCATCAAAGAATGAGTTTTTGGATTAAAAAGGAATCCTAAAATCTTTTATAATTCTAGAGGAAGTTTGGAGATTTAATTATGAAGGATTAAATTATCTTTAAAAGCTAAAATGTTTCCAATTGATTATTTAAATATTTCATTCTCGAAAATATCTTCACCAACCCAAACCCCCTCTCTCTATCTGTTTTTTGATTCCTTCTTCACATTTTCCCTTTCTTCCTCTTTACAGCTCCTGTTATCTCTCACTCACTCGTTCTTTCTTGTCCCTCTCATTGCTCTCTCGTTGCTCGTTCACTCTCTCTCGCTTTCATTGTTCGTTGCCCGCTCATCCACTCACCCTCTCGTTATTGCTCCATCTGCCGTCCTCTCTCCTGTGGGTTCACTCTCGCTATCACTCTCACTGAAAGAATAATAATAAAATAATAGAAAGAAAGAGGAAGAGCAGTAGCAAACAGATATAGAGAAATGGAGAGGAAAATGAAGCTCAAACAAGTAAAATGCAAGATTCAAGAAAGGAAAAGGTAGGGGGTTTTATTGTTATTTTCGTTTTCTAATTGTTCTAAAAATTTCTATTTGATAAAGATTTTGAAATGGAAAATGGTGGTTTATATGTTGATTGTGGTTTGAGAAATTGGTTCTTTGACTTAATTCCTAATGAAATTTGAGCTTAGAAAATGGGTTAAAACCTTTATTGATTGATTGCTCTAAATGTATCTTGGATGTTTGATATAAAAATTGTGAGGATGTTAGTGTTGTTTAATGATTGGTTTTGAGAATAGATATTGACTTTATATAATAGAGGGCTGATTTGTGTGGGTGGTTGTTGGATGCCAATTTGTTATTATTTTCCAGAGATTATTGTGATGATGTTGTCAAGCTAAATGTCATGGTTGTGTGAGCTCGTTGTAACTAGAATTTTTATGTCTTCATGTGATAATTTGGTAGTTGTTTGCTACGGCAGAATGCTGCCCATATTGAACCAGAAAAATTGAGGAAATTGTGGTATTTTGGGCCTTAATATGTTATGTTTTGAAACTAAATAGACAAGCTCTTCACTTACTAATTTTATGATGATTTTAAGTGAATTAAGAGTTAGAAAATATTTGTTGGTTGTTGTATAGTGTTGGCTGAAAGTTTTGATGAGTTTTAACACCAATATGGCTTTATGGCTTAAGTGATATTATATTGATGAATTTGCATATTGATGAAATGATTTCAAGATGACATTGAATCCTATGAGATTGATCTTATTTGAGATTGATTGATTAAATGTCAATGCATTGTGTTACAAATTGAAATTGATTGATGAATATGAATGATGTTTAAGGGCATAATGAAATATGCTCATTAATGAATGTTTTTGGCAAGCATGATATTGGGAAGCACAATAATGTAAAGAAAATGGGTAGATTGACGTTGAAAGAGTAGAGTTACTCCATGTCTATAATGAATAGTAAGGATTATGGTTTTGCTTCCCTTTTTGTGCAAGAAGATGCAAAAGTATATCTTGTAATGGTTTTACTCAACCTTGTATGTTTTTGGTTTTTCAAACTTGTTACTTGTTGTTCTGTGTATGGATGACCCTACGCATTGAGCCAAAGGTACTCCTAGTGCTAGGGTTTTGGGTATTAATGGATGTGAGGCAAGTTAGCTTATTCATACTAAGTAGTGTTAAGTGGTTGGTTTCCTACTACTTAGAGAGATAATACCCATAGTATTCAAAAGGGCAATACCAAGTAGTGTAAGGTGGATAAGGAACAAAAGGGTTTCCTGCCCCTTCCTGCCTAAGGATATACAAGGAATGAAAGGGCTTCCTGAAACAAAAGGACTTCTTGGAAGGAAATGATTCATAGAACAAAAGGGTTTCCTAGAATAAGAGAATTCCTAGGAAAGCAAGTAACATGGGTTTTATAAAATAAAATCCTTTATCAAGCATTACATGAGCATACTTTAGGGCAATCATTAGGCATAACCATACATCATAAAGGGAATGAGCCAAGATCCTTTGAAATATCATATTCCTTAATACAATTCCGTTAGGGATGGCTCCGGGTCAGGGTTTTGTTTTCTCTGCGGACTGTATAACGGATGGCAATAAAGGGAATAAGCCACCAGATGGCGGCGGCGGCAAGAATAAGAATGAAACAAGAAAGCAAATGTCCAATGTTTCCTTCAAGGATATTGTCATGGGGATGAAGGAGGCTCCTGTTCCTAGACGAAAGGTAGATCTGCTCCAAGAGAATCTTGCAAGGATTGAGTATGAGGATGGTAATCCACTTAAGCCAATGCTCCACATAGCTGATTCTGTGTTTGAGGGTCTTTGTGCTCCTTGGCAAGATGCTTTGGTTATAAAACTATTAGGCAAGAGCATTAGGTATAACACAATGCGTGATCGGCTTGTAAGAATATGGAGACTTGTTGCTGGGTTTGATATCATGGATATTGGGAATGATTTCTTTATGGTTAAGTTTGAACATGAGGGTGATCGGACTAAGGTCATGGACGAGGGGCCATGGATGGTTTTTGACCATTATCTCACGGTGCAGACTTGGACGCCGAATTTTATTTCCCCGACAGCAAAGATAGATAGAATGATGGTATGGATTCGCTTTCCTGGATTGAATCTCTTCTATTATGACGAGAGCATCCTTTTGGCTTTAGCATCTACAGTTGGCAAGCCTATCAAAGTTGATGCTAATACGCTTGATGTACGCCATGGAAGGTTTGCTCGAGTATGCATGGAAGTTGATCTGACCAAATCGGTGGTTGGGAAGGTATGGTTGAAGGATTTTTGGTACAAGGTTGAATATGAGGGTCTCCATCGCATTTGTACTCATTGTGGCTGCTATGGCCACCTCTCACAGGAGTGCAAGTCATTCTCTAGTCCAGAACAGTACCATGCACATGTTGACCCCACAATAGCTGATCAAGCTTCGGACCCTCCTCCCAGCGGTGCTCCTACGGTGGTGCCTGACCTTTCGCAGGAACATATTCTGGCGCAATCATTGGACATTAATGTTATTACGATTGTTATGGGGGAAGGCTTGCATGATGAATGGTTAATGGTTAAATGCAAATCACGGAAGCAGTGTGCAACGAAACCGGTAACGGATAATTCAAACATGAAGGGCAAAGCTGTCATTGCCACTAATGGTAAGAAATCTAAATCCCATGCAATAAGGGATACAAAAGCCTCTACGTCGCATGCACCACGTACCATACCGATTCAGGTTCTGATTAATAATTCAAGGAAACCGAAGTATGGGGCTGGTCTAGTTACTATAGGCTCGTTGGCTACATATAAGAGGCCCAGGAAGGATGATGATGTTCTCGTTGGCCCATCTGCATGGTCCCCTCCCCTTCAACTAATGGAACCAAAGATGCAGAATCTCGGGTCAGCGCCAAATGAACATGTGGGGAAGACTGACCCTACTATCTTTGATGTTAGCAATGGCGCGAAATCTACTGTGAAGATGAAGCACATTTCCAACGCTCATTTTGTTTTGCTTAATGATGAGAAGGATGATACGGTGGATGGGTCTATGGAGGTTAACGACCTTACTTTGCAGCAGGAGGATGGCCACTCTATGGTTCCTGAAACACAACTCATTCAGATAGGGTCTTAGACAGCAGGTCTGTCTTCTCTCTATTCTTTCGATTGTTTTTATGGATTATTTTAATGATATTTCCATTCTCTCCTAGAACATTCGTGGGGCTCTTAGCCGTAATGCTAGACGTCACGTTCGAGATATTGTGCACTACCATCATCCATCCGTGGTTCTAGTCTTCGAGACTCATGGACCTTTTTTGAAAGTGAAAAACTTGTGGTTGTCTTCGGGTTATAAACTTATTTTTTCACAGGATGCTAGAGGTCATTCTGTTGGCATTTGGGTCCTGTCGTGCAGGGATGATGTTTCCTTTGTGTTGATTGATAGTATGTATCAAGCCATTTCTTTTGCTATTTCCAAGCGTAATAAGACGTGGTACTGCTCAGTTGTGTATGCATCCCCTGTGTTCTCTGTTAGAAGTAATCTTTGGGATCATTTGTGTACTCTCATATCCTTGATAAGAGGCCCTTGGGTGATGTTGGGGGATTTTAATGAGATTCTTTGCTCGTCGAAGGTCTCCGGGAGATCGTTTAGTATTGCTCAAGCATCCTTGTTTGGCCAAATGCTGGATTTTTGTAATTTAATTGATTTTCCCACTGTGGGTGGCACCTTTACTTGGAGAAAAAATACTTAGGGGGGAGATCATGTTCGGAAGAGACTGGATAGATGTGTTGCAGATGTTGATTGGCGTCTTCAGTTCCCTCATGCCTTGGTTGAACTTCTTCCTACCCATGGGTCTTATCATAATCCTTTGCTTTTGAGTTGTAACAAATCCCACACCATCAAGGAGAAACTATTTCACTTTCAGGCTGCTTGGATGTCCCACCCAGACTTTGAACCCATGGTTTCTGAGACTTGGCGTTTAAACTGGGGTCCCGTTCCTATCAAGTTGTGTAAAGTTCAGAAGCAATCTTTAATTTTTAATAAACAGGTTTTTGGTAATATTTTTAGAAGAAAGAGAGAACTGGAGGCGAGAATTAAAGGTGTTCATCGTCAGCTTGATGTTTTTCATGATTCTAATCTTATCAGGCTTGAGAAGGATCTTCAATTGGCTTACAATAGAGTCTTGGCCCAGGAGGAGGTTCTTTGGTACCAGAAGTCTCGTGAAAAGTGGGTTATGTTTAGTAATAAGAATACAAAGTTCTTTCATACCCAAACTATCATTAGAAGAAGGCGGAACAAGGTGACAGGTATGTCTATTAATGGTATTTGGTGCACGGATGAGGACATCTTAAAACAGGAAGCTCTCACCTATTTTAAAAATGTTTTCCAATCACATGATCCTTGCTTCCCTGATTCTTTGAAACTGTGTTCTACCCCTCATATTGATAACAATTTGTATGAGCAGTTACTTATGCCTGTTTCTATGGAAGAGGTTAAGGATGCCTTATTTTCTACGAGCCCTTACGAGGCTCCAAGGCCGGATGGATTTCAACCAGTGTTTTTCAGGTCATATTGGCACATTGTTGGTTTGGATGTTTAGCAGTTTGTTTCTAATGTTTTTCTCACTGGTATTATGGACAATAGCATTGCGGAAACTCTGATTGTTCCTATCCCGAAGGTGGATGATCCTACCAGTTTTAAAGATTTTAGACCTATTAGCCTGTGTAATATGCTTTTTAAACTTGTTTCTAAGGTCCTGGTGAGACGCATTCGTCCTTACTTGGACGATTTTATTGGGCCTCTTCAAAGCAGTTTTATTCCTAATCGTGGTACTGCTGATAATGCTATGATCGCTCAAGAAATGGTTCACCATTTTCATAAGAAGAAGGGTAAGACTGGTTATCTTTTTTCAAAATTGACTTTGAGAAAGCCTATGATAGAGTTGACTAGAATTTCCTCAGGCTTACCTTGACTGAGTTTGGTTTTCCTATCCATATTGTTAATCTTATTTTGAGTTATGTTACCTCCTCAAATCTCTCCTTGAAGTGGAATAATGAGAAGATGGAAAGCTTTGCTCCTAATAGAGGCTTGCGACAAGGGGACCCCTTATCTCCTTTTCTCTTTGTGCTTTGCATGGAAAAATTGGCTTTGCTCATCCAGGAGAAAATCCATGACAAACAGTGGTGTCCTGTAAAGATTTCTAAGAATGGCCTTGCTATTTCTCACTTATTCTTTACAGATGATTGCTTATTATTTGTTCAAGCCAAAACTTCACAGGTTAAGTTGGTGCAAGAGGTGCTTCAACTCTTTTGTAAGGCTTTTGGTTTGGAGGTAAACGGTGACAAGTCTCGTTTTCTTCCTTCCAAGAATATTCCCCGCACTAAAGTTTCTAAATTTGCCTCTATCATCAACTATAATCATACCTACAAATTAGGCAAATATCTTGGCTTCCCAATGCTATCTGGTCGGGTTAGGAAAAATGATTTTGCTTATATTATGGACAGAATCAATGGTAGACTTGCTGGTTGGAAGGGGAACCTTTTAAATTGGGCTGGTCAGGTCACTTTGGCTAAATCGATTTTATCTTCCATCCCCATCTATTCTATGCAGAATATTTGGCTTCCTGAAGGAATATGTGATTCTACTGATGCTTCACTCAGGAAATTTATTTGGGGAGATAATTCTTCTCATTGGGTCAAATGGAGCACTATTACTCAACCTACCAACAAGGGTGGCCTGGGTATACGTACTGCTAGGGACGCAAATGTTTCTCTCCTGGGGAAACATGTTTGGGATCTCCTTCATGCTAATAATAAGTTATAGGTGAGAATTCTTTCTGATAAATACATGGCTGACTCTAATATTCTTAACATGCGTGCTAAGTAAAGGACTTCTTATTCTTGGCATTCTATTGTGAAAGCCGCTGTGATTCTAGAGCCGGGCTTCAGACTTCGTGTGGGGAAGGGTGATATTTCCTTCTGGTTTGATAGATGGCTCGATGAGGACCTTCTATGCCACTTGGTCCCCTATGTCGATGTTCATGACATCCAACTTATGGTAAAGGATGTATTCTATGAAGGGAGTTGGCACTTTGAGAGGTTATACACTCAACTTCCTAGTGCAGTGGTTCTGTCTATTAAAGGTCATTTTGTCAATGAGAACTCTGCTGATGTGGTTATTTGGAGGTCTGCCTCGGATGGTGTTTACTCGGCCAAAGCTGCCTACAAGTGGCTTGTTCAGCAACGCCCCCCTCATACTTCCCTCATTGAAAACTGGACTTGGATTTGGAAGCTACACTTACCTGAGAATATAAAACACTTCCTCTGGCTCATCTTGCATGGAAATTTACCTACTAACAATTTGCATTTTAACCATCATATTTCTATTGATGCTTCTTGTCACAGGTGTGGAGCGGGTGTGGAGACAATTCTGCATGTGCTTCGTGATTGTTATACTTCCAACAGGATTTGGGACTTGTTGAACTTTAGTCACAACCCTGATTTCAACAACCAGAACTCTTTTGCTTGGATCTATAATAATGTCAATGGTGCAGCTGGTACCTTGTTTGGTATGACGTGTTGGTGTCTTTGGAAAGCTAGGAATGCAGAAGTCTTCACAGATGAGCGCTGGACAATTTGGTACATTATGAACCAAATTCACACTCTAACAGATGTTATATCTCAAGCTTTTCAGTCTGTCAGTGCTTCGCGTCAACCTCGCAAAGTCGTTTGGTGTCCTCCATCATCTCCCTTCATCAAGATTAATGTGGATGGTAGCTCCTTCGGCAATCCAGGCAGGTCCGGGTATGGAGGCTTATTTCGGAATAATTTTGGGGAATGGATCATGGGCTTTTTAGGTTTCTGTGGCACTACTACTAACCTGAATGCAGAACTTCAGGCTATTCGGTTGGCTTGGACAAAGGGTTATAGGCATGTTCTCTGTGAATCCGACTCTAAGGATGCTATTGATCTTATTACCAAGGAAACTCATGACTTCCATCCATATGCTCCTGTCGTTAATAAGATTAGAAGTTACATGGACTTTGCTTGGCATATCAGTTTCCAACATGTTCTTCGAGAGGCTAACGCATGTGCAGATTTTTTGGCAAAGCATGGTTCTTCGTTAGATTGTTCCCTCATGTCTTGGGAGTCTTGTCCACCTAAGTTGTACATCGCTCTGTTAGCGGATGCCTTAAGTGTTGTTAGATTGAGATCTTAGTTTTGCTTGTTACTTTCCTTTCTCCTTGATAAAAACAAAATACATCATAAAACATTGCATAAAATGACAATTGTATGATCAATTGCCTTGTTTTCAATATACGCAAGAAACAAGGTTAAAAGTTATTCAAAAAGGGTTAGGGATAGTATTTAGTATTATTTCTAGTCAATAATTGTTTAAGATACATAATGTTCAAGTTAGCAGTAATGTGATTATCTAATTGATTATTTCAATAATTAATTGAATCGTTTGCCTCGGGAAGGAAAATGACAGAGTTTTGACTTTTTGCCACCTTTTCAGATATTTTATTTAAATTGATTTTCCCTGAGATAGTTAGAATTGTTGTGATGACACGTTTTTTTTTATAACTAATGAGAATTTTGATTCTCACCCCCTACATCTATGGTTTCCATGATAATTCCAGGAAGGGATCCACACTTGACAAGCAAGATGGAAATGGACAGATCTTCTGCTTAAGAAGATATTTTAGTTAATTTGATCATATTTTGTATAGTAAGTTGATATAAGTATATTATGTTTAGCAATTTATAATTTGTATATAATTCATTTCATATTATACGTGTAATAGACTTATTTTAAAGGCTCATATTTTGTATAATATTAAATTATTTTTTTCTAATTTTTTTTTGGATATTCATAAGTAACGTACCAAATTCTAATTACTGATGCATAGTCTGGATACGTCATTAGTATTAGTAATTTGGGATGTTACATGATCTACCCATGAAGATTAACAAAAGCTTTGCATAGATTAACATCAAATTAAGGCAAAAAGTTAGATTTAGGTTCATACTTTGTTTTATGCTCTCTTTGAGAAAAGACATATGTTCTACATCTTAGAAGCAAAGGGCTACTTAGTTTAAAAGTGAATCAAACTCACTAAGTGATTAGAGAGCCTAACCATGAAGATTTGAAGGTTATAAGCTTGAGCCTCAACAATATAATGAACACATAGTTGAACCTTCTCATCTCTACCTACTTGATCTTCATTCTGTTAAATCCTTAGTAGGTGTACTATGAGCTATACTAAACTGTGTTGATCCACTCCTTGATTGATTTTAAGAGCTACCTAATGGTTTTAAACACTTAAATCCTTGTATTGATCCTTAAGTGTTGGAAGTGAGCTTGTGGGTTGTACAAGTCACTTGAAGCCTTTGTGTTGTTGAGCCTAAAGAGACTGTGTTAAAAGAATACTTGTATTGAAGCCTGGAGAGATTTGGTTGACAAAGAATACTCTTGATAATAGAAAATCCTAGTGGTTACTAGGCACTAGATATAGTCCCACGTGGTTTTTAGGATGAACCAATATAAATAGTGGTGTTAAGCTTCTCTTCCCTTCATCACTTTTAATTTAATCTTTACACAATATTTCAAGAGTTTTTCCACAAGTTTAAAATCATAAAGTTAAGGTAAACTAATTCATAATAACTGATAAGTAAGTTGGTTAAAAGTTCAAGAGTTTTGAGAAAATTAAACTTGTTATTTTGAAAAAGGAAATTTGATAATTGTAAGTTATCTTTCACTAAACACTATTGTTGAAGAGAAGTGTTAATCATTTATGTTAGTGTGAGAGGTTCCTTTAAACTTAACTATTTGAAAATTCTCATAACTTTCTCACCAAAACTACTTATATATTCCGACCATTTCATTAACCAACTATTTCAAGTTGGAACCTTCTCACCTCCAAGTCTGAATTACTTGAAAAAGTTGTGAGACGATTGATATTTTAGGAAAAATGGAACACAATTCAACTCATCTTCTTGTATTACTGTCAACTTCAATAATAACTTCATTATATTTTTAATTCAACCATTTCTATTCTTTTTTTGGTTTTTTCTACATTATATTTTTAAAATCGGGTGATTGTATCTCTATATGAATATATAAGTGTTGATGTAGTTCCTAACTTTAAATTTCTTTACCTACTATCTTTAGCATGGAAGCATATTGCTTCACATGTATAACAAACCTTTGGTATATGTATATAGATCTTTATTTTTATTGTAGAGTTGATTAAACAATATAAATATATTTTTTAAAGTAAAATTTGAATTTAAAGATTGTGAAATTATATATCATATAGTTAATGAACTTTCTCCCCATTTTTGTACCCAAGTCATTCGCCCCTCCAAACTTTTTGGCCAAGTTCCACCACTGCTTAAAGCATCGTTTCAAAACCTTTTTTCTCTCAATTTTCCTCCTTTTTCCCCTATCTACTCTTTTTTTTTTTCTTTTCAAATGGTTTTTTTTTGTCATTGGTCAATTGCACACGCAATTTTGGATTGAGAATGGTGGTTAATTAAAGCTCTTTCCAAAATGACGACTCCAAAACTCAAATTCTGACATTAACATGAAAACAATTTCATTGAAATTAGTTTCCCATTGATAGAGCTCCACCAAAGCCCAAGCTCCACAACCAAGTTCAAAATTTTCAATACCCTCATTTGCCTAAAAACCAAAATCACATTTAACCTTGACCAAAACAATTTTAACACAAAATCACACTAAAACTAAACCTAACTTCCCTCAATTTTCCCAACCACCAAATAGAATATTCATTACAACACGAAAAAAAAACTAAAAAAACTCACCAAAATTAGCTTCAATATCATCAAAGTACATGGCTCCCAATCAACACCACCTTGGCTGCTGCCATACAATTAAAACCCACCAAAAAAATAAAAATAGGAGAATGTTCTTGTTATGCAAAAGAGCAAAAGGCTTGAAAACACAAAAAAGCACAAAACTTTGGGTGAAAGTCCATCAAAATTAGAGAGAAATCGAGGACAAAATGAGTATTTTTGTTGTCTTATTTGGGGTTTGGAAAACAAATAAAATTATTTTAAAGTGAGCAAGTAAGGGTATATCCACCATTAAATTTTAGTGGATTAAGATCGTATGATGTATTTTAGATTAAATCAATAGTGGATACACACCTTTACTTACTCACTTTAAAAATAAGCTCACTTTATAAGAATATTTTCCTTAGAAAACACAGCAAAAGAATAGATACATAAGTTTTCATTTCAAAAGAATGAAGTGAATCTTCTTTTCATTTGTGCTCATCTCTCTCTCTCGGTTTCAACTTTCAATTCAAATAATACTAGTTTTCTGTTAAATCAAATGAGTAGCACTTTTTTTTTCTCCAATAAAAGAAAAAATGTACATGTATATAAAATAATTATTATAAACTAACTTTTTACTCGTGCTATGCACAGTAATGTTGTATATTAAAAACTTGACCTAGTATTTTTTGAAATGAGTATACTTTTTTCATCATGTATGTAATTTTTCATTTCATAAATATTTTTCACACAAAATAAAAATTTGAATATGAATTATTATATTTTTCTTTACATCAAGACTGTTGGTGGCATCACGGTTGTTAACTTGTTTTTGGTCACATTTGCACAATTTTAGCATTAATCCTAAATAATTGTCTTGAAGCTCAAATTTCTCTGACGAAATTAAACTTTGGAGCCATGACTACAAAATTTTCCTCAAATACACAATTTGCTTTGAGATGTCACAAAAAAGGTCAATGAGGTATTTATATACTGAAAAAAATGTATATGATGTTTGCTCGTAATAATGATTGAGGAAGGCCTAAAGTCTTTAACTCTTCATAACATAGTTTATATTTTTTTATTGAATATATTAACTGTGCGTTTTTTTATCTATTACATAAATAGGATTGATGATTAGAATTCTTTTTCTCTGCCTTCTCAACTCTTTAGATGCTACCAAACTTGTTATGGATTAGTAATATAATAGTTTAGTGCTTATCCTAAAAATGTATTGTGTTGGGAAGGGGAAAGAATATACTATAGTTCCATCATACCTCTGTAACTCCAACTCTCTTAGGAGGATAAGACCGACTTGCTATTCTTTTGAATAAGTCCCAACAAACTAATTCTTTTTATATATAACGTTATAATAAGATTTCTTCAAAAGCTAGCTCAAACAAATTGTAACCTTGCCGTCATATGTAAACATGTACTTTCGTTCATTTAAATTTTTATATTAGAATCAAAAGCCGGAAGTAATTTAAATGTATAATAACATCGGCTACTAAATTTTATTGGTGGGCTAATAAAGTTTGAAAGGTACAAAGATATCCTTGAAGCTGTGAACTTGGAAGGGAGAAAGACATATTTTACTAAATAAATGTAACTGTCAAAACATGGGATGAAGCCAAAATAAAGTTGTCAACATGGAATCAAGTTGCCGCAACAAACCTGCCACATATGATGAGTTGCCAACATGGACAACAACATTGAAAGAGCTGCCAGGTAAAGGCAGTGGAACAACTCTTATATATATATATTATAGACATGTTTTTTCAAATATAAAGCTGTAGATGCTCCTTTTGAAACTTTTTTTATTCCCCCGAAAGCTAATTAATGACTTACATCACATGTCTTCTTCATATAAATCAAGAAATTTAAATTTTTTAATTTCTTAATAGATATAATCTTTAATGAAATTATTATATTATGTATAAAATAAATAATATATTAATATATAATTAATAAATTATATAATTATTATAATTTCTTAATTATATATATTAATAATAAGTAAATAGGTCAACTTGATAGGTAAAATAAGCCTTTTCAAAAAGTCCCGTATATATAATTAAATAGGTATTTTTAAGAGTTTAAGCTTTGACTTATTTGTTAAATAGGTCAAATCTAGTGTGGGCCAAAATTGATTAAGTCATAGGCTCTTAATAGGTCACCTGACATATTCCCACTACTACTTTTGACATTAGATTATTGCACAAAATTAAAAAGTAATTTATATAATTTATTATAATACTAACATGAATATTGGAGTAGATTAACTTTAATGCGATGAAATTATTAAAAAGACAAAATAAAATGTTAAAAAAATACTAAACATGCATGTTAATGATTATTCATGAGATTCTTAACTAACTTTTAATCTTGGTCATCAATGTATGATTTAAGGACCAAGATTTGCTCATTTCACCTCACATGAGAAACCACTTTTTTTCACTTGATATGCCCAACATATCAAGACATCAAGTGAGATGAGTGTCTTATTATGAGAGTAAGAAGAATAAATCTTAACCATTGGATCATCAATGTATAGTCAAGATTAGAAGTTAAAGTCATGTGAATTTTTTATGTGATCATGTGACATTTAAGTAGTTTTTAATCTTAATTATTCATGTATGGTTCAATGAATAAGATTTGCTTCTCTCATCTCTCACAATAAACTACTCATCTCACTAAATATACCTCAAATATACAATATCGAGTTTAATTTCGATTCATTATTAACATAAATTATTTTTGTATTATCATTTAATTATACATTGTTATAACATAAAAGAATTTAACCTTTAAGATAATTATATTAAATAGGCAGTGGGAGAAATTCTTTATAAATTATGGAAAAAATAAGAATAATAAAATTATATATAACATGTTAAAAAAAAATTAGTGTGGGATTGTGGGGGCATATATCCCCATGACCTACAATGCATGTCCATCCTTGGACTAACACATATTATATAGATCAAAAAGTGAATAGTTGAAATCCACTGCAACAATAAATTAGTTTATAGAAAATTTGTTACATAACTAGAAATGAAGTGCATTAAGTTCTTATTGCAAATAATATAATATGATAAACATACGAATTGTTAAACTTAAGCTTCATCAAGCTGCGATGAAAGGTGGTTACAATTATTCCAAATTTGCTTATTCCTCTGTAAAATTTGTGTTTCTTTTTGCTTGAACTCTGGTGATGTTATTAGAATGTATTTTGTCAAGCTATCATGGCAAGGTTTACCCAAGTCATGCACAAGGTTGAAACAACAATTTGTACTAACTGTTTCATTACTAAAAAATGTCCCAAAGAAGATTTGACTGCCACAATATGAATGTAACTTAGCTGCACAATCCCTTAAATATTTTGCATATGTTGATAATGGCCTTGGTGCATAATTACTTTCAATAACAGGCCCTTCAGATGGCTCAAGAACTTCATATGAAACTACTATTTTGACGAGCATAGTAGCACTTGCCATAAAGACAATCATTAGACAAATGTTATTGAATGTTGCCATGACTTTTTGAGATGAAATCTAATTGTTGGATATTGAAAAGCTTTGTTGATAGTAGTAGATGAATAGTAATACCATATTTATAGTTAAAAATATGGTCCTAATTAATATTTACATTAATGACTTTCTGTTCAACACTAATGAAACAAACAAAATAAATTAATTACTCTTTATAAGTTATTAAACGCTAATGTTTGGATTCAGTTTATAACATGGTTTTGTATTCTCCATTTTTTACGTTATAGAAGACTAAAATTTTAAATTGTAGTTGCAAACTTATAGACTTATAGTTTCAATAAAAATAAATGTACTTATTATGTTACAGAAATAGTTACTTTGCAACCGGAATAAAAGTAGGCTATGATTTTTTCCTTCTGAGAGTTATGCTAGGGTTTCGTGCCGCCGGCACATGACTTTCTTAGGGGTGTGATCTTGCGTATGTGAATGTTGTTTTCAAGTCCCAGTGTACGCGATTGGAAGGGTAGGAGAGCAGGGGGTGGTGATGTTAGGGGAAGGAAGAGCTAGTATGGTTGAAGAGTTGATTGCAAGGTTTAAATCCTTATCTTTGGTGGAGGAGGAGAAAACACTAATCACGTGTCCATAGGGTGAGGGAGGTTCATCGGTGCAGAATGATTGTTTCCTTCTAATGGTCAATTTGGCTTCGGTTCATCCGCACAACTTGGTGGCCATGTGCAATACGATGCAACGAGTTTGGAGACCCATTAAAGGATTGGAATATCAAAGAATGGGTGATAACCTAGCCCTCTTTGAATGCTTCAGCAGGAAAGACATGAATAGAATACTTCAAGGGACGCCATGGGCTTTTGATAAGCATCAATTGGTGGTGAAGGAGTATGGTGGCACAACCCGTCCTTCTAAGGTGTCCTTTGACAAGGAGGTGTTCCAGATCCATGTGATCGATCTCCCAATGGTGGCTATGACGAAGATCATAGGGGAAAATGATTGGTGATGTGGTTGGCTCTTGTCTGGATGTCGAAGTAAGTCACTAGGGACGTGGTCTGAGTCAGTTTCTACGAATCAAGGTTGATCTCGACATCATGAAGCCTCTTCAGAGGGGGGTGAAGCTCCAAATTAGTTAAAAAAACTGATCCTCAGTGGTTTATGATTCAATATTGAAAGTTAGAGAATTTCTACTACGGTTGTGGTGTTACAGTGCATGGGGTTGATGATTGTGAATAGGTGGAGGAGATGGACAATGATAACATGCAATATGGTCCATGGCTGAGAGCAAACGCAGAGGTACTGCCTCCTCGAAGCCTGATCACTGTTACTAGTCAGAAGCAAAGGGAGGAAAAACACGTTAATATGGGTAGTCAAGGGGATGTAACTTTAATGCAACAAATCACTGTAGGTAATGGGGAAGGTTTTCGTCTTCATTAAAAATCTGGTGAAGCTATCTCTTTGGTCTCGGTGGAACCTGTTCCAACGGTTCCTGTGATCACTATAACAGACAAAACCAAGGTGACGTCGCCTTTGAAGAAGGTGCAGGCAGCAAGGAAGTCTCTAAAGTTATTAAGAAGTGGAAAAAGATGGCTAGAGCAACATCAAAAGATGGATAATGTACTGAAGTGTGCACTCTATCCAAAATATCTTTGGAGACTATGTTGGATGGGAGGTGGGTTTGGGACCTGCTGGTCAGAAACTGAAAGTGGATCCTGTGTTGGATGATTTGGAAACCAAAGTTGAGCAGAATGAAGACCTGAGAAAGTTGGGAACGTTCAAGCTAAGAACAATCATGAAGAACTTTTCTCAAAGTCTAAAAAAACAAATCTAAAAAGCAAAGCTAGTAAGATGATTGAAATGAAATTTTAATCGAGGTACTAAAAGAGAAAGTTGAAACTCAAAATAATTAACATCAGATGAGAAGCATCAGAGTAGAAGTTTTGATCAAGTGCTTGCAAGTTGAGAAAGTTCAAATACAAGATGAGATTGTTTCAAGCCTTTTTTTTAACAAGATTACAAGCTTAAAAGAGACAAGATGTATAAAGTCATACTTTGAAGAAATCAAGTTCAAAATGGATAAGCATGAAAGATTCTAGCAAAGCAAGGTCAAAGTTGAGCCTAGTAGAAGTTGAGAAAGTTCGAGCTGAGAAATTTCAGTGTCAGCAACCTTCTCACCTATATCAAAAAAGGACAAATGCATGTGGAAAAATGTTACAACGGCTAGTTTCTACATGGAATCACTTGGGACTTGTTCATAATGGCTAAAAACACATTCCTAAGCATAAATATGACCTACCCGTGAAGATTAACAAAACTTTGCATAGATTAACTTCATATTAAGGCAAAAAGTCATATTTTGGTTCTTACTTTGTTTTATGCTTTCTTATAGAGAAGACATATGTTCTATATCTTAGAAGAGAAGGGCTACCGAGCTTAAAAGTGAAGCACACCCGTTGAGTGATTAGAGAGCCTACCCATGAAGATTAGAAGCTTGAGCCTCAACAGTATAATGAATACATAGTTAAATCTTCTCATCTCTACTTACTTGATCCTTATTCTATTAAATCCTTAATAGGTGCACTGTGAGCTCTACTAAACTGTGTTGATCCACTCCTTGAGTGATTTTAAGAGCTACCTAGTTGTTTTAAACACCTAAATCATTGTATTGATCCTTAAGTGTTGGAAGTGAACTTGTGGTTGCACAAGTCACTTGAAAGCCATTGTGCTGTTGAGCCTGAAGAGGCTATATTAAAAGAATACTTGTATTGAAGCCTGGAAAGGCTTGGTTGACAAAGAATACTCTTGTTGAGCTAGCAAAGGCTTTGGTAAAAGAATACATGTATTTAAGCATGGAGAGGCTTGGTTGTCGACAAAGAAAACTCTTGATAACGGAAAATCCTAGTGGCTAGCCTCACGTGATTTTTAGGGTGAACTAGTATAAATAGTGTTGTTAAGCTTTTGTTCCCTTCATCACATTTAATTTACTATTTACACAATATTTCAAGAGTTTTTCAACAAGTGTAAAATTTAAAGTTAAGGTAAACTAATTTATAACAACTAATAAGTAAGTTGGTTGAAAGTTCAAGAGTTTTGAGAAGATTAAACGTGATATTTTGAAAGTTACATTTGACAAATAATCTGAAACATTATAAGTTTAATATTATGAAAAATTCAGTTTGATCTTTATGTTTATCCATTAAGTTGCAATAGTTTGAAAAAGGAAATTTGATAATTATAAGTTGTCTTTTGCTAAACACTATTGTTGAAGAGAAATGTTAATCATTTCTGTTAGTGTGAGAGGTTCCTTTAAACTTAATTATATGAACATTCCCAGAACTTTCTCACTAGATACTACTTATATATTATGAACCATCTCTTTAACCAATTGTTTCAAGTTGAAACCTTCTCACCTCCAAGTATGAACCACTTAAAAAAGTTGTGAGACGATTGATATTTCAAGAAAAAGGGAACACAATTCAACTCCTTTTTCTTGTGTTACGGCCAACTTCAATGATAACTTCACTATATTTTTAATTCAACCATTTCTATTCTTTTCTTGCTTTTTTCTAATTATATTTTTAAAGTCGGGTGATTGTATCTCTATGTGAATATATAAGTGTTGATGTAACTCTCTAACTCTAAATCTCTTTACCTATGATCTTTAGCGTGGAAGTATATTGCTTCACATGTATAATAAATCTTTGGTATATGTATATAGATCTTTATTTTTATTGCAGAGTTGATTAAGCAATATAAATATATTTTTTAAAGTAAAATTTGAATTTAAAGACTTTGAAATTATATATCATATAATTAATGAACTTTCTCCCCATTTTTTGTAACCCAGTCATTTGCCCCTCCAAACTTTTTGGCCAAGTTCCACCACTACTTATAGCATCATTTCAAAACCTTTTTTTCCTCTCAAATTTCCTCCCCCCTTTCCCCCACCAACTTACTCTTTTTTTTTTTTCAAATGAGGGTTTTTTTTTTTGTCTTTGGCCAATTGCTCACACAATTTTGAGCCGAGAGTAGTAGTTAAGTAAAACCCTTTCTAAAGTGATGACTCCAAAATTTGAATTCCGACATTAACATAAAAAAATTTCATTGGAGTTAGTTTCCCATTGATAGAGCTCCAGGACTGCGAGATTTAAGGATGCAAACCCAAGTGCAGGTTGTCTCAAGTAGTAAATTTCTCGGGAGTTCGAGGTTGATCCATAGGGAATTGATGAAGAACAATTAATTGAGGTAAGAAAATGATTTTTCACAACACCAAAAGTAATAAAAGAAGTTTACAAATGAATTTAAGAGCTTGCTTGGGTTAGGAGATCTACTCTTGGTAATAAGTTAAAGGTAAGATTATTTCTTTTTATAACTCAATTGAAATCCACACACAACGGTGGTTCCAATAGGAAAATATAACATTCAAAGTTCAATTATATATGCAATCATATTATGATTCCTTTAATTATCTACCAACATTTGTAAATGAGTTCAAGCATTCACTGTGCCAATCCTATTGTCTACAATAAATCAAGATCTCCATTATACAAAGAAGGTTTCTAAATTGATTGGAAACAAAATACAATACATATAATGTCCATTTGATAATATATCATTTAATCACAATAAATAGAATAATCTAACCTTATTTCATTACCAAGAGCTTCACTCTTTCACCCAAGCAAGATGAAGATTTAGTTACTCATAGATAAGAAGAAAGAAAGAGAGAAGAAGAGAAAGATGAACATAGCTTCAATTTAGAACAAGAGAAAATTACAACAAAGGAAAATAATAAACAAGCATAACCATAACTTCTAAAAACTAAGACCAAGTGCCCTAAATGATCAGCCAATGGTTCCTTTTATAGAGGATTAGGGATACAAAATGACAAAGGAGCTGATTAAGAGTAGGTGGATGAGTGGATGAATGAGTAAAAAATGCCAAATGGTGAGGATAAGAGTGAAAAATTATTGAGATTTCTTGTCTCTGAAATCATTCATTGCTTAACTCATGGA
The DNA here is from genome assembly GCA_029884605.1 of Ormosia emarginata. NCBI lineage: Eukaryota > Viridiplantae > Streptophyta > Magnoliopsida > Fabales > Fabaceae > Ormosia > Ormosia emarginata. Next base: position 19,954,637 of record JAQQTP010000077.1, on the reverse strand, counting down.
TTCCGTCATCAAATAGAAAAGTCATCTTCATGAAAGTTGTAAATCTGGATCTTAACTTTCAGATGTCCAAATTTCAACTCATTTAATCATCTGTAACCCGAGATATGGAGCAATTACTGCAGACTGTTCAGGCCCAGTTTCAGCACCTCTGTTTTGACTTACAGACCCAATATCACCTCCAAGCTGTCCGAATGAGCTCTTGTGTTCTTCATGAAAGTTGTAGATTTGGGTCTTAACTTTCAAACGTCCAAATTTCAGCCCAAGATAATTCTTACAGCCCGAGTTATGCTCTAATTACTGTACACTATTCAGGTTCTAGACACAAAACTCGTATTCTATCTTCCAAGTCTATTTAACTCTTCTAGATGTCTATATTTTACCTGGAGCTCTTCATGAAAGTTGTAGAGCTTTCTCTCAACTTTCCTAGATGGTAAAATTCATAATTGCTAGATATCTAGAACTCAAGATATGACCAAAATACAGAAATAGTGTAAGACCCAAATAATGCTGAAAAAAATCAATTAAGTCCAATTTGAGTCCAATCTTACAAAACATAACCAGACTTAATCAATTAAGTACATGAAGAGTATAAATGACTAAAAATGAGGGTTTATTAATATATAAAATATATGATTATTACTCCACTGAAGCCCAAGTTCCACAGCTAAGTTCAAAATTTTCAATAGCTTCATTTGCCCAAAAACCAAAATCACATTTAACCACAACCAAACCAACTTTAACACAAAACCACACTAAAACTACACCTAACTTCCCCCAATTTTCCCAACCACCAAGTAGAATATTAATTATAACAAGAAAAAAACTCAAGAAACTCACCTAAATTAGCTTCAATATCATCAAAGGAGAGAGTGACATGGCTCCCAATCAACGCCACCTTGGCTGCTGCCATACAATAAAAACCCACCAAAAAGAATAAAAATAGGAGAATGTCCTTGCTACACATAAGAGCAAAAGGCTTGAAAACACAAAAAGCACAAATCTTTGGGTTAAAGTTCATAAAAAACAGAGAGAAACTGAGGGAAAATGCATATTTTTGCTGTCTTATTTAGGATTTGGAAAACAAATAAAACAACTCTAAAGTGAGTAAGTAAGAGTATATCCACCATTAAATTTTAATTGATTAAAATCACGATGTACTTTAGATTAAATCAATAGTTGATACACCTTTACGTGCTCATTTTAAAGATAAACTCAAATAATACTAGTTTTCTGTTAAATCAAATGAGTAGCACTTTTTTTTCTCGAAAAAAAGTGTACATGTATATAAAATAATTACTATAAACTGACTTTTTACTCGTGCTATGCATAGTAATATTGTATATTAAAAACTTGACCCAATATATTTTGAAATGAGTAATTTTTTTTTCATCATATATGTAATTTTTCATTTCATAAATAATTTTCACACAAAATAAAAATTTGAATATGAATTTATATTTTACTTTACATCAAGACTGTTGGTGGCGTAACGATTATTAACATTTGTTTTTGGTTGCATTTGCAGTTTTAGCATTAATCCTAAACAATTGTTTTGAAGCACAAATTTCTTTGACAAAAATAAACTTTGGAGCCATCACTACAATTTTTCCTCAAATACACAATTTGCTTTGAGATGTAACAAAAAAGGTCAATGAGGTATTTATATACTGAAAAAAATGTATATGATGCTTGCTTGTAATAATGATTGAGGAAGGCCTAAAGTCTTTAACTCTTCATAACATATTTTAATATTTTATTGAATATATTAACTGTGGATTTTTTTATCTATGACATAAATAGGAATGATGATTAGAATTCTTATTCTCTATCTTCTCAACTCTTTTGATGCTACCAAACTTGTTATGGATTAGTAATATAATAGTTTAGTGCTTCTCCTAAAAATGCATTGTGTTTTGAAAGAGGAAAGAAATATACTATAGTTCCACCATACTTCTATAACTCCAACTCTTTTAGGAGGATGAAACCTACATACTATTCTTTTGAATAAGTCCCAACAAACTAATTCTTTTTATATATAATGTTACAATAAAGTTTCTTCAAAAGTTAGCTCAAACAAATCGTAACCTTGCCTTCATTTGTAAACATGTACGTTCGTTCGTTTAGATTTTTATATTAGAATCAAACGTCGGAAGTAATTTAAATGTATAATAACATTGGTTACTAAATTTTATTGGTGGGTTTATGAAGTTTGAAAGGTAAAAAGATATCCTAGAAACTGTGAACTTGGAAGGAAGAATGACATCTTTTACTAAATAACTGTAGCTGTCAAAACATGGAATGAAGCCAAAAAAAAAAAAGTTGCCAACATGGAATCAAGTTGCCAGAACAAACCTGCCACATGTAATGAGCTGCCAACTTGGACAACAACATTGAAAGAGTTTCCAGGCAAAGACAGTGGAACAACTTTTATTATATATTTGAACAACTTTTATTTTTCTTTATATATATATAGAGAGAGAGAGGGAGGATCAACTAATAAATTATTTTCAAATGCGTATTATTTCATCTAATGGTTATCTTTAATGAAATAATTTCAACCATTAGATAAAGTAGAATTAATCTGGTTGAAAATGAGCTGTAAGAAAAAAAAAGACTTACACCTAAGGTGTAAGTGATCCTCCTATATATATATATATATATATATATATATATATATATATATATATATATATATAGAGGAAGGATCAATTTACACTAGTGTAAGTCTTTTTTGACTTACACTCATTTTCAACTGTTAGATTCACTTTCATCTAATGACTATTTTTAATGAAATCATCTCAACCATTAGATAAAAGTGAATCTAATAGTTAAAAATGAGCTAGTAAAAAATGACTTACACCTACAGTAAATCGATCTCTCCTCATATATATATATATATATATATATATATATATATATATATATATTATAGACATGTTTTTTCAAATATAAAACTGTATATGCTTCTTTTGAAACTTCTTTTACTTGAAAGTCTTCTTCTTATAAGGCAAGAATCTAAAACTTTTTATTTTTTAATAGGTATAATCTTAAATGAAATTATTATATTATGTATAAAATAAATAATAAATTAATAAATAATTAATAAATTATGTTATTATTATAACTATAAGTTCTTAATTATATATATTAGTAATAAATAAATAGGCTAGCTTGGAAGGTCAAATATGCTTTCTCAAAAGTCAAAGCCTTAAGATATGTAGTTATAGGCATTTATAAGAGTTTATGCTTTGACTTATTTGCTAGTTTATGCTTTGACTTATTTGCTAAATAGGCTAAATCTAGTCTAGGCCAAAAATTGATTAGGTCGTTGATAGGTCACTTGACCTATTCAAACCACTACCTGTGACTTTAGATTATTGGAAAAAATTACAAAATAATTTATATAAATTTATTATAATATTAATATGAAATGGAGTAGATTAACGTTAATGTGGTGGAATTATTAAAAAGACAAAATAAAATGTTAAAAAATATTAAACATGCATGCTAATGATTATTCATGTGACACCTAACTAACTTTTAATCTTGATCATTTATTTATAATTTAAAAACCAGTATTTGCTCTTCTCACCTCATATAATAAACTACTTTTTTCACTAGATATGCCCAACATACAAGACATCAAGTGAGAGGAGTGTATTATTATGAGAGTGAGAAGAATAAATGTTAACAACTGGATCATCAATGTATGTTCAAGATTATAAGTTAAGGTCATATGAATTTTTTATGTGATCATGTGATATTTAAGTAACTTTTAATCTTGACCATTCTTGTATAGTTTAACAATCAAGATTTACTCCTCTAATCTCTCACAATAAACCACCCTTTCACTAAATATGCTTGTCTTTCACACAATTAGATCTAGCTATGTTTAGATCCACGAGTACTCAGAGAAGCCTTGCAAAGTATGAAAGATTAGAAAAAGAATCTACTGCCATCACACAACTTGATCTAGCCATGTTAGATCCATGAACAATCGGTAATGCCTTGCAAAGTATGAGAGATTAGAAATAGAATGTGTTGTCAATGGGATTTTGAATGAGGAGTTGAAGTAGAGTACAACTTTGCTATATTGAACTCAAGGTTCAACCTTTGGAGCCATCAATCTATAGGAAAACCCTACTAAGAAGGCCAATAACAATAATCAAAAGGAGAAGAGTCGCTTGCTCTTCAGCTTCTTTGATCTTTGTCAGAAAAGGTTTGATGTAAGGATTTAGAGGATCATGATGATTCGCTGAGAACCTTTGATTAATTGTCCTTTTTTTGTTTTACTTTCTATATAACTTAATTCTTGATTTGCTAATTTTAATTCATTATTGTATGAAGTAATTTTTTATTTGCTTTATTTGCATTGTGATTTAATCATCAATTGGAATCTTCACTAATATGGTAACATTAGGCAATTATTGTACAAATATTTGGGATAATTAACTAAAATATTTCCTTCCTATTTTAGTTATATGTAAATTAACTTGATCATTCTACATAAATATATAATGTATATCTTCCATTATATATCTTTTAGGATAATATATTATTTCATTCGATACTATTGAGGATTATTAAAATAAAAATAATTTTATTTAATTTGATTAAAGCAAGTAAAGTGCTTTACCCATAGCTACTAATATTAAAAAATTATTAATCAAATTCGCTCAGTCAACTAATTTTGCATAAATAGATTTGTAATGTCCTAAATATATTAAAATATATTTTTATTTAAGTATAAAATATGATGGCAAATATTAATAATAAAACATAATAACAAATCATAAGAAAATATGAAAATTCTTGAATTGTTCAACAATTTGTATAAATTATTTTTAAATAAATATAGATATTAATTTAGTTACTACCTATTTCACTTTCATGCGTCTCTTATTTAAATAACACACTAATATACTTAAATCCCTCATTCTCTTTTTAATCAAATCCAATGGATCGTACTAGTACAAATAAAATTATTGCAAATTACTTCCTAGAGATTTTTTTAAATTTTAAATAAATATAAAAAATAAAAAATGAAAAATAGTAAAAGAATTAAAATATTAATACACACACATGCGCACGCACACACGCACACACACATATAGATATAGATATATAGGGGACATATCTAGCGAGAGGAGTGTATATTATGAGAGGGTTAGAGGAGTGAATCATGAGCATACAACCATACATGGTTGGTCAAGATTAAAAGTTACTTAAAGGTAATGTGACTACTTAAAAAAGTCACATTTATTTATATTCTAATTTTAACTATTTATGTAACATCTAATGGTCAAGATTTACATCTCTCACATCTTATAATAAACACTCATCTCATCTGATACGCTTTCATATATATATATATTTATATATAATTAATACAATCAATATAGATGATTTAGTAATTTCTCGGGGAAGGGAACCTCGCATGGGTTGGAATACGATCCCTATCCTAGTCCTTACACCTGTTTCAAGAGGATTTTTATTCCGTTGCCATTGCTGCAAGGAAAATTTCCCGAATTTGAGTCTCTAAATGGGGCAATTCCTACAATGATTCCCAAAAGCAAGGAAATTTTGTCATCCCAAAACTGTTTATTATTTGACTTACAAAAATTGAATAAATTTATATACAATTTCAGCCAAGTTAATTTATTAAAATGTTTTTTTATAAAATTATTGGATTAAATTGTTCATTTAGAAGACAAATTTTTTATATTATAAATATTTTTAAGGCTTATAGGTTGTTTTATAACAATTTATATTTAAATTCTTTAGTATTAGTATTAGAGTGAAATTTTTTCATGAAAATATAATAAAAATTATATTTATGTATTTTTAAACTAAATTTATAAATCTTATTTTTCTAGATGAATTATTATATATATTTTATTTAAATTTTTTAAATATAATTATATTTATTTTTATCAATTAATTTTTAATTTACCGTATGTATCGCACGAGTGCAAAATCTAATAATGAGTAGAGTTTGTACAATTGTCATATCCTCTCTTTTCATTAAAACAAAATACAAGTATTCTATTTTTTCATTAAAATCAGACTCTTATGTTCTCTTTGTTATTAAATGAGTAAAAGTGTAAATATCTAAAATGCTAACAAATTTAAGTTGTTTTTAAAAAATACTTATGAAGCTTATTTTTGTCTAAATCATAAAATAGAAGTTACTAATCTACATAATAGTGTTTTACAGAAAATTCCTTTGTCATCACTATGAAAGCACAAAAAAAAAAAACTCTTGAATCCTAATGTGATCATATATAAGACCAAGTTGAACATGAGCTAGGGCTTATTCACTTTCTTTTTCACTAACCTCCCCAAGCGTGTGTGTGTGTGTGTGTGTATATATATATATATACACACACACATGTAAGTTGTTTATAGAGAATATGTTAACTCTCATCCTTATTTCTTAAATAATTTTGTGACCAAATCTTGTGCTCAAGGATGGACCCAAAAAATTTAGGCAATGGGGCAAGGATGACTAAGAATCATATAAATAGAAAAATAAATATTTGTTAAATATTTATACCTACATATAAAAGTACGATATTATAAAATTTAATTTTGATTCATTATTAACGTAAACTATTTTTGTATTACCACTTAATCACATGTTTTTATTACATAAAAGAATTTTACCATGTACGATAATTATATTAAACAAGCAGTGGAAACAAGTCTTTATAATTTATGGAATATATAAGAATAAAAAAATTATATATAACATGTTAAAAAAAATTAAAATGGGATTGTGGGAACATATATCCGCATGGCCTACACTGACCTACAATGCAGGCCCATCTCTACTTGGACTAACAGATATTATATAAATCAATAAGTGAATAGCTGAAATCCGACGCAACAATAGATTAATTTGTAGAAAATTTGTTACATAACAAGAAATGAAGTACGTTAAGTTCTTATTACACATAAGATAAAATGATAAGCATGCAAATTGTTAAACTTAAGCTTCATCAAGGTGGGATGAAGGGTGGTTACATTTATTCCAAATTTGGTTATTCCTTTGTAAAATTTCGGTTTCTTTTTGCCTGAACTCTGGTGATGTTATTAAAATGTATTTTGTCAAGCTATCATGGCAAGGTTTACCCAAGTTATGCACAAGGTTGAGGCAACAAAATGTACTAACTGTTTCGTTATCATAAAATGTCCCAAAAAAGATCTGACTGCCACAATGTGAATGTAACTTAGCCGCACATTCTCTCAAATATTTTGCATATGTTGATAATGGCCTTGGTGCATAATTACTTTCAATAGCAGGACCTTCAGATGGTTGAAGAATTTCAGATGAAACTTTTGTTTTGACGAGCAAAGTAGCACTTGCCATAAAGACAACCATTAGACAAAAGTTGTTGAGTGTTGCCATGACTTTTCCAGATCAAATCTAATTGTTGGGTATTAAAAAGCTTTGTTGGTAGTAGTAGGTGATTAATAAGACCATATTTATAGTTAAATATAGTCTTAATTAACATTTACGTTAATGACTTTTTGTTCAACACTAATGAAACAAACAAAATAAAGTAATTACCCTTTATAAGTTATGAAACGCTAATGTTTGCATTTACATTATAACGTGTTTTTGTATTCTCCATTTTTTACGTTATTATAGAAGACTAAAACTTTAAATTGTAGTCATAGACTTATAGTAACAATAAAAATAAATGTACTTATTAAGTTATAGAAATAGTTACTTTGCGACCACCACATTGAAGTTGTAGAATTATTAATATATGAGGTTCAAATCATTATTTCGTAGAAGAATATGAAGATGACATTTATTGAAAAGCACATTATTTCCATTGACAAAATTTATAATGTTTGAATAGTAAACTTCTAAAAATCTGTGTCGAGATGCTCAAGCAAAGGTATGTAAAGGTTTTATTAAATCGGGTTGGGCTATATGGCCCTATGTTTTATGGAGTTATGGAGGTTTTGGCTCTTATTTGATTATACATATATTTTTTGAGGTTCAAAACATCGAGATGAAATGTTGTCATGTGGCAAATACGTGCTCCTAATAACTGTCAACGACATATCTTGCTACAATTTCATTGCAAAGTGCAAATGTATCGCCACATTGAAAATATCATGCCACTCTGGCAAAAAAATTCTTGATACATGAAAATAAAAACACTTTCGAACTAGTTATCAATTAAAATTATTATAATAAAAAAAATACTAGAATCAAATATATGAACCCCAGACTCCATCCTTTTTGGGTTTTACATTGCAACCTAAAATTCTTCTCTTTCCCGACACAGTCTTCCATGGCCAACCACGGCTCCAACTTTCCCCTACATTCAGCGGCGCACAACATGTTGTGGTAAATGTTACAAGTTATGTCATTCTTTAATTCCCCCACCAACCCTTTTTTCTTTGAAATCTATATATTGCTAATCTACCAATCAAAATCTTGTCTTTCACACAACTTGATCTTGCTATGCTTAGATCTACGAGCACTCGAGAGAAGCCTTGCAAAGTATGAAATGTTAGAAAAAGAATCTACTGCCATCACACAACTTGATCTAGCCATTATTAGACCCATGAGCACTCGGTAATGACATGCAAAGTAGAGAGATTAGAAATATAGTCTGCTGTCAATGGGACTTTGAATGAGGAGTTGAAGCGGAGTACTACTTTGCTATATCGAACTCATGGTTACACCTTTGGAAACATCAATCTACAGGGAAACCCTACTAAGAAGGCCAATAACAATAATCCAAAGGAGAAGCTTCACTTGCTCTTCACTTCTTTGATCTCGTCGAAAAGGTTTGATGTAAGGATTTAAAAGATGATGCCGATTCACATGAGAATTTCTGAATAGTTGCCCCCTTTTTTCTGTATAGTTTAATTCTTGATTTGCTAATTTCAATTCATTGTTGTATGGAGTAATTTGTTATTTACTTCATTTGCATTATGATTTCATCCTCATTTGGAATCTTTGCTAATATAGTAAATTATTGTATAAATATTTGGGATAATTAACTAAAATATTTCCTTCTTATTTTAGTTGTGTAAATTAACTTGACCATTCTACATAAATTTATAATGTATATCTTTCATTATATATCTTTCAGATATAACATATTATTTCTTTTGATAGTATTGAGGATTATTAAAATAAAAAGTAATTTTTGTTTAATTTGATTAAAGCAAGGAAAGTGCTTTACCCATAGCTAATAACATTTAAAAATTATTAATCAAATTCGTCACCACTAATTTTGCATAAATAGATTTGTAATGTCCTAAATATATTAAAATATATTTTTATTTAAGTCTAAAATATGATAACAAATCTTAATAATAATACCATAATAACAAATCTTAAGAAAATATGGAAATTCTTGAATTGTTCAACAATTTGTATCAATTATTTTTTAAAAAAAATCAATATATTAATTTAGTTACCACTTATTTCACTTTCATGCGTCTCATATTTAAATAACACACTAATATAATTAAATCTCTCATTCTCTTTTTAATCATATCCAATGGATCGTTCTTGTACAAATAAAATTATTGCAAATTACTTCCAAGATATATTTTTTAATTTAAATTAATATAAAAAATACAAATGAAAAATAGTAAAAGGAATAAAATATTAATAAAAGCGCGCGCGCGCGCGCGCACACACACACACACACATATGTATATAGATATATAGGGGACATATCTAGTGAGAGGAGTGTTTATTATGAGAGGGTGAGAAGAGTGAAACATGAGCATACAACCATACATGGATGGTTAAGATTAAAAGTTACTTAAAGGTAATGTGACCACTTAAAAAAGTCACATTTATTTATGTTCTAACATTGACTATTCATGTAACATCCAATGGTCAAGATTCACTCATCTCACCTTTTACAATAAACACTCATCTCATGTGATACGCTCTCATATAATACAGTCAATATAGATAATTTAATAATTTCTCGTGGAAGGGAACCTCGCGGGGCATGGGATTCGATCCCCGTCATTGTCCCCACACCCGTATCAAGAGGATTTTTTTCCCGTTCCCATTGCTGCAAAGAAATTTTTTTTGATTTCGAGTCCACAAATAGGGCAGTTCCCACGATGATCCCCAAATGCAAGGAGATTTTGTCATCCCAAAACTGTTTATTACTTGGCTTACATAAATTGAATTAATTTATATATAATTTCAGCCAAGTTAATTTATTAAATTTTTTTTTATAAAATTAGTGGATTAAATTGTTCTTTTAGAAGACAAATTTTTTTGATGTTATAAATATTTTTTCAGGCTCAGAGGTTGTTTTATAACAATTTATATTTAAATTCTTTAGTATTGATGTTAGAGTGAAATTTTTTTCATGAAAATATAACAAAAAATTATATTTATGTATTTCTAAACTAAATTTATAAATCTTATTTTTCTTGATGAATTATTATTATATTTTATTAATAATATTTTTATATAATTATATTTATTTTTATCAATTAATTTTAAATTTACCATATGTATCGCACGGGTGCAAAATCTAGTAATGAGTAGAGTTTGTAAAAATGTCATATTCTCTCTTTTCAATAAAACAAAATACAAGTATTCTATTTTTTTCATTAAAATCAGACTCTTTTGTTCTCTTTGTTCATTAAATGAGTAAAAGTGTAAATATCTAAAATGCTAACAAATTCAAATTGTTCTTAAAAAATACTTTTGAAGTTCTTTTTGTCTAAAACGTAATATTGAAGTACTAATCTATCTGATGTGATCATATATGAGGCCAAGTTGAATATCACTTGGGGCTGATTCATTTTTCTTTTTCACTAACCTCCACAAGTAAACTCTAATTGTCATATATATATATATATATATATAGACAGACATACACACATAAGCTGTTTATAGTGAATATGTTAACTCTCGTCCTTATTTTCTAAATAATTATGTGACCAAATCTTGTGCTCAAGGATGGACTCAAAAATATTGGCAATGAGGACAAGGATGACTAAGAATCATATAAATAGAAAAATAAATATTTGTTAAATATTTATACCTACATATAAAAGTAGGATATTATAAAATTTAATTTGGATTCATTATTAACGTAAACTATTTTTGTATTATCATTTAATCACATGTTTTTATTACATAAAAGAATTTTACCATGTACGATAATTATATTAAACAAGCAGTGGAAACAAGTCTTTATAATTTATGGAATATATAAGAATAAAAAAATTATATATAACATGTTAAAAAAAATTAAAATGGGATTGTGGGAACATATATCCGCATGGCCTACACTGACCTACAATGCAGGCCCATCTCTACTTGGACTAACAGATATTATATAAATCAATAAGTGAATAGCTGAAATCCGACGCAACAATAGATTAATTTGTAGAAAATTTGTTACATAACAAGAAATGAAGTACGTTAAGTTCTTATTACACATAAGATAAAATGATAAGCATGCAAATTGTTAAACTTAAGCTTCATCAAGGTGGGATGAAGGGTGGTTACATTTATTCCAAATTTGGTTATTCCTTTGTAAAATTTCGGTTTCTTTTTGCCTGAACTCTGGTGATGTTATTAAAATGTATTTTGTCAAGCTATCATGGCAAGGTTTACCCAAGTTATGCACAAGGTTGAGGCAACAAAATGTACTAACTGTTTCGTTACCATAAAATGTCCCAAAAAATATCTGACTGCCACAATGTGAATGTAACTTAGCCGCACATTCTCTCAAATATTTTGCATATGTTGATAATGGCCTTGGTGCATAATTACTTTCAATAGCAGGACCTTCAGATGGTTGAAGAATTTCAGATGAAACTTTTGTTTTGACGAGCAAAGTAGCACTTGCCATAAAGACAACCATTAGACAAAAGTTGTTGAGTGTTGCCATGACTTTTCCAGATCAAATCTAATTGTTGGGTATTAAAAAGCTTTGTTGGTAGTAGTAGGTGATTAATAAGACCATATTTATAGTTAAATATAGTCTTAATTAACATTTACGTTAATGACTTTTTGTTCAACACTAATGAAACAAACAAAATAAAGTAATTACCCTTTATAAGTTATGAAACGCTAATGTTTGCATTTACATTATAACGTGTTTTTGTATTCTCCATTTTTTTACGTTATTATAGAAGACTAAAACTTTAAATTGTAGTCATAGACTTATAGTAACAATAAAAATAAATGTACTTATTAAGTTATAGAAATAGTTACTTTGCGACCACCACATTGAAGTTGTAGAATTATTAATATATGAGGTTCAAATCATTATTTCGTAGAAGAATATGAAGACTGACATTTATTGAAAAGCACATTATTTCCATTGACAAAATTTATAATGTTTGAATAGTAAACTTCTAAAAATCTGTGTCGAGATGCTCAAGCAAAGGTATGTAAAGGTTTTATTAAATCGGGTTGGGCTATATGGCCCTATGTTTTATGGAGTTATGGAGGTTTTGGCTCTTATTTGATTATACATATATTTTGAGGTTCAAAACATCGAGATGAAATGTTGTCATGTGGCAAATGCGTGCTCCTAATAACTGTCAACGACATATCTTGCTACAATTTAAATGCAAAGTGCAAATGTATCGCCACATTGAAAATATCATGCCACTGGCAAAAAAATTCTTGATACATGAAAATAAAAACACTTTCGAACTAGTTATCAATTAAAATTATTATAATAAAAAAAATACTAGAATCAAATATATGAACCCCAGACTCCATCCTTTTTGGGTTTTACATTGCAACCTAAAATTCTTCTCTTTCCCGACACAGTCTTCCATGGCCAACCACGGCTCCAACTTTCCCCTACATTCAGCGGCGCACAACATGTTGTGGTAAATGTTACAAGTTATGTCATTCTTTAATTCCCCCACCAACCCTTTTTTCTTTGAAATCTATATATTGCTAATCTACCAATCAAAATCTTGTCTTTCACACAACTTGATCTTGCTATGCTTAGATCTACGAGCACTCAGAGAAGCCTTGCAAAGTATGAAATGTTAGAAAAAGAATCTACTGCCATCACACAACTTGATCTAGCCATTATTAGACCCATGAGCACTCGGTAATGACATGCAAAGTAGAGAGATTAGAAATATAGTCTGCTGTCAATGGGACTTTGAATGAGGAGTTGAAGCGGAGTACTACTTTGCTATATCGAACTCATGGTTACACCTTTGGAAACATCAATCTACAGGGAAACCCTACTAAGAAGGCCAATAACAATAATCCAAAGGAGAAGCTTCACTTGCTCTTCAGCTTCTTTGATCTCGTCAGAAAAGGTTTGATGTAAGGATTTAAAAGATGATGCCGATTCACATGAGAATTTCTGAATAGTTGCCCCCCCTTTTTTCTGTATAGTTTAATTCTTGATTTGCTAATTTCAATTCATTGTTGTATGGAGTAATTTGTTATTTACTTCATTTGCATTATGATTTCATCCTCATTTGGAATCTTTGCTAATATAGTAAATTATTGTATAAATATTTGGGATAATTAACTAAAATATTTCCTTCTTATTTTAGTTGTGTAAATTAACTTGACCATTCTACATAAATTTATAATGTATATCTTTCATTATATATCTTTCAGGATATAACATATTATTTCTTTTGATAGTATTGAGGATTATTAAAATAAAAAGTAATTTTTGTTTAATTTGATTAAAGCAAGGAAAGTGCTTTACCCATAGCTAATAACATTTAAAAATTATTAATCAAATTCGTCAGTCCACTAATTTTGCATAAATAGATTTGTAATGTCCTAAATATATTAAAATATATTTTTATTTAAGTCTAAAATATGATAACAAATCTTAATAATAATACCATAATAACAAATCTTAAGAAAATATGGAAATTCTTGAATTGTTCAACAATTTGTATCAATTATTTTTTAAAAAATCAATATATTAATTTAGTTACCACTTATTTCACTTTCATGCGTCTCATATTTAAATAACACACTAATATAATTAAATCTCTCATTCTCTTTTTAATCATATCCAATGGATCGTTCTTGTACAAATAAAATTATTGCAAATTACTTCCAAGATATATTTTTTAATTTAAATTAATATAAAAAATACAAATGAAAAATAGTAAAAGGAATAAAATATTAATAAAAGCGCGCGCGCGCACACACACACACACACACATATGTATATAGATATATAGGGGACATATCTAGTGAGAGGAGTGTTTATTATGAGAGGGTGAGAAGAGTGAAACATGAGCATACAACCATACATGGATGGTTAAGATTAAAAGTTACTTAAAGGTAATGTGACCACTTAAAAAAGTCACATTTATTTATGTTCTAACATTGACTATTCATGTAACATCCAATGGTCAAGATTCACTCATCTCACCTTTTACAATAAACACTCATCTCATGTGATACGCTCTCATATAATACAGTCAATATAGATAATTTAATAATTTCTCGTGGAAGGGAACCTCGCGGGGCATGGGATTCGATCCCCGTCATTGTCCCCACACCCGTATCAAGAGGATTTTTTTCCCGTTCCCATTGCTGCAAAGAAATTTTTTTGATTTCGAGTCCACAAATAGGGCAGTTCCCACGATGATCCCCAAATGCAAGGAGATTTTGTCATCCCAAAATGTTTATTACTTGGCTTACATAAATTGAATTAATTTATATATAATTTCAGCCAAGTTAATTTATTAAATTTTTTTTATAAAATTAATGGATTAAATTGTTCTTTTAGAAGACAAATTTTTTTGATGTTATAAATATTTTTTCAGGCTCATAGGTTGTTTTATAACAATTTATATTTAAATTCTTTAGTATTGATGTTAGAGTGAAATTTTTTCATGAAAATATAACAAAAAATTATATTTATGTATTTCTAAACTAAATTTATAAATCTTATTTTTCTTGATGAATTATTATTATATTTTATTAATAATATTTTTATATAATTATATTTATTTTTATCAATTAATTTTAAATTTACCATATGTATCGCACGGTGCAAAATCTAGTAATGAGTAGAGTTTGTAAAAATGTCATATTCTCTCTTTTCAATAAAACAAAATACAAGTATTCTATTTTTTTCATTAAAATCAGACTCTTTTGTTCTCTTTGTTCATTAAATGAGTAAAAGTGTAAATATCTAAAATGCTAACAAATTCAAATTGTTCTTAAAAAAATACTTTTGAAGTTCTTTTTGTCTAAAACGTAATATTGAAGTACTAATCTATCTGATGTGATCATATATGAGGCCAAGTTGAATATCAGCTTGGGGCTGATTCATTTTTCTTTTTCACTAACCTCCACAAGTAAACTCTAATTGTCATATATATATATAGACAGACATACACACATAAGCTGTTTATAGTGACTATGTTAACTCTCGTCCTTATTTTCTAAATAATTATGTGACCAAATCTTGTGCTCAAGGATGGACTCAAAAAATATTGGCAATGAGGACAAGGATGACTAAGAATCATATAAATAGAAAAATAAATATTTGTTAAATATTTATACCTACATATAAAAGTAGGATATTATAAAATTTAATTTGGATTCATTATTAACGTAAACTATTTTTGTATTATCATTTAATCACATGTTTTTATTACATAAAAGAATTTTACCATGTACGATAATTATATTAAACAAGCAGTGGAAACAAGTCTTTATAATTTATGGAATATATAAGAATAAAAAAATTATATATAACATGTTAAAAAAAATTAAAATGGGATTGTGGGAACATATATCCGCATGGCCTACACTGACCTACAATGCAGGCCCATCTCTACTTGGACTAACAGATATTATATAAATCAATAAGTGAATAGCTGAAATCCGACGCAACAATAGATTAATTTGTAGAAAATTTGTTACATAACAAGAAATGAAGTACGTTAAGTTCTTATTACACATAAGATAAAATGATAAGCATGCAAATTGTTAAACTTAAGCTTCATCAAGGTGGGATGAAGGGTGGTTACATTTATTCCAAATTTGGTTATTCCTTTGTAAAATTTCGGTTTCTTTTTGCTTGAACTCTGGTGATGTTATTAAAATGTATTTTGTCAAGCTATCATGGCAAGGTTTACCCAAGTTATGCACAAGGTTGAGGCAACAAAATGTACTAACTGTTTCGTTACCATAAAATGTCCCAAAAAAGATCTGACTGCCACAATGTGAATGTAACTTAGCCGCACATTCTCTCAAATATTTTGCATATGTTGATAATGGCCTTGGTGCATAATTACTTTCAATAGCAGGACCTTCAGATGGTTGAAGAATTTCAGATGAAACTTTTGTTTTGACGAGCAAAGTAGCACTTGCCATAAAGACAACCATTAGACAAAAGTTGTTGAATGTTGCCATGACTTTTCCAGATCAAATCTAATTGTTGGGTATTAAAAAGCTTTGTTGGTAGTAGTAGGTGATTAATAAGACCATATTTATAGTTAAATATAGTCTTAATTAACATTTACGTTAATGACTTTTTGTTCAACACTAATGAAACAAACAAAATAAAGTAATTACCCTTTATAAGTTATGAAACGCTAATGTTTGCATTTACATTATAACGTGTTTTTGTATTCTCCATTTTTTACGTTATTATAGAAGACTAAAACTTTAAATTGTAGTCATAGACTTATAGTAACAATAAAAATAAATGTACTTATTAAGTTATAGAAATAGTTACTTTGCGACCACCACATTGAAGTTGTAGAATTATTAATATATGAGGTTCAAATCATTATTTCGTAGAAGAATATGAAGACTGACATTTATTGAAAAGCACATTATTTCCATTGACAAAATTTATAATGTTTGAATAGTAAACTTCTAAAAATCTGTGTCGAGATGCTCAAGCAAAGGTATGTAAAGGTTTTATTAAATCGGGTTGGGCTATATGGCCCTATGTTTTATGGAGTTATGGAGGTTTTGGCTCTTATTTGATTATACATATATTTTGAGGTTCAAAACATCGAGATGAAATGTTGTCATGTGGCAAATACGTGCTCCTAATAACTGTCAACGACATATCTTGCTACAATTTAAATGCAAAGTGCAAATGTATCGCCACATTGAAAATATCATGCCACTCTGGCAAAAAAATTCTTGATACATGAAAATAAAAACACTTTCGAACTAGTTATCAATTAAAATTATTATAATAAAAAAAATACTAGAATCAAATATATGAACCCCGACTCCATCCTTTTGGGTTTTACATTGCAACCTAAAATTCTTCTCTTTCCCGACACAGTCTTCCATGGCCAACCACGGCTCCAACTTTCCCCTACATTCAGCGGCGCACAACATGTTGTGGTAAATGTTACAAGTTATGTCATTCTTTAATTCCCCCACCAACCCTTTTTTCTTTGAAATCTATATATTGCTAATCTACTAATCAAAATCTTGTCTTTCACATAACTTGATCTTGCTATGTTTAGATCTACGAGCACTCAGAGACGCCTTGCAAAGTATGAAATGTTAGAAAAAGAATCTACTGCCATCACACAACTTGATCTAGCCATTATTAGACCCATGAGCACTCGGTAATGACATGCAAAGTAGAGAGATTAGAAATATAGTTTGCTGTCAATGGGACTTTGAATGAGGAGTTGAAGCGGAGTACTACTTTGCTATATCGAACTCATGGTTACACCTTTGGAAACATCAATCTACAGGGAAACCCTACTAAGAAGGCCAATAACAATAATCCAAAGGAGAAGCTTCACTTGCTCTTCAGCTTCTTTGATCTCGTCAGAAAAGGTTTGATGTAAGGATTTAAAAGATGATGCCGATTCACATGAGAATTTCTGAATAGTTGCCCCCCTTTTTTCTGTATAGTTTAATTCTTGATTTGCTAATTTCAATTCATTGTTGTATGAAGTAATTTGTTATTTGCTTCATTTGCATTATGATTTCATCCTCATTTGGAATCTTTGCTAATATAGTAAATTATTGTATAAATATTTGGGATAATTAACTAAAATATTTCCTTCTTATTTTAGTTGTGTAAATTAACTTGACCATTCTACATAAATTTATAATGTATATCTTTCATTATATATCTTTCAGGATATAACATATTATTTCTTTTGATAGTATTGAGGATTATTAAAATAAAAAGTAATTTTTGTTTAATTTGATTAAAGCAAGGAAAGTGCTTTACCCATAGCTAATAACATTTAAAAATTATTAATCAAATTCGTCATCCACTAATTTTGCATAAATAGATTTGTAATGTCCTAAATATATTAAAATATATTTTTATTTAAGTCTAAAATATGATAACAAATCTTAATAATAATACCATAATAACAAATCTTAAGAAAATATGGAAATTCTTGAATTGTTCAACAATTTGTATCAATTATTTTTTAAAAAAATCAATATATTAATTTAGTTACCACTTATTTCACTTTCATGCGTCTCATATTTAAATAACACACTAATATAATTAAATCTCTCATTCTCTTTTTAATCATATCCAATGGATCGTTCTTGTACAAATAAAATTATTGCAAATTACTTCCAAGATATATTTTTTAATTTAAATTAATATAAAAAATACAAATGAAAAATAGTAAAAGGAATAAAATATTAATAAAAGCGCTTGTATACATACACACACACACACACACACATGTATATATAGATATATAGGGGACATATCTAGTGAGAGGAGTGTTTATTATGAGAGGGTGAGAAGAGTGAAACATGAGCATACAACCATACATGGATGGTTAAGATTAAAAGTTACTTAAAGGTAATGTGACCACTTAAAAAAGTCACATTTATTTATGTTCTAACATTGACTATTCATGTAACATCCAATGGTCAAGATTCACTCATCTCACCTTTTACAATAAACACTCATCTCATGTGATACGCTCTCATATAATACAGTCAATATAGATAATTTAATAATTTCTCGTGGAAGGGAACCTCGCGGGGCATGGGATTCGATCCCCGTCATTGTCCCCACACCCGTATCAAGAGGATTTTTTCCCCGTTCCCATTGCTGCAAAGAAATTTTTTTGATTTCGAGTCCACAAATAGGGCAGTTCCCACGATGATCCCCAAATGCAAGGAGATTTTGTCATCCCAAAACTGTTTATTACTTGGCTTACATAAATTGAATTAATTTATATATAATTTCAGCCAAGTTAATTTATTAAATTTTTTTATAAAATTAATGGATTAAATTGTTGTTTTAGAAGACAAATTTTTTTGATGTTATAAATATTTTTTCAGGCTCATAGGTTGTTTTATAACAATTTATATTTAAATTCTTTAGTATTGATGTTAGAGTGAAATTTTTTTCATGAAAATATAACAAAAAATTATATTTATGTATTTCTAAACTAAATTTATAAATCTTATTTTTCTTGATGAATTATTATTATATTTTATTAATAATATTTTTATATAATTATATTTATTTTTATCAATTAATTTTAAATTTACCATATGTATCGCACGGGTGCAAAATCTAGTAATGAGTAGAGTTTGTAAAAATGTCATATTCTCTCTTTTCAATAAAACAAAATACAAGTATTCTATTTTTTTCATTAAAATCAGACTCTTTTGTTCTCTTTGTTCATTAAATGAGTAAAAGTGTAAATATCTAAAATGCTAACAAATTCAAATTGTTCTTAAAAAAATACTTTTGAAGTTCTTTTTGTCTAAAACGTAATATTGAAGTACTAATCTATCTGATGTGATCATATATGAGGCCAAGCTGAATATCAGCTTGGGGCTGATTCATTTTTCTTTTTCACTAACCTCCACAAGTAAACTCTAATTGTCATATATATATATATATATAGACAGACATACACACATAAGCTGTTTATAGTGACTATGTTAACTCTCGTCCTTATTTTCTAAATAATTATGTGACCAAATCTTGTGCTCAAGGATGGACTCAAAAAATATTGGCAATGAGGACAAGGATGACTAAGAATCATATAAATAGAAAAATAAATATTTGTTAAATATTTATACCTACATATAAAAGTAGGATATTATAAAATTTAATTTGGATTCATTATTAACGTAAACTATTTTTGTATTATCATTTAATCACATGTTTTTATTACATAAAAGAATTTTACCATGTACGATAATTATATTAAACAAGCAGTGGAAACAAGTCTTTATAATTTATGGAATATATAAGAATAAAAAAATTATATATAACATGTTAAAAAAAATTAAAATGGGATTGTGGGAACATATATCCGCATGGCCTACACTGACCTACAATGCAGGCCCATCTCTACTTGGACTAACAGATATTATATAAATCAATAAGTGAATAGCTGAAATCCGACGCAACAATAGATTAATTTGTAGAAAATTTGTTACATAACAAGAAATGAAGTACGTTAAGTTCTTATTACACATAAGATAAAATGATAAGCATGCAAATTGTTAAACTTAAGCTTCATCAAGGTGGGATGAAGGGTGGTTACATTTATTCCAAATTTGGTTATTCCTTTGTAAAATTTTGGTTTCTTTTTGCTTGAACTCTGGTGATGTTATTAAAATGTATTTTGTCAAGCTATCATGGCAAGGTTTACCCAAGTTATGCACAAGGTTGAGGCAACAAAATGTACTAACTATTTCGTTACCATAAAATGTCCCAAAAAAGATCTGACTGCCACAATGTGAATGTAACTTAGCCGCACATTCTCTCAAATATTTTGCATATGTTGATAATGGCCTTGGTGCATAATTACTTTCAATAGCAGGACCTTCAGATGGTTGAAGAATTTCAGATGAAACTTTTGTTTTGACGAGCAAAGTAGCACTTGCCATAAAGACAACCATTAGACAAAAGTTGTTGAATGTTGCCATGACTTTTCCAGATCAAATCTAATTGTTGGGTATTAAAAAGCTTTGTTGGTAGTAGTAGGTGATTAATAAGACCATATTTATAGTTAAATATAGTCTTAATTAACATTTACGTTAATGACTTTTTGTTCAACACTAATGAAACAAACAAAATAAAGTAATTACCCTTTATAAGTTATGAAACGCTAATGTTTGCATTTACATTATAACGTGTTTTTGTATTCTCCATTTTTTTACGTTATTATAGAAGACTAAAACTTTAAATTGTAGTCATAGACTTATAGTAACAATAAAAATAAATGTACTTATTAAGTTATAGAAATAGTTACTTTGCGACCACCACATTGAAGTTGTAGAATTATTAATATATGAGGTTCAAATCATTATTTCGTAGAAGAATATGAAGACTGACATTTATTGAAAAGCACATTATTTCCATTGACCAAATTTATAATGTTTGAATAGTAAACTTCTAAAAATCTGTGTCGAGATGCTCAAGCAAAGGTATGTAAAGGTTTTATTAAATCGGGTTGGGCTATATGGCCCTATGTTTTATGGAGGTTTTGGCTCTTATTTGATTACACATATATTTTGAGGTTCAAAACATCGAGATGAAATGTTGTCATGTGGCAAATGCGTGCTCCTAATAACTGTCAACGACATATCTTGCTACAATTTAAATGCAAAGTGCAAATGTATCGCCACATTGAAAATATCATGCCACTCTGGCAAAAAAATTCTTGATACATGAAAATAAAAACACTTTCGAACTAGTTATCAATTAAAATTATTATAATAAAAAAAATACTAGAATCAAATATATGAACCCCAGACTCCATCCTTTTTGGGTTTTACATTGCAACCTAAAATTCTTCTCTTTCCCGACACAGTCTTCCATGGCCAACCACGGCTCCAACTTTCCCCTACATTCAGCGGCGCACAACATGTTGTGGTAAATGTTACAAGTTATGTCATTCTTTAATTCCCCCACCAACCCTTTTTTCTTTGAAATCTATATATTGCTAATCTACCAATCAAAATCTTGTCTTTCACACAACTTGATCTTGCTATGTTTAGATCTACGAGCACTCAGAGAAGCCTTGCAAAGTATGAAATGTTAGAAAAAGAATCTACTGCCATCACACAACTTGATCTAGCCATTATTAGACCCATGAGCACTCGGTAATGACATGCAAAGTAGAGAGATTAGAAATATAGTCTGCTGTCAATGGGACTTTGAATGAGGAGTTGAAGCGGAGTACTACTTTGCTATATCGAACTCATGGTTACACCTTTGGAAACATCAATCTACAGGGAAACCCTACTAAGAAGGCCAATAACAATAATCCAAAGGAGAAGCTTCACTTGCTCTTCAGCTTCTTTGATCTCGTCAGAAAAGGTTTGATGTAAGGATTTAAAAGATGATGCCGATTCACATGAGAATTTCTGAATAGTTGCCCCCCCTTTTTTCTGTATAGTTTAATTCTTGATTTGCTAATTTCAATTCATTGTTGTATGAAGTAATTTGTTATTTGCTTCATTTGCATTATGATATCATCCTTATTTGGAATCTTTGCTAATATAGTAAATTATTGTATAAATATTTGGGATAATTAACTAAAATATTTCCTTCTTATTTTAGTTGTGTAAATTAACTTGACCATTCTACATAAATTTATAATGTATATCTTTCATTATATATCTTTCAGGATATAACATATTATTTCTTTTGATAGTATTGAGGATTATTAAAATAAAAAGTAATTTTTGTTTAATTTGATTAAAGCAAGGAAAGTGCTTTACCCATAGCTAATAACATTTAAAAATTATTAATCAAATTCGTCAGTCCACTAATTTTGCATAAATAGATTTGTAATGTCCTAAATATATTAAAATATATTTTTATTTAAGTCTAAAATATGATAACAAATCTTAATAATAATACCATAATAACAAATCTTAAGAAAATATGGAAATTCTTGAATTGTTCAACAATTTGTATCAATTATTTTTTAAAAAATCAATATATTAATTTAGTTACCACCTATTTCACTTTCATGCGTCTCATATTTAAATAACACACTAATATAATTAAATCTCTCATTCTCTTTTTAATCATATCCAATGGATCGTTCTTGTACAAATAAAATTATTGCAAATTACTTCCAAGATATATTTTTTAATTTAAATTAATATAAAAAATACAAATGAAAAATAGTAAAAGGAATAAAATATTAATAAAAGTAGCGGCATATACAAGACACACACACACACACACACACATATGTATATAGATATATAGGGGACATATCTAGTGAGAGGAGTGTTTATTATGAGAGGGTGAGAAGAGTGAAACATGAGCATACAACCATATACATGGATGGTTAAGATTAAAAGTTACTTAAAGGTAATGTGACCACTTAAAAAGTCACATTTATTTATGTTCTAACATTGACTATTCATGTAACATCCAATGGTCAAGATTCACTCATCTCACCTTTTACAATAAACACTCATCTCATGTGATACGCTCTCATATAATACAGTCAATATAGATAATTTAATAATTTCTCGTGGAAGGGAACCTCGCGGGGCATGGGATTCGATCCCCGTCATTGTCCCCACACCCGTATCAAGAGGATTTTTTCCCGTTCCCATTGCTTGCAAAGAAATTTTTTTTGATTTCGAGTCCACAAATAGGGCAGTTCCCACGATGATCCCCAAATGCAAGGAGATTTTGTCATCCCAAAACTGTTTATTACTTGGCTTACATAAATTGAATTAATTTATATATAATTTCAGCCAAGTTAATTTATTAAATTTTTTTTATAAAATTAATGGATTAAATTGTTCTTTTAGAAGACAAATTTTTTTGATGTTATAAATATTTTTTCAGGCTCATAGGTTGTTTTATAACAATTTATATTTAAATTCTTTAGTATTGATGTTAGAGTGAAATTTTTTCATGAAAATATAACAAAAAATTATATTTATGTATTTCTAAACTAAATTTATAAATCTTATTTTTCTTGATGAATTATTATTATATTTTATTAATAATATTTTTATATAATTATATTTATTTTTATCAATTAATTTTAAATTTACCATATGTATCGCACGGTGCAAAATCTAGTAATGAGTAGAGTTTGTAAAAATGTCATATTCTCTCTTTTCAATAAAACAAAATACAAGTATTCTATTTTTTTCATTAAAATCAGACTCTTTTGTTCTCTTTGTTCATTAAATGAGTAAAAGTGTAAATATCTAAAATGCTAACAAATTCAAATTGTTCTTAAAAAATACTTTTGAAGTTCTTTTTGTCTAAAACGTAATATTGAAGTACTAATCTATCTGATGTGATCATATATGAGGCCAAGTTGAATATCACTTGGGGATTCATTTTTCTTTTTCACTAACCTCCACAAGTAAACTCTAATTGTCATATATATATATATATATATAAGCGACAGACATACACACATAAGTTGTTTATAGTGAATATGTTAACTCTCATCCTTGTTTTCTAAATAATAGTGTGACCAAATCTTGTGCTCAAGGATGGACTCAAAAAATATAGGCAATGAGGGCAAGGATGACTAAGAATCATATAAATAGAAAAATAAATATTTGTTAAATATTTATACCTACATATAACAGTACGATATTATAAAATTTAATTTTGATTCATTATTAACGTAAACTATTTTTGTATTACCATTTAATCACATGTTTTTATTACATAAAAGAATTTTACCATGTACGATAATTATATTAAACAAGCAGTGGAAACAAGTCTTTATAATTTATGGAATATATAAGAATAAAAAAATTATATATAACATGTTAAAAAAAATTATAATGGGATTGTGGGAACATATATCCGCATGGCCTACACCGACCTACAATGCAGGCCCATCTCTACTTGGACTAACAGATATTATATAAATCAATAAGTGAATAGCTGAAATCCGACGCAACAATAGATTAATTTGTAGAAAATTTGTTACATAACAAGAAATGAAGTACGTTAAGTTCTTATTACACATAAGATAAAATGATAAGCATGCAAATTGTTAAACTTAAGCTTCATCAAGGTGGGATGAAGGGTGGTTACATTTATTCCAAATTTGGTTATTCCTTTGTAAAATTTCGGTTTCTTTTTGCTTGAACTCGGTGATGTTATTAAAATGTATTTTGTCAAGCTATCATGGCAAGGTTTACCCAAGTTATGCACAAGGTTGAGGCAACAAAATGTACTAACTGTTTCGTTACCATAAAATGTCCCAAAAATATCTGACTGCCACAATGTGAATGTAACTTAGCCGCACATTCTCTCAAATATTTTGCATATGTTGATAATGGCCTTGGTGCATAATTACTTTCAATAGCGGACCTTCAGATGGTTGAAGAATTTCAGATGAAACTTTTGTTTTGACGAGCAAAGTAGCACTTGCCATAAAGACAACCATTAGACAAAAGTTGTTGAGTGTTGCCATGACTTTTCCAGATCAAATCTAATTGTTGGGTATTAAAAAGCTTTGTTGGTAGTAGTAGGTGATTAATAAGACCATATTTATAGTTAAATATAGTCTTAATTAACATTTACGTTAATGACTTTTTGTTCAACACTAATGAAACAAACAAAATAAAGTAATTACCCTTTATAAGTTATGAAACGCTAATGTTTGCATTTACATTATAACGTGTTTTTGTATTCTCCATTTTTTTACGTTATTATAGAAGACTAAAACTTTAAATTGTAGTCATAGACTTATAGTAACAATAAAAATAAATGTACTTATTAAGTTATAGAAATAGTTACTTTGCGACCACCACATTGAAGTTGTAGAATTATTAATATATGAGGTTCAAATCATTATTTCGTAGAAGAATATGAAGATGACATTTATTGAAAAGCACATTATTTCCATTGACAAAATTTATAATGTTTGAATAGTAAACTTCTAAAAATCTGTGTCGAGATGCTCAAGCAAAGGTATGTAAAGGTTTTATTAAATCGGGTTGGGCTATATGGCCCTATGTTTTATGGAGTTATGGAGGTTTTGGCTCTTATTTGATTATACATATATTTTGAGGTTCAAAACATCGAGATGAAATGTTGTCATGTGGCAAATACGTGCTCCTAATAACTTGTCAACGACATATCTTGCTACAATTTAAATGCAAAGTGCAAATGTATCGCCACATTGAAAATATCATGCCACTCTGGCAAAAAAATTCTTGATACATGAAAATAAAAACACTTTCGAACTAGTTATCAATTAAAATTATTATAATAAAAAAATACTAGAATCAAATATATGAACCCCAGACTCCATCCTTTTTGGGTTTTACATTGCAACCTAAAATTCTTCTCTTTCCCGACACAGTCTTCCATGGCCAACCACGGCTCCAACTTTCCCCTACATTCAGCGGCGCACAACATGTTGTGGTAAATGTTACAAGTTATGTCATTCTTTAATTCCCCCACCAACCCTTTTTTCTTTGAAATCTATATATTGCTAATCTACCAATCAAAATCTTGTCTTTCACACAACTTGATCTTGCTATGTTTAGATCTACGAGCACTCAGAGAAGCCTTGCAAAGTATGAAATGTTAGAAAAAGAATCTACTGCCATCACACAACTTGATCTAGCCATTATTAGACCCATGAGCACTCGATAATGACATGCAAAGTAGAGAGATTAGAAATATAGTTTGCTGTCAATGGGACTTTGAATGAGGAGTTGAAGCGGAGTACTACTTTGCTATATCGAACTCATGGTTACACCTTTGGAAACATCAATCTACAGGAAACCCTACTAAGAAGGCCAATAACAATAATCCAAAGGAGAAGCTTCACCTCTTCAGCTTCTTTGATCTCGTCGAAAAAGGTTTGATGTAAGGATTTAAAAGATGATGCCGATTCACATGAGAATTTCTGAATAGTTGCCCCCCTTTTTTCTGTATAGTTTAATTCTTGATTTGCTAATTTCAATTCATTGTTGTATGAAGTAATTTGTTATTTGCTTCATTTGCATTATGATTTCATCCTCATTTGGAATCTTTGCTAATATAGTAAATTATTGTATAAATATTTGGGATAATTAACTAAAATATTTCCTTCTTATTTTAGTTGTGTAAATTAACTTGACCATTCTACATAAATTTATAATGTATATCTTTCATTATATATCTTTCAGGATATAACATATTATTTCTTTTGATAGTATTGAGGATTATTAAAATAAAAAGTAATTTTTGTTTAATTTGATTAAAGCAAGGAAAGTGCTTTACCCATAGCTAATAACATTTAAAAATTATTAATCAAATTCGTCAACTAATTTTGCATAAATAGATTGTAATGTCCTAAATATATTAAAATATATTTTTATTTAAGTCTAAAATATGATAACAAATCTTAATAATAATACCATAATAACAAATCTTAAGAAAATATGGAAATTCTTGAATTGTTCAACAATTTGTATCAATTATTTTTAAAAAATCAATATATTAATTTAGTTACCACTTATTTCACTTTCATGCGTCTCATATTTAAATAACACACTAATATAATTAAATCTCTCATTCTCTTTTTAATCATATCCAATGGATCGTTCTTGTACAAATAAAATTATTGCAAATTACTTCCAAGATATATTTTTTAATTTAAATTAATATAAAAAATACAAATGAAAAATAGTAAAAGGAATAAAATATTAATAAAAAAAAGCGCATACACATACAAGACACACACACACACACACACATATGTATATAGATATATAGGGGACATATCTAGTGAGAGGAGTGTTTATTATGAGAGGGTGAGAAGAGTGAAACATGAGCATACAACCATACATGGATGGTTAAGATTAAAAGTTACTTAAAGGTAATGTGACCACTTAAAAAAAGTCACATTTATTTATGTTCTAACATTGACTATTCATGTAACATCCAATGGTCAAGATTCACTCATCTCACCTTTTACAATAAACACTCATCTCATGTGATACGCTCTCATATAATACAGTCAATATAGATAATTTAATAATTTCTCGTGGAAGGGAACCTCGCGGGGCATGGGATTCGATCCCCGTCATTGTCCCCACACCCGTATCAAGAGGATTTTTTTCCCGTTCCCATTGCTGCAAAGAAATTTTTTTTGATTTCGAGTCCACAAATAGGGCAGTTCCCACGATGATCCCCAAATGCAAGGAGATTTTGTCATCCCAAAACTGTTTATTACTTGGCTTACATAAATTGAATTAATTTATATATAATTTCAGCCAAGTTAATTTATTAAATTTTTTTTTATAAAATTAATGGATTAAATTGTTCTTTTAGAAGACAAATTTTTTTGATGTTATAAATATTTTTTCAGGCTCAGAGGTTGTTTTATAACAATTTATATTTAAATTCTTTAGTATTGATGTTAGAGTGAAATTTTTTTCATGAAAATATAACAAAAAATTATATTTATGTATTTCTAAACTAAATTTATAAATCTTATTTTTCTTGATGAATTATTATTATATTTTATTAATAATATTTTTATATAATTATATTTATTTTTATCAATTAATTTTAAATTTACCATATGTATCGCACGGGTGCAAAATCTAGTAATGAGTAGAGTTTGTAAAAATGTCATATTCTCTCTTTTCAATAAAACAAAATACAAGTATTCTATTTTTTTCATTAAAATCAGACTCTTTTGTTCTCTTTGTTCATTAAATGAGTAAAAGTGTAAATATCTAAAATGCTAACAAATTCAAATTGTTCTTAAAAAAATACTTTTGAAGTTCTTTTTGTCTAAAACGTAATATTGAAGTACTAATCTATCTGATGTGATCATATATGAGGCCAAGCTGAATATCAGCTTGGGGCTGATTCATTTTTCTTTTTCACTAACCTCCACAAGTAAACTCTAATTGTCATATATATATATATATATAGACAGACATACACACATAAGCTGTTTATAGTGAATATGTTAACTCTCGTCCGTATTTTCTAAATAATTATGTGACCAAATCTTGTGACCAAATCTTGTGCTCAAGGATGGACTCAGAAAATATTGGCAATGAGGACAAGGATGACTAAGAATCATATAAATAGAAAAATAAATATTTGTTAAATATTTATACCTACATATAAAAGTACGATATTATAAAATTTAATTTGGATTCATTATTAACGTAAACTATTTTTGTATTACCATTTAATCACATGTTTTTATTACATAAAAGAATTTTACCATGTACGATAATTATATTAAACAAGCAGTGGAAACAAGTCTTTATAATTTATGGAATATATAAGAATAAAAAAATTATATATAACATGTTAAAAAAAATTATAATGGGATTGTGGGAACATATATCCGCATGGCCTACACTGACCTACAATGCAGGCCCATCTCTACTTGGACTAACAGATATTATATAAATCAATAAGTGAATAGCTGAAATCCGACGCAACAATAGATTAATTTGTAGAAAATTTGTTACATAACAAGAAATGAAGTACGTTAAGTTCTTATTACACATAAGATAAAATGATAAGCATGCAAATTGTTAAACTTAAGCTTCATCAAGGTGGGATGAAGGGTGGTTACATTTATTCCAAATTTGGTTATTCCTTTGTAAAATTTCGGTTTCTTTTTGCCTGAACTCTGGTGATGTTATTAAAATGTATTTTGTCAAGCTATCATGGCAAGGTTTACCCAAGTTATGCACAAGGTTGAGGCAACAAAATGTACTAACTGTTTCGTTACCATAAAATGTCCCAAAAAATATCTGACTGCCACAATGTGAATGTAACTTAGCCGCACATTCTCTCTCAAATATTTTGCATATGTTGATAATGGCCTTGGTGCATAATTACTTTCAATAGCAGGACCTTCAGATGGTTGAAGAATTTCAGATGAAACTTTTGTTTTGACGAGCAAAGTAGCACTTGCCATAAAGACAACCATTAGACAAAAGTTGTTGAATGTTGCCATGACTTTTCCAGATCAAATCTAATTGTTGGGTATTAAAAAGCTTTGTTGGTAGTAGTAGGTGATTAATAAGACCATATTTATAGTTAAATATAGTCTTAATTAACATTTACGTTAATGACTTTTTGTTCAACACTAATGAAACAAACAAAATAAAGTAATTACCCTTTATAAGTTATGAAACGCTAATGTTTGCATTTACATTATAACGTGTTTTTGTATTCTCCATTTTGTTACGTTATTATAGAAGACTAAAACATTAAATTGTAGTCATAGACTTATAGTAACAATAAAAATAAATGTACTTATTGAGTTATAGAAATAGTTACTTTGCGACCACCACATTGAAGTTGTAGAATTATTAATATATGAGGTTCAAATCATTATTTCGTAGAAGAATATGAAGACTGACATTTATTGAAAAGCACATTATTTCCATTGACGAAATTTATAATGTTTGAATAGTAAACTTCTAAAAATCTGTGTCGAGATGCTCAAGCAAAGGTATGTAAAGGTTTTATTAAATCGGGTTGGGCTATATGGCCCTATGTTTTATGGAGTTATGGAGGTTTTGGCTCTTATTTGATTATACATATATTTTGAGGTTCAAAACATCGAGATGAAATGTTGTCATGTGGCAAATACGTGCTCCTAATAACTGTCAACGACATATCTTGCTACAATTTAAATGCAAAGTGCAAATGTATCGCCACATTGAAAATATCATGCCACTCTGGCAAAAAAATTCTTGATACATGAAAATAAAAACACTTTCGAACTAGTTATCAATTAAAATTATTATAATAAAAAAAATACTAGAATCAAATATATGAACCCCAGACTCCATCCTTTTTGGGTTTTACATTGCAACCTAAAATTCTTCTCTTTCCCGACACAGTCTTCCATGGCCAACCACGGCTCCAACTTTCCCCTACATTCAGCGGCGCACAACATGTTGTGGTAAATGTTACAAGTTATGTCATTCTTTAATTCCCCCACCAACCCTTTTTTCTTTGAAATCTATATATTGCTAATCTACTAATCAAAATCTTGTCTTTCACATAACTTGATCTTGCTATGTTTAGATCTACGAGCACTCAAAGAAGCCTTGCAAAGTATGAAATGTTAGAAAAAGAATCTACTGCCATCACACAACTTGATCTAGCCATTATTAGACCCATGAGCACTCGGTAATGACATGCAAAGTAGAGAGATTAGAAATATAGTCTGCTGTCAATGGGACTTTGAATGAGGAGTTGAAGCGGAGTACTACTTTGCTATATCGAACTCATGGTTACACCTTTGGAAACATCAATCTACAGGGAAACCCTACTAAGAAGGCCAATAACAATAATCCAAAGGAGAAGCTTCACTTGCTCTTCAGCTTCTTTGATCTCGTCAGAAAAGGTTTGATGTAAGGATTTAAAAGATGATGCCGATTCACATGAGAATTTCTGAATAGTTGCCCCCCCTTTTTTCTGTATAGTTTAATTCTTGATTTGCTAATTTCAATTCATTGTTGTATGAAGTAATTTGTTATTTGCTTCATTTGCATTATGATTTCATCCTCATTTGGAATCTTTGCTAATATAGTAAATTATTGTATAAATATTTGGGATAATTAACTAAAATATTTCCTTCTTATTTTAGTTGTGTAAATTAACTTGACCATTCTACATAAATTTATAATGTATATCTTTCATTATATATCTTTCAGGATATAACATATTATTTCTTTTGATAGTATTGAGGATTATTAAAATAAAAAGTAATTTTTGTTTAATTTGATTAAAGCAAGGAAAGTGCTTTACCCATAGCTAATAACATTTAAAAATTATTAATCAAATTCGTCAGTCCACTAATTTTGCATAAATAGATTTGTAATGTCCTAAATATATTAAAATATATTTTTATTTAAGTCTAAAATATGATAACAAATCTTAATAATAATACCATAATAACAAATCTTAAGAAAATATGGAAATTCTTGAATTGTTCAACAATTTGTATCAATTATTTTTTTAAAAAAATCAATATATTAATTTAGTTACCACCTATTTCACTTTCATGCGTCTCATATTTAAATAACACACTAATATAATTAAATCTCTCATTCTCTTTTTAATCATATCCAATGGATCGTTCTTGTACAAATAAAATTATTGCAAATTACTTCCAAGATATATTTTTTAATTTAAATTAATATAAAAAATACAAATGAAAAATAGTAAAAGGAATAAAATATTAATAAAAGCGCTATGTATCATGTACACACACACACACACACACATGTATATAGATATATAGGGGACATATCTAGTGAGAGGAGTGTTTATTATGAGAGGGTGAGAAGAGTGAAACATGAGCATACAACCATACATGGATGGTTAAGATTAAAAGTTACTTAAAGGTAATGTGACCACTTAAAAAAATCACATTTATTTATGTTCTAACATTGACTATTCATGTAACATCCAATGGTCAAGATTCACTCATCTCACCTTTTACAATAAACACTCATCTCATGTGATACGCTCTCATATAATACAGTCAATATAGATAATTTAATAATTTCTCGTGGAAGGGAACCTCGCGGGGCATGGGATTCGATCCCCGTCATTGTCCCCACACCCGTATCAAGAGGATTTTTTTCCCGTTCCCATTGCTGCAAAGAAATTTTTTTTGATTTCGAGTCCACAAATAGGGCAGTTCCCACGATGATCCCCAAATGCAAGGAGATTTTGTTATCCCAAAACTGTTTATTACTTGGCTTACATAAATTGAATTAATTTATATATAATTTCAGCCAAGTTAATTTATTAAATTTTTTTTATAAAATTAATGGATTAAATTGTTGTTTTAGAAGACAAATTTTTTTGATGTTATAAATTTTTTTTCAGGCTCATAGGTCGTTTTATAACAATTTATATTTAAATTCTTTAGTATTGATGTTAGAGTGAAATTTTTTTCATGAAAATATAACAAAAAATTATATTTATGTATTTCTAAACTAAATTTATAAATCTTATTTTTCTTGATGAATTATTATTATATTTTATTAATAATATTTTTATATAATTATATTTATTTTTATCAATTAATTTTAAATTTACCATATGTATCGCACGGGTGCAAAATCTAGTAATGAGTAGAGTTTGTAAAAATGTCATATTCTCTCTTTTCAATAAAACAAAATACAAGTATTCTATTTTTTTCATTAAAATCAGACTCTTTTGTTCTCTTTGTTCATTAAATGAGTAAAAGTGTAAATATCTAAAATGCTAACAAATTCAAATTGTTCTTAAAAAAATACTTTTGAAGTTCTTTTTGTCTAAAACGTAATATTGAAGTACTAATCTATCTGATGTGATCATATATGAGGCCAAGCTGAATATCACTTGTGGGGCTGATTCATTTTTCTTTTTCACTAACCTCCACAAGTAAACTCTAATTGTCATATATATATATATATATATACAGGACATACACACATAAAAAGTGTTTATAGTGAATATGTTAACTCTCGTCCTTATTTTCTAAATAATTATGTGACCAAATCTTGTGCTCAAGGATGGACTCAAAAAATATTGGCAATGAGGACAAGGATGACTAAGAATCATATAAATAGAAAAATAAATATTTGTTAAATATTTATACCTACATATAAAAGTAGGATATTATAAAATTTAATTTGGATTCATTATTAACGTAAACTATTTTTGTATTATCATTTAATCACATGTTTTTATTACATAAAAGAATTTTACCATGTACGATAATTATATTAAACAAGCAGTGGAAACAAGTCTTTATAATTTATGGAATATATAAGAATAAAAAAATTATATATAACATGTTAAAAAAAATTATAATGGGATTGTGGGAACATATATCCGCATGGCCTACACTGACCTACAATGCAGGCCCATCTCTACTTGGACTAACAGATATTATATAAATCAATAAGTGAATAGCTGAAATCCGACGCAACAATAGATTAATTTGTAGAAAATTTGTTACATAACAAGAAATGAAGTACGTTAAGTTCTTATTACACATAAGATAAAATGATAAGCATGCAAATTGTTAAACTTAAGCTTCATCAAGGTGGGATGAAGGGTGGTTACATTTATTCCAAATTTGGTTATTCCTTTGTAAAATTTCGGTTTCTTTTTGCCTGAACTCTGGTGATGTTATTAAAATGTATTTTGTCAAGCTATCATGGCAAGGTTTACCCAAGTTATGCACAAGGTTGAGGCAACAAAATGTACTAACTGTTTCGTTACCATAAAATGTCCCAAAAAAGATCTGACTGCCACAATGTGAATGTAACTTAGCCGCACATTCTCTCAAATATTTTGCATATGTTGATAATGGCCTTGGTGCATAATTACTTTCAATAGCAGGACCTTCAGATGGTTGAAGAATTTCAGATGAAACTTTTGTTTTGACGAGCAAAGTAGCACTTGCCATAAAGACAACCATTAGACAAAAGTTGTTGAATGTTGCCATGACTTTTCCAGATCAAATCTAATTGTTGGGTATTAAAAAGCTTTGTTGGTAGTAGTAGGTGATTAATAAGACCATATTTATAGTTAAATATAGTCTTAATTAACATTTACGTTAATGACTTTTTGTTCAACACTAATGAAACAAACAAAATAAAGTAATTACCCTTTATAAGTTATGAAACACTAATGTTTGCATTTACATTATAACGTGTTTTTGTATTCTCCATTTTTTTACGTTATTATAGAAGACTAAAACTTTAAATTGTAGTCATAGACTTATAGTAACAATAAAAATAAATGTACTTATTGAGTTATAGAAATAGTTACTTTGCGACCACCACATTGAAGTTGTAGAATTATTAATATATGAGGTTCAAATCATTATTTCGTAGAAGAATATGAAGACTGACATTTATTGAAAAGCACATTATTTCCATTGACAAAATTTATAATGTTTGAATAGTAAACTTCTAAAAATCTGTGTCGAGATGCTCAAGCAAAGGTATGTAAAGGTTTTATTAAATCGGGTTGGGCTATATGGCCCTATGTTTTATGGAGTTATGGAGGTTTTGGCTCTTATTTGATTACACATATATTTTGAGGTTCAAAACATCGAGATGAAATGTTGTCATGTGGCAAATGCGTGCTCCTAATAACTGTCAACGACATATCTTGCTACAATTTCATTGCAAAGTGCAAATGTATCGCCACATTGAAAATATCATGCCACTCTGGCAAAAAAATTCTTGATACATGAAAATAAAAACACTTTCGAACTAGTTATCAATTAAAATTATTATAATAAAAAAAATACTAGAATCAAATATATGAACCCCAGACTCCATCCTTTTTGGGTTTTACATTGCAACCTAAAATTCTTCTCTTTCCCGACACAGTCTTCCATGGCCAACCACGGCTCCAAATTTCCCCTACATTCAGCGGCGCACAACATGTTGTGGTAAATGTTACAAGTTATGTCATTCTTTAATTCCCCCACCAACCCTTTTTTCTTTGAAATCTATATATTGCTAATCTACTAATCAAAATCTTGTCTTTCACATAACTTGATCTTGCTATGTTTAGATCTACGAGCACTCAAAGAAGCCTTGCAAAGTATGAAATGTTAGAAAAAGAATCTACTGCCATCACACAACTTGATCTAGCCATTATTAGACCCATGAGCACTCGGTAATGACATGCAAAGTAGAGAGATTAGAAATATAGTCTGCTGTCAATGGGACTTTGAATGAGGAGTTGAAGCGGAGTACTACTTTGCTATATCGAACTCATGGTTACACCTTTGGAAACATCAATCTACAGGAAACCCTACTAAGAAGGCCAATAACAATAATCCAAAGGAGAAGCTTCACTTGCTCTTCAGCTTCTTTGATCTCGTCAGAAAAGGTTTGATGTAAGGATTTAAAAGATGATGCCGATTCACATGAGAATTTCTGAATAGTTGCCCCCCCTTTTTTCTGTATAGTTTAATTCTTGATTTGCTAATTTCAATTCATTGTTGTATGAAGTAATTTGTTATTTGCTTCATTTGCATTATGATATCATCCTTATTTGGAATCTTTGCTAATATAGTAAATTATTGTATAAATATTTGGGATAATTAACTAAAATATTTCCTTCTTATTTTAGTTGTGTAAATTAACTTGACCATTCTACATAAATTTATAATGTATATCTTTCATTATATATCTTTCAGGATATAACATATTATTTCTTTTGATAGTATTGAGGATTATTAAAATAAAAAGTAATTTTTGTTTAATTTGATTAAAGCAAGGAAAGTGCTTTACCCATAGCTAATAACATTTAAAATTATTAATCAAATTCGTCACCACTAATTTTGCATAAATAGATTTGTAATGTCCTAAATATATTAAAATATATTTTTGTTTAAGTCTAAAATATGATAACAAATCTTAATAATAATACCATAATAACAAATCTTAAGAAAATATGGAAATTCTTGAATTGTTCAACAATTTGTATCAATTATTTTTTAAAAAATCAATATATTAATTTAGTTACCACCTATTTCACTTTCATGCGTCTCATATTTAAATAACACACTAATATAATTAAATCTCTCATTCTCTTTTTAATCATATCCAATGGATCGTTCTTGTACAAATAAAATTATTGCAAATTACTTCCAAGCTACATTTTTTAATTTAAATTAATATAAAAAATACAAATGAAAAATAGTAAAAGGAATAAAATATTAATAAAAGCGTATACATACAAGACACACACACACACACACATATGTATATAGATATATAGGGACATATCTAGTGAGAGGAGTGTTTATTATGAGAGGGTGAGAAGAGTGAAACATGAGCATACAACCATACATGGATGGTTAAGATTAAAAGTTACTTAAAGGTAATGTGACCACTTAAAAAGTCACATTTATTTATGTTCTAACATTGACTATTCATGTAACATCCAATGGTCAAGATTCACTCATCTCACCTTTTACAATAAACACTCATCTCATGTGATACGCTCTCATATAATACAGTCAATATAGATAATTTAATAATTTCTCGTGGAAGGGAACCTCGCGGGGCATGGGATTCGATCCCCGTCATTGTCCCCACACCCGTATCAAGAGGATTTTTTCCCGTTCCCATTGCTGCAAAGAAATTTTTTTGATTTCGAGTCCACAAATAGGGCAGTTCCCACGATGATCCCCAAATGCAAGGAGATTTTGTTATCCCAAAATCTGTTTATTACTTGGCTTACATAAATTGAATTAATTTATATATAATTTCAGCCAAGTTAATTTATTAAATTTTTTTTATAAAATTAGTGGATTAAATTGTTGTTTTAGAAGACAAATTTTTTTGATGTTATAAATTTTTTTTCGGCTCATAGGTTGTTTTATAACAATTTATATTTAAATTCTTTAGTATTGATGTTAGAGTGAAATTTTTTTCATGAAAATATAACAAAAAATTATATTTATGTATTTCTAAACTAAATTTATAAATCTTATTTTTCTTGATGAATTATTATTATATTTTATTAATAATATTTTTATATAATTATATTTATTTTTATCAATTAATTTTAAATTTACCATATGTATCGCACGGGTGCAAAATCTAGTAATGAGTAGAGTTTGTAAAAATGTCATATTCTCTCTTTTCAATAAAACAAAATACAAGTATTCTATTTTTTTCATTAAAATCAGACTCTTTTGTTCTCTTTGTTCATTAAATGAGTAAAAGTGTAAATATCTAAAATGCTAACAAATTCAAATTGTTCTTAAAAAATACTTTTGAAGTTCTTTTTGTCTAAAACGTAATATTGAAGTACTAATCTATCTGATGTGATCATATATGAGGCCAAGTTGAATATCAGCTTGGGGCTGATTCATTTTTCTTTTTCACTAACCTCCACAAGTAAACTCTAATTGTCATATATATATATATATATATAGACAGACATACACATATAAGCTGTTTATAGTGAATATGTTAACTCTCGTCCTTATTTTCTAAATAATTATGTGACCAAATCTTGTGCTCAAGGATGGACTCAGAGAATATTGGCAATGAGGACAAGGATGACTAAGAATCATATAAATAGAAAAATAAATATTTGTTAAATATTTATACCTACATATAAAAGTACGATATTATAAAATTTAATTTGGATTCATTATTAACGTAAACTATTTTTGTATTACCATTTAATCACATGTTTTTATTACATAAAAGAATTTTACCAAGTACGATAATTATATTAAACAAGCAGTGGAAACAAGTCTTTATAATTTATGGAATATATAAGAATAAAAAAATTATATATAACATGTTAAAAAAAATTATAATGGGATTGTGGGAACATATATCCGCATGGCCTACACTGACCTACAATGCAGGCCCATCTCTACTTGGACTAACAGATATTATATAAATCAATAAGTGAATAGCTGAAATCCGACGCAACAATAGATTAATTTGTAGAAAATTTGTTACATAACAAGAAATGAAGTACGTTAAGTTCTTATTACACATAAGATAAAATGATAAGCATGCAAATTGTTAAACTTAAGCTTCATCAAGGTGGGATGAAGGGTGGTTACATTTATTCCAAATTTGGTTATTCCTTTGTAAAATTTCGGTTTCTTTTTGCCTGAACTCTGGTGATGTTATTAAAATGTATTTTGTCAAGCTATCATGGCAAGGTTTACCCAAGTTATGCACAAGGTTGAGGCAACAAAATGTACTAACTGTTTCGTTACCATAAAATGTCCCAAAAAAGATCATTTGCCACAATGTGAATGTAACTTAGCCGCACATTCTCTCTCAAATATTTTGCATATGTTGATAATGGCCTTGGTGCATAATTACTTTCAACAGCAGGGACCTTCAGATGGTTGAAGAATTTCAGATGAAACTTTTGTTTTGACGAGCAAAGTAGCACTTGCCATAAAGACAACCATTAGACAAAAGTTGTTGAATGTTGCCATGACTTTTCCAGATCAAATCTAATTGTTGGGTATTAAAAAGCTTTGTTGGTAGTAGTAGGTGATTAATAAGACCATATTTATAGTTAAATATAGTCTTAATTAACATTTACATTAATGACTTTTTGTTCAACACTAATGAAACAAACAAAATAAAGTAATTACCCTTTATAAGTTATGAAACGCTAATGTTTGCATTTACATTATAACGTGTTTTTGTATTCTCCATTTTTTTACGTTATTATAGAAGACTAAAACTTTAAATTGTAGTCATAGACTTATAGTAACAATAAAAATAAATGTACTTATTGAGTTATAGAAATAGTTACTTTGCGACCACCACATTGAAGTTGTAGAATTATTAATATATGAGTTTCAAATCATTATTTCGTAGAAGAATATGAAGACTGACATTTATTGAAAAGTACATTATTTCCATTGACAAAATTTATAATGTTTCAATAGTAAACTTCTAAAAATCTGTGTCGAGATGCTCAAGCATAGGTATGTAAAGGTTTTATTAAATCGGGTTGGGCTATATGGCCCTATGTTTTATGGAGTTATGGAGGTTTTGGCTCTTATTTGATTATACATATATTTTGAGGTTCAAAACATCGAGATGAAATGTTGTCATGTGGTAAATACGTGCTCCTAATAACTGTCAACGACATATCTTGCTACAATTTAAATGCAAAGTGCAAATGTATCCCCACATTGAAAATATCATGCCACTCTGGCAAAAAAATTCTTAATACATGAAAATAAAAACACTTTCGAACTAGTTATCAATTAAAATTATTATAATAAAAAAATACTAGAATCAAATATATGAACCCCAGACTCCATCCTTTTTGGGTTTTACATTGCAACCTAAAATTCTTCTCTTTCCCGACACAGTCTTCCATGGCCAACCACGGCTCCAACTTTCCCCTACATTCAACGGCGCACAACATGTTGTGGTAAATGTTACAAGTTATGTCATTCTTTAATTCCCCACCAACCCTTTTTTCTTTGAAATCTATATATTGCTAATCTACCAATCAAAATCTTGTCTTTTACACAACTTGATCTTGCTATGTTTAGATCTACGAGCACTCAGAGAAGCCTTGCAAAGTATGAAATGTTAGAAAAAGAATCTACTGCCATCACACAACTTGATCTAGCCATTATTAGACCCATGAGCACTCGGTAATGACATGCAAAGTAGAGAGATTAGAAATATAGTCTGCTGTCAATGGGACTTTGAATGAGGAGTTGAAGCGGAGTACTACTTTGCTATATCGAACTCATGGTTACACCTTTGGAAACATCAATCTACAGGGAAACCCTACTAAGAAGGCCAATAACAATAATCCAAAGGAGAAGCTTCACTTGCTATTCAGCTTCTTTGATCTCGTCAGAAAAGGTTTGATGTAAGGATTTAAAAGATGATGCCGATTCACATGAGAATTTCTGAATAGTTGCCACCCCTTTTTTCTGTATAGTTTAATTCTTGATTTGCTAATTTCAATTCATTGTTGTATGAAGTAATTTGTTATTTGCTTCATTTGCATTATGATTTCATCCTCATTTGGAATCTTTGCTAATATAGTAAATTATTGTATAAATATTTGGGATAATTAACTAAAATATTTCCTTCTTATTTTAGTTGTGTAAATTAACTTGACCATTCTACATAAATTTATAATGTATATCTTTCATTATATATCTTTCGGGATATAACATATTATTTCTTTTGATAGTATTGAGGATTATTAAAATAAAAAGTAATTTGATTAAAGCAAGGAAAGTTTTTAAAAATTATTAATCAAATTCGTTAAATAAGTCTAAAATATGATAACAAATCTTAATAATAATACCATAATAACAAATCTTAAGAAAATATGGAAATTCTTGAATTGTTCAACAATTTGTATCAATTATTTTTTAAAAAATCAATATATTAATTTAGTTACCACCTATTTCACTTTCATGCGTCTCATATTTAAATAACACACTAATATAATTAAATCTCTCATTCTCTTTTTAATCATATCCAATGGATCGTTCTTGTACAAATAAAATTATTGCAAATTACTTCCAAGATATATTTTTTAATTTAAATTAATATAAAAAATACAAATGAAAAATAGTAAAAGAAATAAAATATTAATAAAAGTCTTGTACACAGACACACACACACACACATATGTATATAGATATATAGGGGACATATCTAGTGAGAGGAGTGTTTATTATGAGAGGGTGAGAAGAGTGAAACATAAGCATATAACCATACATGGATGGTTAAGATTAAAAGTTACTTAAAGGTAATGTGACCACTTAAAAAAGTCACATTTATTTATGTTCTAACATTGACTATTCATGTAACATCCAATGGTCAAGATTCACTCATCTCACCTTTTACAATAAACACTCATCTCATGTGATACGCTCTCATATAATACAGTCAATATAGATAATTTAATAATTTCTCGTGGAAGGGAACCTCGCGGGGCATGGGATTCGATCCCCGTCTTTGTCCCCACACCCGTATCAAGAGGATTTTTTTCCCGTTCCCATTGCTGCAAAGAAATTTTTTTTTATTTCGAGTCCACAAATAGGGCAGTTCCCACGATGATCCCCAAATGCAAGGAGATTTTGTCATCCCAAAACTGTTTATTACTTGGCTTACATAAATTGAATTAATTTATATATAATTTCAGCCAAGTTAATTTATTAATTTTTTTTATAAAATTAATGGATTAAATTGTTCTTTTAGAAGACAAATTTTTTTGATGTTATAAATTTTTTTCAGGCTCATAGGTTGTTTTATAACAATTTATATTTAAATTCTTTAGTATTGATGTTAGAGTGAAATTTTTTTCATGAAAATATAACAAAAAATTATATTTATGTATTTCTAAACTAAATTTATAAATCTTATTTTTCTTGATGAATTATTATTATATTTTATTAATAATATTTTTATATAATTATATTTATTTTTATCAATTAATTTTAAATTTACCATATGTATCGCACGGGTGCAAAATCTAGTAATGAGTAGAGTTTGTAAAAATGTCATATTCTCTCTTTTCAATAAAACAAAATACAAGTATTCTATTTTTTTCATTAAAATCAGACTCTTTTGTTCTCTTTGTTCATTAAATGAGTAAAAGTGTAAATATCTAAAATGCTAACAAATTCAAATTGTTCTTAAAAAAATACTTTTGAAGTTCTTTTTGTCTAAAACGTAATATTGAAGTGCTAATCTATCTGATGTGATCATATATGAGGCCAAGTTGAATATCAGCTTGGGGCTGATTCATTTTTCTTTTTCACTAACCTCCACAAGTAAACTCTAATTGTCATATATATATATATAGACAGACATACACACATAAGCTGTTTATAGTGAATATGTTAACTCTCGTCCGTATTTTCTAAATAATTATGTGACCAAATCTTGTGCTCAAGGATGGACTCAGAAAATATTGGCAATGAGGACAAGGATGACTAAGAATCATATAAATAGAAAAATAAATATTTGTTAAATATTTATACCTACATATAAAAGTACGATATTATAAAATTTAATTTGGATTCATTATTAACGTAAACTATTTTTGTATTACCATTTAATCACATGTTTTTATTACATAAAAGAATTTTACCATGTACGATAATTATATTAAACAAGCAGTGGAAACAAGTCTTTATAATTTATGGAATATATAAGAATAAAAAAATTATATATAACATGTTAAAAAAAATTATAATGGGATTGTGGGAACATATATCCGCATGGCCTACACGACCTACAATGCAGGCCCATCTCTACTTGGACTAACAGATATTATATAAATCAATAAGTGAATAGCTGAAATCGACGCAACAATAGATTAATTTGTAGAAAATTTGTTACATAACAAGAAATGAAGTACGTTAAGTTCTTATTACACATAAGATAAAATGATAAGCATGCAAATTGTTAAACTTAAGCTTCATCAAGGTGGGATGAAGGGTGGTTACATTTATTCCAAATTTGGTTATTCCTTTGTAAAATTTCGGTTTCTTTTTGCTTGAACTCGGTGATGTTATTAAAATGTATTTTGTCAAGCTATCATGGCAAGGTTTACCCAAGTTATGCACAAGGTTGAGGCAACAAAATGTACTAACTGTTTCGTTACCATAAAATGTCCCAAAAAGATCTGACCCACAATGTGAATGTAACTTAGCCGCACATTCTCTCAAATATTTTGCATATGTTGATAATGGCCTTGGTGCATAATTACTTTCAATAGCGGACCTTCGATGGTTGAAGAATTTCAGATGAAACTTTTGTTTTAACGAGCAAAGTAGCACTTGCCATAAAGACAACCATTAGACAAAAGTTGTTGAATGTTGCCATGACTTTTCCAGATCAAATCTAATTGTTGGGTATTAAAAAGCTTTGTTGGTAGTAGTAGGTGATTAATAAGACCATATTTATAGTTAAATATAGTCTTAATTAACATTTACGTTAATGACTTTTTGTTCAACACTAATGAAACAAACAAAATAAAGTAATTACCCTTTATAAGTTATGAAACACTAATGTTTGCATTTACATTATAACGTGTTTTTGTATTCTCCATTTTTTTACGTTATTATAGAAGACTAAAACTTTAAATTGTAGTCATAGACTTATAGTAACAATAAAAATAAATGTACTTATTAAGTTATAGAAATAGTTACTTTGCGACCACCACATTGAAGTTGTAGAATTATTAATATATGAGGTTCACATCATTATTTCGTAGAAGAATATGAAGACTGACATTTATTGAAAAGCACATTATTTCCATTGACAAAATTTATAATGTTTGAATAGTAAACTTCTAAAAATCTGTGTCGAGATGCTCAAGCAAAGGTATGTAAAGGTTTTATTAAATCGGGTTGGGCTATATGGCCTTATGTTTTATGGAGTTATGGAGGTTTTGGCTCTTATTTGATTATACATATATTTTGAGGTTCAAAACATCGAGATGAAATGTTGTCAT
Organism: Ormosia emarginata; assembly: GCA_029884605.1. Lineage (NCBI taxonomy): Eukaryota > Viridiplantae > Streptophyta > Magnoliopsida > Fabales > Fabaceae > Ormosia > Ormosia emarginata. The sequence continues at coordinate 19,910,703 of JAQQTP010000077.1, read as the reverse complement.
GTGGCAAATACGTGCTCCTAATAACTGTCAACGACATATCTTGCTACAATTTAAATGCAAAGTGCAAATGTATCGCCACATTGAAAATATCATGCCACTCTGGCAAAAAAATTCTTGATACATGAAAATAAAAACACTTTCGAACTAGTTATCAATTAAAATTATTATAATAAAAAAATACTAGAATCAAATATATGAACCCCAGACTCCATCCTTTTTGGGTTTTACATTGCAACCTAAAATTCTTCTCTTTCCCGACACAGTCTTCCATGGCCAACCACGGCTCCAACTTTCCCCTACATTCAGCGGTGCACAACATGTTGTGGTAAATGTTACAAGTTATGTCATTCTTTAATTCCCCCACCAACCCGTTTTTGTTTGAAATCTATATATTGCTAATCTACCAATCAAAATCTTGTCTTTCACACAACTTGATCTTGCTATGTTTAGATCTACGAGCACTCAGAGAAGCCTTGCAAAGTATGAAATGTTAGAAAAAGAATCTACTGCCATCACACAACTTGATCTAGCCATTATTAGACCCATGAGCACTCGGTAATGACATGCAAAGTAGAGAGATTAGAAATATAGTCTGCTGTCAATGGGACTTTGAATGAGGAGTTGAAGCGGAGTACTACTTTGCTATATCGAACTCATGGTTACACCTTTGGAAACATCAATCTACAGGGAAACCCTACTAAGAAGGCCAATAACAATAATCCAAAGGAGAAGCTTCACTTGCTCTTCAGCTTCTTTGATCTCGTCAGAAAAGGTTTGATGTAAGGATTTAAAAGATGATGCCGATTCACATGAGAATTTCTGAATAGTTGCCCCCCCTTTTTTCTGTATAGTTTAATTCTTGATTTGCTAATTTCAATTCATTGTTGTATGAAGTAATTTGTTATTTGCTTCATTTGCATTATGATTTCATCCTCATTTGGAATCTTTGCTAATATAGTAAATTATTGTACAAATATTTGGGATAATTAACTAAAATATTTCCTTCTTATTTTAGTTGTGTAAATTAACTTGACCATTCTACATAAAATTATAATGTATATATTTCATTATATATCTTTCAGGATATAACATATTATTTCTTTTGATAGTATTGAGGATTATTAAAATAAAAAGTAATTTTTGTTTAATTTGATTAAAGCAAGGAAAGTGCTTTACCCATAGCTAATAACATTTAAAAATTATTAATCAAATTCGTCACCCACTAATTTTGCATAAATAGATTTGTAATGTCCTAAATATATTAAAATATATTTTTATTTAAGTCTAAAATATGATAACAAATCTTAATAATAATACCATAATAACAAATCTTAAGAAAATATGGAAATTCTTGAATTGTTCAATAATTTGTATCAATTATTTTTTAAAAAATCAATATATTAATTTAGTTACCACCTATTTCACTTTCATGCGTCTCATATTTAAATAACACACTAATATAATTAAATCTCTCATTCTCTTTTTAATCATATCCAATGGATCGTTCTTGTACAAATAAAATTATTGCAAATTACTTCCAAGATATATTTTTTAATTTAAATTAATATAAAAAATACAAATGAAAAATAGTAAAAGGAATAAAATATTAATAAAAGCGCTACATACAAGACACACACACACACATACGTATATAGATATATAGGGACATATCTAGTGAGAAGAGTGTTTATTATGAGAGGGTGAGAAGAGTGAAACATGAGCATACAACCATACATGGATGGTTAAGATTAAAAGTTACGTAAAGGTAATGTGACCACTTAAAAAAGTCACATTTATTTATGTTCTAACATTGACTATTCATGTAACATCTAATGGTCAAGATTCACTCATCTCACCTTTTACAATAAACACTCATCTCATGTGATACGCTCTCATATAATACAGTCAATATAGATAATTTAATAATTTCTCGTGGAAGGGAACCTCGCGGGGCATGGGATTCGATCCCCGTCATTGTCCCCACACCCGTATCAAGAGGATTTTTTTCCCGTTCCCATTGCTGCAAAGAATTTTTTTTTGATTTCGAGTCCACAAATAGGGCAGTTCCCACGATGATCCCCAAATGCAAGGAGATTTTGTCATCCCAAAACTGTTTATTACTTGGCTTACATAAATTGAATTAATTTATATATAATTTCAGCCAAGTTAATTTATTAATTTTTTTTATAAAATTAATGGATTAAATTGTTCTTTTAGAAGACAAATTTTTTTGATGTTATAAATTTTTTTCAGGCTCATAGGTTGTTTTATAACAATTTATATTTAAATTCTTTAGTATTGATGTTAGAGTGAAATTTTTTTCATGAAAATATAACAAAAAATTATATTTATGTATTTCTAAACTAAATTTATAAATCTTATTTTTCTTGATGAATCATTATTATATTTTATTAATAATATTTTTATATAATTATATTTATTTTTATCAATTAATTTTAAATTTACCATATGTATCGCATACGGTGCAAAAAAATCTAGTAATGAGTAGAGTTTGTAAAAATGTCATATTCTCTCTTTTCAATAAAACAAAATACAAGTATTCTATTTTTTTCATTAAAATCAGACTCTTTTGTTCTCTTTGTTCATTAAATGAGTAAAAATGTAAATATCTAAAATGCTAACAAATTCAAATTGTTCTTAAAAAAATACTTTTGAAGTTCTTTTTGTCTAAAACATAATATTGAAGTACTAATCTATCTGATGTGATCATATATGAGGCCAAGCTGAATATCAGCTTGGGGCTGATTCATTTTTCTTTTTCACTAACCTCCACAAGTAAACTCTAATTGTCATATATATATATAGACAGACATACACACATAAGCTGTTTATAGTGAATATGTTAACTCTCGTCCTTATTTTCTAAATAATTATGTGACCAAATCTTGTGCTCAAGGATGGACTCAAAAATATTGGCAATGAGGACAAGGATGACTAAGAATCATATAAATAGAAAAATAAATATTTGTTAAATATTTATACCTACATATAAAAGTACGATATTATAAAATTTAATTTGGATTCATTATTAACGTAAACTATTTTTGTATTACCATTTAATCACATGTTTTTATTACATAAAAGAATTTTACCAAGTACGATAATTATATTAAACAAGCAGTGGAAACAAGTCTTTATAATTTATGGAATATATAAGAATAAAAAAATTATATATAACATGTTAAAAAAAAATTAAAATGGGATTGTGGGAACATATATCCGCATGGCCTACACCGACCTACAATGCAGGCCCATCTCTACTTGGACTAACAGATATTATATAAATCAATAAGTGAATAGCTGAAATCCGACGCAACAATAGATTAATTTGTAGAAAATTTGTTACATAACAAGAAATGAAGTACGTTAAGTTCTTATTACACATAAGATAAAATGATAAGCATGCAAATTGTTAAACTTAAGCTTCATCAAAGTGGGATGAAGGGTGGTTACATTTAATCCAAATTTGGTTATTCCTTTGTAAAATTTCGGTTTCTTTTTGCCTGAACTCTGGTGATGTTATTAAAATGTATTTTGTCAAGCTATCATGGCAAGGTTTACCCAAGTTATGCACAAGGTTGAGGCAACAAAATGTACTAACTGTTTCATTACCATAAAATGTCCCAAAAAAGATCTGACTGCCACAATGTGAATATAACTTAGCCGCACATTCTCTCAAATATTTTGCATATGTTGATAATGGCCTTGGTGCATAATTACTTTCAATAGCAGGACCTTCAGATGGTTGAAGAATTTCAGATGAAACTTTTGTTTTGACGAGCAAAGTAGCACTTGCCATAAAGACAACCATTAGACAAAAGTTGTTGAGTGTTGCCATGACTTTTCCAGATCAAATCTAATTGTTGGGTATTAAAAAGCTTTGTTGGTAGTAGTAGGTGATTAATAAGACCATATTTATAGTTAAATATAGTCTTAATTAACATTTACGTTAATGACTTTTTGTTCAACACTAATGAAACAAACAAAATAAAGTAATTACCCTTTATAAGTTATGAAACGCTAATGTTTGCATTTACATTATAACGTGTTTTTGTATTCTCCATTTTTTTACGTTATTATAGAAGACTAAAACTTTAAATTGTAGTCATAGACTTATAGTAACAATAAAAATAAATGTACTTATTAAGTTATAGAAATAGTTACTTTGCGACCACCACATTGAAGTTGTAGAATTATTAATATATGAGGTTCAAATCATTATTTCGTCGAAGCTTTATTTTGGATTTTGTTGGGAGCGCTGGTGAGGTCTAATCCCCATATTAAAATTTAAATATTTTCGCAAATTAAAAATACATTTTTTTTACAAACCAAAATAAAATCTTTTTTTTTGTAAAATAAAAAATCACAAATAAATGTGAACAATTTCATATGGTCTCAATATTGTGATTGTGAGGAATTCAAAACCCCCTTTTTGTTACTTGTCAAAAAATATTTTTTTCCTGTGCAAAATTCCTTTTAAATTATTTTATTCAAAATATCTCATCAAAAATATTTTTTTAAAATTCTTTTCCTTGCGAAATTCGTACAGTTTCAATTCACTACTTTTATATGATATGTTGCACGCCTACAATTTGTTCCAAAAAAATGGCTATTTAGCCACTCATTCCATGTCTTAGTCATTTTATTATCTTTGATAACATGCCGACAAATGAGACATGTCAAAATAAAAATAAAAAAATCTTTTTTAATAATAAAGGACCAATTTAATTAATCTTGCAAATAACACTAAATTAAATAGACAATAGTTCTTAAAATAGACGGTATAGGGTGCTAATACGTTCCATATCCGTAACGAACCCCTGAACTTTGAACTCTAAAATGTAGACCATCTTTTAGGTGTCCAATTGCACAATTCCATTTAATGGATAAAGCGATTGTTGGCAACTCACAACTCTTCGAGGTCCTTTCCTTCTCTTCTTTTTAATTTCGCGGCACCCTTTCGGGACAGTTGCGACACATATCCATTGGATTAGTTTTTAATTAGATATCCGTTGGATATCAAATGAATGTTTTGGTTTGATTACTAACTATCCATAACTAAATTTAATCCATTAGATTTAATTTAATAAAATACATTATTTTAATTAGATGGACTGAATTGGTTTTAATATGGATGAATTAGATGAATTAAAAATTAATGAATTTTATTGTCAGCACTAGTTTCAACCATTGAATTTTATAATATATAAGTATTTATTTTTAAATTATCTTTTGAATGGAGGATATGTTACCATATATTGAGTTCACGATGTATCTAAGTCTATAATTGTAAGCTCCAAAGCCCTTTTGAGGTAATTTTTCTATAAATGATTTTGATGCTAACAAATTATATTGAAAATCTTGAATTATTGCTCTAACATTCTTGAGCGGATTAATGCACTTTGGTGGAGTTTTCTTGGAGTTATTGATATACAGGACTTGAAAATCATTCATAAAAAAAAGATCTCTAGATGGCTGGAACAACTTGAGAAAGTTTCTTGGCAACGTGAGAAAGTTCCTAGACAACGTGAGAAAGTTCCTAAAGAACCTGAGAAGGTTGGTCCAAGTTCAGGTCTTGAGAAAGTTTACATCAAGTTGAATAAAAAATGAAGAACTTTCCCAAAACATATTTAAAGATTGAAGCATGTTAGAAGAGCACTTTACCTGCCTACAATGACAAAACCAAATTCAATCAAGTGGAAGAAACCAAGGCTGAGAAGAATCAAGACCTGAGAAAGTTAGTTGAGAACGTTTAAGCTAAGAACAGTCATGAAGAACCTTTCTCAAAGTCTCAATAGAACAAATCTGGAAAGCAAAGCTAATAAGATGATTGAAATGAATTTTTAATCGAACCACCAAAGGAGAAAGTTGAAGCTCAAATGATTAGCATCAGAATAGAAGTTATGATCAAGTTCTTACAAGTTGAGAAAGTTCGAATACAAGATAAGATTGTTTGAAGTCTTTTTGAACAAGATTCCAAACCTAAAAGAGATAAGATGTACAAAGTCAAACTTTGAAGAAATCAAGTTCAAAAAGGATAAGCATGAAAGATTCCAGCAAAGCAAAGTCAAAGCTGAGCCTAGTGGAAGTTGAGAAAGTTTAGGATGAGAAAGTTCGAGTTAAGAAAGTTCAGTGCCATTAACATTCTCACTTATACCTAAAAAGGACAAACATGTGCAGGAAAATGTTGTAATGGCTAATAACGGCTAGTTTCTACATGGAATCACTTGGGACTTGTTCTTAATGGCTAGAAACACATTCCTAAGCATAAATACGATTTGTAACATTCTGCCTAACCCAATAGTTTTACTCGATATTATAATAGCTCAATAAATTAGGTATAAGTTACCTGATAATTTTGGGTAATTGTTTGAAGTGAATTGAGCATAAAATTATAACACTGAACATGAGAAATATCTTAGAAAATTATAAGGTTATGAGCAGATGTAAAATAGATGATGAAGATTAATTTCAGAATGGAAAATAGAATAAATTAAACATTTGAAAGTTTCCTAGTTCAATCTCCTAAGGTTTAAATTATTTCAGGGATGAATAGTAACACTTAGTAATTGATAAAAGTGCCTATGAATATGTGTCAAAGAATGAGTTTTTGGATTAAAAAGGAATCCTAAAATCTTTTATAATTCTAGAGGAAGTTTGGACATTTAATTATGAAGGATTAAATTATCTTTAAAAGCTAAAATGTTTCCAATTGATTATTTAAATATTTCCTTCTCTAAAATATCTTCACTAACCCAAACCCCCTCTCACTATCCGTTTTCTAATTCCTTCTTCACATTATCCCTTTCTTCCTATTTATATCTCCCATTATCTCTCACTCACTCGTTCTCTCTCGTCCCTCTCACTGCTCTCTCTTGCTTTTGCTGTTCCTCGTCCACTTGTCCACTCACCCTCTCATTGTTGCTCTGTTCGTTGTCCTCTCTCCCGTGGGTTCACTCTCGCCATCACTCTTGCTAAAATAATAATAATAATAAATAACAAAGAAAGAGGAAGAGCAGTAGCAAACGGATATAGAGAAAGGGAGAGAAAAATGAAGCTCAAACAAGTAAAATACAAGATTCAAGAAAGGAAAAGGTAAATGGTTTTATTGTTATTTTCATTTTCTAATTGTTCTAAAAATTTCTGTTTGATAAAGATTTTGAAATGGAAAATGGTGGTTTGTATGTTGATTGTGGTTTGAGAAATTGGTTCTTTAACTTAATTCCTAATGAAATTTGAGCTTAGAAAATGGGTTAAAACCTCTAATGGATTGATTGCTCTAAATGTATCTTGGATGTTGGATATGAAAATTGTGAGGATGTTGTTTAATGATTGGTTTTGAGAATAGATATTGACTTTATAAAATAGAGGGCTGATTTTGTGTGGGTAGTTCTTGGATTCCAATTTGTTATTCTTTTCTGGAGATTATTGTGATGATGTTGTCAAGCTAAATGCCATGGCTATGTGAGCTCATTGTAACTAGAATTTTTATGTCTTCATGTGATAATTTGGTGGCTATTTGCCAAGGAAGAATGTTGCCCAAATTGAACTAGAAAATTTGAGGAAATTGTGGTATTTTGGGCCTTAATATATTCTATTTTGAAACTAAATAGACAAGCTCTTCATTTATTGATTTTATGATGATTTTAAGTGAATTAAGAGTTGGAAAATATTTGTTGGTTATTGTATGGTGTTGGTTGAAAGTTTTGATGAGTTTTAACACCAATATGTTTCCAAGAATGCTTGTTTTTGGCCTTGGGAAGCTTGAATCTGAGGCTACTATTTTTAAGGCATAAAGGCTTTGAGTTTTATGTTATGCAATGCACGTTATCTTGGTATATCATGACATAATGGAATGCTTTATGGCTTGAGTGATATTATAATGATGGATTTGCATATTGACGAAATGATTTCAAGATGACATTGAATCCTATGAGATTGATCTTATTTGAGATTGATTGATTAAATGTCAATGCATTGTATTACAAATTGAAATTGATTGATAAATATGAATGATGTTCAAGGGCATAATGAAATATGCTCATTAATGAATGTTTTTGGGAAGCATGATATTGGGAAGCACAATAATGTAAAGAAAATGGGTAGATTAACATTTAAAGAATAGAGTTACTCCCTCTCTATAATGAATTATAAGGATTATGGTTATGCTTCCCTTTTTGTGCAAGAAGATGTGAAAGAATATCAAGTAATGGTTTTAGTCAACCTTGCATGTTTTTGGTTTTTCAAACTTGTTACTTGTTGTTCCATGTATGGATGACCTCACTCATGGAGCCAAAGGTACTCCTAGTGCTAGGGTTCTGGGTATTAATGGATGTGAGACAAGTTAGCCCATTCATGCTAAGTAGTGTTAAGTGGTTGGTTCCCTACTACTTAGAGAGGTAATACCCATGGTATTCAAAAGGGCAATACCAGGTAGTGTAAGGTGGACAAGGAAGAAAAAGGTTTTCAACCTCTTCCTACCCAAGGATATACAAGGAATAAAAGGACTTCTGGGAACAAAAGGGCTTCCTGGATTAAAATGATTCCTGGAACAAAAAGGTTTCTTGGAATAAGAGAATTCCTAGGAAAACTAGTAACATGGGTTTTATAAAATAAAATCTTTTATTAAACATTATATGAGCATACTTTAGGGCAATCATTAGGCATAACCAAACATCATAAAGCATTGCATAAAATGACAATTGTATGGGCAATTGCCTTGTTTTCAATATACGTAAGAAACAAGGTTAAAAGTTATTCAAAAAAGGCTAGGCTAGTCACTAATTATTTAAGATACGTAATGTTCAAGTTAGCAATAATGTGATTGTCTAACTAATTATTTTAATGATTAATTGAATCGTCTGCCTTGGGAAGGGAAAAGACAGAGTTTTGACTTTTTACCACCTTTCTAGATATTTTATTTAAATTGATTTTCCCCGAGATAGTTAAAATTATTGTGATGACATGTTTTTTTTATAACTACTAAGAATTTTGATTCTCACCCCCTTACATCTATGGTTTCCATGATAATTCCAGGAAGGGATCCACAACTGACAAGCAAGATGGAGATGGACAGGTCTTATGATTGAGAAGATATTTCAGTTAATTTGATCAGATTTTGTATAATAAGTCGATATAAGTATAATTTGTATATAATTCATTTCATATTATATGTGTAATAGGTTTCCGCTAAATGCTCATATTTTGTATATTATTAAATTTTTTTTTAAAAAAAAGTTTGGATATTCATAAGTAATATACCAAATTCTAATTACTGATGCATAGTCAAGATACATCATTAGTATTAGTAATATGAGATGTTACATTATGGTATTAGAGCAGTTCATCCTGTTGAACTAGGGTATAGACTAGCTATGTTTTGTTATGCATTTGTCTTATCATAGTGATAAGATGCATAGGTAGAGTTGCATAACTGCATTGGGATTATATGTATAGTTAATTGTCACACTGTTACATGAATCTTGAGCTTGATCAACTCAATATATAATGTTCAGTGCGTACAGAATACTATGGCATCATCCAGGTGTACATGAATGTGAATGCTTATGTCTTAAAGCATGTCAAATGGTTTTTGATGATAACAAAGCCAAAGATGAAGATCAAGTGCAAAAGAGAAGATCAAGATCAAAGAAAGAAATCAAGAGGCTTAGACATAGGTCTTAGAACATCAATGTTAAATGCTCTTAAGATATCTCAAATGATTTTTCAAAAGATATTCTTAATCAATATGTTTTTCAAAGTTCGTACTCTAAAAAGATGTTGATTTTAATCTTGGATCAAGTTAAACATTTACCAATATTATTAAATCCAAGTTTCTTAAAGTTAGAAATGACATGAATCCTCATTTAGGCTTAAAAAATGTGTTCAAAGTGGAAAGTAATCGATTACATATGTGTGGTAATCGATTACAAGCTAAACAGAAGTCTTGTCATCAATTACATCAACCATGTAATCGATTACCAAAAAGTCAGAGGGCATGTAATCAATTACATCAACCATGTAATCGATTACCATCAAGTTAGAGGGCGTGTAATCGATTACACAAAGCTGGTAATCGATTATCACATGCCCAGAAAGCCAAGAACACATTCTAACTACCATGTAATCGATTACCAGAAATGTGTAATCGATTACCAGTGTTCTGACATGCCGAATGGCTATATTAGATGCATTAAATGCTTACCTTTAATCCCCCAACGGCTCTTTAAGTGCATATCTCTTTAAATACAGATGTTGGGGCATCATTAATACTTTTTCTTGAACATGAAACATCTTTGTAACACATCAAAATGAGAATTAATTCTTGAAATCATTTATTGCTCTGTTTTTGACAAATTCTTGAGGTATCTTTTGAGAGCATTCTAAGAGCTTCAATTTGTATCATTTACTCTAGTGAGAGTTTCATTCTATCAATCTTGATTGCTTTGTAAGAGAGGGTGAGATATCCCTCCAAATTGTAAAGGGTGAGGCATCCCTTTGTTTGAAAAGGCTCAAGCTCAAGGGTGAGGCATCCTAAGTAGTTGAGTGCTCAAGTTTGTAAAGGTTGTCAAGCACCTATTGAAGCTTGAAGATATAGTGGAAAATCTCGAGTGGTTGCTTGAGGACTGGACGTAGGTCATAAGTGGATTGGTGGCCGAACCAGGATAAACTATTGTGTTTGATTCTCTAAACCCTTATCTTTACATTTGTGCATTGCTTATTTTCTTACTTGATTACTTCTCTCTTGGTTGGTTATTAAGCAATATATATCGTTCTTATCAATTCATTCATTTCAAATAGTCAATAGCTTCAACGAAATTCAACATTCAAGTGTTTTGCGAAAGAATTGCAAACTTGTTTTATAAGCTCAATTCACCCCCTCTTAAGTATTGAAGCAACTTGGTAATGGTGAAGAGATAGAGCGTCTTCCAGTGACAGTATGGCAAATATGATGGAGATGATCCGAGAATGATAACTGTCAAAAGAAATTAAATAGAGATGGTCGTAGCTATGAGGAAACAGGCGATTGTCATAAATAGAGTTTTGGAAAGAATGGATAATAACCCACATCCACAACTAGAGAATGAAGCATTGGTTGAGAGAAACCAGAGATTTCATGATCCTTCAGGGTTCAGGAAGACCAACCCTCCATTAATTCGAAGATAGTATGATTTTGCTAAGGGTAAAGAGTGGTTGAAAGAGTTGGAGAAACGAAAGGAATTCTGATAGATTTCTTGTTTGATGTGTTTGAAGAGAGTGCTCAGTTTAGGTGTGCCCCACCTATGGTTAGAGTAGAGAAGATATTTGAGAACATCCAATTTAAATTTCTTGAAGCTTCTCAATTTTTTCTTTGCCTACATCCTGATTGGAAAGACTGTGACATTCATGGTCTATGGAGGAAAAAGAATCTTGTTGAGTATGGGATCATTACTCAGTGCATAGCTCCTACAGGGGTCAATGACCAATATCTGACTAATGTGTTGTTGAAGATTAATGCCAAACTTGGTGGGTTAAACTCATTATTGGGCATTAAACCATCTTCTTCTCTTCCTGTTGTTTCTAGAGTTTCTACCTTCATTATAGTCATGGATGTGTCACATGGTTTTCTAGGATAGTCTGGTATTCCTTCAATTACCGCGGTTGTTAGCTCTAGACAGTGGCCTCTGATATCAAAGTATAGGGTAGGTGTTCGAATCCAGTTTGCAAAGGTTGAAAAGATAGATAATTTGTTCAATAAAGTATCCAAAAAGGAAAGATGAGAAAAACTAAAAGAAATGTTTTATGCCCAAGGGGAAACAAGGCAAGTGTGATTGTTTCCCTCTACCATCCTTATTATTTTTATCTTCATGTTTATAAATAACATGTATGAGTTTGAAAATGATTTGAGTGATTCTATATGACTTTATGTTTAGAAATAAACTTGGGATTGAATAAGATTTTCTTAAGTTTGGTTATAAATCCACTATATAGGGGTTGTTCACCATTATTTTTGCTTATCTTTTCTCTCTGTTTTGCATTACAATTCTGGTCATGTAAGCTTGTGAAACTCACGCCAAACCACAAAAAATAGCTTGGGTTTTGGTGCCTTCTTGTGCTTCTACTTTTCCTTGTTTCAATTCTACTTTTTATGTAAGTTCTTAAGTAAGAATTTGATATTTTTCTTGATATTTTGATGCTCAATATGTCATGGATGAGATGAGTTTTGCAGGTGACCTTCTTGTTTTTAATTTGTTTATCAATTTTATATTGATGTTGTGTTAAATTATGATATGATTTTAATGTGAAAAATGGTTGAATTTGAATTTAAATGTCATGGCTGTGGTAGGCATAGTTTGTGAGCAGATTTGTGAATATATTTTAGTGGTTTTGTGCTAGACGTGAAACTTGATTGGTGATGAGATACAAGGGCAGAATATTGCCTTGTTTTTTACTAGTATATGAAAGATTTAAAAGTATAAAACATGACTTGTATGGTGTGGAGGTCACGACCAAACAGCCTTAGAGGACTTTAGTTTGCCCTTTTCTTTTATTGACTCTTAGCAATGAATTAGTGATAGTATTTGAAAGAATTGAATTGCTTATTGTTGTACTTTTTGAAAGTTACGGCCGTATGTGTGTGTGAAGAGTTATAGTCAAGGCTAAGTGAAATAGTTGTTGTCTTTAAATGAGTTAAATTGTAATAGATTTCCATTGTCAAATTTCCTTTGTTGACCATGATATTGTGTCAAATTTGTGCCATGTTATTCATGGATGAGCCTTCTATGTTGAACATGAAAATGTGTTAGTTTTGGGTTTTAATATTCATGGTTAAAATAAGGGCAGAATTGGAGGAATATTAACTAAGCTATATACCATTTGGTTTCTTCGAATTTGTATTGTTTTGAGATTGTTATAAACGGCTAATGCAATAACTTTGACTTTATCTTAAATTTAATGGAAGTGGTAAGTAATCGTGTGTATCTGTGTGTTTTAATTGTTATGTCTATATGTTCACACTTGTTCATACTTTATAACATTGATTTTATTGACCTCGATTCTTATAAAAGCCTACATGGCCAAGCCTTAATTAAATAGGAGAGATTATGTTTTCTATGTATTTTTTGTTATGAGTTCACACTTTAATTTGTGGAAAGTCATGGTCAAACTCTAAATAAGTTCACGGTCAAAGCAAGGAGTGAATGAGATTTCTTTGTTTTAACTCACTCATTTTGTACTATTGGTTATTAAATTAAGTTTGTAAGGCTAATTATGATAAAAATATGGATGAATGTGGGTTGAATGCTTTAAAACAAGGTACTGCTCTATTTAACAAATTTTTTTGATGCATTTATGCTTGAATGGTGAATGAAAATCAAGGCAAAATGCTTCCAAAATTTAACTAGAATTTTGGGTACAAATGTTCATGAGTTTATAACATGAAATGTGGTTGAAATATATGGTAGAAGGCTACATTGTTCTAATAAGAGTTGTTAATGCTTTTGTACTTGAAATTATGATTTGTTTTAGTAAAGTTTATGACCAAGCTAATATGAATGTAGCTCACGATCATGTATAGAAATCTTAGTACTTGAATTGTGTATTGGACTCAAAGAGACATGGTAATATCTACATATGACAACTAAAGCTTATGTGATAATATTGTGTTTGAACCATAATTAATCTTTAAGTTGAAATTCAACATGGTGGATTATAGTCAATAATTCTTGAATAGTCGATTATATATTAAAGTGAGTTTTGTTTATGCTTATTTGAGTTTAAATAATGATTGGTTATGTTTGAAAATGACTGCTTGATGAGATGTTATGAAGTGCAGCAAATGAAGTATAAATGTATACTTGGTGAGAATTATGATATATACTTTTGAATAAGATGAATCAAATTTTAAGGACAAAATTTATAAAAAGAGGGGGATTGTAACATTCTGTGTAACACCCCAAATTTCCTAACTATTTGACAGTAATTTTGACAGTTAACAGAATTTTACTATTTAGTAATTTCTGTGTACTGTAAAATTATTTTGAGTATTCGGTGAATACATTTGATCGTTTTGTGTGATTTACTCCGTGTCAAGAAAATAATAATTTTTGGGCCGAGAAAAATCTTACGTAATTTAATTATTACTGTTAAGTCTTAATTATTTTACGTAATCTAATTTGATTTTCATAAGTTTTATAATTTTTATGATTTTGTGGATGATTATTAAATTTTTATAATTCTCTAATTATTTTAGTGTTATCCGTGGGCCGTCTATGGGCCTAGGGGCTGTACGTGGACCCAAGTGGGTTCGAAAAAATGAAAATTTTTCTATAGCCAGGAAATTTTGTACTGTTGAGATGGAGATGGGAGATCTTTAAACCTGAATCCGAAAATAGTTTTTGAAATTTTCTTTTACTATGTTTTGTACTGTATTTAATTATCGGGTGATAAAAATATAGTAAAAATATTATTAGTAAGGTTATAGCAGATAAAAAAATAAATATTGTACTGCTTAGTTAACATTAGTGGTTTGGATATCCACCATTGATTTAATCAACGGTGGAGATTTAGTCTTATAAAGTGGCTAGGACCATTTATGACCATTGGATGTAAAGTTTGAAGGAGTAATCTTGACCCTTCATTTTGAAGATACATCTAATGGCTAGGATTTCAAGGAGGAAAGATCCAATGCCCTAGATTAAGTCTTCTAATCTATAGGCAACCTAGAATCTACATTAATCCTAACCATTGATCTAATCAATGGCTAAGAATGCTTAAAATGGTGGCTAGTGAAATTGGTCACTCAAGGAGAGTGCAAGGAGGGGGGGACGATTTTGTGAGGCTTAATGCAAGAGCATGGTTTCAAGACCACATTATTGATCATTCTTGATCATCTTTGTCTCCTCCAAAAACAAAACTCATCAAACTTTTCTCTCCACTTCTTCTTCAAGCAAGTTTCAGCCATGACCCATAAATCCATCTTCCATCACTCAAAAATTTCAAACAACCATATTTCTTGAATCTATACCTCATTCTAAGACACTTTGTAGTTTGGAGCAAGTTCTAAATCTTTTATCTTCAAGGACTTTCTTCAAGAGCAAAGTTATAGGATTTTTATGGTGAACTGTAAGGAAACTTCACTACTTGTCTTATTTTCATGTTCTAAGCCATGTTTGATCCATGGTTCTTCTTGTTCAAGCTTGATATGCTAATAAATTTGTGTTTTGCTTTGTATTTAAGAAACCTTTGGTGGTGAAAGACTTGGAAAAAGAAGCAAAACAAGGAGCTTTTGAGGTTTTTCAAGAGGTAAGAGGGAGATCCATCTCACCAACCAAGTATGGTGGTGAGAGATGGTTTGGTATTTGATGGATGGTGAATCCATGTGAGGATTCATATCCATGGTCATGTAATTATTTGTGTATGTGTTTTGATTATTTGCTTATGCTTGATTTGATTTGCATGATTTATTGATTTTGTTTATGGCATGCTTGTGATATATATGATGAATATGTATATGTATGTCATGATTTGATGATGGAAAGGAAAACAATTTTTGGTTACAAAGACCATGAGGATTTTGGCCAAGACACCTCAAAATAGGTATTCATAAATTAATATTTTCATGAATAGTAAAATTGGATGTTTAGAAAAGCAAAGAAAATAAACAAAAGGTTTGTTTTCAAGGAATAAGTGTTCACGGTTTTGTTGAGGAATTTTAATGGTTTTGTTTGTGTAAAACCATTAATGGAACTTAGTTGATTTAGAAGAAAAAATTGGTTTCAATGGCCATGTCCACAGTTTTGAAGGTTTGTAATGCCTTAGTTTTATGAAACAAAGTGATTTTCAAAGTGGAAATATAAATTGATTTAGTACAAGGATTTTGGAAATGGAATCAGAGTATTTTATCACTTGAGAAATAGAAATTTCAGTTACGAAAGGAAAATAGAGGTTGTAAGGGTTTGAACCTCAAATTATTTTGGAAGATGATTGAATTTGAGAATTTATTTTGAATTATAAAGGAAACATTGGTGATTAAAATTTACTAACGTAAAACTTATCCTTTGGGTTTTGGAGCGCGTTACGAAATTTTAAGTTAGAAAAGCATTGATTTAATTCAATGAAATGATGAATTTATGGAATAAATTGCGAAAAGGATTTTCTTGAGTAAGAAAATGTGGAAAATAATGTGAGAAGTCATATTATTTTGAGAAAGGTTGAATTGAGATTTTGAAGGTTGAGAAATATTTTACAACATTGAAAATGGAGAAAAATGATTTACGTAACTTAAAAATATGATTTTTAAGCTACGTGAATTGAAAAATATTTAAATATTTCCATGCGATTTGAAAAATGTTGAAATATTTCTACGCAATTTGGAAAACGTTTAAATATTTTACTCGTTTAAGATATTGTTGAAAAATCGCTACATGATTTAAAAATGGTGGAATATTTTTACATGATTGAGAAAACATTGAAAAATCACTATGTGATTTAAAAATGATGGAATGTTTTTACGTGATTGAGAAACGATAGAAAATCGCTACGCGATTTAAAAACGCAATGGAAATGTTGCGAAATTGTGAAAACGTAACAGAAATGTTGCGCGATTATGAAAATGTGACAAAAGTGTTTCACAACTATGAAAATGCGATAATATGATTTCGTGACTGAATTTAACAGTAAGATTACTGTTGGACTAGTGTATGGACACTGTATGAGAAAATGATGAATTTTTCCTGTGATTGGCATTTGGTGCATTATACATGCATTGGAAAGATATGCAGTGAGGCATATGATGAATTTGAAAAATATGCATTGAGGCATATGATGAAATTGAAAAATATGCAGTGAGGCATATAATGAATTTGAACGAAAATATAGCTAATAGCTATTATGGCCCTTGCGGTTGGACTTGCATTGAGATATTCATGCATTGAACGAAAATGAATAGCTGATAGCTATTGTGACCCATGTGGTTGAAGAGAGAATGAGAATTGAAAAGTGAGGTCTATGATGGATCTTGGGGGCGTCAAGGTGCAACAGTCGACCAGTGGACGGTGATTGGCAAAGTTCCATGTGCCACTTGGCGATGCAGTCCATTGCAACGAATTGATGATACCCGACAAGAACGTGATTCTTTTCGAAGACTGGAGATTGTCTGTGGGTCAAGGCTGGGCAATTAACCAGAAAGACTAGAGATTGTCTATGGGCTAAGGCTAGGCAATTAACCAGAGCATTCTTCTCGAAATTGTGAAAACTTCTATGGAGTAGGACATTGAGTCTTTGTGCACATGCATAATTATTGAGTATTGGTTATGATAATTGAACTGTTGAATACTTGGATAATGTTGAGGGCATTATCATAAATATTGAATATTTATATCTGATGTGATATAATAATTGAGGAATATTGGATGATGATGATGATAAATAATATTGATGACATTATTATAATTATCATGTGATTTGAATAATGTTAATGGCATGATGGTAATTAATATTTATTATATTTGTTGCGATAAATAATAATTGAGGGCATGATTATAATTATTGTATCTATTGTGATGATAAATAATGATGAGGGCGTGATTGTAATTATGGTATGATATACCTGTATGGTGTGTTGTTTGTGTTATCTCTGTGCTACCGTGTTGGTATTGGCGTAGGTGATCTCACCTCTTTGTTATATTATTTTATTGTGCTTGTATTGTTAAAAATATTTAGTAGATGGAACGAGTTTCTTAGACTTGACTGAAAACAAATATTCTGAGTTTGGTGACAACATCAAGGAGTAACCATTCCGGATTTGTTGGTGTGCAATTTTGAGGAGGAATAGATACATGACCCATCAAGATGGATACAAGACGGAATAAGTATGTTGAGTTTTTATCGTTAGTGTTTTACCGTGCTATTGAGTAGGACCCGTCATGGGGTTTGCTACTGTTAAAACTTGAGTCTGTAAGTTTATATTTCTTGAATAATTGTAATTATTAAGTGTTGTTTATTATATGAGTTTTAATCAATTTAAATTTATTTTTCAGTATTACTTATAAATATCAGTAAGTTTATGTTTCCGCGAAAAGAAATTTTAAAACCCATGTTTTATAACTCAAACATTTTATGAAATCATTTTCAGATTATAAGTTGGTAGTCGGAAATGTGATGCCCTAAGGAGGGTGTTACATTCTGTTTAACCCAATAGTTTTACTCGGTGTTATAATAGATCAATAAATCAGGTATAAGTTACCTGATAATTTTGGGTAATTGTTTGAAGTGAATTGAGCATAAAATTATAACACTGAACATGAGAAATAGCTCATAAAATTATAAGGTTATGAGCATATGTAAAATAGAGGATGAAGATTAATTTCATAATAGAATATAGAATAAATTAAACATTTGAGAGTTTCCTAGTTCAATCTCCTAAGGTTTAAATTATTTCAGGGATGAATAGTAACATTTAGTAACTGATAAAAGTGCCTATGAATATGTGTCAAAGAATGAGTTTTTGGATTAAAAAGGAATCCTAAAATCTTTTATAATTCTAGAGGAAGTTTGGATATTTAATTGTGAAGGATTAAATTATCTTTAAAAGCTAAAATGTTTTTAATTGATTATTTAAATATTTCCTTCTCTAAAATATCTTCACCAACCCAAACCCTCTCTCTATCTGTTTTCTGATTCCTTTTTCACACTATCCCTTTCTTCCTCTTTGCAGCTTCCTCTGTCTCTCACTCACTCGTTCTCTCTTGCCCCTCTCGCTGCTCTCTCGTCGCTCGTTCGCTTTCTCTCGCTTTGTTGTTCCTCACCCGCTTATCCGCTCACCCTCTCGATGTTGCTCCATCTGCCGTCCTCTCTCCCGCGGGTTCACTCTTGCTGTCACTCTGGCTAAAATAATAATAATAGAAAGAAAGAGAAAGAGCAGCAGCAAATAGACATAGAGAAAGGGAGAGGAAAATGAAGCTCAAACAAGTAAAATGCAAGATTCAAGAAAGGAAAAGGTAGAGGGTTTTATTGTTATTTTCGTTTTCTAATTGTTCTGAAAATTTATGTTTGATAAAGATTTTGAAATGGAAAATGGTGCTTTATATGTTAATTGTGGTTTGAGAAATTAGTTCTTTGACTTAGTTCCTAATGAAATTTGAGCTTCGAAAATGGGTTAAAACCCTTTTTGGATTGATTACTCTAAATGTATCTTGGATGTTGGATATGAAAATTGTGAGGATGTTAGTGTTGTTTAATGATTGGTTTTGAGACTATATATTGACTTTATAAAATAGAGGACTATTTTTGTGTGGGTGGTTCTTGGATTCCAATTTGTTAATCTTTTCCAGAGATTATTGTGATGATGTTGTCAAGCTAAATGTCACGACTATGTGAGCTCGTTGTAACCAGAATTTTTATGTCTTTATGTGATAATTTGGTAGGTGTTTGCTAAGGCAGAATGCTGCCCATATTGAACCACAAAAATTGAGAAAATTATGGTATTTTGGGCCTTAATATATTCTATTTTGAAACTAAATAGACAAGCTCTTCACTTACTAATTTTATGATGATTTTAAGTGAATTAAGAGTTAGAAAATATTTGTTGGTTGTTGTATGGTGTTGGCTGAAAGTTTTGATAAGTTTTAACACCAATATGTTTCCAAGAATGCTTGTTTTTGGCCTTGGGAAGCTTGAATCCGAGGCTACTATTTTTAAGGCATAAAGGCTATGAGTTTTATGTTATGCAATGCACGTTGGTATAACATGACATAATGAAATGCTTTATGGCTTGAGTGATATTATATTGATGAATTTGCATATTGATGAAATGATTTCAAGATGACATTGAATCCTATGAGATTGATCTTATTTGAGATAGATTGATTAAATGTCAATGCATTGTGTTACAAATTGAAATTGATTAATGAATATGAATGATGTTCAAGGGCATAATGAAATATGCTCATTAATGAATGTTTTTGGCAAGCATGATATTAGGATGCACAATAATGTAAAGAAAATGGGTAGATTAGACGTTGAAATAGTAAAGTTACTCCCCCTCTATAATGAATAGTACGGATTATGGTTTTGTTTCCCTTTTTGTGCAAGAAGATGTGAATGTATATCAAGTAATGATTTTACTTAACCTTGCATATTTTTTGTTTTTCAAACTTGTTACTTGTTGTTCCGTGTATGGATAACCCCACACATTGAGCTAAAGGTAGTCCTAGTACCGGGGTTCTGGATATTAATGGATGTGAGGCAAGTTAGTTCATTCATACAAAGTAGTGTTAAGTGGTTGGTTCTCTACTACTTAGAGAGGTAATACCTATGATATTCAAAAGGGTAATACCAGGTAGTGTAAGGTGGACAAGGAACAAAAAGGGTTTCCTACCCAAGGATATACCAGGAATAAAAGGACTTCCTGGAATAAAAGGGCTTCCTATAAGGAAATGATTCCTAGAACAAAAGGATTTCCTAGTGACTGCGGGATTAAAGGATGCAAACCCAAGTGCAGGTTGTCTCAAGTAATAAATTTCTCAGGAGTCCGAGGTCGATCCACAGGGAATTGATGAAGAAAAATTAACTGAGGTAAGAAAAGAGTTTGTCACAACACCAAAAGTAATAAAACAAGTTCACAAATGAATTTAAGGACTTGCTTGGGTTAGGAGATCCACTCTTGGTAATAAATTAAAGGTAAGATTATTTCTCTTTTTAACTCAATTGAAATCCACACACAACGGAGGTTCCAATCGGAAAATATAACATTCAAAGTTCAATTATATATGTAATCATATTATGATTCCTTTAATTATCTACCAACATTTGTAAATGAGTTCAAGCATTCACTGTGCCAATCCTATTGTCTACAATAAATCAAGATCTCCATTAACAAAGAAGGTTTCTAAATTGATTGGAAATAAAATACAACATATATAATGTTCATTTAATAATATATCATTTAAGTACAAGAAATAAAATAATCTAACCTTATTTCATTACCAAGAGCTTCACTCTTTCACCCCAGCAAGATGAAGATTTAGTTACTCATGGATAAGAAGAAAGAAAGAGAGAAGAAGAGAAAGATGGACATAGTTTCACTTTAGAATAAAAGAAAATTACAACAAAGTAAAACAACAAACAAGCATAACCACAAAAACTTCTAACAACTAAGCCTAACACCCAGTGCCTCTAATGGTTAGCCAATGGTTCCTTTTATAGAGGATTAGGGATACAAAATGACAAGTGGGCTGATTAGGGGTAGGTGGATGAGTGGATGAATGAGTGGAAAATGCCAAATGGTGAAGATAAGAGTGCAAAATCATTGAGATTTCTTGTATCCGAAATCATTCATTGCTTAAGTCATTGATTCCGTCATTTTCCAGCCAAGTGATCTTCATGAAAGTTTTAGGAAATTGTATAATCTTTCCAATGGCTCTGGAATCACCCAAAAATTCGTCCTACAGCCCAAGATATGACCCAATTACTACAGACTGTTCAGACCCAGCTTCAGCCCCTCTGTTTTGACTTTCAGACCCAATATCACCATCAAGGATCCCGAATCAAGTTTTGTGTTCAACATGAAAGTTTTAGATCTGGGTCTTAACTTTCAAATGTCCAAATTTGAGCCCAAAATAATTCTTGCAGCCCGAGTTATGTTCTGATTACTGTACACTATTCAGGTTTCAGACACAAAACTCGTGTTCTGTCTTCCAAGTCCAATTAGCTCCACTAGATGTCTGATTGAAACTTTGAGCTCTTCATCAAAGTTGTAGAGATCTTTCTTATCTTTCCTACAAGGTAAAATTCATAATTATCAGACATTTAGAACTCAAGATATGGCCAAAATACAGAAACAACGTAAGACCAAAATAGTGCTGAAAAAAATCAATTAAGTTCAATTTGAGTCCAAACTCACAAAACATAACTAGGCTTAATCAATTAAGTACATGGAGAGTGTAAATGACTAAAAATAAGGGTTTATTAATGTATAAAATATGTGATCATCAAATTCTCCCACACTTAGCTTTTTGCACTCCTGGGCAAAACACATAAAACCAAAGTTAGGAGACAAAGAAAAACGATACAGACTCAAAAGCTAAAAACTCTAAAAGACTCGATGAAGCAAGAAGAGCAACAAGAAATTCAAGGGATCAAAGCATTAATAAGGTAACATTTCTTCACATCTCAAACCAACAAGTAAGGAAACTTCAATTGAAAAGAATGAATCAAGAATGATAGATCCTTACAGAATTTCACTCTCAGTCTCTCAAGTGTTTAAAAGGTAAGTACTTCACTCTATTCAACCCATGAACAATTGCACTACCATAAGCTTGCTTATTTTTTATTCCTCTGCTACTTAAAACACGTGCATACAAAAATCAAGAGGACTTTATTCAAGGTTGTAATGGGGTCATGGTAAATGAAAGGGAATAATATGGATATGAAAAGATAAATACCAAAGAGAATAAAAGAGCATTATGGTACAATTAGAGTGGAGAAAATGTTTAAGAACATTCATCATAAAGGACAATCACCAATATTTGACTAATGTTTTGTTGAAGATCAATCCCAAATTGGTGAATTGAATTCATTGTTAGACTTGAACATTCTCCTTTTCTTCCTATTGTTTCTAAGCATTCACCTTTATTCTGATAATCCTTTGATTGCAACGGTGGTCAATAAATTTTTTTTTGGATCATTTTGCACACACACCCCCACACTTGTTCAAGAACAAGGTCAATGCTCTCTTATTCCCTAAGGTTGGGTAAAAACATATTTTTTTTTCTTTTTTTTTTTGAAGGATGAAATAAGCTTAAAACAAGGAATAGTCAAACAAGTTCAAAGGGGTTACACAATGGAAACTATACAAGGATGACTATTTAGTCAAAGTAGCTATTTCAAAATGCCTCAATCATATTAATGTATGCATGTGAAAATGTAGCCTCAAAAAGAATCAAAGCAAGTTCTAGAGTAATAATTCCATGAGTGAAAATCACACAAGAAAGAAGAGAATGGTACAGATATTCAATCCATTCATCAATAGGCTCAAAATCTCACAAGGCATATTTCTATCATTCTCTATCCACCAATTCAACATCCATAACCAAGTATGTGAAATTTAAGAAAGAAGATAATTTATTCAATCATGCTATGATTCCTGAATTTCAATTACTTCCAAGGATGTGAGAGTGCATTCGCTTGAATCTTTCAAAGGAAATCAAAAGACAAAAAACTTTGTTACTACCACAAATCTATACTAATTAATTACTACCTAAAAAAAACTCCTTACTTTGCCACTAATTAAGATGCGTCTCAGAAGTAAAATTACTCCTTACTCTGCCATCACTAATTAGTTTAGTAAGTCCATGACAATCATATCATACTTCCCAAACAAAACAAAAAAAAATTTTTTTTTGGTCAACTATCCTCCCCCCCAACTAGATCACAACATTGTCTTTAATGTTAAAATATAGATGAGTAAAGGATAAAAGATATTACCTGTTGGAGAAAACTGACACAAATTTAAACAGAAACAAAGTACAATAAATAAAATCAAAGGTATTAAAGATGAAGTGTCAGATCTGGCTTTCTTTTCTTGCTGTTTCCCTCGCTGCTTTCTGTTGACCGATCTATCTGAGTTAATACCTTATCAGGTACATACTCAAAAGCTTCTAATTTATCAATGAGCTAATCAATAGTGGAAGCAGAGATAAGAAGTTTTCTTGCCGAAGGAGTGATAAATTTCTGTTCCACAGCTTTGTCAAGAAAAAATAACAAAAGATCAAAGAAATTATTAACATTCAACAAACCAATGGGTTTATGGTGGATGTTCAATTCGGCCCAAGAGACTATTTGAAAAATTTCTTCCAAAGTACCAAAATCACCTGGTAAGGCAATGAATGCATCAGAGTTGTCAAGCATTTTTTTCATTCGTCCATGCATAGATGTTACCTGAATTTCTTCTCCAACCGTCTTTCCAGTGATGTTCTGTTGAGCTAAAGGTCCAGGAATGACTCCTAAAACCCAACTGCCTCCTATATATGCAGCAAGTGATACAGCCCCCATTAACCCACGGCAACCTCCCCCATATACAAGATGAATATTCCTCGCAGCAAGTGATCGACCAAGAGTGCTAGTTGCGTGTACAAACTCTAAACCCTTCCCATAACTTGACCCACAAAAAACACAGACATTTTTAAGGTTACGAATAGAAGGCCTCATTTCTATACTTTTCCTCCCTTTGAATGTTTCTGAGTTGAAGGAAAGTGGAGAAAATGGAATGTTTAAATAGGAAAAAGAAGGGAAAGGGTAATAATTGCACCTATAAGGGTAGGTTGGCTGTTGTCAGAAAAGTTTGAAATTAAGAAACACAGAATCTTTCTTTTTTTTTGTTTTTGTTTTTGTTTTTTTGTTTTGACTTCAAGAAAACCATCAGGGTAAAGAAGTCTAGAAACCCCTGAAGGACCCTACTCAAAGGATCGTCTATCCAAAACCAAAATACAGTAAAATCATACAAAGATAAAAGAAATATAATAGCAAATGATGACATACCTGTATGTACAGCTTTCATGGCGTATCTTTATACTGTGCGTCATGAGTGCAATAGTGACATATCTTTATACTGCGTGTCACCAGTGCAGTAGACACTCACGAACTTTTTTTTAAGGACTAGCGTGCAAAGGTCCACTCGAGTCAATGACGGGTCAGCCAAAGGCTGGGGCTCCACAACTAATTAAAGTCATAGTACTTCTTCCTGGATCGCCCTTGTTCAAACATTTTTTTCTTTTTCTTTTTTTTTTTTTTTTTATTTTTTAAATTTTTTTAAATTTTTTTATTTTTATTTTTTTATTTTTTTTCATTTTTTTTAAAAGAGAAACTTGAAGAAGAAGAAGATAATATGTACAGATTGTTGTGGATATGGCTCACATCCGCCTCCGGTTTCACGTCCGAAGAATCCGCTTAAACGCCTTCTATGAGTCGAGGATAAGCTTCCCATCCAATTTTCTTATAAATTGGCAAACAGGGTCTTTTAGAGTCAGATTCCCAAGGCTGTAGCGTTTTTCTTCATCCTTGAAGAGATTCCACAAATTAAGAAGTTCACGATGCACCAATCCATAAGAATGCATCTCAAGAGTCAATAAGATATCATCTAATGACTCCTTACTCAGTCCATCCTTAATGAAGAAAATTTTATTTTCTCTGTACCATCCCCAAAGTACGACATCGTTGGTTACAATTCCATCGTCCACATTTGTAACAGACTCGTAACCTTTTTGCTCTTCTCCTTTTAGAATACGAACATCTTCCAAGACCTGGCATATATGAGTCAAATGAAATTGAAGACTCACCTGCTAGTTAGACCTTTGCTTCAATTATCCAGCGTACATCTTCTGGCATACCTTTGTGCATTAACAGTCTCAATCTTTCACATTGAACTTTGTAGATTTTTTTTAGAGCATTTTGAGGGAGAGAAGGAAAATGTTTTCTCAGGTTTGAAAGAATAACATCCATTTTAAAGGAGAAGAATGATTCAGTTATTTTGGAAAACTGAAAAATAAACCAACTTGAGAGTCACGGAGTACCGTATCCGCCACTTAACCGACAACACAAAGAACTGCAAAAATAAGGCAACAAAATTAGAGTGAATTCTATTCATAACAAGGATGAGAAAGAGAGATGAATTCTACCTCATTAACTTGGTTTTCCAGAAATGGTTTGAGCATTTGTCCATTGATTTTAAACACATTACCATTCCTAGGATTCTCAATATCTACGGTCCCATGAGGATACACATGTTTGACAACAAACGGACCACTCTACCTAGATCTCAACTTTCTAGGGAATATGTGCAGGTGAGAATAATAAAGCAGAGCTTTTTAACTAATTTCAAAAGATTTTCTCAAAATTGTCTTGATTGTGGATTTTATTGGATTTGTCTTTTGACAATTTTTATAACTTTTATAAAAAGTATAGCAGTCCTTAAATAAAGTGGGCCAATAAAATCCACACTGCAAGATTTTTGCAGCTATTTTCTTTGAAGAAAAGTGACCTCCACATGCTTCTGAGTGACAAAATTTAATGACACTACCTACCTCACTGTCGGGCACACATCTCCGAAAGATTTGGTCAGCATAATATTTGAACAAGTATGAGTCATCCCAATAAAAATTTTTCACCTCTGTCAAAAATTTCCTTCTATCTTGGTGCGTCCATTGAGGCGACATCTTTCCTTCTTGTTCTTCAGTAAGAGATGAGGAAATTACCACAGGAAAGCTTTGCTTTTCTCCCAAAAATGTGTACTTCAACCCAGCAGGTAATGACTTTAGTTCCGGTGTGGGTACTTCTTCATGGGCATTATCATTCATGGGTTTTAGCTCATCGAATTTTGGCTTTCTTCCTTTGTATTTTATTTCCTCTGTACAATCAAGCAAATCAAATGAATTAATTAAACAAACTTCTAATGTGTTAGAAGAACTCTCTTTTTGAAGATGATCATCTATAATGACTTCAATCCCTTCAACCTTTTCCTTTTCATCAAGCACTTCCTGTGGTTGCTTGGACATGTTAAAAACATTAAGATCCAGTGTCATGTTTCCAAATGTTAGCTTCACCACTCCATTTCTGCAATTTATCAAAGCATTAGATGTTGCTAAAAATGGACGGCCTAAAATAACTAGAATTGACTTGCAACTATCAACCATAGGTTCAGTATCCAAGACAATAAAATCCATAGGATATATGAATTTATCAACTTGTACCAACACATCTTCCACTATTCCTCTTGGAATTTTAATTGATCTATCGACAAGTAGAAGAGTTACAGAAGTTGGTTTTAACTCACTTAAGTTGAGTTGCTGATAAACTGAATATGGAAGCAAATTGACACTAGCACCAAGATCAAGTAAAGCTTTTTCAATTTTATGTTCTCCAATAATGCATGAAACTGTAGGACAACCAGGGTCTTTATATTTCAACGCATTATTATTTTGAAGAATGGAGCTTACCTATTCTGCCAAAAATGCTTTCTTTTTCACATTTAATTTCCTTTTAACAGTGCACAAGCCCTTCAAATATTTGGCATAAGAAGGAATCTGTTTGATAGCATCTAATAGAGGAATATTGATTTTCACTTGTTTCAAAATTTTAAAAATTCCACTGTTATGGTCCAATTTCTTTAGATTTTTCAATGCTTGAGGAAATGAGGGTGAAGGTGAGAGTTTGGTCTCCTTTTGGTCAACTTCTTCATTTTCTTGGGGTATTAGTTCATCTTCTTTCTCACAAGATTGGGGGATTTGTTTTTCAACAACCTTTCCACTCCTAAGAGTTATCACTAACTGGACTTGGTCCATTTATTGATTTTCTGAACTCCCCTCATTTAGACTGTACTGACCATTGGGATTTGGTTGAGGTTGAGAAGGAAATTTCCCTTTCTCATGAATAATGAGTGCAGAAGAAAGTTTAGCAAGAGTGTCTTTTATGTCATTCATAGTTTGATTATTTTGTTTATTAATGGCCTCTTGCTTTTCTATGAATGCATGCAGTATTTCTTCAAGGTTTTTCCTATATGGTGGGACATAAGGTGCATATCCTTGAGAATTTTGAGAGTCCTGTTGTGCCTGAGGAGGTGGTGGTTGCACAAATTGTGACTGATTATTATTCCTCCAACTGAAATTCGGGTGATTTCCCCATCCTGGATTGTATGTATTTGAAAAAGAAGAAGTAAATGGTTTGTTAAAATTATTCATTACATTTACCTGCTCATGTACTATTTCTTTAAAAACAGGAATTTTAGGACATTCATGTGTTGAGTGTCCTAAATCATCACAAATGCCACAAATTTCTTCATTTTGCACAGATTTGATTTCTTTTGCTTTTCTTAATTCCATGACTTCAACCTTTCTAGCCAAACTGGCAAATCTAACATTTAGATCTTCCTCTTGATTAAGGTGATATTTTCCTTTATTAGCACTTGCAAGATTAGATCTAATTGAATTTTCAGAAATATTAGTACTATGCCAAGATTAAGAATTTTCAGCCAACTGGTTCAAATAGTCAAAAGCTTCATCAGGTTCTTTATCAAGAAACTCACCATTGCACATTGTTTCCACAAATTGTTTAGTTTCAGGAGTTAAACCTTCATAAAAGAAGCTTATAGTGCGTCATTTTTCAAAACCATGATGTGGACAAGAATTTAACAAATCTTTAAACCGTTCCCAACATTGAAAATATGCTTCATTTGAATTTTGGGAAAAATTTTGGATTTGTCTTTTCAAAGCATTGGTTTTATGTGTTGGAAAAAATTTCTTTAAGAACTCACCTTGCATTTCTTGCCATGTGCCAATTGATCTTGGT
This sequence comes from Ormosia emarginata, assembly GCA_029884605.1. Lineage (NCBI taxonomy): Eukaryota > Viridiplantae > Streptophyta > Magnoliopsida > Fabales > Fabaceae > Ormosia > Ormosia emarginata. The sequence goes on along the minus strand of JAQQTP010000077.1, from coordinate 19,882,365 downwards.
TTCAATGTGTTAAGCCAAGATTTTGCTTTATCTTTTAAAGAAAAAGGAAACAACTTAAGCTTAACAATCTCTTCAGTGCAATTTTGATCATTGAAGGCAATACATACTTCCTCAAATTCTTTCAGATGTAAATATAGACTTTCAGATTCTAAACCATGAAAATTAAGAAGTAAAGAAATCATACCTGGCTTAAATCTAAAATTGTTGGCTTGAGTGGAAAGATAAAACATGATGAACTAGAATTTCGAGGTGGTTGCAAATATTCTTACATGGTTCGCAACAGTTGATTTTTAGGTTCATCATGTACACTTTCATTATCAGTCATTGTGTCAATTGTGTGTGATTGTGATTCAAACAAATCAATATGTAAAGTACCAAGGTTAATTTTAACTAAACGACCATAATTTAAATCACGATACCAATTAAGCATAAATACATAAATAACTTAAAATAAATAAACAAAAAATAATGTACAAGATGGCAGTGTCACCCACCATTAAATATTAACAAAGGCGTGGAATAAACCAACCACCAAATAAAAATTTAAAAAAAATATGGTGTGGTAGAAACCAACCACCAAAAATATATATATAACAAAGGTGGGGTAATAAACCAACCACCCAAAAATAAAAATAAAAATAAAATGCAAAAAATAAAGTGCAAAAAATAAAAGTTAGATTGCGAAAAAATAAATGACAAAAAACTAAAAGGGAGAGTTTCCCCACTAAGTTAGTGCGTAAAATAAAAGGGAGAGTTACCCCCACTGAAAAAAATAAAATTAAAAAGCAAAAATAAATGACATAAATATAAAAGTTAGTTAGTAAGTTAGTAAATTAGAAAGTTAGAGAGTTAGTAAAGAAACCGAAGGATCGACAAGCCGATCTTTTGCTCTGGTGAGGGAGAAAAGAGAATAGATTTTATTAAAGAAAACGAACTTCAATAAATCAAAACTTCAAATCAAGTCCCCGGCAACGGCGCCAAAAACTTGACTGCGGGATTAAAGGATGCAAACCCAAGTGCAGGTTGTCTCAAGTAATAAATTTTTCGGGAGTCCGAGGTCGATCCATAGGGAATTGATGAAGAAAAATTAATTGAGGTAAGAAAAGGGTTTGTCACAACACCAAAAGTAATAAAACAAGTTCACAAATGAATTTAAGAACTTGCTTGGGTTAGGGGATCCACTCTTGGTAATAAATTAAAGGTAAGATTATTGCTCTTTTTAACTCAATTGAAATCCACACACAACGGAGGTTCCAATCGGAAAATATAACATTCAAAGTTCAATTATATATGTAATCATATTATGATTCCTTCAATTATCTACCAACGTTTGTAAATGAGTTTAAGCATTCACTGTGCCAATCCTATTGTCTACAATAAATCAAGATCTCATTAACAAAGAAGGTTTCTAAATTGATTGGAAACAAAATACAACACATATAATGTTCATTTAATAATATATCATTTAAGCACAAGAAATAAAATAATCGAACCTTATTTCATTACCAAGAGCTTCACTCTTTCACCTCAGCAAGATGAAGATTTAGTTACTCATGGATAAGAAGAAAGAAAGAGAGAAGAAGAGAAAGATGGACATAATTTCACTTTAGAACAAGAGAAAATTACAACAAAGTAAAACAACAAACAAGCATAACTACAAAAGTTTCTAACAACTAAGCCTCACACCCAGTGCCTCTAATGGTTAGCCAATGGTGCCTTTTATAGAGGATTAGGGATACAAAATGACAAGGGGGCTGATTAGGGGTAGGTGGATGAGTGGATGAATGAGTAGAAAATGCCAAATGGTGAAGATAAGAGTGAAAAATCATTGAGATTTCTTGTCTCCGAAATCATTCATTGCTTAAGTCATTGATTCTGTCATTTTTCGGCCAAGTGATCTTCATGAAAGTTCTAGGAAATTGTCTAAGCTTTCCAATGGCTCTGGAATCACCTAAAAATTCGTCCTACAGCCCAAGATATGACTCAATTACTACAGACTGTTCAGGCCCAGTTTCAGCACCTCTGTTTTGACTTTCAGACCCAATATCACCATCAAGGAGCCCGAATCAAGTTTTGTGTTCAACATGAAAGTTTTAGATCTGGGTCTTAACTTTCAAATGTCCAAATTTCAGCCCAAAATAATTCTTGCAGCCCGAGTTATGCTCTGATTACTGTACACTATTCAGGTTTCAGACACAAAACTCGTGTTCTGTCTTCCAAGCCCAATTAGCTCCACTAGATGTCTGATTGAGACTTTGAGCTCTCATCAAAGTTATAGAGCTCTCTGTTATCTTTCCTACAAGGTAAAATTCATAATTATCAGACATTTAGAACTCAAGATATGGCCGAAATACAGAAACAGCGTAAGACCAAAATAGTGCTGAAAAAAATCAATTAAGTCCAATTTGAGTCTAAACTCACAAAACATAACTAGTCTTAATCAATTAAGTATGTGGAGAGTGTAAATGACTAAAAATGAGGGTTTATTAATGTATAAAATATGTGATCATCACCTAGAATAAGAGAATTCCTAGGAAAGCAAGTAACATGGGTTGTATAAAATAAAATTTTTTATCAAGCATTACATGATCATACTTTAGGGCAATCATTAGGCATAATCATACATCATAAAACATTGTATAAAATGACAATTGTATGGGCAATTACCTTGTTTTCAATATACGTAAGAAACAAGGTTGAAAGTTATTCAAAAATGGTTAGGGATGGTATTTAGTATTATTTCTAGTCAATAATTGTTTAAGATACATAATGTTCAAGTTAGTAGTAATGTGATTATCTAATTGATTATTTTAATAATTAATTGAATCGTCTGCCTCGTGAAGGGAAAGGATAGAGTTTTGATTTTTTGCCACCTTCTAGATATTTTATTTAAACTGATTTTCCTCGAGACAATTGAAATTATTGTGATGACACATTTTTTTATAACTACTAAGAATTTTGATTCTCATCCCCTACGTCTATGATTTCTATGATAAGTACAAGAAGGGATCCACAACTGACAAGAAAGATGGAGATGGACAAATCTTATGATTAAGAAGATATTTTAGTTAATTTGATTAGATTTTGGATAATAAGTCTATATAAGTATATTATGTTTATCAATTTATAATTTGTATATAATTCATTTCATATTATACGTGTAATAGGCTTCCGCTAAAGACTCATATTTTGTATATTATTAAATAGTTTTTTCTAAAAAAAATTGGATATTCATAAGTAACGTACCAAATTCTAATTATTGATGCATAGTATGGATACATCATTAGTATTAGTAATTTAAGATGTTACATGATCTACCCATGAAGATTAACAAGAGCTTTTCGTAGATTAACTAAGGCAAAAAGTTAGATTTGGGTTCATACTCTGTTTTATGCTGTCTTTGAGAAAAGACATATATTCTACATCTTAGAACCAAGGGGCTACTTAGCTTAAAAGTGAATCACACTCATTGAGTGATTAGAGAGCCTAACTATTAATATTTGAAGGTTAGAAGCTTGAGCCTCAACAATATAATGAACACATAGTTGAACATTCTCATCTCTACATACTTGATCTTCATTCTGTTAAATCCTTAGTAGGTGTACTATGAGCTCTACTAAACTGTGTTGATCCACTCCTTGATTGATTTTAAGAGCTACCTAATGGTTTTAAACACTTAAATCCTTGTATTGATCCTTAAGTGTTGGAAGTGAGCTTGTGAGTTGTACAAGTCACTTGAAGCCTTTGTGCTGTTGAGCCTGAAGAGGTTGCGTTAAAAGAATACTTGTATTGAAGTCTGGAGAGGCTTGGTTGACAAAGAATACTCTTGTTGAGCCTAAAGAGGTTGTGGTAAAAGAATACTTATATTGAAGCATGGAGAGACTTGGTTGATAACGAATACTCTTGATAATGGAAAATCCTAGTGGTTGCTAGGCACTAGATGTAGCCCTACATGGTTTTTAGGGTGAATCAGTATAAATAGTGGTGTTAAGCTTCTTTTCCCTTCACCTATGTTAATTTAATCTTTACACAATATTTCAAGAGTTTTTCAACAAGTGTAAAATCATAAAGTTAAGGTAAACTAATTGATAATAACTGATAAGTAAGTTAGTTAAAAGTTCAAGAGTTTTGAGAAAATTAAACTTGCTATTTTGAAAAAGGAAATTTGATGATTATAAGTTATCTTTTGCTAAACACTATTGTTGAAGAGAAGTGTTAATCATTTATGTTAGTGTGAGAGGTTCCTTTAAAGTTAACTATTTGAACTTTCTCAGAACTTTCTCACTAGAACCACTTATATATTCTGACCATTTCATTAACCAACTATTTCAAGTTGGAACCTTCTCACTTCCAAGTCTGAACTACTTGAAAAAGTTGTGAGATGATTGATATTTCAAGAAAAAAGAAACACAATTCAACTTATCTTCTTGTGTTACTATCAACTTCAATAATAACTTCACTATATTTTTAATTCAACCATTTCTATTCTTTTTTTGGTTTTTTCTACATTATATTTTTAAAATCGGGTGATTGTATCTCTATATGAATATATAAGTGTTGATGTAGCTCTCTAACTCTAAATTTCTTTTCCTACGATATTTAGCATGGAACCATATTGCATCACATGTATAACAAATCTTTGGTATATGTATATAGATCTTTATTTTTATTGCAGAGTTGATTAAACAATATAAATATATTTTTTAAAGTAAAATTTGAATTTAAAGATTGTGAAATTATACATCATATAGTTAATGAACTTTCTCCCCATTTTTGTAACCAAGTCATTTGCCCCTCCAAACTTTTTAGCCAAGTTCCGCCACTGCTTATAGCATCGTTTCAAAACCTTTTTTCCTCTCAATTTTCCTCCTTTTTCTCCCATTTACTCTTTTTTTTCTTTCCAAATGGGTTTTTTTTTTGTCATTGGCTAATTGCTCATGCAATTTTGGATTGAGAGTGGCGGTTAAGTAAAGCCCTTTCCAAAATGGTGACTTCAAAACTTGAATTCTGACATTAACATAAAAACAATTTCATTGAAATTAGTGTCCCATTGATAGAGCTCCACCAAAGCCCAAGCTCCACAACTAAGTTCAAAATTTCCAATACCTTCATTTGCCCAAAAACCAAAATCACATTTAACCTTAACCAAAGCAGCTTTGACACAAAATCACACTAAAACTACACCTAACTTCCCTCAATTTTCCCAGCCACCAAACAAAATATTCATTACAACATGAAAAAAAACTCAAAAAACTCGCCAAAATTAGCTTCAATATCATCAAAGGAGAGAGTGACATGGCTCCCAATCAACACCACCTTGGCTGCTGCCATACAATAATAACCCACCAAAAAGAATAAAAATAGGAGAATGTTCTTATTATGCAAAAGAGCAAAAGGCTTGAAAACACAAAAAAGCACAAAACTTTGGGTGAAAGTTCATCAAAATTAGAGGGAAATCGAGGAGAAAATGAGTATTTTTGTTGTCTTGTTTGGGGTTTGGAAAACAAATAAAGCACCTCTAAAGTGAGTAAGTAATAGTATATCCGCCGTTAAATTTTAATGGGTTAAGATCACAATATAATTTAGATTAAATCAATAGTGGATATACACCCTTATTTACTCACTTTAAAGATAAGTTCAATTTAAAGGACTTTTTTTCTTGGAAAACACAGCAAAAGAATAGACACATAAGTTTTCATCTCAAAAGAATGAAGTGAATCTTCTATTCATTTGTGCTCATCTCTCTCTCTATTTCAACTTTCAATTAAACTTTCAATTCAAATAATCCTAGTTTTCTTTTAAATCAAATGAGTTGCACTTTTTTTTTCTTGAATAAAAGAAAAAAATTGTACATGTATATAAAATAATTACTATAAACTGACTTTTTACTAGTGCTATACACAGTAATGTTGTGTATTAAAAACTTGACCCAGTATTTTTTGAAATGAGTATACTTTTTTCATCATATATGTAATTTTCCATTTCATAAATAATTTTCACACAAAATAAAAATTTGAATATGAATTTATATTTTACTTTACATCAAGACTGTTGGTGGCGTAACGGTTGTTAACATTTGTTTTTGGTCGCATTTGCACAGTTTTAGCATTAATCCTAAACAATTGTTTTGAAGCACAAATTTCTCTGACGAAAATAAACTTTGGAGCCATCACTACAAATTTTCCTCAAATACACAATTTGCTTTGAGATGTAACAAAAAAGGTCAATGAGGTATTTATATACTGAAAAAAATGTATATGATGCTTGCTTGTAATAATGATTGAGGAAGGCCTAAAGTCTTTAACTCTTCATAACATATTTTAATTTTTTATTGAATATATTAACTGTGGATTTTTTTATCTATGACATAAATAGGAATGATGATTAGAATTCTTATTCTCTATCTTCTCAACTCTTTTGATGCTACCAAACTTGTTATGGATTAGTAATATAATAGTTTAGTGCTTATCCTAAAAATGCATTGTGTTTTGAAAGAGGAAAGAAATATACTATAGTTCCACCATACTTCTATAACTCCAACTCTTTTAGGAGGATGAGACCTACATACTATTCTTTTGAATAAGTCCCAACAAACTAATTCTTTTTATATATAACGTTACAATAAGATTTCTTCAAAAGTTAGCTCAAACAAATCGTAACCTTGCCTTCATTTGTAAACATGTACGTTCGTTCATTTAGATTTTTATATTAGAATCAAACGTCAGAAGTAATTTAAATGTATAATAACATTGGTTACTAAATTTTATTGGTGGGTTTATGAAGTTTGAAAGGTAAAAAGATATCCTTGAAGCTGTGAACTTGGAAGGGAGAAAGACATCTTTTACTAAATAAATGTAGCTGTCAAAACATGGAATGAAGCCAAAAAAAAAGCTGCCAACATGGAATCAAGTTGCCAGAACAAACCTGCCACATGTAATGAGCTGCCAACATGCATGGACAACAACATTGAAAGAGTTGCCAGGCAAAGGCAGTGGAACAACTTTTACTATATATTGAAACAACTTTTATTTTTCTTTATTATATATATATATATATATATATATATATATATATATATATATATATATATATATATATATATGCTTTTTCAAATATAAATCTGTATATGCTTCTTTTGAAACTTCTTTTACTTGAAAGTCTTCTTCTTATAGGAAAGAATCTAAAACTTTGTATTTTTTAATAGGTATAATCTTAAATGAAATTATTATATTATATATAAAATAAATAAATAATAAATAAATAAATAATAAATTATGTTATTATTATAAGTTCTTAAATATATATAATAGTAATAAATAAATAGGCTAGCTTAGAAAGCCAAATATACTTTTTCAAAAGTCAAAGCCTTAAGATATATAGTTAAATAGGCATTTATAAGAGTTTAAACTTTGACTTGTTTGCTAAATAGGCTAAATCTAGTATAGGCCAAAAAATTGATTAGGTCCTTAAGATGTAATTTTCACCGATTATAATGTTGTTAGATATTTGATGTCTAAACAAGATGTCAAACTAAGATTGATACGGTAGATCTTGTTGTTTCAAGAATTCAACATCATAAGAAAAGATAAGAAAGGAGCCGAAAATGTTGTCATTGATCATTTGTCTAAACTTACAACAGGCTCACCTTTTGATAGCACACCCATCAATGATTCTTTTCCAGATAAATTTTTATTTTCTGTTAATTATATGCCATAGTTTGCTAACATAGTTAACTTTTTTGTAATAGGAAATATGCCACCTCAATGGACGCACCAAGATAGAAGTAAATTTTTTATAGAGGTAAAATTTTTTTATTGGGATGACTCATACTTATTCAAATATTGTCCTGACCAAATCTTTCAGAGATGTGTGCCTGACAGTCAGGTAGGTAGTGTCATTAAATTTTGTCACTCAGAAGCATGTGGATGTCACTTTTCTTCAAAGAAAATAGTTGTGAAAATCTTGCAGTGCGGATTTTATTAGCCCACTTTATTTAAGGACAAATATCCTTGTTGCAAAAGTTGTAAAAATTGTCAAAAAATGGGCTCAACTTCAAAAAGAAACATGATGTCTCTGAATCCCATCTTTGTCATTGAAATTTTTTATTGTTGGAGAGTTGATTTCATGGGCTCATTTCCACCCTCATTTGGATTTGTGTATATTTTGATTGTAGTTGATTATGTCTCAAAATGGATTGAGGCGATTCCATGCCGACACAATGATCATAAAATTATTCTCAAATTTTTAAAAGAAAATATCTTGTGTCGATTTGGAATCCCTCGAGCTATCATCAGTGATGGGGAACACATTTTTGCAATAAACCATTTGAATCTTTAATGAAGAAATATTGTATTACACACAAAATTGCCACCCCTTATCACCCTTAGACAAATGGACAAGTTGAATTAGCAAATAGGAAGATTAAATAAATTTTGGAAAAAATGGTTAACCCAAATCGTAAAGATTAGTCTTTAAGACTAAACGATGCACTTTGGGCTTAACATACTGCTTTTAAAACATCTTTGGGCATATCACCCTATCGGTTAGTCTATGAAAAACCTTGTCACTTGCCTATAGAATTGGAACATAAAGCATTTTGGGTCATTAAAGCTTTTAACCTAAACCTTGATGATGCTTGCAAGATACGCAAATTGCAATTAAATGAACTGGAGGAATTGAGAAATGATGTATATGAAAATTCAAAGATTTATAAAGCTAGAACAAAAGCTTTTCATGACAAGACAATTTTGAGAAAATCTTTTGAAATTGTTCAAAAAGTTCTGCTTTATAATTCTCATCTGCACTTATTCCCTAGAAAATTGAGATCTAGGTGGAGTGACCCTTTTGTTGTCAAACATGTGCATTCGCATGGGGATATAGACATTGAGAATCTTAGGAATGGTAATGTGTTTAAAGTCAATGGACAAAGACTCAAACTATTTTTGGAAAACTAAGTTGATGAGGTAGAATTCATCTATCTTTCTGATCCTTGTTATGAATAGAATTTATTCTAGTTTTGTTGCTTTCTTTTTGCAGTTCTTTGTGTTGCCGGTTAAGTGGTAGCTAACGGTACTCTGTGACTCTCAAGTCAGTTTGTTTTTCAATTTTCCAAAATAATTGAATCCTTCTCCTTTAAAATGGATGTCATTCTTTCAAACTTGAGAAAATATTTTCCTTCCTTCCCTCAAAATGCTTTGACAAAAATCTACAAAGCTAGATGTTAAAGATTGATACTGTTAATGCACAAGGGTATGCCAGAAGATGTACGCTGGATAATTGAAGCAAAGGTCCGACTAGCAGGTGAGTCTTTAATTTCATTTGACTCATACATTCCAGGTCTTGAAAGAAGTTCGTATTCTAAAAGGAGAAGAGCAAAAAGGTTACAAGTTTGTCACAAATGTGCAATTGACCATTCCTTGTTTTTAGCTTATTACGTGCCTTCAAAAAAAAATAAAAAAAATATGTTTATACCCAACCTTAGGGAATAAGAGAGCATTGACCTTGTTCTTGAACAAGTGTGGGGGTGTGTGTGCAAAATGATCAAAAAAAAAAAGAACTGACCATCGTTGTAATCAAAGGATTATTAGAGTCTAGAATAAAGGTGGATGCTTGGAAATAACAGGAAGAAAAAGAGAAGGTTTAGGCCTAACAATGAATTCAATCCACTAATTTAGGATTGATCTTCAACAAAACATTACTCAAATATTGGTCATTGTCCTTTATGATGAATGTTCTCAAATATTTTCTCCACTCTAACTGTACCATAATGCTCTTTTATTCTCTTTGGTATTTATCTTCTCATATCTATATTATTCACTCTCCTTTATCATGGCCCCATTACAACCTTGAATAAAGTCCTCTTGATTTTTGTGTGCATGTGTTTTGAGTAGCGGAGAAGTAGAAGATAAGCAAGCTTATGATAGTGCATTTTTTCATGGGTAAATGAAATACTTACCTTTTAAACACTTGAGGAATTGAGAGTGAATACTGTGAGGATCTATCATTCTTGATTCATTTTTTTCAACTGAAGTTTCCTTGCTTGTTAGTTTGAGATGTGAAAAAATGTTACCTTATTAATACTTTGATCCCTTGAATTTTTGGTTGCTCTTCTTGTTTCATCAAGTCTTTTAGAGTTTTTAGCTTTTGAGTCTGTGTCGTTTTTCTTTGTTTCGTAGCTTTGGTCTTATGTATTTTGCTCAGGAGTGCAAAAAGTTAAGTGTGGGAGAATTTGATAATCACATATTTTACACATTAATAAACCCTCATTTTTAGTCATTTACACTCTCCATGTACTTAATTGATTAAGCTTGGTTTTGTTTTGTAAGTTTGGACTCAAATTGGACTTAATTAATTTTTTTAGCACTATTTTGGTCTTACACTGTTTCTGTATTTTGACCATATATTGAGTTCTAGATGTCTTATAATTATGCATCTTACCTTGTAGGAAAGATAAGAGAGAGCTCTACAACTTTCATGAAGAGCTCCAGGGAAAAATCGGACATCTAGTGGAGTTAATTGGGCTTGGAAGTCAGAACACGAGTTTTGTGATTAGAACTCGAGCAATGCGCAGTAATCATTGCATAATTCGAGTTTAAGAAACTGAAATGGGCTGAAAATTTGGCATCTGAAAGTTAAGACCCATATCTACAACTTTCATGAAGAACACAAGAGCTCAATTGGACAGCTTAGAGGTCATATTGGGTCTGGAAGTCAAAATAGATGTGCTAAAACTAGGCCTGAACAATCTGCAGTAATTGGGCCATATCTTGGGCTGTAGGATGAATTTTTAGATGATTTTGGTGGCATTGGAAAGCTGAGACAATTTCCTAGAACTTTCATGAAGACCACTTTGCTTCATTCTAACGTTATCTATGATTTCATCCCTGAATGATTTCGGAGATAAGAAATTTCAATAATTTTTCACTCACAAAAGTTCTTTGGCATTTTCCACTCATCCACCCACTCATCTACTCACTCATTAATCAATTCCCTTGTCATTTTGTATCCCTAATTCTCTATAAAAGGAACCATAGGCAGATCATTTGGGTAATCTTGGCTTAGCTTAGATTATTCTATTGTATTATTTGTTGTAATTTTCTTTTGTTTTAAATTGAAATTATGTTCATCTTTTTCTTCTACTCTTTTTCTTTCTTCTTGCTCATGGGTAACTAATCTTCATTTTGTTTGGGTGAAGGAGTGAAGCTTTTGGTAATAAAATAAGGTTAGATTAATTTTCTTCTTGTGCTTAAATAATATATTATCAAGTGATCATTATACGTGTTGTATTTTGTTTCCAATCAATTTAGAAGCCCTCCTTATAAAGTGGAGTTCTTGATTCATTGTAGACAAGTGGTTTGGCACAATGAATGCTTGAACCCATTTACAAGTATTGGTGTTAGTAAATAATTAAAGGAACCATAATATAACTACGTATATAATTCTAAATGGACTTTGAATGTTTTATTCTCCGATTAGAACCTTCGTTGTGCGTGGATTTCAATTGAGTTATAAAAAAAATTAATCTTGTCCTTAATTTATTACCAAAAGTGGATCTCCTAGCCTAAACAAATTCTTTAATTTAATTGTAAACAAGTTTTATTATCTTTATTGTTGTGACAAAGCCTTCCCTTACCTCAAAGAAATTTTCTTCATCAATTCTCTTTGGATCGACCTCGGACTCTCGAGAAATTTATTACTTGAGATAACCTACACTTGGGTTTGCATCCTTTAATCTACATCAAGAGCTACCTAATGGTTTTAAACACTTAAATCCTTGTATTGATCATTAAATGTTGGAAGTGAGCTTGTGGGTTGTACAAGTCACTTGAAGCCTTTGTGTTGTTGAGCCTGAAGAGGTTGTGTTAAAAGAATACTTGTATTGAAGCCTAGAGAGGCTTGGTTGACAAAGAATACTCTTGTTGAGCCTAAAAAGGTTATGATAAAAGAATACTTATAATGAAGCATGGAGAGACTTGGTTGACAAAGAATACTCTTGATAATGGAAAATCCTTGTGGTTGCTAGGCACTAGATGTATCCATGTGTGGTTTTTAGGTTGAACTAGTATAAATAGCGGTGTTAAGCTTCTCTTCTCTTCATCTCTTTTAATTTAATCTTTACACAATATTTCAAGATTTTTCAACAAGTTCAAAATCATAAAGTTAAGGTAAACTAATTGATAATAACTGATAAGTAAGTTGGTTAAAAGTTCAAGAGTTTTGAGAAGATTAAACTTGCTATTTTGAAAAATTCAGTTAGATCTTTATAAGTTTATCCATTAAGTTACATTGATTTGAAAAAGGCAATTTGATAATTGTAAGTTATCTTTTGCTAAACACTATTGTTGAAGAGAAGTGTTAATCATTTATGTTAGTGTGAGAGGTTCCTTTAAACTTAACTATTTGAACATTCTCAAAACTTTCTCACCAGAACTACTTATATATTTTGACCATTTCATTAACCATCTGTTTCAAGTTGGAACCTTCTCACCTTCAAGTCTAAACCACTTGAAAAAGTTGTGAGACGATTGATATTTCAGGAAAAAGGAAACACAATTCAACCCATCTTCTTGTGTTACTATCAACTTCAATAATAACATCACTATATTTTAAATTCAACCATTTCTATTCTTTTTTTGGCTTTTTCTACATTGTATTTTTAAAATCGGGTGATTGTATCCCTATATGAATATATAAGTGTTGATGTAGCTCTCTAACTCTAAATTTCTTTACCTACAATCTGTAGCATGGAAGCATATTGCTTCACATGTATAACAAACGTTTGGTATAGGTATATATATCTTTATTTTTATTGCATAGTTCATTAAACAAAATAAATATATTTTTTAAAGTAAAATTTGAATTTAAAGACTGAAATTATACATCATATAGTTAATGAACTTTCTCCCCATTTTTGTAACCAAGTCATTCGCCCCTCCAAACTTTTTGGCCAAGTTCCGCCACTGCTTACAGCATCGTTTCAAAACTTTTTTTCCTCTCAATTTTCATCCTTTTTCCCCCACCTTTTTTTTCTTTCCAAATGGGTTTTTTTTGTCATTGATCAATTGCTCACGTAATTTTAGACTGAGAGTAGTGGTTAGGTAAAGCTCTTTTCAAAGTGGCGACTCCAAAACTTGAATTCTAACATTAATATAAAAAAAATTCATTGAAATTAGTTTCCCATTGATAGAGCTCCACCAAAGCCCAAGCCCCACAACTAAGTTCAAAATTTTCAATACCCTCATTTGCCCTAAAACCAAAATCACATTTAACCTTAACCAAAGCAACTTTAACACAAAATCACACTAAAACTACACTTAACTTCCCCCAATTTTTGCAGCCACCAAACAAAATATTCATTACAACACGAAATAAAACTAAAAAACTCACCAAAATTAGCTTCAATATCATCAAAGGAAAGAGTGACATGGCTACCAACCAATACCACCTTGGTTGCTGCCATACAACCCCCCCCAAAAAAAGAATAAAACTAGGGAATGTCCTTGCTACGCATAAGAGCAAAAGGCTTGAAAACACAAAAAGCACAAATCTTTTGGTTAAAGTTCATAAAAAGAAGAGAGAAACCGAGGGAAAATGGGTACTGTTGTTGTCTTATTTGGGATTTAGAAAACAAATAAAGCACCTCTAAAGTGAGTAAGTAATAGTATATCCGCCATTAAATTTTAATGAGTTAAGATCACAATATAATTTAGATTAAATCAATAGTTGATATACCCTTATTTATTCACTTTAAAGATAAATTCACTTTAAAAGAGTTTTTTTCTTGGAAAACACAGCAAAAGAATAGATACATAAGTTTTCATCTCAAAAGAATGAAGTGAATCTTCTTTTCATTTGTGCTCATCTCTCTCTCTCTGTTTCAACTTTCAATTAAACTTTCAATTCAAATAATACTAGTTTTCTTTTAAATCAAATGAGTAACACATATTTTTCTCCAATAAAGGAAAAAAAATGTACATATATATAAAATAATTATTATAAACTAACTTTTTACTCGTGCTATGCACAGTAATGTTGTATATTAAAAAATTGACCTCGTCTTTTTTTGAAATGAGTATACTTTTTTCATCATAAATGTAATTTTTCATTTCATATATATTTTTCTCACAAAATAAAAAATTGAATATGAATTATTATATTTTTCTTTACATCAAGACTGTTGGTGGCATCACGGTTGTTAGCTTGTTTTTTGTCACATTTGCACAATTTTGGCATTAATCCTAAATAATTGTCTTGAAGCTCAAATTTCTCTGACGAAATTAAACTTTGGAGCCATGACTACAAATTTTCCTCAAATACACAATTTGCTTTGAGATGTCACAAAAAAGGTCAATGAGGTATTTATATACTGAAAAAAATGTATATGATGCTTGCTTGTAATAATGATTGAGGAAGGCCTAAAGTCTTTAACTCTTAATAACATTTTTTAATTTTTTTATTGAATATATTAACTGTGCATTTTTTTATCTATTACATAAATAGGATTGATTATTAGAATTCTTTTTCTCTACCTTCTCAACTCTTTAGATGCTACCAAACTTGTTATGGATTAATAATATAATAGTTTAATGCTTATCCTAAAAATGTATTGTGTTAGGAAGAGGAAAGAAATATACTATAGTTCCATCATACCTCTGTAAGTCCAACTCTGAGGATGAGACCTACATGCTATTCTTTTGAATAAGTCCCAACAAACTAATTCTTTTTATATATAACGTTACAATAAGATTTCTTCAAAAGCTAGCTCAAACAAATTGTAACCTTGCCGTCATATGTAAACATATACTTTCATTCATTTAAATTTTTATATTAGAATCAAAAGCCGGAAGTAATTTAAATGTATAATAACATCGGTTACTAAATTTTATTGGTGGGCTAATAAAGTTTGAAAGGTAAAAAGATATCCTTGAAGCTGTGAACTTGGAAGGGAGAAAGACATCTTTTACTAAATAAATGTAATTGTCAAAACATGAAATGAAGCCAAAATAAAGTTGTCAACATGGAATCAAGTTGCCACAACAAACCTGCCACATATGATGAGTTGCCAACATGGACAACAACATTGAAAGAGTTGCCAGGCAAAGGCAGTGGAACAACTCTTATATTTTATATATACTCTTATATATATATATATATGGACCGTGATAAATACTAACATAAAACGAATCAATCACTATCTAAACAACATTTTTGGAGAGAAGGGAGCTCTTCAGCTCGTTAACTACAATTATGATTAAAACTAGAATTAAAAATAAGGGAAACTAAAGATTCAAGATTCAAATTCTTTTTGGATTTTTAACGAACACTTAGAATGTGCAAAGATGGTTTACTGCAAGAATAGTGAAATGTTGAGGTTAAACTTGCCAAACTTCACTCTAATGTCATACAAGGATAATTAACAAAGTTTCTATTCCAAAATTGACAACCAACCCTCTAGCTTACTCAAATCCTAATTCCTTAGATGAAATGAGCCTAAATTTCCCCCAATTAACCCCTAATTCTTTAGATGGGCTAAATAGTGAATTTGCACCAAGATCAAGGGTCTAATGGTTATAGATAAATCAAGATCCATTCCTAGATGCATGATCTATTAGGTGATTAATTTCATATCTAGTTCTAATATGAATTTTCTAATTACATACCAAAACAAGCATCAATCCATGGATGATAAAACCATAGAAGCATTAAAAGAAGAAATTAATCACTCAAAATAGAAATAGAAACTCAAATTAATAAATCACTCCAAAAACATGAGAATTCAGAAATAGCTACATTTAACCTCAACAAAAGGATGGTTTAGCTAGACATGATCAAAGTAATAAAACTAAAAGAAAAGAAGAAAAGAGATGAAGAAAACTCCATATATGGTATCCTCTAGCTCCAGAAGCTCCAAGTACCAAGAGAATATCCAAATTAGGGTCGTTCCTCTTCTTTTTGTTCCTTTCTGATCGAGCCCCCCCAAATTAGGTCAAAATTGCAAAATTTATATTCCGATACAAGCGCCTAGGCGCTTCGGATCCAGCACCTGAGCGCTGAACATCTAGAACGTGCTGCCATTGAGTAGCCAGAGTGCCTAGGCATTTCGTCCTGAGCGCTTGGGTGCTCAACATCCAGTATGTCTCCTCTGAAGCCTTCAAGGGCGCCTAGACGCTTCGTCCTGAGCGCTTGGGCGCTCAACATCCAGTGCGTCTCCTCTGAAGCCTTCAAGGGCGCCTAGGCGCTCATTCTATAGCGTCCGGGCACTCAACATCTAGTGTGTCTCCTCTAAAGCCTTCAAGGGCACCTAAACACTTATTTTGTAGCGCTTGGGTGCTCGGTGCTCAGCAGACTTGCTCTTGATCTTCCTTGGAGGCTTTAAGTCCTCTCTTCTTTTGGTGCTTTCCTACAAAGACAAAGTAAAATAATGAAGATTCCTCATCCTTTTGATCAACTAAGCTCAATCACAGCCTCACAACAAACTTTGCAAATTATCAGAGCAATACGCAGTACAAAGAGTAAAACAAGGGAGATTATAATAGAAATAAAAGACATATAACCATGCCTTTAGCGTGGTTATCATATATATATATATATATATATATATATATATATATAGACATGTTTTTTCAAATATAAAGCTGTAGATGCTTCTTTTGAAACTTTTTTTATTCTTTGGTCTAACCCGAAAGCTAATTAATGACTTACATCACATGAATGTCTTCTTCATCTAAACTAAGAAATTTAAACTCTTTAATTTCTTAATAGATATAATCTTTAATGAAATTATTATATTATGTATAAAATAAATAATATATTAATATATAACTAATAAATTATATAATTATTATAAATTCTTAATTATATATATTAATAATAAGTAAATAGGCCAACCTGGTAGGCAAAATAAACTTTTTCAAAAGTCCAAGCCTTAGCATATATAATTAAATAGGCATTTTTAAGTGTTTAAGCTTTGACTTGTTTGTTAAATAGGTCAAATCTAGTGTAGGCCAAAAATTGGTTAGGCCATAGGCTCCTAAAAGGTCATCTGACCTATTCCTACCACTACTTGTGACATTAGATTATTGCACAAAATTAAAAAGTAATTTATATAATTTATTATAATACTAACATGAATATTGGAGTAGATTAACTTTAATGCGATGGAATTATTAAAAAGACATAATAACATGTTAAAAAAAATACTAAACATGCATGTTAATGATTATTCATGTGACTCTAAACTAACTTTTAATCTTAGTCATTCATGTATGATTTAAGGACTAATATTTGCTCATCTCACCTCACATGAGAAACCACTCTTTTCACTTGATATGCCCAACATATCAAGACATCAAGTAAGAGGAGTGTCTTATTATGAGAGTGAGAAGAATAAATCTTAATCATTGGATCATCAATGTATGGTCAAGATTAAAAGTTAAAGTCATGTGAATTTTTTATGTGATCATGTGATATTTAAATAACTTTTAATCTTGACCATTTATGTATAGTTTAATGACTAAGATTTGCTCATCTCATCTCTCACAACAAACCACTCATCTCACTAAATATGCCCCCAAATATATATAATATCGAGTTTAATTTCAATTCATTATTAACGTAAATTATTTTTGTATTATCGTTTAATCATATGGTGTTATAACATAAAAGAATTTGACCTTTAAGATAATTATATTAAACAGGCAGTGGGAGAAATTCTTTATAAATTATGGAACAACTAAGAATAATAAAATTATATATAACATGTTAAAAAAAATTAGTGAGGGATTGTGGGGGCATATATCCCCATGACCTACAATGCATGTCCATCCTTGCTTGGACTAACACATATTATATAGATCAAAAAGTGAATAGTTGAAATCCAATGCAACAATAGATTAGTTTATAGAAAATTTGTTACATAACTAGAAATGAAGGGCATTAAGTTCTTATTCCAAATAATATAATATGATAAACATACAAATTGTTAAACTTAAGCTTCATCAAGCTGCGATGAAGGGTGGTTACAATTATTCCAAATTTGGTTATTCCTCTGTAAAATTTGGGTTTCTTTTTGCTTGAACTCTGGTGATGTTATTAAAATATATTTTGTCAAGCTATCATAGCAAGGTTTACCCAAGTCATGCACAAGGTCGAGGCAACAAATTGTACTAACTATTTCATTACCAAAAAATGTCCCAAAGAAGATTTGACTGCCACAATATGAATGTAACTTAGTTGCACAATCCCTCAAATATTTTGCAAACGTTGATAATGGCCTTGGTGCATAATTAATTTCAATAGCAGGCCCTTCAGATGGCTCAAGAACTTCAGATGAAACTGCTACTGAGCATAGTAGCACTTGCTATAAAGACAATCATTAGACAAATGTTATTGAATGTTGCCATGACTTTTTGAGATGAAATCTAATTGTTGGGTATTGAAAAGCTTTGTTGATAATAGTAGATGAGTAGTAATACCATATTTATAGTTAAAAATATGGTCCTAATTAATATTTACATTAATGACTTTCTGTTCAACAAACTAATGAAACAAACAAAATAAATTAATTACTCTTTATAAGTTATTAAACACTGATGTTTGTATTCAGTTTATAACATGTTTTTGTATTATCCATTTTTTACATTATAGAAGACTAAAATTTTAAATTGTAGTTGCAAACTTATAGACTTATAGTTTCAATAAAAATAAATGTATGTATTATGTTATAGAAATAGTTACTTTGCAACTGGAATAAAAGTAGGCTATGATTTTTTCCTTCTGCGAGTTGTGCTAGGGTTTCGTGCCGCCGGCACATAACTTTCTTGGGGGTGTCATCTCGCGTATGTGAATGTTGTTTTCAAGACCCAGTGTACGCGATTGGAAGGGTAGGAGAGCAGGGGGTGGTGACGTTAGTGGAAGGAAGAGCTAGTATGGTTGGAGAGTTGATTGCGAGGTTTAAATCCTTATCTTTGGTGGAGGAAGAGAAAACACTGATCTGTGTCCATAGGGTGAGGGAGGTTCATCGGTGCAGAATGATTGTTTCCTTCTAATGGTCAATTTGGCTTCGGTTCATCCGTACAACTTGATGGCCATGTGCAAGACGATGCAACGAGTTTGGAGACCCATTAAAGGATTGGAATATCGAAGAATGGGTAATAACCTAGCCCTCTTTGAATGCTTCAGCAGGAAAGACATGGATAGAAAACTTCAAGGGAGGCCATGGGCGTTTGATAAGCATCATCTGGTGGTGAAGGAGTATGTTGGCGTAACCCGTCCTTCTAAGGTGTCCTTTGACAAGGAGGTGTTCTAGATCCATGTGATCGATCTCCCAGTGGTGGCTATGACGAAGATCATGTGGGAAAATGATTGGTGATGTGGTTGGCTCTTGTCTGGATGTCGAAGTA
Organism: Ormosia emarginata; assembly: GCA_029884605.1. Lineage (NCBI taxonomy): Eukaryota > Viridiplantae > Streptophyta > Magnoliopsida > Fabales > Fabaceae > Ormosia > Ormosia emarginata. Next base: position 19,862,965 of record JAQQTP010000077.1, on the reverse strand, counting down.
AGTCACTAGGGATGTGGTCTGAGTCAGTTTCTACGAATCAAGGTTGATCTCGACATCATGAAGCCTCTTCAGAGGGGGGTGAAGCACCAAATTAGTTGAAAAACTGATCCTCAGTGGTTTATGATTCAATATTGAAAGTTAGAGAATTTCTACTATGGTTGTGGTGTTACAGGGCATGGGGTTGATGATTGTGAACAGGTGGAGGAGATGGACAATGATAACATGCAATATGGTCTGCAATATGGTCCATGGCTGAGAGCAAACGCAGGGGTACTGCCTCCTCGAAGCCTGATCACTGTTACTAGTCAGAAGCAAAGGGAGGAAAAACACGTTAATATGGGTAATCAAGGGATGTAACTTTAATGCAACAAATCACTGTAGGTAATGGGGGAGGTTTTCGTCTTCATTAAAAATATGTTGAAGCTATCTCTTTGGTCTCGGTGGAACCTGTTCCAACGGTTCCTGTGATCACTATAACAGACAAAACCAAGGTGACGTCTCCTTTGAAGAAGGTGCAGGCAGCAAAGAAGTCTCTAAAGTTATTAAGAAGTGGAAAAAGATGGCTAGAGCAACATCAAAAGATGGACAATGTACTGGAGTGTGCACTCTATCCAAAATATCTTTGGAGACTATGTTGGATGGGAGGTGGGTTTGGGACCTGCTGGTCAGAAACTGAAAGTGGATCCTGTGTTGGATGATTTGGAAACCAAAAATGAGCAGAATGAAGACATGGGAAAGTTAGTTGAGAACGATCAAGCTAAGAATAGTCATGAAAAACCTTTCCCAAAGTCTAAAAATAAAAATTTGAAAAGCACAGCTAATAAGATGATTGAAATGAATTTTTAATCAAGCTACCAAAGGAGAAAGCTGAAGCTCAAAATAATTAGCATCAGATGAGAAGCATTAGAATAGAAGTTTTGATCAAGTGCTTACAAGCGGAGAAAGTTCAAATACAAGATGAGATTTTTTCAAGCCTATTTTAACAAGATGTACAAAGTCATACTTTGAAGAAATCAAGTTCAAAATGGATAAGCATGAAAGATTCTAGCAAAGCAAAGTCAAAGTTGAGCCTAGTAGAAGTTGAGAAAGTTCGAGCTGAGAAAGTTCAGTGTCAGCAACCTTCTCACCTATACCAACAAAGGACAAATACGTGCGGAAAAATGCTGCAACGGCTAGTTTCTACATGGAATCACTTGGGACTTGTTCCTAATGGCTAAAAACACATTCCTAAGCATAAATATGACCTACCCATGAAGATTAACAAAACTTTGCATAGATTAACTCCAGATTAAGGCAAAAAGTCATTTTTTGGTTCATACTCTGTTTTATGTTTTCTTTGAGAGAAGATGTATGTTCTATATCTTAGAAGAGAAGGGCTACTGAGCTTAAAAGTGAAGCACATTCATTGAGTGATTAGAGAGCCTACCCATGAAGATTAGAAGATTAGAAGCTTGAGCCTCAATAGTATAATGAATACATAGTTAAACCTTCTCATCTCTACCTACTTGATCCTCATTCTGTTAAATCCTTAGTAGGTGTAATGTGAGCTCTACTAAACTGTGTTGATTCATTCCTTGAGTGATTTTAAGAGCTACCTAGTGGTTTTAAACACCTAAATCATTGTATTGATCCTTAAGTGTTGGAAGTGAACTTGTGGGTTGCACAAGTCACTTGAAGTCGTTGTGCTGTTGAGCCTGAAGAGGCTGTGTTAAAAGAATATTTGAATTGAAGCCTGGAGAGGCTTGGTTGACAAAGAATACTCTTGTTGAGCTAACAGAGGCTGTGGTAAAAGAATACATGTATTTAAGCATGGAGAGGCTTGGTTGTCGACAAAGAAAACTCTTGATAACGGAAAATTCTAGTGGTTGCTAGGCACTAGATGTAGCCTCACGTGATTTTTTGGGTGAACTAGTATAAATAATGTTGTTAAGCTTTTGTTCCCTTCATCACATTTAATTTAATCTTTACACAAGATTTCAAGAGTTTTTCAACAAGTGTAAAATTTTAAAGTTAAGGTAAACTAATTTATAACAACTGATAAGTAAGTTGATTGAAAGTTCAAGAGTTTTGAGAAGATTAAACTTGATATTTTGAAAGTTACATTTGACAAATAATTTGAAATATTATAAGTTTAATATTATGAAAAATTCAGTTTGATCTTTATGTTTATCCATTAAGTTGTACTAGTTTGAAAAAAGAAATTTGATAATTATAAGTTGTCTTTCGCTAAACACTATTGTTGAAGAGAAATGTTAATCATTTCTGTTAGTGTGAGAGGTTCCTTTAAACTTAATTATATGAACATTCCCAGAACTTTCTCACCAGATACTACTTATATATTATGAACCATCTCTTTAACCAATTGTTTCAAGTTGAAACCTTCTCACCTCGAAGTCTGAACTACTTGAAAAAGTTGTGAGACGATTGATATTTCAGGAAAAAGGGAACACAATTCAACTCCTTTTCTTGTGTTATGGCCAACTTCAATAATAACTTCACTATATTTTTAATTCAACCATTTCTATTCTTTTCTTGGTTTTTTCTAATTATATTTTTAAAGTCAGGTGATTGTATCTCTATGTTAATATATAAGTGTTGATGTAACTCTCTAACTCTAAATCTCTTTACCTATGATCTTTAGCGTGGAAGCATATTGCTTCACATGTATAACAAATCTTTGGTATATGTATATAGATCTTTATTTTTATTGCAGAGTTGATTAAAGAATATAAATATATTTTTTAAAGTAAATTTTGAATTTAAAGACTTTGAAATTATATATCATATAATTAATGAACTTTCTCCCCATTTTTTGTAACTCAGTCATTTGCCCTCCAAACTTTTTGGCCAAGTTTCGCCACTGCTTATAGCATCATTTTAAAACCCTTTTTTCCTCTCAATTCACCCCCTTTTTGCCCCACCTACTTACTTTTTTTTTCTTTTTAAATGGGTTTTTTTTTTTTGTCTTTGGCCAATTGCTTACACAATTTTGGGTCGAGAGTAGTAGTTAGGTAAAACCCTTTCTAAATTGATGACTCCAAAATTTGAATTCCAACATTAACATAAAAAAAATTCATTGGAGTTAGTTTCCCATTGATAGAGCTCCACTGAAGCCCAAACTCCACAGCTAAGTTCAAAATTTTCAATAACCTCATTTGCCCAAAAACCAAAATCACATTTAACCACAACCAAACCAACTTTAACACAAAACCACACTAAAACTACACCTAACTTCCCCCAATTTTCCCAACCACCAAGCAAAATATTAATTATAACAAGAAAAAAAAAACTCAAGAAACTCACCCAAATTAGCTTCAATATCATCAAAGGAGAGAGTGACATGGCTCCCAATCAACACCACCTTGGCTGCTGCCATACAATAAAAACCCACCAAAAAGAATAAAAATAGGAGAATGTCCTTGCTACGCATAAGAGCAAAAGGCTTGAAAACACAAAAAGCACAAATCTTTGGGTTAAAGTTCATAAAAAACATAGAGAAACTGAGGGAAAATGGGTATTTTTGCTGTCTTATTTGGGATTTGGAAAACAAATAAAATACCTCTAAAGTGAGTAAGTAAGAATATATTCACCATTAAATGTTAATAGGTTAAAATCATGATGTACTTTAGATTAAATCAATATTGAATATACCTTTGTTTATTCACTTTAAAGATAAACTCAAATAATACTAGTTTTTTGTTAAATCAAATGAGAAACACTTTTTTTTCTCAAATAAAAGAAAAAAAGTGTACATGTATATAAAATAATTACTATAAATTGACTTTTTACTCGTGCTATGTACAGTAATGTTGTATATTAAAAACTTGACCCAGTATATTTTGAAATGAGTATATTTTTTTCATCATATATGTAATTTTTCATTTCATAAATAATTTTCACACAAAATAAAAATTTGAATATGACTTTATATTTTACTTTACATCAAGACTGTTGGTGGCGTAACGGTTGTTAACATCTGTTTTTGGTCGCATTTGCACAGTTTTAGCATTAATCCTAAACAATTGTTTTGAAGCACAAATTTCTTTGACAAAAATAAACTTTGGAGCCATCACTACAAATTTTCCTCAAATACACAATTTGCTTTGAGATGTAACAAAAAAGGTCAATGAGGTATTTATATACTGAAAAAAATGTATATGATGCTTGCTTGTAATAATGATTGAGGAAGGCCTAAAGTCTTTTAGTGCTACCAAACTTGTTATGGATTAGTAATATAATAGTTTAGTGCTTATCCTAAAAATGCATTGTGTTTTGAAAGGGGAAAGAAATATACTAGTTCTACCATACTTCTATAACTCCAACTCTTTTAGGAGGATGAGACCTACATACTATTCTTTTGAATAAGTCCCAACAAACTAATTCTTTTTATATATAACGTTACAATAAGATTTCTTCAAAAGTTAGCTCAAACAAATCGTAACCTTGCCTTCATTTGTAAAGATGTACGTTCATTCATTTAGATTTTTATATTAGAATCAAACGTCAGAAGTAATTTAAATGTATAATAACATTGGTTACTAAATTTTATTGGTGGGTTTATGAAGTTTGAAAGGTAAAAAGATATCCTTAAAGCTGTGAACTTGGAAGGGAGAAAGACATCTTTTACTAAATAAATGTAGCTGTCAAAACATGGAATGAAGCCAAAAAAAAAAAAGCTGCCAACATGGAATCAAGTTGCCAGAACAAACCTGCCACATGTAATGAGCTGCCAACATGGACAACAACATTGAAAGAGTTGCCAGGCAAAGGCAGTGGAACAACTTTTATTATATATTTGAACAAATTTTATTTTTCTTTATATATATATATATATATATATAGAGAGAGAGAGAGAGAGAGGCAAGAATCTAAAACTTTTATTTTTTAATAGGTATAATCTTAAATGAAATTATTATATTATGTATAAAATAAATAATAAAATAATAAAAAATTAATAAATTATGTTATTATTATAACTATAAGTTCTTAATTATATATATTAGTAATAAATAAATAGGCTAGCTTGGAAGGTCAAATATGCTTTTTCAAAAGTCAGAATCTTAAGATATATAGTTATAGGCATTTATAAGAGGTTAAACTTTGACTTGTTTGTTAAATAGGCTAAATCTAGTGTAGGCCAAAAATTGATTAGGTCGTTGATAGGCCGCCTGACCTATTCAAACCACTACCTGTGACTTTAGATTATTGCAAAAAATTACAAAATAATTTATATAAATTTATTATAATACTAATATGAATTGGAGTAGATTAACGTTAATGCGGTGGAATTATTAAAAAGACAAAATAAAATGTTGAAAAATATTAAACATGCATGCTAATGATTATTCATGTGACATCTAACTAGCTTTTAATCTTGATTATCTATTTATGATTTAAAGACCAAGATTTGCTCTTCTCACCTCATAAAAGAAACCATTATTTTCACTAGATATGCCCAGCATACAAGACATCAAGTGAGAGGAGTGTATTATTATGAGAGTGAGAAGAATAAATGTTGACAACGGGATCATCAATGTACGTTCAAGATTATAAGTTGAAGTCATGAATTTTTTATGTGATCATGTGACATTTAAGTAACTTTTAATCTTGACCATTCTTGTATGGTTTAACGGCCAAGATTTGCTCCTCTAATCTCTCACAATAAACCACCCCTCTCACTAAATATGCTAGTCTTTCATACAACTAGATCTAGCTATGTTTAGATCCACAAGCACTCAAAAAGAAGCCTTACAAAGTATGAAAGATTAGAAAAAGAATCTACTGCCATCTCACAACTTGATCTTGCCATGATTAGATCCATGAGCACTCGGTAATGCCTTGCAAAGTATGAGAGATTAGAAATAGAGTGTGTTGTCAATGGGATTTCGAATGAGGAGTTCAAGTGGAGTACAACTTTGCTATATTGAACTCAAGGTTCAACCTTTGGAGACATCAATCTACAGGGAAATCCCATTAAGAAGGCCAATTACAATAATCAAAAGGAGAAGAGTCGCTTGTTCTTCAGTTTCTTTGATCTTTGTTAGAAAAGGTTTGATGTAAGGATTTAGAGGATCATGATGATTCACGTGAGAACCTTTGATTAATTGTTTTTTTTTAATTTCTGTATAATTTAATTCTTAATTTGGTTGATTTACTAATTTTAATTTATTGTTGTATGAAGTAATTTGTTATTTGCTTCATTTGCATTGTGATTTAATCATCAATTGAAACCTTCACTAATATAGTAACATCAGATAATTATTGTACAAATATTTGGGTTAATTAACTGAAATATTTCCTTCATATTTTAGTTATATGTAAATTAACTTGATCATTCTACATAAATATATAATGTATATCTTCCATTATATATCTTTTAGGATATAATATATTATTTCCTTCGTTACTATTGAGGATTATTAAAATAAAAATAAATTTTATTTAATTTTATTAAAGCAAGAAAAGTGTTTTACCCATAGCTACTAACATTAAAAAATTATTAATCAAATTAGGTCAGTCAACTAATTTTGCATAAATAGATTTATAATGTCCTAAATATATTAAAATATATTTTTATTTAAGTATAAAATATGATAACAAATATTAATAATAAATCATAATAACAAATCTTAAGAAAATATGAAAATTATTGAATTGTTCAACAATTTGTATCAATTATTTTTAAATAAATATATATTAATTTAGTTACCACCTATTTCACTTTTATCATCTCTTATTTAAATAACACACTAATATACTTAAATCTCTCATTTTCTTTTTAATCAAATCTAATGGATCGTACTAGTACAAATAAAATTATTGCGAATTACTTCCTAGAGATTTTTTAAAATTTTAAATTAATATAAAAAATACAAATGAAAAATAGTAAAAGAATTAAAATATTAATACACGCACGTGCGCGCACACGCACACACATATAGATATAGATATATAGGGGATATATCTAGCGAGAGAAGTGTATATTATGAGAGGGTTAGAGGAGTGAATCATAAGCATATAACCATACATGGTTGTTCAAGATTAAAAGTTACTTAAAGGTAACGTGACCACTTAAAAAAATCACATTTATTTATGTTCTAATTTTAATTATTCATGTAACATCTAATAGTCAAGATTTACTCATCTCACATCTTATAATAAACACACATCTCATCTGATACGCTCTCATAGATATATATAATTAATACAATCAATATAGATAATTTAGTAATTTCTTGGGGAAGGGATATATATATATATATAGGGAGGGAATCCACTTACACCTAGTGTAAAGAAAAAAGACTTATACTCAATCTTACATCTTTCATTTTATTGTGATCTTGTGGCTACCATGTATCTTCTATCGTAACCACAAGATTACAATAAAATGAAGGATGTAAGATTGAGTGTAAGTCTTTTTTACTTACACTAGGTATAAGTGGATACATTCCCTTATATATATATATACACACAAGTAATACAATCAATATAGATAATTTAGTAATTTCTTGAGGAAGGGAACCTCGCAGGGCATGGAATACGATCATGTCCCTATCCCTATACCTGTTTCAAGAGGACTTTTATCCTATTCCCACTACTGCAAGAAAAATTTCCTGAATTCGAGTCTCTAAATGGGGCAATTCCCATATGATCCCCAAAAGCAAGAAGATTTTGTTATCCCAAAACTGTTTATTATTTGACTTACTTAAATTAAATAAATTTATATACAATTTCAGCCAAGTTAATTTATTAAAATATTTTTTATAAAATTATTGGATTAAATTGTTCATTTAGAAGACAATTTTTTTATATTATAAATATTTTTCAGGCTTATAGGTTGTTTTATAACAATTTATATTTAAATTCTTTAGTATTGATATTAGAGTGAAATTTTTTTCATGAAAATATAATAAAAATTATATTTATGTATTTTTAAACTAAATTTATAAATCTTATTTTTCATGATGAATTATTATATATATTTTATTCAAAAAAATTAATATAATTATATTTATTTTTATCAATTAATTTTTAATTTATCGTATGTATCGCCCAAGTGCAAAATCTAGTAATGAGTAGAGTTTGTAAAATTGTCACATCCTCTCTTTTCATTAAAACAAAATACAAGTATTCTATTTTTTCATTAAAATCAAACTCTTCTGTTCTCTTTGTTCATTAAATGAGTAAAAGTGTAAATATCTAAAATGCAAACAAATTTAAGTTGTTTTTAAAAAAATACTTATGAAGTTTATTTTTGTCTAAATCGTAAAATGGAAGTTACTAACCTACATAATAGTGTTTTACAGAAAATTCCTTAGTCGTCACTATGAAAGCTCAAAAAAAAAAAAAACTCCTGAATCCTAATATGATCATATATAAGACCAAGTTGAACATCAGCTGGGGCTGATTCATTTTCTTTTTCACTAACCTCCACAAGTGTGTGTGTGTGTGTGTATATATATATATATATATATATATATATATATATATATATATATATATGACACACAAACACACACACACACGTAAGTTGTTTGTAGAGAATATGTTAACTCTCATCCTTATTTCCTAAATAATTTTGTGACCAAATCTTGTGCTCAAGGATGGACCCAAAAAATTTAGGCAATAGGGGCAAGGATGACTACGAATCATATAAATAGAAAAAATAAATATTTGATAAATATTTATACCTACATATAAAAGTACGATATTATAAAATTTAGTTTTGATTCATTATTAACGTAAACTATTTTTGTATTATCGCTAATCACATGTTTTTATAACATAAAAGAATTTAACGTGTACGATAATTATATTAAACATGCAGTGGAAACAAGTCTTTATAATTTATGAAATATACAAGAATAAAAAAATTATATATAACATGTTAAAAAAAATTAATATGGGATTGTGGGAACATATGTCCGTATGACCTACACTGACCTACAATGTAGGCCCATCTCTACTTGGACTAACGGATATTATATAAATCAATGAGTGAATAACTGAAATCCGATGCAACAATAGATTAATTTATAGAAAATTTGTTACATAACTACAAATGAAGTACATTAAGTTCTTATTACAAATAAGATAATATGATAAGCATACAAATTGTTAAACTTAAGCTTCATAAAGGTGGGATGAATGGTGGTTACAATTATTCCAAATTTGATTATTCCTTTGTAAAATTTCGGTTTCTTTTTGCTTGAACTCTGGTGATGTGATTAAAATGTATTTTGTCAAGCTATCATGGCAAGGTTTACCCAAGTTATGCACTAGGTTGAGGCAACAATCTGTACTAACTGTTTCATTACCATAAAATGTCCCAAAGAAGATCTGACTGCCACAATGTGAATGCAACTTAGCCGCACATTCTCTCAAATATTTTGCATATGTTGATAATGGCCTTGGTGCATAATTACTTTCAATAGAAGGACCTTCAGATGGTTGAAGAATTTCAGATGAAACATTTGTTTTGACGAGCAAAGTAGCACTTGCCATAAAGACAACCATTAGACAAAAGTTGTTAAATGTTGCCATGACTTTTCCAGATCAAATCTAATTGTTGGATATTAAAAAGCTTTATTGGTAGTAGTAGGTGATTAATAAGACCATATTTATAGTTAAATATAGTCTTAATTAACATTTACGTTAATGACTTTTTGTTCAACACTAATGAAACAAACAAAATAAAGTAATTACACTTTATAAGTTATCAAATGCTAATGTTTGCATTTACATTATAACGTATTTTTGTATTCTCCATTTTTTAAATTATTATAGAAGACTAAAACTTTAAATTGTAGTCATAGACTTATAGTTACAATAAAAATAAATGTACTTATTAAGTTATAGAAATAGTTACTTTGCAACCACCACATTGAAGTTGTAGAATTATTAATATATGAGGTTCAAATCATTATTTCGTAGAAGAATATGAAGATTGACATTTATTGAAAAGCACATTTTTTCCATTGACAAAATTTATAATGTTCAATAGTAAATTTCTAAAATTCTATGATGAGATGCTCAAGCAAAGGTATGTAAAGGTTTTATTTAATCGAGTTGGGCTATATGACCATATGTTTTATGGAGTTATGGAGGTTTTGGCTCTTATTTGATTATATATATATATATATATATATATATATATATATATATATATATATTTAGGATCAAAACATCAAGATGAAATGATGTCATGTTGCAAATATTTACGTGCTCCCAATAATCACGATGACATGACATATCATGCTACAATTTAAATGCAAACTGTAAAAGTATCGCCACATTGAAAACATCATGCCACACTAGAAAAAAAATTCTTGACGCATGAAAATAAAAACACTTTCGAACCAATTAGCAATTAAAAATAAAATTTAACAAATTAATAAAATAAAAAAATAAAAAATAAAAAAATACTAGAAACAAATAGGTGAACCCAAGACTCCATCACTTTTGGGTTTTACTTTACAACTTAGAATTCCTCTCTTTCCCGATACAATCTTCCATGGCTAACCCCTACTCATCCTTTCCCCAAGTTACGGTAAATGTTACAAGTTATGTCATTCTTGCATTCCCCACCAACCCTTTTTCTTTAAAATCTATGTATTGCTAATCTATCAATCAAAATCTTGTCTTTCTCACAACTTGATCTAGCTATGTTTAGATCCACGAGCACTCAGAGAAGCCTTGTAAAATATGAAAGATTAGAAAAGAATCTACTGCCATCACACAACTTGATCTAGCCATTATTAGATCCATGTGCCCTCGGTAATGCCTTGTAAAGTATGAGAGATTAGAAATATTGTGTGCTGTCAATGGGACTTTGAATGTGGAGTTGAAGCGGAGTACAACTTTGTTATATCGAACTCAAGGTTCAACCTTTGGAGACATCAATCTATAGAGAAAACCCACTAAGAAGGCCAATAACAATAATCAAAAGGAGAAGAGTCACTTGCTCTTCACTTTCTTTGATCTTAATCAGAAAATGTTTGATGTAAGGATTTAAAAGATGATGATGATTCACAAGAGAACCTCTGAGTAATTGTCCCTATTTTTTTGTTTTATTTTTTGTATAGTTTACTTCTTCTTGATTTGCTAATTTTAATACATTATTGTATGAAGTAATTTGTTATTTGCTTCATTTGCATTATGATTTAATCTTCAATTGGAATCTTCATTAATATAATAACATTAGGCAATTATTGTACAAATATTTGGGATAATTAACCGAAATATTTCATTCTTATTTTAGTTGTGTAAATTAACTCTATCATTCTACAAAAATATATAATGTATATCTTTTATTATATATCTTTCAGGATATAATATAGTATTTCTTTCAATTGTATTGAGGATTATTAATATAAAATGTAATTTTTATTTAATTTGATTAAAGCAAGTAGAGTGCTTTACCCATAACTAATAACATTCAAAAATTATTAATCAAATTCATCAGTCCACTAATTTTGCATAAATAGATATGTAATGTTTTAAATATATTAAAATACATTTTTATTTAAGTCTTAGATATGATAACAAAGATTAATAATAATAACATAATAACAAATCTTTAAAAAATATGGAAATTATTGAATTGTTCAACAATTTGCAACAATTTGTCTCATTTATTTTTAAATAAATCAATATATTAATTTAGTTACCACATATTTTTCTTTCATGCGTCGTATTTAAATAACACACTAATATACTTAAATCTCTCATTCTCTTTTTAGTCATATCCAATGGATCGATCTTGGTATAAATAAAATTATTGCAAATTACTTCCTAGATTTTTTTTAATTTTAAGTTAATATAAAAAAAATACAAATGAAAAATAGTAAAAGGAATAAAATATTAATACACACACACACACACACATATAGATATCGATATATATATGGGACATATCTAGTAAGATGAATGTTTATTATGATAGGGTGAGAGGAGTGAATCATGAGCATACAACCATACATGATTGGTCAAGATTAAAAGTTACTTAAAGGTAGCGTGACCACTTAAAAAAGCCACATTCATTTAAATTCTAATATTGACTATTCATGTAACTTCCACTGGTCAAGATTCACTCCTCTCAACTCTTACAGTAAACACTCATCTCATTTGATACGCTTTTATATATATATATATATATATATAACACAATCAATATAGATAATTTAGTAATTTCTCGGGGAAGGGAACCTCGCGGGGCATGGGACACGATCCCTGTCCCTGTCCCAACACTTGTTTCAGGAGGATTTTTATCCCACTCCCATTCCTGCAAGGAAAATTTCCCGAATTCAAGTCCCCAAATGGGGCAGTTCCAACGATGATTCGCAAATGCAAGGAGATTTTGTCAACCAAAACTGTTTATTACTTGACTTACATAAATTAAATTAACTTATATATAATTTTAGCCAAGTTAATTTATAAAAATATTTCTTATAAAATTATTGGATTAAATTGTTCATTTAGAAGACAAAGTTTTTTTTTTTATATTCTAAATATTTTTTCAAGCTTATAGGTTGTTTTATAACAATTTATATTTAAATTCTTTAGTATTGATGTTAGAGTGAAATTTTTTTCATGAAAATATAATAAAATTTATATTTATGTATTTTTAAACTAAATCTATAAATCTTATTTTTCTTGATGAATTATTATGTATATTTTATTTAATAATTTTTTATATAATTATATTTATTTTTATCAATTAATTCTTTATTTACCATATGTATCGTGCAGGTGCAAAATCTAGTAATGAGTAGAGTTTGTAAAAATGTCATATTATCTCTTTTCAATAAAACAAAATACAATATATAGATATTGATAAACACACACACGTAAGTTGTTTACAGCGAATATGTTAACTCTCATCTTTATTTCCTAAAAAATTTTGTGACCAAATCTTGTACTCAAGGACGAACCCAAAAAATTTAGCAAATGGAGGCAAGGATGACTAAGAATCATTTAAATAGAAAAATAAATATTTGTTAAATATTTATACCTACATATAAAAGTATGATATTATAAAATTTAATTTTGATTCATTATTAACACAAACTATTTTTGTATTATCATTAAATCACATGTTTTTATAACATAAAAGAATTTAACCTACAAGATAATTATATTAAACAGGCAGTGGAAACAAGTCTTTATTATTTATGGAATATATAAGAATAAAAAAATTATATATAACATGTTAAAAAAAATTAATATAGGATTGTGGGAACATATATCCACATGACCTACACTAACCTACAATGTAGGCCCATCTCTACTTGGACTAACGGATATTATATAAATCAATAAGTGAATAGCTATAATCTGACGCAACAATAAATTAATTTATAAAAAATTTGTTACATAACTAGAAATGAAGTACATTAAGTTCTTATTACGAATAAGATAATATGATAAGCATACAAATTGTTAAACTTAAGCTTCATAAAGGTGGGATGAATGGTGGTTACAATTATTCCAAATTTGATTATTCCTTTGTAAAATTTCGGTTTTTTTTTTTTGCTTGAACTCTGGTGATGTTATTAAAATGTATTTTGTCAAGCTATCATGGCAAGGTTTACCCAAGTTATGCACAAGGTTGAGGCAACAATCTGTACTAACTGTTTCATTACCATAAAATGTCTCAAAGAAGATTTGACTGCCACAATGTGAATGTAACTTAGCCGCACATTCTCTCAAATATTTTGCATATGTTGATAATGGCCTTGGTGCATAATTACTTTCAATAACAAGACCTTCAGATGGTTGAAGAATTTCAGATGAAACTTTTGTTTTGACGAGCAAAGTAACACTTGCCATAAAGACAACCATTAGACAAAAGTTGTTAAATGTTGCCATGACTTTTCTAGATCAAATCTAATTGTTGGGTATTAAAAAGCTTTGCTGGTAGTAGTAGGTGATTAATAAGACCATATTTATAGTTAAATATAGTCTTAATTAACATTTACGTTAATGAATTTTTTTTCAACACTATTATTATAGAAGACTAAAATTTTAAATTGTAGTCATAGACTTATAATTACAACAAAAATAAATGTACTTATTAAGTTATAGAAATAGTTACTTTGCAACCACCACATTGAAGTTGTAGAATTATTAATATATGAGGTTCAAATCATTATTTCGTAGAAGAATATGAAGATTGACATTTATTAAAAAGCACATTTTTTTCGTTGACAAAATTTATAATGTTTGAATAGTAAACTTCTAAAATTCTATGATGAGATGCTCAAGCAAAGGTATGCAAAGGTTTTATTAAATTGAGTTGGGCTATATGGCCCTATGTTTTATGGAGTTATGGAGATTTTGGCTCTTATTTGATTATATATATATATTTAGGATCAAAACATCAAGATGAAATGATGTCATGTTGCAAATATTTACATGCTCCCAATAACTGTCAGTGACATATCATGCTACAATTTAAATGCAAACTGTAAAAGTATCCCCACATTGAAAACATCATGCCACGCTAGAAAAAAAATTCTTGATGCATGAAAATAAAAACACTTTCGAACCAGTTAGCAATTAAAATTAAAAATTACTACAATAAAAAAATACTAGAATCAAATAGATGAACCCCTGACTCCATCATTTTTGGGTTTTACGTTGCAGCCTAGAATTCCTCTCTTTCCCGACACAATCTTCCATGGCAAACCATTGCTCCTCCTTTCCCCTACACTCAGCGGCACACAACAAGTTATGGTAAATGTTAGAAGTTATGTCATTCTTGAATTCCCCACAAACCATTCTTCTTTGAAATCTATATATTGCTAATGTACTAATCAAAATCTTGTCTTTCACACAACTTAATCTTTCTATGTTTAGATCCACGAGCACTCAGAGAAGCCTAGCAAAATATGAAATATTAGAAAAAGAATGGACTGCCATCACACAACTAAATCTAGCCATTATTAGATCTATGAGCACTCGGTAATGCCATGCAAAGTATGAGAGATTAGGAATATAGTCTGCTGTCAATGGGACTTTGAATGAGGAGTTGAAGCGGAGTACAACCTTGCTATATCGAACTTAAGGTTTAACCTTTGGAAACATGAATCTACAAGGAAACCCTACTAAGAAGGCCAATAACAATAATCAAAAGGAGAAGCGTCACTTGCTCTTCAGCTTCTTTGATCTTCGTCAGAAAAGGTTTGATGTAAGGATTTAAAGGATGATGATGATTCACATGAGAATTTTTGAATAATTGCCCCTTTTTTCTGTATAGTTTAATTTTTGATTTGCTTAATTTGCTAATTTCAATTCATTGTTGTATGAAGTAATTTGTTATTTGCTTCATTTGCATTATGATTTAATCTTCAATTGGAATCTTTACTAATATAGTAACATTAGACAATTATTATACAAATATTTTGGATAATTTATTGAAACATTTCCTTCTTATTTTAGTTGTGTAAATTAACTTGATCATTCTACATAAATGTATAATGCATATCTTTCATTATATATCTTTCAAGATATAATATATTATTTCTTTCAATAGTATTGAGGATTATTAAAATAAAAATTAATTTTTATTTAATTTGGTTAAAGCAAGTAAAGTGCTTTACCCATAGCTAATAACATTAAAAAATTATTAATCAAATAGTCGACTAATTTTGCATAAATAGATTTGTAATGTCCTAAATATATTAAAATATATTTTTATTTAAGTCTAAAATATGATAACAAATCTTAATAATAATAACATAATAAAAAATCTTAAGAAAATATGGAAATTCTTGAATTGTTCAACAATTTGTATCAATTATTTTTTAAAAATCAATATATTAATTTAGTTACCACTTATTTCACTTTCATGCATCTCATATTTAAATAACACACTAATATACTTAAATCCCTCATTCTCTTTTTAATCATATCCAATAGATCATACTGGTACAAATAAAATTATTGCAAATTACTTCCAAGATATTTTTTTAAATTTTAAATTAATATAAAAAATACAAATGAAAAATAGTAAAAGGAATAAAATATTAATACAAGCACACACACACGCGCGCATATATATAGATATATAGGAGACATATCTAGTGAGAAGAGTGTTTATTATGAGAGGGTGAGAGGAGTGAAACAAGAACATATCACTACAACAACTTTGCCCTTTGGCAAGGGCTGAAAAGCGTTGCTATTGATAAAAAACTGTTGCCTAAAGTCTATGTCTACGCTTTTTAGCCTTTGCCTCTTCTGCCGTGGCCTATTACAATAGGCAACGCTTTTTAAACTTTTGACAACAGTTTAGGAAAAACGTTGCCTATTCTTACCTTCTGGCAACGCTTTTGGGACGTTGTCTATGGATAGCTCTGGCAACGCTTTTCACATGTTGTGTATAGGTACTACTTTAGGCAACGCTTTCCTGCCGTTGCTTTTAAGTATGCCATAAGACAATGTTTAAAAATCGTTGCCTATAGGTCATGGTTTTGGCAACATTTTTAAATGTTGACTATAAGTACTGTTTTAGGTAAAGTTTCACTGTCGTTGCTTTTAAGTTTGCCTAAGGCAACTTTTAGAAAGCGTTGCCTATAGGTTAAGGTTTTGGCAACGTTTTTCACGTGTTGGTTATAGGTGTACTTTTAGGCAACATTTTATTGTCGTTGCTTTTAAGTTTGCCATAAGGCAACTTGTAAAAAGTGTTGCCTATAGGTCTGCTTTAGGCAATTTTGTTTCTTTTAAATATGCTATAAAGCAACTTGTATGAAACATTGCTTGTAGGCCATATTTTTTTTTGAAAATTTACCTATGTACTACTTTTAGACAACACTTTTTAATTGTGTATTAAAAAATTACGTATTATAAACTAATAATACATTAAAAACTAATTCTTTTCAAATAAAATATATTAAATTATGTAAGTGTATTTACTGTATATAGACACCAAAACTAAAAAAAAATTCATTTACTACTATTGTACAAAAGTAATATGATTGTTCTTGATCACATAATACAAATGAAAGAACAAAAAATCTAAAGCTGAATATCCTTGGCAAATCTCCATAATTGTATCCACATGTTTTGATTTATTTGGTATATTCTCACTGCAAAAGAAAAAATAATAAATATATATAAATAAATATTCTGAAACACATAAGTATTCCTCTTCAATACATATTGAAGTCAGCAACAAAATAAAATATTAAAGGATTGGGCATTATTCCCTTGTTCTTCTTTGTGTTTATAAACATTACTTATTTATATGTCTAACTCTTTATAATCATTATTCCCTTGTTCTTCTTTTAGTTTAAATTTTTTCCTTTCCTTTAGGCATATCAGTCGTGCAACAAGTCATTTTTGAATGACATCCAACAAGTTGACCTAAAGACTATGGTACTATTGATAAATCATGGACCCACAACATGTAATAAAAAGATTAATGGTGTCCATAATACAATTTAACAATGCCATACGTAATAAACAACTTGGGCAAATGACCATCAGAAAGATATCTAAACTTAGAAAAGAAACTAATATATCTAATTGCATAGCACACATAATGTATTCCATCATAGTATGCATTGCGTTCTCTCAACCTCAAACAACAATCTAGAATCTTTCCCCATTCAACTGAATACAACTTTCTTTCTCTTTTTTTTGGTGATAACTGAAAATAACTTTCGTTAGACCCATTGCTAACAATGATAGATCCAACCCCATTGCTCATAAATCTCAAAAACACAAACACAGGTGGAAAATGTAACCATTTAAACCAATCAAAATTGTTCTTTTAAAAAAAAACCACTCCAAAATTGCATATATATTTGAATCAAGACTCTACAGGAGTTGCAAAATTCATGCTAAAAAACAAGATACTTTTGCAGCATCAGGTAGTTTTTTGAAAAAAAAAATTTATTCATTATAAAGATAGGAGTTTATATCAGCAAACATGCTACCCTGTGGTAAAAAAATTCAAGGATGAGATTTATATAAAAATTATATGAAAAAATCATGGCATAGCAACTATTCTAAGGTCTGATGAATTAAAAATTATATTAAAACTGAGCAAACGTAACTTAAAATCTTCAAACTAAAACAATAGAACCATTACTTGGTGAAGTCCTTAGCTTCTGCAAGGAAGGCACAGGAGGCAACCCTCCACAAGAGAAGTTAATACGCATTGCAGTTTCATCCAATGATGGCAATGGTTCAGCTAACAGTCCAAGACGATTTATTTCTGCAGAAAGGGCAGGTCTAGCAACTGTCAAAGAATTATACATCGAGGAACCCTTTTCCCATACCATGCTCTCCAAAAGTCATTCTTCCAATGAATTCAGATGTCGCTTCAATTCTCTTGTTACAAATTGTGTAATCATAATCTTTTTCTAAGATATTTAAACTGGATGGCAGAGATGCTTCCTCCATGAGATATTTAAAATAGATCAAACCATCTGCAAACGAGCATAAACATCATTTATAGACGTCATAGTCTTGATGCATAAATAAACAATGACACTGGCTAGTTATTAAATGAACCTCTATCAAAATTATATTTGAGAATTGTACTTCCTAGAAGTCATGCTTTTGGTAATTTAAATACATCCAAAGGAAAATCGAACTTTGTATTAGTTTAATACCAAACAAGGTAAGACTTTATAATAGTATAGGTAAAATTATGCAATCTACATGGTTAATAAGAGAAATTTCAATAATATCACAAATTAAGAGTAATACATCAGTTACACAAGATAGTAATTGAAGAAAAAGGATGCAAATAGCGGGCTACTCACTTGCTAAGACTCTTTTGGTGAATAGCACTAGCATGCATCTCCTTTGCCTGGTATAGACACATGAAAAAGAAACATAAAAGATGGCCTAAGAGAAAACTGTCCCTAAGGATTAAAAGAAGAGACGACTACAAACACACACTTGAACAGAAACATTTCAAACTTGCAATCATGATTCTCTGCTTAATCATTACCTCAAGCCTGTTTTCCCAATCTGTGCCATATAAATTACTTAAAATTGGACCAGCCTTAATAACAAACTGAGGAAGTTCTTTAAAAAAATCTGCAAGGCTGTTGAATACAAGATAAACGACAACAGTAAATAATAGAAGATACTACAAAATAATGAATTAGAAAAGGCCAGTAAGATACTTAAACTTCGCTGCTCTTAATATCCGGCACAAGGTAAGCCCATGGTTATCAGTTTGTGTAATACTAATAATTTATTGTTACAATTTCATCTCATGACTGAACTCAGTATCCATCATAAATTAGTTCAAAATTGATGTATGATGATGCAGTGATGCACCTCAAAGACAACGAGAAATCATAAAACCATCTATCAGGAAGGGATTTTATTCTTTTCGGGGAAGCATCTGTATCAAATGGAAGTGGTTATGAAGTGTTTGGAGGCATTTTGCTCTTCTTTAGGTCAAAGGGTTAATAAAGAGAAGACTAGAATTTTATTTTCAAAGAATATTAATCATAATAGATTTGCTGAGCTTTGTGACTTTTCTAGCTTCTTTATTACTTTTGATCTAGGAAAACATCTTGGGGTGCTAGTCATTCATAGAAGAGTTGGTAAGCATACCTACCAGCATATTATTGAGAAAACTAACATAAGACTTCAGTCTTGGCAGGGAAGATATTTATCTTTTACAGGACGAATCACTTTGGCTCAATCTGTCTTGGTTGTCCTCTCATCATATTAGATGCAAACTGATTAGTTACCAAAAGGTATTTGTGAGAAGCTTGAGAAAATGACCAGGAAGTTTGTTTGGGGATCAACTGATGAAAAAAGAAAGTGTCATACAGTGGCTTGGCATGAGCTTTGTGTGCCTAAGGTGTTGGATGGTGCTAGTTTGAGAAATTTGAGATTCTATAATGAAACTTTGATTATGAAATTGGGATGGGAACTTATAACTAAGCCAGATGCTTTATGGGTGAGAGTTTTATGTGACAAATATAAATGTGGGACTGCCATGATCACCTCAGTTTCTTCTCGTGGTTGTATCTCGATCACTTGGAGAGGCATATGCTCCACTGGGGACAAAGTTATGAATGGTGTCAGATGGCTAGTGAATGATGGGAAGTGGATACATTTTTGGCTTGATTCTTGGCTACCTTCTGGAGTTGTTTTGCATGAAATAGCTTTTTAGCAAGTTGCTTTTGGAGACTTAAACCTTTCTGTTTCAACCTTTGCAAATGAAGATGATGAGTGGCTTTGGGAACATTTTCAACATTTGTTACCTGCTGGAGTTCCTTTTGAGATTGATAGTTTACCCACCCCGAATGGTGTTTACCTACTGGGTTAGGATGTTCCTAGGTGGGCTTATACTAGTGATGGTGTTTTCTCTACAAGAAAAACCTATAACTCCATCATTGTATGGCTGAACAGAAATGAGCTGATTTTTTGGGAAGGAGATGGTCAATTGCACTAGATTTTATTTAGATGATTTTATTATTAATAAAACCATATAGAAATAAGGTAAGATACACTAGGAGCAATAAAAAAATCAAAAAAATGACCGGGCCCTAGCACCTCTAGGTAGTAAGAGCAAGAAATCATCTAAATTGTAAAGCATAGTGTTTTCCCTTTTCTATTTTTACATTTGGCTAAATGAAATTTTACTTTCTCATATAAGATATAATAACTTTCTTTAATGACAATTAACTGAACATACACAATTGACTTCATGAAAAAAAAAATTACCTATCAATTATTGGGAGAATATTTACATTTACATCACGAGAGTTCTCTTGGCTAACTGGCTTTATCTATGGCACGGCACCAGCTACTCAAAATGTCACAATAAATATAGCAGAGATCAGGTCACATTCATAAGTACTATAGAAATTAATTGAGCTCAAATTTACATGTTATCCCACAAATTAGAATATATGAAATTTGGCAAAGCAAATTTTTAACTTACAAGAATCCCACAGATATCCGAGTCTCGTTGTCCCCAATGTGATCACCGAGAAGGAGAACATTGGTTCTCTTCTTGAATGAGGCATTGTCATCAGTTGGACCATCCATACCACCCAATTGCTCATGAACAGGCGCAGCCTTATCAAGAGCATGCTCATTTTTATTTAAGCTATGAACCAATTTTCCTATAATTGAAATTTGTAAGTAAAATGTAAGAAATATTTTATCAAGTAAAGATGTTTAAAAGCCTAAAAAGCATTGTATTTTATCCAAAATACTCCCATTCTAATGATCAACATGCACAGGTATATGAAATGTTACTTTTCAACTCAGCTATAAGCTGTAAAGTTCCAACTCAAAACATGATAGTATATAAGAAATTAAACACAGCTATACGTGAAGCTCAATATCAATTTCCAGAGTTACAATTTAAATATTTATTTTAGTTTTAATGTCCAGTACAGCAAAGCATTGAAAAATGTTGAAGGAAAAAAAAAATTCAAGACTCAGGGAGTAAAGACAAAATATGTATACTTCTGCTACCTTTTTTTTCAGGTTACTGTAGCTGAATTCCTTGTTAACTTCTGTGAATGAGGGTTGAATTTGCATAAAATAGATTTATTTACACCAAAAAGAAATTCATCTGTTAGTTGCAACTTGCAAGAGCAATATTTTATTCAATTCTAGAAAGAGAATATAGAACTTACTAATGGTAAGTGTCAACTCTACTAACATTTGAGTCACTTTTCATACATTTCTTGGGACCCGTTAGTAATGAGTGATATAATTGGTGTGTTAAAATGAAAATATCTAGAGTTAGAGATTCCAGAATGTTATTTGCTGCCCTGGAAGAGACCAATGATATGTGTATCCAAAGTTTCTATATTTTAAAAATCAAGGGATTTCAAGTAGGTTCAAGTATGCTTTCAAAATCTTTAGCTGAGATTGGTATTGGCAAGGATCATATCTGGTTCACATTCAAGATAGTAGTCCCATTATTTGAGCAAGCAGCCGTGCAACAATGCATAAGCTCACCCAGGTTTTCTGTTACTCCACCATGATAGACCAAGTCAATGATATTGCAAATATCAAGGTACTGACATAAGATAAATTCATTTAGATGTCTGTTCTCCCCAGCATGGAACCCTTTATCAAAGTAGAATGCAATACATCTTGCATGTTTCAAACAATTTCCACCCAACCGAAAGTGACATATCATCCATTGAGCTCCTTGTTTATTAGGCAGTCAAAGTGAATTTCTTGTTGGATGAGCATGTCTCTTCTTCAATGCCTATCCATGCCTCTAATAAAACTTTAGCCCCACAACCCATCCAAGTGGAAAATAACCAATCAAGTGCATGATTGAGAAAGTTGGATTACTATTGAAAGTTTTAGACTTCTATCATGTCACACCTTTCTACATTGCAGCACAAGACGTTCTTTGGACAAGAGATGCTACATGCCAATGAAACCACATATTGTCTTTTAAGCCCAAACTTAACAAAGTTGCATAGAAAAAGAAATATAATTAGTAACTTTCCGGTAAACTACCACCCAAATCTCGAAGCAATTCAAATTCTCATATAATAGATAATAGATAATTCTTTTCCTGGTATTTCAAGGACAGATATCATTCTGTCAAATTTGAGAAAGAATGCCTACACAAAAAACAACTTGACAAACTGCTAAAGGGGGAATTGAGACTGCAAGAAACTTCCAGGAGCAACAGGATTAAGTTCAGAAATATTGTACGACCTCTAAGCTATTTTCTACAATTTTCAACATGCATAACTTCATCAATATTTTCCTCTTCTTTAGTTAATGATTTTCAGTCATGGCATATTACCTCTCTAGACTTTTCCTGTATTGATTGAAGCCCTTCCAAGTTCCAACTTCAAAGCCTACAGAATTGCACCGTGCCAAACAGAAAAGAAGATGATTCAGGTGGATAATTCTGCGTCTGAGAATGTATGCAACATAAGGATTGGAATCAACACACTAAAATACCTTTAAATGCAAATAAATACAAATTAATAATGTGTTCTCTTGAGCCAATTAAAAATAATTCTCACTATATAAGGAGGAGAATAATTAATATTGCATGCAAACCAACAATATTTTTTAACCAGAGCAGCAGAACAATAATTATGAATATCTTAAATGCAAATTAATCAGATATGCCTTTCTCATTTCCAAAATCTCTCAAGTTTCAACTTCTTAAAATTAAATTGGCCCCACACATAATCTTTAACAGGAAAAACTTTTATCAATCACAAATCATTTAGCCTTAAACAGTTATTCACATTGTAAACAAAATATGATAGTTAAAAACAAGACTTTACATAAATGCTAAGAAACAAGAACCATTGATTTCCACTACATCTTATAGTGATAAGATGCATAGGTAGAGTTGCATAACTGCATTGGGATTGTATGTATAGTTAACTGTCACACTGTTACATGAATATTGAGTCTGATCAACTCAATATTTAATGTTCGGTGCGTACAGAATACTATGGCATCATCCAGGTGTACGTGAAGAGATAGAGCGTCTGCCAGTGATAGCATGGCAAATATGATGGAGATGATCCGAGAGATGATAACTGTCAAAAGAAATTAAATAGAGATGGTTGTAGCCATGAGGAAACAGGCAATTGTCATAAATAGTGTTTTAGAAAGAATGGATAATAACCCACATCTACAACTAGAGAATGAAGCATTGGTCGAGAGAAACCAGGGATTTCATGATCCTTCAGGGTTCAAGAAGACCAACCCTCCATTGATCCGAAGATAGTATGATTTTGCTAAGGGTAAGGAGTGGTTGAAAGAGTTGGAGAAACGAAAGGAATTCTGATAGATTTCTTGTTTGATGTGTTTGAACAGAGTGCTCAGTTTAGGTATGCCCCACCTATGGTTAGAGTAGAGAAAATATTTGAGAACATCCAGTTTAAATTTCTTGAAGCTTCTCAATTTTTTCTTTGCCTACGTCTTGATTGGAAAGACTGTGACATTCATGGTCTATGGAGGAAGAAGAATCTTGCTGAGTATGGGATAATTACTCAGTGCATAGCTCCTACAAGGGTCAATGACTAATATCTGACTAATGTTTTGTTGAAGATTAATGCCAAGCTTGGTGGGTTAAACTCATTATTGGGCATTGGACCATCTTCTTCTCTTCCTGTTGTTTCTAGAGTTTCTACCTTCATTATAGTCATGGATGTGTCACATGGTTTTCCAGGATAGTCTGGTATTCCTTCAATTGCAGTGGTTGTTAGCTCTAGACAGTGGCCTCTAATATCAAAGTATAGGGTAGGTGTTCGAATCCAGTTTGCAAAGGTTGAAATGATAGATAATTTGTTCAAGAAAGTATCCAAAAAGGAAAGATGAGAAAAACTAAAAGAAATGTTTTATGCCCAAGGGGAAACAAGGCAAGTGTGATTGTTTCCCTCTACCATCCTTGTTATTTTTATCTTCATGTTTATAAATAACATGTATGAGTTTGAAAATGATTTGAGTGATTCTATATGACTTTATGTTTAGAAATAGACTTGGGATTGAATAAGATTTTCTTAAGTTTGGTTATAAATCCACTATGTAGGGGTTGTTCACCATTATTTTTGCTTCTCTTTTCTCTCTGTTTTGCATTACAATTCTGGTCATGTAAGCTTGTGAAACTCACGGTCAAACCTCGAAAAATAGCTTGGGTTTTGGTGCCTTCTTGTGCTTCTATTTTTCCTTGTTTCAATTCTACTTTTTATGTAAGTTCTTGAGTAAGAATTTGATATTTTTCTTGATATTTTGATGTTCAATATGTCAAGGCTGAGATGAGTTTTGTAGGTGACCCTATTGTTTTTAATTTGGTTATCAATTTTCTATTGATGTTGTGTTAAATTGTGATATGATTTTAATGTGAAAAATGGTTGAATTTGAATTTAAATGTCACGGCTGTGGTGGGCATAGTTTGTGATAAGATTTGTGAATATATTTTAGTGGTTTTGTGCTGGACATGAAACTTGATTGGTGATGAGTTACAAGGGCAGAATACTGCCCTGTTTTTTACTAGTACATGAAAGATTTAAAAGTATAAAACATGACTTGTATGGTGTGGAGGTCACGACCAAACAGCCTTGGAGGACTTTAGTTTGCCTTTTTTTCTTTTATTGACTCTTAGAAATGAATTAGTGATAGTATTTGAAATAATTGAATTGCTTATTGTTGTACTTTTTGAAAGTTACGGCCATATGTGTGTGTGAAGAGTTATGGTCAAGGCTAAGTGAAATAGTTGTTGTCTTTAAATGAGTTAAATTGTAATAGATTTCCATTGTCAAATTTCCTTTGTTGACCATGATATTGTGTCAAATTTGTGCCATGTTATTCATGGATGAGCCTTCTATGTTGAACATGAAAATGTGTTAGTTTTGGGTTTTAATACTCACGGTTCAAACAAGGGCAGAATTGGAGGAATATTAACTAAGCTATATGCCATTTGGTTTCTTCGAATTTATATTGTTTTGAGATTGTTATAAATGGCTAATGCAATAACTTTGACTTTATCTTAAATTTAATGGAAGTGGTAAGTAATCGTTTGTATCTATGTGTTTTAATTGTTATGTCTATATGTTCACACTTGTTCATACTTAATAACATTGATTTTATTGACCTTGATTCTTATAAAAGCCTACATGGCCAAGCCTTAATTAAATAGGAGAGATTATGTTTTCTATGTATTTTTTGTTATGAGTTCACACTTTAATTTGTGGAAAGTCATGGTCAAACTTTACTCTAAATAAGTTCACGGTCAAAGCAAGGAGTGAATGAGATTTCTTTGTTTTGACTCACTCATTTTGTGCTATTGGTTATTAAGTTAAGTTTGTAAGGCTGATTATGATAAGAATATAGATGAATGTGGTTTGAATGCTTTAAAACAAGGTGCTGCTCTGTTTAACAAAATTTTTTTATGCATTTATGCTTGAATGTTGAATGAAAATCAAGGCAAAATGCTGCCAAAATTTAACTAGAATTTTGGGTACAAATGTTCATGAATTTATAACATGAAATGTGGTTGAAATATATGGTAGAAGGCTACATTGTTCTGATAAGAGTTGTTGATGCTTTTGTACTTGAAATTATGATTTGTTTTAGTAAAGTTTATGACCAAGCTAATATGAATGTAGCTCACGATCATGTATAGAAATCTTAGTACTTGAATTGTGTATTGGACTCAAAGAGACATTGTAATATCTACATATGACAACTAAAGCTTATGTGATAATATTGTGTTTGAACCATAATTAATCTTTAAGTTGAAATTCAACATGGTGGATTATAGTCAATAATTCTTGAACAGTTGATTATATATCAAAGCGAGTTTTGTTTATGCTTATTTGAGTTTAAATAATGATTGGTTATGTTTGAAAATGACTACTTGATGAAATGTTATGAAGTGTAACAAATGAAGTATAAATGTATACTTGGTGAGAATTATGATATATACTTTTGAAAAAGATGAATCAAATTTTGAGGACAAAATTTATAAAAAGGGAGGGGGGGATTGTAACATTTTGTCTAATCCAATAGTTTTACTCAGTGTTATAATAGCTCAATAAATCAGGTATATGTTACCTGATAATTTTGGGTAATTATTTGAAGTGAATTGAGCATAAAATTATAACACTGAACATGAGAAATAGCTCAGAAAATTATTAGGTTATGAGCATATGTAAAATAGAGGATGAAGATTAATTTCAAAATGGAAAATAGAATAAATTAAACATTTGAGAATTTCCCAGTTCAATCTCCTAAGGTTTAAATTACTTCAGGGATGAATAGTAACACTTGGTAACTGATAAAAGTGCCTATGAATATGTGTCAAAGAATAAGTTTTTGGATTAAAAAGGAATCCTAAAATCTTTTATAATTCTAGAGGAAGTTTGGAGATTTAATTATGAAGGATTAAATTATCTTTAAAAGCTAAAATGTTTCCAATTGATTATTTAAATATTTCCTTCTCTAAAATATCTTCACCAACCCAAACCCTCTCTCTATCTGTTTTCTGATTCCTTCTTCACACTATCCCTTTCTTCCTCTTTACAGCTCCCGCTGTCTCGCATTCACTCGTTCTCTCTTGCCTTTCTCGCTGCTCTCTCGTCACTCGTTCACTCTCTCTCGTCACTCGTTCGCTCTCTCTTGCTTTTGTTGTTCCTCGCCCGCTTGTCCGCTCACCCTCTTGATGATACTCCATATGTCGTCCTCTCTCCCGCGGGTTCACTCTCGCTGTCACTCTAGCTAAAAAAATAAAAAAAAATAATAGAAAGAAAGAGAAAGAGCAGCAACAAATGGACATAGAGAAATGGAGAGGAAAATGAAGCTCAAACAAGTAAAATGCAAGATTCAAGAAAGGAAAAGGTAGGGGGTTTTATTGTTATTTTTGTTTTCTAATTGTTCTGAAAATTTCTGTTTGATAAAGATTTTGAAATGGAAAATGGTGCTTTATATGTTGATTGTGGTTTGAGAAATTAGTTCTTTGACTTAATTCCTAATGAAATTTGAGCTTCGAAAATGGATTAAAACCCCTTTTGGAATGATTGCTCTAAATGTATCTTGGATGTTGTATATGAAAATTGTGAGGATGTTAGTGTTGTTTAATGATTGGTTTTGAGAATAGATATTGAATTTATAAAATAGCGGACTGATTTTGTGTGGGTGGTTCTTGGATTCCAATTTGTTATTCTTTTACAGAGATTATTGTGATGACGTTGTCAAGCTAAATGTCACGATTGTGTGAGCTCGTTGTAACTAGAATTTTTATGTCTTCATGTGATAATTTGGTAGGTGTTTGCTAAGGCAGAATGCTTCCCATATTGAACCAAAAAAATTGAGGAAATTGTGGTATTTTGGGCCTTAATATATTCTATTTTGAAACTAAATAGACAAGCTCTTCACTTACTAATTTTATGATGATTTTAAGTGAATTAAAGTTAGAAAATATTTGTTGGTTGTTGTATGGTGTTGGCTGAAAGTTTTGATAAGTTTTAACACCAATATGTTTCCAAGAATGCTTGTTTTTGGCCTTGGAAAGCTTGAATCCAAGGCTACTATTTTTAAGGCATAAAGGCTTTGAGTTTTATGTTATATAATGCACGTTATCTTGGTATAACATGACATAATGAAATGCTTTATGGCTTGAGTGATATTATATTGATGAATTTGCATATTGATGAAATGATTTCAAGATGACATTGAATCCTATGAGATTGATCTTATTTGAGATTGATTGATTAAATGTCAATACATTGTGTTACAAATTGAAATTGATTGATGAATATGAATGATGTTCAAGGGCATAATGAAATATGCTCATTAATGAATGTTTTTGGCAAGCATGATATTGGGAAGCACAATAATGTAAAGAAAATGGGTAGATTAGACGTTGAAAGAGTAGAGTTACTCCCTCTCTATAATGAATAGTAAGGATTATGGTTTTGCTTCCCTTTTTGTGCAAGAAGATGTGAATGTATATCAAGTAATGGTTTTACTCAACCTTGCATATTTTTGGTTTTTCAAACTTGTTACTTGTTGTTTCATGTATGTATAACTCCACGCATTGAGCTAAAGGTAGTCCTAGTGCCGAGGTTCTGGGTATTAATGGATGTGAGGCAAGTTAGCTCATTCATACTAAGTAGTGTTAAGTGGTTGGTTTCCTACTACTTAGAGAGGTAATACCTATGATATTCAAAAGGACAATACCAGGTAGTGTAAGGTGGACAAGGAACAAAAGGGTTTCCTAGCCTTTCCTACCCAAGGATATACAAGGAATAAAAAGACTTCCTGGAACAAAAAGACTTCCTAGAAGGAAATGATTCCTAGAACAAAAGGATTTCCTGGAATAAGAGAATTCCTAGGAAAGTAAGTAACATGAGTTTTATAAAATAAAATCTTTTATCAAGCATTACATGATCATACTTTAAGGCAATCATTAGGCATAACCATACATCATAAAACATTCCATAAAATGGCAATGGTATGGGCAATTACCTTGTTTTCAATATACGCAAGAAACAAGGTTAAAAGTTATTCAAAAATGGTTAGGGATAGTATTTAGTATTATTTCTAGTCAATAATTGTTTAAGATACATAATGTTCAAGTTAGCAATAATGTGATTATCTAATTGATTATTTTAATAATTATTTGAATCGTCTGCCTCGGGAAGGGAAAGGGCAGGGTTTTGGCTTTTTGCCACCTTTCCATATATTTTATTTAAACTGATTTTCCCCGAGACAGATGAAATTATTGTGATGACACATTTTTTTTATAACTACTGAGAATTTTGATTCTCACCCCCTACATCTATGATTTCCATGATAATTCTAAGAATGGATCCACAACTGACAAGCAAGATGGAGATGGACAAATCTTATGATTGAGAATATATTTCGATTAATTTGATCGATTTTGTATAACAAGTCTATATAAGTATATTATGTTTAGAAATTTATAATTTGTATATAATTCATTTCATATTATACGTGTAATAAGCTTTCGCTAAAGGCTCATATTTTGTATATTATTAAATTATTTTTTCTAAAAAATAATTGGATATTCATAAGTAACGTACCAAATTCTAATTACTGATGCATAGTTCGGATACGTCAATAGTATTAGTAATTTAAGATGTTACATGATCTAGCCATGAAGATTAACAAGAGCTTTTCGTAGATTAACTAAGGCAAAAAGTTAGATTTAGGTTCATACTCTATTTTATGCTCTCTTTGAGAAAAGACATATATTCTACATCTTAGAAGCAAAGGGCTACTTAGCTTAAAAGTGAATCACACTCATTGAGTGATTAGAGAGCCTAACCATGAATATTTGAAGGTTAGAAGTTTGAGCCTCAACAATATAATGAACACATAGCTGAACCTTTTCATCTCTACCTACTTGATCTTCATTATGTTAAATCCTTAGTAGGTGTACTATGAGCTCTACTAAACTGTGTTGATCCACTCCTTGATTGATTTTAAGAGCTACCTAATGGTTTTAAACACTTAAATCCTTGTATCGATCCTTAAGTGTTAGAAGTAAGTTTGTGGGTTGTACAAGTCACTTGAAGCCTTTGTGCTATTGAGCCTTAAGAGGCTGCGTTAAAAGAATACTTGTATTGAAGCCTGGAGAGGCTTAGTTGACAAAGAATACTCTTGTTGAGCCTAAAGAGGTTGTGATAAAAGAATACTTATATTGAAGCATGGAGAGACTTGGTTGACAAATAATACTCTTGATAATGGAAAATCGTAGTGGTTGCTAGGCACTAGATGTAGCCCTGCACGATTTTTAGGGTGAATCAGTATAAATAGTGGTGTTAAGCTTCTTTTCCCTTCATCTCTTTTAATTTAATCTTTACACAATATTTCAAGAGTTTTTCAACAAGTGTAAAATCATAAAGTTAAGGTAAACTAATTGATAATAACTGATAAGTAAGTTGGTTAAAAGTTCAAGAGTTTTGAGAAAATTAAACTTGCTATTTTGAAAAAAGGAAATTTGATAATTGTAAGTTATCTTTCTCTAAACACTGTTGTTGAAGAGAAGTGTTAATCATTTATGTTAGTGTGAGAGGTTCCTTTAAACTTAACTATTTGAACATTCTCAAAACTTTCTCACCAAATATATTTTTTAAAGTAAAATTTGAATTTAAAGACTATGAAATTATACATCATATAGTTAATGAACTTTCTCCCCATTTTTGTAACCAAGTGATTCGCCCCTCCTAATTTTTTGGCCAAGTTCCGCCACTGCTTATAGCATCATTTCAAAACCTTTTTTCCTCTCAATTTTCCTCCTTTTTCTCCCATCTATTCTTTATTTTTTCTTTCCAAATGATTTTTTTTTGTCATTGGCTAATTGCTCACGCAATTTTGGACTGAGAGTGGCGGTTAAGTAAAGCCCTTTCCAAAATGGTGACTTCAAAACTCGAATTCTAACATTAACATTAAAACAATTTTATTGAAATTAGTGTCCCATTGATAGAGCTCCACCAAAGCTCAAGCTCCACAACTAAGTTCAAAATTTTCAATACCCTCATTTGCTCAAAAACCAAAATCACATTTAACCTTAACCAAAGCAACTTTAACACAAAATCACACTAAAACTACACCTAACTTCCCTCAATTTTCCCAGCCACCAAACAAAATATTCATTACAACACGGAAAAAAAACCTCAAAAAACTCACTAAAATTAGCTTCAATATCATCAAAGGAGAGAGTGACATGGCTCCCAATCAACACCACCTTGGCTGCTGCCATACAATAAAAACCCACCAAAAAGAATAAAAATAGGAGAATGTTCTTGTTATGCAAAAGAGCAAAAGGCTTGAAAACACAAAAAAAGCACAAAACTTTGGGTGAAAGTTCATCAAAATTAAAGAGAAATCGAGGAGAAAATGAGTATTTTTGTTGTCTTATTTGGGGTTTGGAAAACAAATAAAGCTCTTTTAAAGTGAGCAAGTAAAAGTATATTCATCATTATATTTTAGTGGATTAAGATCACAATATATTTTATATTAAATCAATAGTGGATACGCATCCTTATTTGCTCACTTTAAAGATAAGCTCACTTTAGAGGAACATTTTCCTTAGAAAACATAGCAAAAGAATAGATTCATAAGTTTTCATCTCAAAAGAATGAAGTGAATCTTCTATTCATTTGTGCTCATCTCTCTCTCTGTTTCAACTTTCAATTAAACTATCAATTCAAATAATACTAGTTTTCTGTTAAATCAAATGAGTAGCACTTTTTTTTTCTCGAGTAAAAGAAAAAAATTGTATATGTATATAAAATAATTACTATAAACTGACTTTTTACTAGTGCTATGCACAGTAATGTTGTATATTAAAAACTTGACCCAGTATTTTTTGAAATGAGTATACTTTTTTCATCATATATGTAATTTTTCATTTCATAAATAATTTTCACACAATAAAAATTTGAATATGAATTTATATTTTACTTTACATCAAGACTGTTGGTGGCGTAATGGTTGTTAACATTTGTTTTTGGTCGCATTTGCACAGTTTTAGCATTAATCCTAAACAATTGTTTTGAAGCACAAATTTCTCTGTCGAAAAGAAACTTTGGAGCCATCACTATAAAATTTCCCCAATTACACAATTTGCTCTGAGATGTAACAAAAAAGGTCAATGAGGTATTTATATACTGAAAAAAATGTATATGATGCTTGATTGTAATAATGATTGAGGAAGGCTTAAAGTCTTTAACTCTTCATAACATATTTTAATTTTTTATTGAATATATTAATTGTGGATTTTTTTATCTATGACATAAATAGGAATGATGATTAGAATTCTTATTCTCTATCTTCTCAACTCTTTTAATGCTACCAAACATGTTATAGATTAGTAATATAATAGTTTAGTGCTTATCCTAAAAATGCATTGTGTTTTGAAAGAGGAAAGAAATATACTGTAGTTCCACCATACTTCTATTGTTAGTTGTATAGTTGTTACTCTTCCTATTATTAGTTAGCCTATATTGGTTGTAACTGTTTTCTGTTAGTCAATTAACTTCAGTTAACTTCATGTAAGTAGGCTTATATAAGCCACTTTCGTTATTCAATACAGTGTGGGAATTCAGTTGCATTTTCACTCTACTAGCATTCCCAATTGCTGGTATCAGAGCTCCACAAGGGGCCTGATACAGAAACTGCAGTATTCTACACGAGTGAAAGAAATGTGAGAAGATTTGAGAATTATGGCATAAAGCAACAATTTTGTTCAACCAGCAATTCCAAGGTTTGATGGTCATTATGACCATTGGGCAATGCTGATGGAGAATCTCCTTCGATCAAAGGAGTACTAGAGTTTGGTGGAGAATGGGATTCTTGCACTTCCAGCTGGAGCAACCCAAGAACAATCAAAGTTAGTTGAAGAAAGCAAGTTGAAAGATTTAAAGTGCAAGAAATATCTCTTCCAAGCTATAGATAGAGGAATACTGGAGACTATCCTGAACAAGGATACTTCGAAGGACATTTGGGATTCCTTGAAACAAAAATATCAAGGATCCACAAAAGTCAAGAGGGCTCAGCTGCAAGCTTTGAGGAGGGAATTCGAAGTTCTTGGCATGAAGGAAGGTGAAACTGTAGATGAATACTTTGCAAGAACTCTTGCAATTACAAATAAGATGAAGATTCATGGTGAGAAAATGGAGCAGTTGGTAATTGTTGAGAAGATACTTCGTTCTATGACATCAAGATTCGATTATGTGGTGTGTTCAATAGAGGAGTCCAACAATGTGACCACCATGTCCATTGATGAACTTCAAAGCAGCCTTCTAGTGCATGAGCAGAGGATGAGAGGACATAAAGAAGAGGAACAGGCCCTTAAAATCACAAATTTAGGTAGAACAGGAGGAAGAGGAAGGGGTCGTGGAGGTTTTAGGGGTGGAAGAGGTAGAGGAAGACAACCATTTAATAAGGAACTTGTGGAGTGTTACAAGTGTCATAAATTAGGGCATTTCCAATATGAATGTCCTGATTGGGAGGAGAATGCAAACTTTGCAGAGTTTAATGAAGAAGAGGAAATGCTTCTGGTGGCACATGCAGATGACGAAGTTCTTCCCAAGGAAAGGTGTGGTTTCTTGACTCAGGATGCAGCAACCATATGAGTGGAAACAAAGAATGGTTCTTTGATCTTGATGAAAGATTCAGAGAATCTGTGAAGCTTAGAGATAATTCAAAGATGGTAGTTATGGGAAAATGAAATGTCAAGTTGAAGATCAATGGGATAATACAGGTGATTAGTGATGTGTATTATATCCCTGAATTGAAAAATAATCTTTTGAGTATTGGCCAGCTTCAGCAGAAGAATTTGACTATTGTTTTCCAGCAAGATAGGTGCAATGTGTATCATATTGAGAGGGGTCTCATAATATCCAGTAAGATGTCGGCTAACAGAATGTTTGCCATTGTTGCTCCTGCAATCTCAGCTTCCTGCCTGCAAATAATGAGTGAAGATAGTACTCAGTTATGGCACTGCAGGTATGGACATCTCAACATCAAAAGTTTGAGGATTTTGGCTCAAAAGGAGATGGTTAGAGGATTGCTAAAACTGAAGGATACATCTCGGGTGTGTACTGACTGCATGATTGGAAAGCAGCAAAGGGAATCTATACCAAAGATAAGTTCCTGGAGAGCCTCACAAAGGCTTGAGCTTATCCACTTAGACATATGTGGACCTATCAAGCCTGAATCAAATAGCCATAAGAGGTACTTCATTACCTTTATTGATGACTATAGTAGAAAAACATGGATTTTGGATTTACTTTCTATCAGAAAAATCTACTGCCTTTGATGTCTTTAAAAGGTTTAAAACCATGGTTGAAAAGGAATCTGGAAACTCCATATGTTGCTTAAGAACAGATAGGGGAGGAGAGTTTACTTCCACTGAGTTTGACAATTTCTGCAGTACCAGTGGAATTAAAAGACAACTCACTGCTGCATACACCCCTCAGCAGAATGGTGTTGCAAAGAGGAAGAATAGAACAATAATGAATATGGTAAGAAGCATGCTTTCAGAAAAGGAGGTTCCAAAGGAATTCTGGCCAGAAGCAGTGAACTGGTCCATTTATGTGTTAAATAGAAGTCCAACATTAGCATTGAAAGATGTCACACCTGAAGAAGCTTGGAGTGGAGTCAAACCTTTTGTGCACCATTTTCGAATATTTGGTTGCATTGCACATGTTCATGTACCTGATAATCAAAGGAAGAAGCTGGACAATAAAAGCATCAAGTGTGTGCTTCTGGGAGTGAGTGAAGAGTCTAAGGCATATAGGCTCTATGATCTTGTTTCAAGAAAGGTGATAGTCAGCAGAGATGTTATCTTTGCTGAATCTGAGAAGTGGCAGTGGAAGAAAGGAGAGGCAGACCATGGAGGAAATGAAAGGCAAGTAACTGAGAATGATGATGAAAGTATTGATGAAGAGGTTGAGGATGAAACTGGAAACAATCAGAATCCAGTGGAGAATCCAGTCTCTGGTGAGATAGCAGAAACAGAACAAGTCACAAGCAATAAAAACACACCAAGCCTAGCTCAAGGGAGGAATAGAAGGCAGCCAGCATGGCTAGATGATTATATGACCAATGATGACATGTATGCTGATAATGAGCTGCACAATTTGGCAATTTTCAGCTCATCAGAAGATCCCACTACTTATGAGGAAGCAGCAAAGCATAGTGTGTGGAGAAAAGCTATAGACACTGAGATTAGTGCTATGGAAAGGAACAAGACTTGGGAGCTAGCAAGTCTTCCCCTGGTGCTAAGAAAATAGGGGTGAAATGGATCTATAAAACTAAATACAATGAGCATGGGAAAGTTGAAAAGTATAAGGCGGCTTGTGGCAAAAGGGTATTCCCAACAACATGGCATTGACTTCAATGAGGTTTTTGCCCCAATGGCTAGATGGGATACCATTAGAATAATCTTGGCTCTTGCTGCACACAAAAAATTGGAGTGTTTTTTAGCTTGATGTCAAGAGTGCTTTCTTATATGGAGAATTGAATGAAGTGGTTTTCATTGATCAACCCCAAGGATATCAGAAACAAGGAGAGGAGGGCAAGGTGTACAAACTTAAGAAGGCATTGTATGGCCTTAAGCAAGCTCCTCGAGCATGGTGCAGTAAAATTGAGTCTTATTTCATCAAGGAAGGATTTGAAAAATTCCCTCATGAACACACACTATTTGTAAAGACAACAGGTGATAACAAATTGTTAATTGTAAGTTTGTATGTGGATGATCTCATCTTCACTGGTAATGATGAAGGATTGTTTGAAAAATTCAAGGAGTCAATGCAGAAAGAATTTGATATGACTGATCTTGGAAGAATGAAATACTTCTTGGGCATAGAGGTGAATCAAACTAATGAGGGAATTTTCATTTGTCAAAGCAAATATGCAAAGGAAGTATTAGAAAGATTTGGAATGGAGAAGAGCAACATGGTGAAAAATCCAATTGTCCCAGGCTGCAAATTGTCTAAAAATGAAGATGGGAAAGTAGTAGATGTTACTGCTTATAAACAGATGGTAGGCAGTCTGATGTATCTAACTGCCACCAGACCAGACTTGATGTATGCTGTTTGTTTGATAAGCAGATACATGGAGAGACCCACAGAGATGCACTTGGTTGCTGCAAAAAGAATTCTTCGATACTTGAAGGGAACAATGGAACTGGGAATTATGTATAGAAAAGGTAGATGAGAGAACTTGATAGCCTACTCTGACAGTGACTATGCAGGGGATGTGAATGACAGGAAGAGTACTTCTGGATATGTTTTCATGCTTGGATCAGGTGCTGTGTCTTGGTCATCAAAGAAGCAGCCAGTAGTAACCTTGTCCACTACAGAGGCTGAATTCATAGCTGCAGCTTCATGTGCTTGTCAAAGTGTATAGCTAAGGAGAATTCTGGAACAACTTGGTCATACTCAAAGGAAGGCTACTACTATTTTCTGTGATAATAGTTCTACAATCAAACTCTCTAGAAATCCTGTTCTACATGGCCGAAGTAAGCACATAGATGTAAGGTTTCATTTCCTTCGTGATCTTAGCAAAGATGGAATCATTGAGCTAGTGTATTGTAACTCACAGGAACAACTATCAGATATTATGACTAAACCACTGAAACAGGAATCTTTTGTAAAGTTTAGGGACTGGTTGGGCATATGTAAATTGTATGATTAAACTGATTGCACAATGCAATTTAGTTT
Source organism: Ormosia emarginata (assembly GCA_029884605.1). Classification (NCBI taxonomy): domain Eukaryota; kingdom Viridiplantae; phylum Streptophyta; class Magnoliopsida; order Fabales; family Fabaceae; genus Ormosia; species Ormosia emarginata. The sequence continues at coordinate 19,826,276 of JAQQTP010000077.1, read as the reverse complement.
AAGGGAGGATATGTTAGTTGTATAGTTGTTACTCTTTCTGTTATTGGTTAGTTGGTTGTAACCGTTTTTGTTAGTCAGTTAACTTCAGTTAACTTCATGTAAGTAGGCTTAATATAAGCCACTTTCGTTATTCAATACAGTGTGGGAATTCAGTTGCATTTTCACTCTACTAGTATTCCCAACATCTATAACTCCAACTCTTTTAGGAGAATGAGACCTACATATTATTCTTTTGAATAAGTCCCAACAAACTAATTCTTTTTATATGTAACGTTAGAATAAGATTTCTTCAAAAGTTAGCTCAAACAAATCGTAACCTTGCCTTCATTTGTAAAGATGTACGTTCGTTCATTTAGATTTTTATATTAGAATCAAATGTTGGAAGTAATTTAAATGTATAATAACATTGGTTACTAAATTTTATTAGTGAGTTTATGAAGTTTGAAAGGTAAAAAGATATCCTTGAAGCTGTGAACTTGGAAGGGAGAAAGACATCTTTTACTAAATAAATGTAGCTGTCAAAACATGGAATGAAGCCAAAAAAAAAAAGCTGCCAACATGGAATCAAGTTGCCAGAACAAACCTGCCACATGTAATGAGCTGCCAACATGCATGGACATCAACATTGAAAGAGTTGCCAGGCAAAGGCAGTGGAACAACTTTTATTATATATTGGAACAACTTATATATATATATTATGTTTTTTCAAATATAAAACTGTATATGCTTTCTTTTGAAACTTCTTTTACTTGAAAGTCTTCTTCTTATAGGGCAAGAATCTAAAACTTTTTATTTTTTAATAGGTATAATCTTAAATGAAATTATTATATTATGTATAAAATAAATAATAAATTAATAAATAATTAATAAATTATGTTATTATTATAAGTTCTTAATTATATATAATAGTAATAAATAAATAGGCTAGCTTGGAAGGCCAAATATGCTTTTTCAAAAGTCAAAGCCTTAAGATATATAGTTAAATAGGCATTTATAAGAGTTTAAGCTTTGACTTGTTTGTTAAATAGGCTAAATCTAGTGTAGGTCAAAAATTGATCAGGTCCTTGATAGGCTATCTGACCTATTCAAACCACTACATGTGACTTTAGATTATTGCAAAAAATTACAAAATAATTTTTATATATTTATTATAATACTAATATGAATTAGAGTAGACTAACGTTAATGAGGTGGAATTAATAAAAAGACAAAATAAAATGTTAAAAAATATTAAATATGAATGCCATTGATTATTCATGTGATACTTAACTAACTTTTAATCTTGATCATCTATTTATAATTTAAAGACCAAGGTTTGTTCTTCTCACCTCATACAAGAAACTACTCTTTTCACTAGATATGTCTAGTATACAAGACATCAAGTGAGGAGGAGTGTATTATTATGAGAGTGAGAAGAATAAATGTTGACAACTGGATCATCAATGTATGTTCAAATTTATAAGTTAAAGTCATGAGAATTTTTTATGTGATCATGTGACATTTAAGTAACTTTTAATCTTGATCATTCTTGTATAGTTTAACGGTCAAGATTTGCTCCTCTAATCTCTCACAATAAACCACCCCTCTCATTAAATATGTTTGTCTTTCACATAACTTGATCTAGTTATGTTTAGATCCACGAGCACTCAGAGAAGCCTTGCAAAGCATGAAAGATTAGAAAAAGAATCTACTGCCATCACAAAGCTTGATCTAGCCATGATTAGATCCATGAGCACTTGGTAATGCCTTGCAAAGTATGAGAGATTAGAAATATAGTGTGCTGTCAATGAAATTTCGAATAAGGAGTTGAAGAGGAGTACAACTTTGCTATATTGAACTCAAGGTTCAACCATTGGAGACATCAATCTATAAGGAAACCCCAACAAGAAGGCCAATAACAATAATCAAAAGGAGAAGAGTCGCTTGCTCTTCGGCTTCTTTGATATTTGTCAAAAAAGGTTTGATGTAAGGATTTAGAGAATGATGATGATTCACGTGAGAACCTTTGATTAGTTGTCCTTTATTGTTTTAATTTCTGTATAATTTAATTCTTGATTTGTTTGATTTGCTAATTTTAATTCATTGTTGTATGAAGTAATTTGTTATTTGCTTCATTTGCATTATGATTTAATCGTCAATTGGAATTTTCACTAATATAGTAATATTAGGCAATTATTGTACAAATATTTGGGATAATTAACCGAAATATTTCATTCATATTTTAGTTATGTAAATTAACTTAATCATTCTACATAAATATATAATGTATATCTTTCATTATATATCTTTTAGGATATAATATATTTTTTCCTTCGATAGTATTGAGAATTATTAAAATAAAAATAACTTTTATTTAATTTGATTAAAGCAAGTAAAGTGTTTTACCCATAGCTACTAACATTAAAAAATTATTAATCAAATTCGTCAATCAACTAATTTTGCATAAATAGATTTGTAATGTCCTAAATATATTAAAATATATTTTTATTTAAGTATAAAATATGATAACAAATCTTAATAATAAAACATAATAACAAATCTTAAGAAAATATGAAAATTCTTGAATTGTTCAACAATTTGTATAAATTATTTTTAAATAAATATATATATTAATTTAGTTACCACATATTTCATTTTCATGCGTCTCTTATTTAAATAACACACTAATATACTTAAATCTCTCATTCTCTTTTAATCAAATCCAATGGATCGTATTAGTACAAATAAAATTATTGTAAATTACTTCCTAGAGATTTTTTAAATTTTAAATTAATATAAAAAATACAAATGAAAAATAGTAAAAGAATTAAAATATTAATACATCGCATGCGTGCGTGCACACTTACGCACACACATATAGATATAGATATATAGGGGACATATCTAGCGTGTACCACTTAAAAAAAGTCACATTTATTTATGTTTTAATATTAATTATTCATGTAACATCCCATAGTCAACATATACTTCTCTTACCTTTTATAATAAATATTCATTCATCATATACACTCATTCATATATATATATATATATATATATATATATATATATTAATACAATTAATATAGATAATTTAGTAATTTCTCGGAAAAGAAACCTCATGGGGCATGGGATACGATCCTGTCCCTATCCCTACACATGTTTCAAGAGGATTTTTATCCCGTTCCCATTCCAACAAGGAAAATTTCTCGAATTTGAGTCTCCAAATAGGGCAATTTCCACAATGATTCCCAAAAGCAATGAGATTTTGTCATCTCAAAACTGTTTATTATTTGACTCACATAAATTTAATAAATTTATATACAATTTCAGCCAAATTAATTTATTAAAATATTTTTATAAAATTATTGGATTAAATTGTTCATGTAGAAGACAAAGTTTTTTTTATATTATAAATATTTTTTCAGGCTTATAGGTTGTTTTATAACAATTTATATTTAAATTCTTTAGTATTGATGTTAGAGTGAAATTTTTTCATGAAAATATAATAAAAATTATGTTTATGTATTTTTAGACTAAATTTATAAATCTTATTTTTCTTGATGAATTATTATATATATTTTATTTAATAATTTTTAATATAATTATATTTATTTTTGTCAATTAATTCTTAATTTACCGTATATATCGCACAAGTTCAAAATCTAGTAATGAGTAGAGTTTGTAAAAATGTCATATTCTTTCTTCTCATTAAAACAAAATACAAGTATTCCATTTTTTTTTATTAAAATCAGACTCTTCTGTTCTCTTTGTTCATTAAATGAGTAAAAGAGTAAATATCTAATTGTCATATATATATATATAAACACACACACACCAAATCTTGTCATATATATATATATATATATATATATATATATATATATATATATAAAGACACACACACACACACACCAAATCTTGTGCTCAAGGATGAACCCAAAAAATTTAGGCAATGGGGGCAAGGATGACTACGAATCATATAAATAGAAAAATAAATATTTGTTAAATATTTATACCTACATATAAAAGTACGATATTATAAAATTTAATTTTGATTCATTATTAACGTAAACTATTTTTGTATTATCATTTAATCACATGTTTTTATAACATAAAAGAATTTAACTAATAAGATAATTATATTAAACAGACAGTGGAAACAAGTCTTTATAATTTATGGAATATATAAGAATAAAAAAATTATATATAACATGTTAAAAAAATTAATATGGGATTGTGGGAACATATATCCGCATGACCTACATTGACCTACAATGCAGGCCCATTTCTACTTGGACTAACGAATATTATATAAATCAATTAGTGAATAGCTAAAATCCAACGCAACAATAGATTAGTTTATGGAAAATTTGTTACATAACTAGAAATGAAGTACATTAAGTTCTTATCACAAATAAGATAATATGATAAGCATGCAAATTGTTAAACTTAAGCTTCATCAAGGTGGGATGAAGGATGGTTACAATTATTCCAAATTTGGTTATTCCTTTGTACAATTTTAGTTTCTTTTTGCTTGAACTCTGGTGATGTTATTAAAATGTATTTTGTCAAGCTATCATGGCAAGGTTTACCCAAGTTATGCACAAGGTTGAGGCAACAATCTGTACTAACCATTTTATTATCGTAAAATGTCCCAAAGAAGATCTGATTGCCACAATGTGAATGTAACTTAGCCGCACATTCTCTCAAATATTGTGCATATGTTGATAATGGCCTTGGTGCATAATTACTTTCAATAGCAGGACCTTCAGATGGCTGAAGAATTTCAGATGAAACTTTTGTTTTGACGAGCAAAGTAGCACTTGCCACAAAGACAACCATTAGACAAAAGTTGTTGAATGTTGCCATGACTTTTCGAGATCAAATCTAATTGTTGGGTAATAAAAAGCTTTGTTGGTAGTAGTAGGTGGTTAATAAGACCATATTTATAGTTAAATATCATCTTAATTAACATTTATGTTAATGACTTTTTGTTCAACACTAATGAAACAAACAAAATAAAGTAATTACCCTTTATAAGTTATGAAACGCATTTACATTATAATATGTTTTTGTATTCTCCATTTTTTACATTATTATAGAAGGCTAAAACTTTAAATTGTAGTCATAGACTTATAGTTACAATAAAAATAAATGTACTTATTTAGTTATAGAAATAGTTACTTTGCAACCATCACATGGATGTTGTAGAATTATTAATATATGAGGTTCAAATCATTATTTCGTGGGAAGAATATGAAGATTGACATTTATTGAAAAGCACATTATTTCCATTGACAAAAATTATAATGTTTGAAAAGTAAACTTCTAAAATCTGTGTTGAGATGCTCAAGCAAAAGTATGTAAAGGTTTTATTAAATCGAGTTGGGCTATATGGCCTTATGTTTTATGGAGTTATGGAGGTTTTGGCTCTTATTTGATTTTATATATATATTTAGGATCAAAACATCAAGATGAAATGCTATCATGTGGCAAATATATATGTGCTCCCAATAACTTTGAGTGACATATTATGCTACAATTTAAATGTAAAGTGTAAATGTATTGCCACATTAAAAATATCATGTCACATTGGAAAAAAAATTCTTGAAGCATGAAAATAAAAACACTTTCGAACGAGTTAGCAATTAAAATTAAAAATTATTAAATTATAAAAATAATAAAATAGTAGAATCAAATAGATGAACCCAAGACTCCATCACTTTTGGGTTTTACATTACATCCTAGAATTCCTCTCTTTCCCGATACAATCTTCCATGGAAAACCCTCGCTCCTCCTTTCCCCCACACTCATCGGTGCACAACAAGTTATGGTAAATATTATAAGTTATGTCATTCTTGCATTCCCCACCAACCCTTTTTCTTTGAAATATATATATTGCTAATCTACCAATCAAAATCTTGTCTTTCGCACAACTTGTTCTAGCTATATTTAGATCCACGAGCACTCAAAGAAGCCTTGCAAAGTATGAAAGATTAGAAAAAGAATCTAATGCCATCACACAACTTGATCTAACCATTATTAGATCCATGAGCACTTGGTAATGCCATGCAAAGTATGAGAGATTAGAAATATAGTCTGCTGTCAATGGGACTTTGAATGAGGAGTTGAAATGGAGTACAACTTTGCTATATCGAACTCAAGGTTCAACATTTGGAAACATAAATCTATAGGGAAACCCCACTAAAAAGGCCAATAACAATAATCAAAAGGAGAAGAGTCACTTACTTTTCGGCTTCTTTGATCTTCGTTAGAACAAGTTTGATGTAAAGA